>CM076569.1:633021631-633727501 GCA_034641835.2 Pinus albicaulis
GGGAAGCTGTTGATCATCATACTGTATGTAGATGATCTGATTTTGACTGGCGATGAGCAGTTGATACTTTCATGCAAGGAGGATCTTGCACGAGAGTTTGAGATGAAGGACTTGGGCATCCTTCATTATTTCCCGGGATTGGAGATTTGGCAGCGCAGTGGAGGACTGTTTGTTTCTCAGGGCAAGTATGCCCGGGAGATTCTGGAGAGGTTCAACATGCAAGGCTGCAAGCCTGTTGACACTCCTCTTCCTGGTGGTCGGAGGAAGGAGGATGCTACTTCAGCGGAGGTAGTGGATGCCACTATCTATCGACAGTTGGTGGGGTCGCTTATGTATCTGGTCAATACACGACCCGATATATGCTATGCAAACAACTGGGCCTTCGCAAGCTATGGTTAAGCCTACCAAGCTCTTTTGGAAGGCGGGCAAGCATGTATTGCGCTATATTAGAGGCACATCGGGATATGGTCTATGGTACAGACAAGAGGATGGAGCGAAGCTTTCTGGCTTCACTGATGCAGATTACAGGAGCCCAACAGATCGAAGAGTACTCGGAGTAGCTTTAGCATTGGGTCGGCTGGTCATTTCCCCGGCACAAACAGAAGAGAGATCCGTGGTGGCACCCGGGCCCAAGAGAGGCTTGTGCACATGGCGTCTAGCTCGCCGCATGCGAGGCTATTCCTGGATGAGGAAGATCCTCGCAGATCGGAAAAAGTTGCATTTGGACATGACAAAGATTCGATCGTGGATGTGCGCAGTTGCATTAAACTCTCTCGCTAATCCGCATTTCATGATAGGTCCAAACACATCGACACTGTGTATCATCATATCGTAGATTGTGTTCAGTTTTAGAATCATGATGTTTACATGTTCCTACTTCTATGACTCGGCATGTCGATATCCTCGAGCCAAGGCGCTCACCAGGAGCAAGTTCGAATTCCACAGAGGCAGGATAGGGGTTGCAGATAATCCATATCTTGCCGAGAGGGAGTGTTGAACATCATGCATGGTTGACTTCAGTTAGGACTTCAGTGGCACAAGTTTGGTGGAGTTAATGAGACAGCTAGTGGAGTTGTGTTCTGTTTATTTTAGTTGAACTGGTTGAGATTAGTTTAACTAGCTAATCAATTAGTTATGAGTGGAGTGAATTAAATATTATTTAATTCATTAATTAGTAACTCATTATTCAACTCAAGAACACATCAGTTCACTACAGTGCATGATCGGTTCAGTGGAGACCAGTGAAAGAGGTAGATGAAAGGGTGGAGTTAGCTATCAGTGGCGACATCAGTTGTGCATGAGATTTGCACCACACTTGGAGGAATTTCCCATGATGATTGCGCTGTCAAGCCAAGGAGATTCGAACCTTGGATCTCTATATAGACGGGCCATGATTGCGCAAGATAGAGGCAAGGCAATTGGCGGTGAGTTTGAACCAGTATTTGTTCAAGGCGAGCTGGTATGTGTAACTGTATGAGAAAGTACTGAGTACTTGTGAGGAGTATTGTACTGAGTGTGTTACTTGATTTATCCATTATAATATACACAATAGCTGCGGGTTTTTCAGCTATAAGCTTTCCCCATACATACCGTGTTAATGTGTATGATGATTTGATGTGTTATCGCTTGATTTATTTTCCGCATGTGTGATGATCTGAGTGGAAGAGATTATGTGTTGCATATAAATTCGAATTGTATGTGATCAGGATAGTCTCGGTGGATAATTAATCATTATTCAGCAAATTTCTACAGTCCTCTGGATCCCGCTGGGATTATATTGTCGGGGCGATATGTCAAGTGGGGTCCCCACGCTCATTTTATTATGCCAATCAACTGTGTGGGCTCAACCACTATGTATATGTTGTTTCATCTTCCACATCCTCCTAGTGCTCTTATCCCTAGGACTTAAACCTTGTGCTCTCTTGTTGATCCCCCCTGAGGTGAATCCACTGGGTTGACGTGTCTCGGGCGGGGACCACCATTGTACCTCCTAAGATTGTGAATAGCTCACCTACAAACCCACATGGCAGTGCTTTCCACCTAAGCACACTGACTGTGCTTTGGGGCCTTTGGCCTAAAAACACCAAAATTTGAGTTTTATCCTCATAAATTTAACAGGCCATATATTTTGATCCAAGATGCCTTTTTTGGACTTCAATAATCCACTGGAAATATATTTCTAAGCCCTATCCATCTGATCAGTTTTTAAGTACATATGATATGATCTTCCACTACAGGGAAAATACCTTCTAGTGGAGGTTTTTGTGGAATCCCCTATAAAAATAGCCCAAAAATCCATTTGTAGCGGAGGTGTGTGGGATGATGTTTAACATATATTTGTTTGATAGTGCGTCTAAAATATACAAAGACACTCGTGATTTACTATACATATAAGCACATGTGCTGAATAGAACATGGTACACCGTGGCAGATTTATTTATTTTTAAATAAAAAAAGGTACATTAAATAACAAATAGCATTGGTGCGCATACCACTCAATAGCACCAGAGAAGGGTTAAATTTACAAAAATGTTCGTCATAAAATTCATTTTTCCTAGTCCCGTGCTATACTTTGATGATGACTTGGTGCTAAACCAGTACTATAACTCCTTGGTGCATGCATAGTATTCCACACAACGATGCTTGAATAATAGATAACACTAGATAAAGGTTAAATTTAAAAATTGTCAGTGATATATACATCTAAAACACTGGTTCCCTTCTTGTAGTAAAACACCCCAATACATACTTAGAAGGTACACCACTATAGTTTTTAATTTTGAAAAAAATGCGGTGCTATATTCCAATAAAGCACCGGTGTTTTTCATGTACTAAAATGCCTCGGTCCATCTTAGAAAGAGCATTTCTAGGGGGTTTTCAAAATGTGGTGCTATATCCCCACGAAGCATAGATACTATCAATTATTTAAAATGCCTTGGTGCATCTTAACAAGAGCACTGTTATAGTGTTTTTAATTTTAAAAAGAGCGATGCTATCAACTTGTTATGAAGCACTGATGTTGTTCATGTATTAAAACTCTCAAGCACGTCTTCTAAAGAGCACCACTAGGCAATTTTTTATTTTTAAAAATGCAGTGATATAGTTGTACAATACACCAGTGTGTTATATGTATTCAAACACCCTGCTGAATCTTCAAAAAAGCTTCACTATAGGGTTTTTTAATAAAAAAAAAAGAAAAGTGGCGCTCTTAGATATTTGACACACCAGTGCGGTTATAATAACAAAACAAAATAGGGTTAAATAAGAAAAAACCTACTGGATGTAAATTTCATTTTTTCCATCTATAGTGTTGTAGAGCTCTAAAACACCAGTGCCACTCTTGCCTCATGCAAGCGCCCTGACGTTGGTGCTTCTCTTTCTCACCATCCTTCCGTACCATGCTTGGTGCATGGATTTCCAATTTTCTTAAATGGTGTTAAAATTTGTTTTTCTCAATTATGTGTCAAAAATGCCTCCCCGATGAGTAAATGTCCAAGAAATGCCTATGTTTCTCTTTGATTTAATTTTTTAGTGTAATAGAATTTAAAAATAGGTAAAAAAATCCATTGTTTTTTATTTTTTTTCCTACGTGGTTTGTTCGACAGCTTTAGCTTGCACCAATAGCAGTGCACCCTGTAAATCTACAGAGTGCACCATAGTTTGGTGCATGAACCTAACACACCACTATTTTTGTGGTGTGTTTTGTTAATGAAAACACTTTGGGAAAAGCTATAAATTGTATGTCAGTGCATACATTTTTAGGTTATGCCTGGTGCGTTTATATTTACCAAACACACCGCACAAATAATATTAAAAAATATATCTCAATGAATTTAACCTGAACGTTCCGTACTAGTGCGAAAAGGTTATACATGCCCACCAATGTATAAATTTGCAATGCACCATGATGAAAATGTACATCTGTGAACCAAAATCAGTGCGTTATATGTATGTATGCACTATCTCTGGTGTGATTGTGTTTAATAGTGCACCAAAGTTGGTGCATTACTATTTTTTGGGCACACTGGAGATTTTTTTTTATAATATAAAGTTATGTTTCCATATTTATAAATAAAATTTTCATTTAATAAAAAAAATATGTTTTATATATGAGGCTGGTATATTTTATATGTTAATCATGTAACAGAGACGTCAATAGAGGGAGAAAAAATAGGAGCAGGATAAAATGACATACCAATACAGTGTGTTCCGACCATGGGGGGCTCGAGAGAGGGAGAGGGATTTATACCCTCACACTATTAGCCCAGCGACCCGAGCACTCTTGAGGAGCGTAATCCTCCTTAAGTACTATGAGGAGGCTACATCCTTGAAGGTGCACTCTATCTTTTTGGCACATTTGATCCGCTGGTGGAGTGTCCAGGAGTAGGGTTTCTGTGTCGGTCTTGAGGTGTCGTATAGGCCCTTTGAGGAGGACATATATTTTATCACTGCCCTATCCATGAGAAGGAAGGATTTTCCCCAGTTCCCTGATGTCCCCCATGGGGTTGTAGAAGAGAGTTAGTTTTTCTAATCTTATAGATATGTTGGGGCTCATGTAGTCTATCCAACATATTTTCAAGTGCGTGGTAGAAAACTACAAATTGATTCTTTTGTTGCACAACAGTTTAGGTGCCTCTCGTTATTAGTGACCACCATTGCACACTATTATAGTGATGGGAAGCACATTAGTTTCCCTCTTTTGTATTATTTCAATTATTTGATTTAGGCGCCACGATGTATCACATGGTATGCCATTTTTTTGAGGTATTTTTGTATGGATTTAGATAGATTTCGTGCGATGATACATGGGAGGAGGAGCTTCCATTTCGCTTCAAAGTTTTTTTGTTTGTTTTTTGAGAGGTTTCTAGAGACGAGACCTACATTTAAATGTCACCCTCATAGGCTGAAGACTGGGGTGCAAATGCGCATGTGGGGCCATATGATTCCCAAGAGGGGTCTGCTGGAGTATCCGACCAGGATTTCCGCCTAGGCAGTAGCACTATTGGGAGTGAAGATGACGATGTGTTTATCTTGTCTTTGTTTCTGTACGCGAGTATTTATTGGAGACAATTTCCCAACGTGCTCTTCACACTAGATGAGCCTACAAATGATAGAGGTAATATTAGTGTTTTCTTTAAATTAATTTATTTTCGTTTTATTGTCTTAATTAAGTAGAATAAAATTTATTCTAGAGCATTCTTTAACTTGTTTTATTAAATTGTTTAATGAAAATTTCTACTTATTGTTATGTACTATATTCTTTGGAGAGAAGGGAGAAGATGAGGAAATAGGTGAGTCCCAAGTGGGTGAAGCACATCCTCAGGGGGGCATTGGCATCTCGATTCGTAGGGCTGGTATGAGATTTGGGATGGTCTATTGCGACAAATTTTCTAGAGTTTTGGTTGAGGAGGGAGTGTGCCTTGCGAGGGTTTAAGACATCAACACAGATCCTAGGTTTGCAGATCCCTTGAGGGACTGTATACATGAGATGATGAATCTTATGCATCATATCATTAGGTCTAGTAGGCTACTAGAAACGAGGAGGGATACCAGACATGCAACACCAAATATGTCATGTGAACCTTCACGTAGTGCTACCCCGTCGGATCATGATGATTAGTGTGGTGATCATGATTTTGGTAGTACTACCCCATCAGATCATGGTCAGGGTGTCAGTAATCCTTATGGTAGTACACCTCCTCATCATTTACCTGATGATCAGATGCTAGAGCTAGAGGATGTGCCTCATGTTTCTCCTAAGAGAGTAGACCAGCCACCTCCTCCACCTAAAAGTCTGACAATTGAGGTAGCACTTGGCTATCCATCATATTCTGCTGCAGACCAGGCTGCCACTACTACGTCTATTGAGGTAGTAATTCACCAGGTGACAAACCATGCTACAAACCAGGCTACCACTACTACGCCTGTTATATCAGATATTTGATAGTATTTATTTGACTTGATGCATTTGTTTGACTCTTACCAATTTAAATTTAATATTTATAGAAACTCTTACCAATTTAAATTATAAATTTCACTCTCTAAAGATGAGGATCAAGAAATCCAAAATAAGGCTTGTGAAGTTACTTGTAGTTGGGGATTTTATCTATTGGAAGTTATCCCTTAAAGAGGCAAGTGAAATTTTTTCTAGTAATAAAGATATAACATTTTGGTGTTATTTTGGTTCTTTATTTGTTATTGCACTCGTTTAAATTTAACTTTTTTTTAATAATAAATATGAGTTAAATAATACAAAAATCATATTTTATTAAAAATAATATATTTTATTATTTCTTAATAAAAAATCAAGAAATATTATTTTTTCCACATACTTATCACGAGATAGTCACTAAAATTCATGTTTTCACATTTCTCCTTGCTAATATTACATCATGTTCATAATGATAAATACATGTCTAATTTAAATAATTTAATTATAAATACATTAAAATAGATATTTATTTTACATAATTTAAATATGAAATAAAAATGCATCACTAAGTCTATTATAAAGTCAAACAAATGCCTCTTAATCTCCATCACATTATTTATCATTTAATTCTTAGCCATAAAATATTTATTAATTCAACCTTCATTTATAATTACCTTTGAAAATAAAATTCAAAACTGTTCCATTTTTTATTTTTTTTATTTTATAAGCCAACAGATTTATACTATGTAGAGGTTGATGGTACATAATGTTACAAAAAAGCCAATTCGGTTAGGTTGCCAAAATGGAAACCAACCCAGTCAAAATTGGTAGCTAGAAATTCTCCTAGACATAAGAATACTAATGTTCATGATTACAGTAATCAAAATCTTGCATAATGAGACCATATTTAAGAAAAAACAACCTTTTGACTGTCCTACTAACAAAATTATAAAATAGTAATACCCAAAACCAAAACACAAAAGGATTCTGCTTACTAGACATCTAGACACAACTAAAGACATAATCCTGCTTCCCATCATTCTCCTTTTTTGTGCTTGCATCCCTAGTCAGGTTCCCTTACCTAGCTTCAATGCTTGGGCGGATTTCCTTTCTCAGACTCGTTCTCGCTGCAGAGCCTTCACCGACGTCTACCTCTTCCTCTTTTCTCGTACTAGAGCCAATGCGAGCCTTGAACCAGAATAAATACCAGCATAATATATCTCCATGGCAGGGGTAGAAACACTCTAAGATCTCTGTGCAGTCTTTCCTCCTCCCAAGAAACAGACAACCCACCAATCCTACACAACAATCCATCTTCCATCCGAAGGAACCCAGAACAACAACCAACAGCATATACCTCCATGGCAGAGGAAAAACCACTCCAAGATCTCTGCTTAGTCTTTCCTCCTCCCAAGAATAGAGAGCCCACTGATCCTGCACAACAATCCATCCTCCATCCGAAGGTACTATTCAATATTTGTAGTTTTCCACAGAACAACAAGAAATCCTTATCATAAACTTCAAATGTCATGTCTCCTGTTATATGAAGCAGTCTCAAAAGGAGTAATGCGTTCACCATTCACTTCAAGTCCAACAGTAAGATCTCTGGGAATGTAGCATAGAGTAGAAACAGAGGGATATTTTCAAGTGGGCATGAGCTCAAACTCATATAAGATACTCTCAGCTCTAGACACAAATCCTTCTCATCAGTAATCTTTCTTTGTGCCATGTCCTCTTTATAAGGCTCCATGAATGGTTTTTTAGCTTTCCCTCTTCACCTACCTCCCATCCACATCAATTGACACCATATGCTCACAGTCAGTTCTCAAACCCCCAACTGTCAGGTCCTGCCATCTAAGGTCGAGTCCCTCCTCCGGGTGGTCCACCGCTTCATTAGCCAACCTATCCTTGATGAAGTTGGCTGATATTCTGATTGCTTGGAAAGCCACCCCCCTCAAATGAGCCAAGTGGCCAAGGATATGAGTCGTGGTTTGATATAACTTCCAGTGACTTGTACCTTTCTAACCTTCATTCCATTTTGCAGGTGTTTGGCTACGTTGATGGCTAGAATAGAGCCTCCTTCAAGGATAACATTCACATAATTGAGCCAAACCAAGATTCCCATGCCCTGCTATAAAGCATAAAACTTAGCTTCATTATTGGTCGTCTTCCCCAGTGAGTTGAAATAGATGTGCAAAATATTACCCTAATCATCCCTAATGACCTCGCCAAAACTAGCCATGCCTGGATTACCCCTAGAAGCTCCATCAAAATTGAGCTTCAGAAAACCAGGATTTGGGGGGTTCCAATGCTTGTGGACAACAAAGATATCAGGGCGCAAAGGAGGGGAACCCTGCAGAGCCACGGTTCCCAGGCTAAAGATATTTAGAACTCTCTATTCTTGTGTCGAAGGCCTCTCCTTCTTTTGATATTAGATTTTGGCAATCACAGTTTCCCTCAAATGGTTTTGAATTTTTGTTTTAATGTTGTCTATTGGTCTCTCCTCATTCTGAAATATTCTTCTATTTATTTCTATCCACACACTCCACACTATGAATCCCAAGCTAAGTCTCCATAACAGATTGATAGTTTCATGTTTAGTAAAAATTGTCCTCTATCCCGAGAAAGTCTCCAATACAGAGTCCCTGTTACGGTCTGATTGATGGAAAAATCCATCCATCCAGTCCCAAATCCCAGCTGCAACCTTGAAAGAGTTTAACATATGGTTCATGGTCTCAGTCTCGATCAATAAGAGACTACACTGTGAAGGGCCAATGAAACCTTTTTTTAACAGATTGTCCCATGTTAGAATTTTTCTGTGCATCAAAAGCCATAAGAATGTTTTGATTTTTGGACAAATATTAGAATCCCAGACATTCTCATTCCATTGGACCTTCTCCTCATTTTCCCTAATTTCTATAGAATTCCTAGCTTCTTTAAGGTTAAAAGAGCCACCATGGAGTTTTCCCCACCTTAGCTGGTCTTCTTCTTGGGAAAATCTCAGCTTCCGCTTCTCCAGAATAGGCTGCATGACATCCATCTATTGACGGGCCCTCTCATATTCTAGAGGAGGATCATCAAACCAATGGATCCATTGGCTATCTCCCTGCATCGTTCTCCAGTACTAAATCACTTTGGACATGCCTCTCCTTTGGAGACTTTGCTGAAGATGGTTGAGGAGTGGATTACATAGAGTAGGAAATTCCTGCCATGCATCCTCCCAGAAGAGCACATGATTTTCGTTCCTAATTTCCCGGAAGTAGTGTTTTTGGATAATATCCTTGTTTTCCCAAGCAAGCTTCTAGATTACATACCCTGTGATCTCGCCCGTCATTTGGATGAGATCCGAAGACCTCCAATTCTTGACATATTTGGCCTTCCAAAGCGTGGCCCAAGGAGTTGTGCTTTCCTTAAGCCACCTCCACCAAAAATTTTCCCCGCACACCCTGTTAACAACCGCAGGGTCCTGACGCCCAAGGCCACCCATAGATTTTGGTTTGTAGACCTTATCCCATGCAACAAGTTCCCATTTTCTCTTATTCTCTATGCTGGTCCAGAGAAAAATACATTGGATGTCTCTGATTATTTGGAGGACTTATTTTGGGGTTGGGAGGATGGATAATATATAATGAGGAATAGGTTGGAGCACCGCCTTGGTTAGCACCAGGCGATCGGTAAGGTTGAAAGCTCTGTAAGTCCATTTGCGGCCTTAGACTTCCAAATATGTTAGCATTTTTTACCAGTATATTTTTTTCTAAGGTTTATTAGTCAGAGGTATCCCAAGGTACTTTGACGGTAAGCCCTTCCTTTGGAAGCCTAGAATGTTTGTCAAGTTTCTCTCTATGGCAATCTGAGTGTTAAAGAAGAAAATCATGGATTTATCATAGTTTATTTCCTTACCTGAAGCTTTTCCAAAGAGTTCAAGAGTGGCTTTAAAGCCACGAGCTTCCTTCATCGTAGGGATCCCATGTAGCATAGTATCGTCCACAAATTTTTGATGCATAGTTTCTGGGCTTGCTTGATGAGGTGAATACCCTAAATTCTCCCACTGGCTTTAGCAGCTTTAATGCTTTGACTTATCCCTTCAATCAGGATAACAAAGAGGAAAGGGGAAAGAGTGTCTCCTTGAAGAATACCTCTAGTTGGCATGAAGGGATTGGTTGGTGCCCCGTTGAAAAGGAGGGAGAAACTGGGAGATTTGACTAGGGCCATCACCGAAGTTAGCCATTTTTCCCTGAAACCAAAAGCCCCTAGCACCGCCTCCATATACTTACAACTAACCTTATCATATCCTTTTGAAAGGTCCAACTGGATGATCATCCCTGCCTTTTTTTGAACTTGCAAAGAGTGAATCATCTTGTGGGAAAGAAGGAGATTATCTAGAATCTGACGCCCTTCCACAAAACCCGATTGCTCCTCTGAAATGATTATGGGAAGGATGATTTTTAATCTGTTAGCTAGGAATTTTGATATAATTTTATACAAGACATTACAAAGTGCAATTGGGTGGAATTTCACTGGCGTGCAAGCTTCCGCTTCCTTCAGAATCAAGGCTATGAAAGTGGAATTCAATGATTTTAGGATCGAAGAATACTTGTGGGAATCCTCAATAACCTCCCAAATATCGTTTTTCATAGTATCCAAGAAGGCATTAAAAAATTCAATGGTAAAGCCATCCGGACTGGGAGATTTACCATTCGGCATCTCCTGGACAACTTCCTGTACTTCATTTTTGGAGATAGGTCGATCAAAGTTTAGATTGTTCTCATCAGTGACCATCCTAGGGATGTGAGAGAAAACCTGCCTTATGGCCTCTTCCCTATTCACATTAGGTTCCCCAGAGATACTAGAAAAATTATTAACCAAAAGGTTTTCTATATCCCCATGAGAGTCATAAGAGTTACCCTGATAATCCTTAAGTCTTATTATCTTGTTCATCCTTCGATGATCAATGGCTAAACAATGGAAAAAATTGGTATTTTTTTCCCCTTCCTTCAACCATTGAACCCGAGACTTCTACCTCCAGAGTGTTTCCTCTTGGCTACATCTATCATTCCATTTCTACATGAGATCCTGATCTTCTTGTTTAGTTTCCATAGAGAAGCTTTTTTCCATGATTTTCTTTTGTAAAGCTGCCATTTTTTCCTCCAAGGCCAGTTTTTCCTTAAAGATGTTCCCAAAGGTATCCTTATTCCATATTTTAATCCTGGCTTTAATATGATTCAGCCTAGCCTCAAGGAGGTACATTTTTGTGCCCCTGATTGGGATGGGCTCATACCACCATTGTTTGATATTATTGTGGAACTCTGAGTGGTTCATCCAAAATTTATCAAACCTGAAAGGGAAATTTTTGGGGGTCCCTAGAATGGCTGCCTCCAGACTAATGGGCCAGTGATCGGAGCCCCCGCTGGGAATAATATTAGTCTTTATATCCACTCCTGCCATAAGGATAGTTTCTAAAATGAGAAACCGGTCCAGGCGGGACGCAATTTGTCTGTCTCCCCCTTGTTTGTTATTCCAAGTGTAAATCCAATTTTTAGGGAGAATATCAATGAGGTTATATTTTGCAATGAAATATTTGAAAGCCTCCGTGTCCCAATTAAACTTTCTTACTCCTCCTTTTTTCTCTTCTAGGGAGGTGATCATGTTAAAATCTCCTCCAAAGATCCATTTTCCCCTTGGGTGTCTCCTTTGCAACTGATGGAGATTATATAGCATAATAATTTTGTCCTCCAACCTTTGAGGGCCATACACATTGGTGCAGAGGAAAGAACCATATTTATCTCCTATGACTTTCATTTCCACATCAACAAAGGATTTTGTTGCTTTTTCCGAAATCAATTGAAGGTTCTGTGTATTCCATACCATAGCCAGACTGCTTGCATTATTACCTCCTTATACATCTAGGAAATCCATCTGCCCTCCAATCTTCCTACACACTTCCTTCATTTTCTGGTTAGTGCATTTAGTTTATTTTAGATAAATCATATCCAGGTTTTCCAGTTTAACTTTTTTCTTTAGGATTATTTTCTTTCTAAGGAAATTAAGCCCTCTAGAATTCCAATATATAATCTTTATTAAAAACTATTTAAACAACATAGGTGAATGCCTCAAGGGCTTTCATCTTACCTGAGTTCAACAACATTTTTCCAAGCGCTTGGAGTGCTTCATTGTTTGGTTTTCTCCCCTACTTGAATTTTGGTTTACTCTTGGTTTTTGGGTGTTGTGATCCATGATTACCTTAATACCCAGATGATCCAGGTGGATGTTGGTGGCCACCCACCTATTCCACTTGGCCCCTCACCATTGTCTCTTTCAGTTTTTCAGTTTCGGCATAACTTACTATTTTTAGCAGTTTTTCGGGTCCTGAACTTCCGGAGCCGTTTTGAGGCCCTAAACGACGTTTTTTGGGTATCAAAGCACCTAGAAAATTTGAACATCAAATTCGTCCCGACAGCTGTATTCCTCGGATAGAGCTTTCTAATGATGTATCATGTGCGTCAAACGGAGATAGTATGCCAAAGTTACGTCCCTGGGAAGTTGAAACACCAATTTACCCAAACGTGGCCCATAGTTTTGGCGCTTCATCTCCTAGGGTTAGGTTTTTGGATGTTTAGGATTCTCCATTGTTTCTCAATAATAAATAGGCCCTCGAGCCTCATTGTAACGTAGTTCAGAGGCCTGTAGCCGCCACATCTCTTCTCAGAGATAGCTACCAGTGCCCTAGCTAGTTTTATTTCCATTCTGTCTGTAAGCAAATTTCAGTTCTTTGATATTAATGAAATGAAGTGTTATTTCCACTGCATCTCTGTGTTCATGGTTATGTGTTTATTATGTTGCGTTCCTGCATAAATCCGGATCACCAGATCTTTGGTCTCCCCGTGTCCACGCTTTTGTCCCTTATAGGTGACTTCCTCCTGTGCCAAGAATAAGAAATTGACCCTGTCTATTTGATCCTTCGGGAGTTGTTCCACATCTATTTCCTTCCACTGTTCCACCATGCTAATCAAATCCATACCTTCCCTATCTAAGATATCTCTAAGCTCTAAGTCTTCTATACATGCTTCACTCATAGTCATGTCTGCATCTCCTTGAACGTCATTAGCTTGTTCAGACCCTGCTCCAACTCCTTCATTATTCTACGGTGGGGGGGGGGGGGGGGGAAGTTTCCAAATGCTCTTATTCTCCCATGTTTTGGTGTAATTCTTGTTCCTTTATCCCTATTTATTTTTGTGCGCTTTCCTCTAGTATTGCAAATGCATTTGTACTACTCTTGCTGGTTTCTCTTGTTTGATATGTGTTTCGATGATGGGCGAACAAAACCATCCTTATCTTTTGACTGATCTTCTTTCACGGGGTCCATTACCTTGTTTAAAGGGAATTCGCGGAATAAATGTCCATGCTCATGGCACTTGCGACATCTAAATGGGATTTGTTCATAATCAATCACTTGGAATATTTTTTCATCCCGATATTCCAGCCATACACCTTTTGGAGGAGCTCCAGACACATTCATTTCCACTATAATCTTGGCATATGAGGTGTAGCATTTTTGCATGGTTGCATCAAATGCTTTAACAAATTTTCCTAGTTTATTACCAATATGTTCTAAAGTTGTTGGCTGCCAGTAGTCGAGTGGCAGAGAGAAAAGCCTAATCCAGTTTGGGTTATGAGCGAAAGTCTCCTTTTCTGGTGCAAAATTAGGTTTCCATGGTTTCATATAAAGACCTGCTGATGTGTAAAAGTATGGGCCTCCATCAAATATCCGATCTCTATCCTCAAGGTTTACAAAAACTATACTAAATAATCCTTTAGATTCGAGGTGGAGCTGGACATCCCCTCATGGCTTCCATTGCTACTTTATACAAAGACATATTGCCTTTTTTTTTGGCCAAAACCCCATAAATTTACAAATTAATGCATACTTGGACATTTTATCTCGGCACAATTGCATTTCAGGGTTAGTTATTATGAACCTTGGAATGACTAAAGTTTTTGGTTTGCACGTCCCTTTTCCTACCGGTTCTTGTCCTTGAGGGGCGTTTCTTGATGGGCCAAAGGCCTCATGTTGATTTCCCATCGTTTTCGTCTTCTCATGACCCTCCTTGGGGGGTTCCCCATCAGTGGATTTTATGTTGCCTTCTGGCTTTTCCAATATTTTAATACATGCAGTGGGTCCTTTCCCCTGCTCCCCCTTGGAAAATGCGATGTTCTCCTGATTCTAACCTACAACATCTGAACCCGTGATCTGCACACTTCCACTGGGGCCCTTACCTTTGTCAAAAATCATTTTTTTGTAGGGGGGAACCCTGCTCCCTCCTCCTCTCCTCATTTTTTGAGCCAACACTATCCCTTTGCTGTGTAGCTCAGCGAACCCTGCCTGTTGAGCCTCTATATCTTTGAGAAATTTGAAAAAATAAAGAACCCTACCAGCCCTCACCGTCGAAAGATTCTTTAATGGTTCGCTTTACTCTATAAGTTAATTTATTTGAACTAGGGAATGAGTTGGTTGGTCTAGGCCCAACTCCAAAACTGTTTCGTTATCCATGAAGAAAAAATTAAAACCTCTAATGCATCCATGCAATCAATATTTATACATGCACAAGACCTCCTTTTAGTTTACATAATGTTGCAAGGACTAAAATTTAAATATAGTAAACATGAATTTACCTCTCATGTCAAGAATTTAATCTTACATATTAATACACAAATTTTCCATTGTTAAAGTCCTCATAGAATTATCACTGCATGATTTATATTGATTTTGAACTAAACAAGAAGAAAAAACATGTGAACTGATTAATAAACCAATAAGTATCTAGATCGAGAATAAATCTTCAATGTTGTTTCTAAATTCACTATTTTCTCATTTTGGTTATATTCTTCTCATTTTCCTATTTGAGAATGATTGTGACCTTGAATCCTTATTATCATAGATATTGTACACAATTGGAAATACTTAGTTTTAAGTGTAAAAATGTTTCCATGGCCTTCCACAGTGAAGAAACACCATAGTGAATACCCATATAAAGAAGGAACCCTCACACTCATTATAAATTCCATTGCCAAAGAAATATAATCTTTCTTTAAAATCCATGGGACATCACCTTCTTTGAAAGACAAAGAGGGACCAACTGCCCCTCCAATTTCTTATCTTAGCCAATGTTTATTTTTAGTTGATCTGAAATTAAAAACTTGAAGGTCTCTTTAAAAAATTTACAAGATAGTTTATGTCTTGTCAGCAATGGATTAAAATGGTAAAAGAACATAAAATTAATTATTTTTAGTTAAATTTTGTAGATATCACCAGAGAAAAATACATGAAACATCACAAAACAATAATTTGATGACAAAGTTTACCCCTCTTGGGCTACGTCTATGGGTCCAACTTCCAATGTTGGCCCTTTATATTATATTCTCAAAATGTATAAAAAACATCAACATATAATGCTCAAATCACAAAAATAATGTTGTCATTGTGTCTATAACACCCAAAAACCCATGTGTAGACTCTTTGTGGGATCAAAAAGGTTGAAAAAATGACTAATTTAGGTCTATTTTTCTATTTCTCTATTATTCGTATTGCAAAATGAAAAAAAATGACTAAATTGGAAACAAATTCCTCCTTTGGACGATCTGCCAGTTGACAAA
Source organism: Pinus albicaulis (assembly GCA_034641835.2). Lineage (NCBI taxonomy): Eukaryota > Viridiplantae > Streptophyta > Pinopsida > Pinales > Pinaceae > Pinus > Pinus albicaulis. The sequence continues at coordinate 633,037,215 of CM076569.1, forward strand.
TCAATGTGTTTTCGATGCGAATTCTATCGTTAATTTTTAAAATTATTGGACAGTTAGTTGGGCGTTGCAGCCCCAACTACTGCCCCTTTTAACGGTCATATGCGGGTCATGTGGCCATGGGTTGGGCACCACGTGTTGTCCCCTCTTCCACAAGCCCTTATAGTGGCTATATTCATTAAATAGAACTGGGGCTCAGGCTAACAACCCACCCCCTCCACCTCTGGACTGCGTTGTGGTCACGTTATACGTGATATGTCCTGAGGCCAGGGCTTACTGCTCGCCCCACCCCACTCCGTTTCTACTGTGGTCATATGATATATAATATAATCGAGGGCTATGGATGGTCGAGCGAGCCTGCCAAACACCCCCATCGCCACCAAGACTACTAACAGTTAAACTTTAAATTAAATTGTCGACAGTTAAACTTTAAATTAAATTGTCGACAGTTAAACTTTAAATTAAATTGTCGACAGTTAAACTTTAAATTAAACTACCGACAGTTAAACTTTAATAACTAACTATGTGGTGTGGTGTTAGAGCGATACATTGTGTTGTCAGAGGTCGCGGGGTCAACCCCCGCCGAGGCCAGTCTGACCCGTAACCAATTTTTAGATGGGTCCCAAGGGCCACGTGGTGCCATCCCATTAGGCCACGTGGCACCTCCTAATTGGTCTGCCAAAACCAAACAACCAATAAAATTACGCCTCGTAGACCTGTACTACCTACCATGTGCCAACACATGATCAGGCCAAATGACCACCTTACCTACCTAGTCAGTCTGCTGACATTAGCACCACATCATTGTATGCCATATCGAGTTAGGAGCCTAATCAACCTTGCAAGTTGACTTTTTAGTTGTTTTCCAAAAACTTGAGAATGCGGTAAATTTTACAAATGTTGTCGGATTTACACGATTGAAGCATAATTAGAATCAAAACAATGATATCTACGATTTCGCACTAGTTTTGAGCTATTTTGAGAACTTTTATTTGTAAACATATTTTTGATTCCCTGGATCATTCCTCCCCACTGGAAGATTTTATACCACCAAAACTATGTTTTTTACTCAACAAGTAAGTGAGTGTACAAGTCCCTCACTTTTCTCGATATCAATCCACCTTGCTTTACTTAGATTAGTACCTTTAAGCCCCAGTCAAAGATACTCCACATTGCCTCTGCGTGAAGTCCCGATTCTCCTGTCAAGAATTGTGTCTTCCTACAGTTCATATAAATATTCAGGAGGAAAATATTCAATAGATGGAATCTAAACATTCTCTTCATGATCATCAATCATTGGAGGATCATACAATCTCAAATTCTCCACATTCAAAATAGAATAAATTTTCATATAAGGTGGCAAATCTAATCGAAAAGCATTATTACCAATCTTCTCCAAATTTTTGAAAGGACCATATCTGATTGGTTGAGCTTTTTAACTTAACCTTGAGGTCTTTCCTGGTTGATATAAAACCAAACTTGATCTCCCACTTGGAAATCATGATCAACTAGATGCTTTTCATGCCTTGCTTTGTGCTTCACTTCGCTTTTCTCAAATTGCTCTTGTACTCTTTGATGCACCAAATGAATTTGTTCAATAAAATTCTTGGCTTTGTCCACATCACCATGTCCATCTATTGCAATATATTTACCAAAGATGAAATCCAAAGGAGACTTTGGAAAATAACCCAAACAAGCTTCAAATGGAGATACTTGTGTAGATGAATGCCTAGCATGATTGTAGGCAAGTTGGATGTAATGAAAATGCTCATCCAAAAGTTTAGGATGCTTACCACAATATCCAAAAAGGAGATGCACTATTGTTCTCTTTACCACTTCTATTTGTCCATCAGTTTGTGGACGAAATGATGTGCTCTTCTTCAAATTTGTGTCCATGAGTTCCCATAAACTTGACCAAAAAATCTTCATAAATCGAGAATCTAGATCAGAAATAATAGAAGTGGGTAACCCAAAGTGAGGTCATACATTTTGGAAGAACATATTTGTGGTTTGTTCAGTAACCTGTTTATTACATGGCATCAATACACACATTTTTCTGAAATAATCCACAACAACATATATATAATCATGATTTTTTTTAGACATTGGTATCCTCCCTGTTGAAATTCAATAAGAAAATGCACCACATAATAGTGTGGGATTCCAAGTCACACATGAGTGAGGCAGTGAAAAATTAGTGCTAATGTGGGCGTCCAATTTTTAAATAAATTGTAATCTTATCTCATAACAACTTGTAATAGTTAACCAAGTGTGATAGACTTAGTTAGCTCAAGAATTTCAAGTTGAGGGTCAAAGGTGAGGCATGTAAAGTAATTCTATTATTTACAGGGTCCAATTGCAGTTGTAGCACTAGTGTGGTGTGAGTGCAATTAGTTAACTCAAATTAATTGAGTTACAATAAATTTAACTAGTTCTAACTGAATGATGAGCTAGTGGAAGATCAAGTGAATTTAAATAAATTTAATTCATAAGTAGTGATCTATGAAGTAATTGATGATTCACTATTAATAGATTCATGCATGTCAATTCTGATGACGACCCAATTGATACAAAGGTTAAAGATAAGTAAACTATCACTTGTACTATTAACGAATTTCTTGAGCGCAATTATAAATCCACATGATGTCCATGATGGATTCTATTGTCAACGAAGGTTGGAATTCCTATTTAATAAGAATTATTTTTCCTAGGGATTGCATGAGCGAGGCAGGCTGAAGGTGGGCAGGAAATTGGCTATGTATTGGTCCAATTTTGCCTAGATCGTTGTGAGACAATTGGTAGAGTGTATGAGGTTGTGGTGAGCACACATGCATTGTATTTTTTCATGATTCCTTGGTTTATTATACAATAAATATGGAGAGGTTTTGAGCAGTTTATTTCCCATGAATATCTTGTGTTGTGCGATTGATTTAATTATTTCTCTTACTTGCATGTGATTGAGAGATCATAATTTATATTCAAAAAATATTGTAGAAGGATTAAATATATTTTTTTAGTACATTGCATGATAGGATTGAATACATTGGTGTAATTTCTACATGGTATCAAAGCACTAGGAATCACAATAGTGGAGAATAAATTGGGTTTGTGTTGAAAAATATTCAAATTTGCAGATACTTTCTTTCGAGCTAGAAGTAGATCAATGTCTTTCAATGGCTTGAGACTCAAATATGCACTCGAGGGTGGTTCAAATTATATTGCATGGAAGGACATGATGGAGGCAGTGTTGGAGGACAATGGGTTGAAAGAATTCATAGATACTAATATTCTAAGGCCCGCAACAGCATATGCCCAACTTCTTGATGCATGGCAGAAGAAGGTAGAAAAGGTGAGGGGGATTTTGTTAGAGTGAGTTCCAGGTCATATTATCTCGAGTCTCCATGGAAAGGAAACTCCATATGCTATGTGGAAGGCCTTGAAAGATCTATTTCAAAGCAGCGGTGACCACATAAAATTTGCACTCAAGGACAAGCTCAGGAAAATCAAAATGGAGAAGGGAGACATAATCCATAAATACTTGACCAAGTCCACTCAATGTCAAGATGAGCTTGGAAGTGTTGGGATTACTGTAGCTGATGATGACTTGGTGAGCCTAACACTTCTAGGCCTTCCCATTAGCTGGCATAGTTACCAGTACTCTATGAATGGGAGGGAGACGTTACCAGATTTGAAGCAAGTATGGTTAGATTTGGTACAAAAAGAGTTCCGGCAGAATACCAGGGATGGATCCTCATCCAAGACTAATGATGAGGAAAATTGTGCCTTAGCTGGTAAGGTAAAGAATGGGAAGGGGAAGAAGTACCATTCCAAATCTGAGACCAACAAAGAAGGAAATAAGTGTGACATTCCAAAGGGGAAATGTTTTCACTGTCATGATCATGGACACTATGACACAAATTGTCCACAAAAGAATAATAAAAAAAATAAGGCTCTAGGATTTGCAGCAGGTGAAGCTTTGGCCTCACAACTTGAGTTGGACTTCTCTCTCATCTCATTCATGGCGTAAACTATGATGGGATCTATGTGGTACTTGGAGAGTGGATCATATTTCCACATGATGGGAAATAAAGAACTCTTTAGTATCTTGGAGGAGAAGGATCTTCAGATTCACATCAAGATGGGTGATGACGGGAGGTATAACACTACTGGGATTGGTACAGTTACTTTCTAGAGACAGTCAGGTAAACCTTTCTATGTTGGAGGATATTTGATATGATGCGGTTTTTAGTGAAGGAAAGGCATTCCTTTGTCACAAAGCCACAGGACAGGTAAATAAGATTGGGGTTCGTGTGAAGAACCAATACAAAATTTATGTAGATGGCTGCACAACATTGAGCAGTAAATCATTGAAGGTGGTGAGTCGAGATACAGGTGAGTTATGGCATAGGAGATTGGGCCATCTACACCACGGTGATTTGAGGATCATGCAATATATTTCTATAGGTCTTCCAAAGGGTACTCTTGCATAGATAGACACATGCACGGGATGTACCATGGGGAAGTATACTAAAGCCACTTTTCATGAGAAGGATAAAAAAGCAGCATAAATCCTTGAGAGAGTTCACTCAAACGTGTGTGGACCATTCTCAACAGATTCCACAACAAAGCACATGTATTATGTGATTTTTTTTTATGATTTTTCTAGAAAGTGTTGGATCTTATTTCTGTAGAAGAAAGATTAGATGTTCTCCAAGTTTTGAGTGTTCAAATCGATGGTAGAGAAAGATACATGGAAGAAGGTGAAGGCTCTAAGGAGCAACAATGGTGGTGAGTATATCTCTAATGAATTCAAGAAATTCTCTGCCAAAGAAGGAGTTCAGAGAGAATTGATTGCACCTCATAACCCACAACAGAATGGGGTTGGTGAAAGAAAGGACAAAAAAATTGTGGGAGTAGCATTAGCTACGTTACATGATTAGGTCCTACCATTGCATATTTGGGTAGAGGCATGCAACTCAGCAGTATTTGTGCAGAACCATAGTCCTCATCGGATACTTGGCATGAGTACACTAGAGGAGGATTTTTCAGGTAAGAAACTGTATGTTTCATATTTTTAAAATTTTTGGCTCATCTGTCTATTTCCATGTGCCAAATATGCCAGGAAGAAGCTAGAACCAACAATAGAGGTTGGGATATTTGTGGGTTACAATGATACTCCCCAAAAATATCGAGTGTATTTTCCGGCTAACATACTGACAATTGTCAAGAGAGATGTTAAATTTGATGAGGATAAAGCCATGCGATTGTCCCTTGATAGGGAGCTTGAATTGCATGTAGATGAAGAACTCTTAGTTCCAAAGGATGAACCTCAGGATGTGGAGCAACCACAAGTAGAGGATAATGGAGTGGAAGAAACCACTCACGCAAATCCATCCACCATAAATGGTAGGAAGTGCACCAGAGAGGTTGAGAGATTGATGCTAGATGCGACAGAGCATGTAGGCACACCTACATCAAAATGCAGGCAGAGAAGGTCCCCAGACAGTTATACTGGATACTTGGTTCTTATGAGAGAGTGTATTATGAAAGAACCATCCTCTTTTGAGGAAGCAGTGCAACATCCAACATGGGTTGATGCCATAGTTGAGGAGTATGACTCCATTATTAAAAACAATGCATGGGAAGTGGTCCCAAGACCAGTGGGGAAGTCAGTGGTTGGATCCAAGTGGATCTACAAGGTGAAGCAAGCAACATATGGGAGTGGGGAGAAATAAAAATCTATATTTGTGGCCCGAGGATTCTCATAGGTAGAGGGTATTGACTATGAGGATACTTTTGCACCGGTTGCAAGGTACTCATCAATTAGATCCATCCTTGCACTCTTAGCGCAGATGGGGTGGAAGATACATCAGATGGATGTAAAGACAACCTTTCTCAATGGAGTTATTGATGAAGAAGTGTACATTTAGCATCCAGAAGGTTTTGAGACCTTTGAAAGGGAGTCACATGTTTGTAGACTCAAGAGAGCACTGTATCGGCTGAAGCAAGCGCCTCGTGCTTGGTACACTAGGATCAAAAGCTATTTCACTGGGTTCGGATTCACAAATAGTGAAGTGGATGAAAACCTATATCATATTGTGGTTGATGGTAAGTTTTTGATTATTATACTTTATGTTGATGATCTTATACTTACAGGTGATGAGCATATCAGAACTTCTTGCAAAGAGGATCTTTCAAGAGAGTTTGAGATGAAGGACATGGGGCTCTTGCACTATTTCTATGGCTTGGAAATATGGCAAAGAGATGGGGAGCTATTTGTATCTTAGGGAAAGTATGCCAAGGATATTATAAGGAAGTTCCACATGGAGGGCAGAAAACCCATGGAGACTCCTCTTACAAGAAACTGGAGCAAGGAGGATGCTACTTTAGGTGAGGTAGTGGATGCCACTATTTATAGGAATCTTGTGGGTTCACTTATGTATTTGGTGAACACACGACCATACATATGCTACGTAGTTAAAAAACTTATTCAAGCCATGGTTAAGCCTACCAAGCTATTTTGGAAGGCGGGGAAGCATGTATTGAGATATATCAGGGGCAGTACAGAGTATGGATTATGGTACATATAGACAGAGGGAGTGAAGCTTCAAGGCTTCACCGATGTAGATTGGGTAGGCAGTCCATCAGATAGGAAGAACACATCAGGGGGCATCTTCAACATAGGATCAACAATAGTTTCTTGGTACATCAGGAAGCAGAGATTAGTTGCATTTAGTTCAGCCAAGGTAGAGTACATGGAAACTAGTTAGGCTGGATGTGAGGCCATTTGGATGAGGAAGATACTTGTTGGTTTGTTTGGTCAGTAGATAGGTTTGACGATGATACATTTTGATAACCAGAGTTTCATAAAACTCTCGGTTAATCCAGTATTCTATTGGACATTGGTTCAACGCTCCCCATGTGTTTTGCGACATGGACTAACCACCTCTCGTGGATCCTAACTTTGGCGATTGTAGTGGATAATAACGCTTGTGGGTTTTGGTCTAACGAAAATCGTGATTCCAACAAGTGGAATCAGAGTGACAGGTCTCGAGTTCAAAACTCACCCGACTCGCGTTGGGGGGGAGATTGTTGGACATTGATTTCAATGCTCCCCATGTGTTTTGTGGCATGGACTAACTGCCTCTCATGGATCCTAACTCTGGCGATTGTAGTGGAGACTAACGCCTGCGGGTTTTGGTCTAACAACAATCGTGATTCCAACATATTCCATGGAAAGTCCAAGCATATTGACATCCGGGTACCACAATCTCAGAGATTGTTTTCAGAGGTGCATTATGTTGTTGCAATACATTCCCACGAAAGATCAGGATGCATATATCTTGACGAAGGCGCTTGCGAAGAGAAAATTTGAATACCACAGAGGCAAGATCGAGGTAGATGATAATCCCTTTATTTTTGAGAGGGAGTGTTGAAATTCAACAATAAAATCCACCACATACTAGTGTGGGATTCCAAGTCACACATGAGTGAGGAATTCATTGACACATTAGTGCTAATGTAGGCATCCAATTTTTAAATAATTTTTAATCTCATCTCATAACAACTTGTAATAGTTAAGTAAGTGTGATAGACTTAGTTAGCTCAATAATTTAGAGTTGACGGTCAAAGGTGAGGCATGTAGAGTGATTCTATTATTTATAGGGTCCAGTTGTAGTTGTAGCACTAGTGTGGTGTGAGTGCAATCAGTTAACTCAAATTAATTGAGTTAAAATCAGTTTAACTAGTTCTAATTGAAATATGAGCTAGTGGAAGATCAAGTGAATTAAAATAGATTTAATTCACAATTAGTTGCATAACAAGTAACTGATGATTCACTATTAATAGCTGCATGCATGTCAATTCTGATGATGACCCAGTTGAGACAAAGGTTAAAGGTAAGTAAACTATCAGTTGTATTATTAGCGAATTTCTCGAGTGCAATTATAAAGCCATAGGATTCCCATGATGGATTGCGTAGTCAAGGAAGGTTGGAATTCATATTTAATAGGAATTATTTTTCCTAGGGATTGTGTGAGAAATGCATGCTGAAGGTGGGCAGGAAATTGGCTATGTATCAGCCCAAATTTTCCTATATCAGTGTGAGACAATTTCTAGAGTGTATGAGGTTGTGGTGAGCACACATGCATTGTATTGTTTCATGATTCCTTGGTTGATTATATAATAAATATGAAGGGGTTTTGAGCAGTTTATTTCCCCGGAAAATATTGTGTTGTGCGATTGATTTTCTTCTTTCTCTTAATTGCATGTGATTGAAAGATTGTGATTTACATTCCGCAAATATTATAGAAGGATTCAATATATTTTTTTAGTACATTGAATGATAATATTGAATCCATTGGTGTAATTTCTACACCCCCTACAAAATCCATAGAAATACTTTCCCAAGGACAAGAGGGAATAGGAATTGGAGTGTACAAACCCAATTTCTTATTGCTAGGATTTCTAGTATCACACATGGAACATCCTCTTACATATCTTGAAACATTTTCATTCATGCGAGGCCAATAACAATACCTTTAAATTTGTGCAATTATTTTTCCTACACCAAAGTGACCAGTAATGAGAGAAGTGTGGGATTCCCTAATGACATTGACTCCTTCAACTTGTGGAACACACAACTTTCCAAGGTGATACAACTAATTTTTATGAACATGATAATCCAAATCTTCAACATGATTTCCTTGAATCAAAGTTGCATAAACATCTTTAAATTCCTCATCTTGAGCATACTGTTCAATACAACTTTCATGCATGATTGAGTTATGCTTAATAATGACAGATGCATTAATAATAGGCCTTGATAACACATCAAAAAATTTGTTGTATATACCGTTCTTGTAACTGATTACCAAATGAAATTTTTGTAGGAATCCCATCCACTTAAAATTTCTAAATTGTTGTAGTTTGGTTTGTGATTATAAATATTGTAAAGGTTGATGGTTAGTATGAATAATTGTTTCTTTACCCATCAAACAATGCTTCCATTTCTTCACACTTTGTATCAAAGTATATAACTCTTTATCATAAGTTGGATAGTTAATTACTGCATTGGCAAAGGTTTCAGAATGATAATAGATAGGCTTACCATGTTTCATAAAAAATGATCCCATGGGATAATCACTTACATTTGTTTTCATATCAAATGGATGCTTAAGATTTGGAAGTGCCAGAACTTTTGTTGTACTGATTTTCTCTTTCAACCTGTCGAAGGCTTTTTGCTTCTTGCCTCCCCACTGAAATACTTGTTTCATAGTTTTCAAAGCATGTAATGGTGCTGCAATAGATGAGAAGTTAGCAATAAACTTTCTCCAATATTGGGTTGCTCCAAAAAATCTCCTAAATTCTGTTACATTGTTGGGTTTAGGCTAATTGATAATGACTTGAAATTTTGAGGGATAAATATTCAATTCACCCCCTCCTACAATATGACCCAATAAACCAAAGAGGTTTTCCCAAATTCACACTTAGACATCTTCAAATACAATCTATCTTTTTTCCAAGACATCTAAAAATTGTTTCACATGCTTGACATGTTCTTCACTAGTCTTACTGAAAATCAGAATATCATCCAAGTAGAATAATACACAATCATCAAGGAATGGTCTCAACACATGATTCATAACTCTCATGAATGTTGCAGGTGCATTGCAAAGCCCAAACGATATAACTAACCATTCAAACAAAACATGTTTTTTATTGAAAGAATTTTTCCAAATATCATCATTAGTGTTAGTGTCAGTCAGTTATGCCTGTCACTAGAGATCAAATGTGCTCTTATAAGGTTTTTTTTTGGTCTCAAGTCAAAATTTTATGGTTTTGGTAGGTCTTCAAATAAAAATGTGGTCACTGGATAGTGTGTCTAGGACTATTACTGCTCCTTTCAAAAAACTTTATGTGCTGGTCATTATCATCTTCAGTTAGATGAGTCATCATTTCAAACTCATCATTTTCAAAATCTCATCTCAGTCATACCACTATGGTACTCATTCATCTCAGTGTCACCATTAGGTCATTAGGGTTTAAGTCACCAAAACTTGTCATTTCATTAATAAACCTGGAAAATTAAGGAGTAGAAATAGGGAAATCTCTCATAAAGTTTTGTTTCAAATGTAATTTTATTTCAAATATGATGCAATATGTTCTAATGTTCCAAAGATGCAAAATTTTCAAGACAAAAGTGAAAAGCACATGGTGGGCCACCACACCACTATGAAGAATTTGACTTCCACAAGCTATAAAAGAACATAAAAATCATTTCTCTCACTCATTCAACACTAAAGGACACTCTAAATAAGTGATTGACACCCTCTCCAAGCAACCATACTGTGTTTTTTCCAATTCGTTGTTTTTTAACTTCTACAAGCAAAACAATTGTTGCCATGGGCTCTCAGGGGAAAATAAAGGTTTCATAAATAGTCTAAAAATTAAGTTTAAACCTTTGAAATCTCCTATCAGCATTTTTTTCCTTATTTTTGTGGTGAAAATGCTCCTATAGTCCCCGCGTTGCGTTTTTGGTGGGTGAGCTTCATTTTCCCAATTGCAAGAAAGAACACCTATCCTTTACACATTCTACCCTTACTCACACTCAAAAACACTTCCCACAACCCTCACACCTCCCCAAAGCTTTCCCTATCCCTGCTCCCTCATTTACCTAATCCCTATACCTAACCCTAGCTCCTACCTTGTGTTTTTGGCAGTTTTAGGGTTAGGACTGTGTTTTAATTCCTACAACCTATCCCTACACTCTTTTTGTCATCCTCCACTTCCCTAAGCTTCAAAATACCCCTATATACTTCCCAAAATTTTTCCTACCTACATATATCCTCCCTAAACCCTACATTCCATCACCTAAAGCAAGTAACCCTAATTCCCTGTTTTCCAAGTAAAACCTTGTTTTTCCCTTTGATCCCACTAGGGTTTGTTGTGAAATATCAAAAAATGGAGGGATGAAAGAAGCCATACAATAAATTAGGTCAGATTAGTAGGAATGAGCCCACAAAATTCCAAGAAAGCATAGCTTCACCTTTCCAAGATATGGACAACCTAGGGTTTACATTGCACACATGGACAAATTTTCTTCAAAATGTTTTTCTGACCAATATAGATGAATTTTACAAAAGTGAAAGAGGTTTTTTTCCATAATAGAGCAAGGAACATAAAACTCCTTCAGTTTATAAACATGTATTATTATTTTGGATAAATGACAAAAATACAATTGCTATAGGAGGTTTTCTGCACTTCTAGACAACTTGACTTCAAGACAATTTTTCGGGGGTGTGAAGGTGGTGTTTGCAGTGCTCGATGACTCTATTGTGTAGTATAAATCCTAATATTTCCAATGGTACCTTCATATATTTATTTGGAGCTCAGGAAGGAAATAAAAAGGGCTCTGCAAGATCACGTTGCGATTTTCCCTGATGGCACTGCATTTTTCCAATTTTTGAGTGATCAACTTTAAACTTAGATTCTGACCAAATGGGAAAGTATTTTTGAAAGCTAGAGGAGGTTTTTATTCATAACATGCCAAATAACAAAACAAACTCTCAGTGTTACAAAAAACGTTATGGTTAGAGAGATATGGAGCTACCTTGGAGACCTATTTTTGCAGAAACTTTTGAAAATGTTGGCAATTTGTGCACAGTCATGGGTGCAAAAACACAATGTGCCTCACATTGCACTTTTTATGGGGACCTAAAAATTAAAAATTGTTTGCATATTTGGATTTATCATCACTTCTAGCCCATGGGAGAAAATTTTCAGCAAGTTCTGGTCGATGAAAAGGCCCAAAAGCCACTCAAAAAACACCTTTCTACCCTCTTTTTGAACAACTCGTTGCGTTTATTGAGTACTTGTTGGAGAATAGAATTTTGAGGGGCTAGGAGTAGTGTTTTTAAGTCCTTGAGGAGTTTATAATGTATCATAATGGAATTTATTTCTCCATCAACTTTTAGATAAGGATTTGGACCCCAGGAAGGCCTCCAAAAGCCACTTCTACCAATTTCGTTGCTTTTTCTCCTAACACGCTGCATTTTTGCCTGATTTCGCCGCATTTTTGCCTAAAAAGAACTTTTCTCAATTGAATCAGTCCAGGTTCGACCTCCACTGAAGTAATTTTTCATTTTTTATGTTATGATGATGTAATCATGTGTAATTTTTCTAGTTAGAGTAAAAATGAGGTGGTACATGCTTATAAATGTCTTTTATGGTCAAATGTATTAGTTTTCCTCTCTTGGGGAGAGTCTTGTTAACCTCCCTAGTGTTTAGGTTTTAGGTGAGCGAATCATGTGATCAATTCCTCCACACTAGGATTAGACCTCTAAGAGAGGGGAAATGGTTTTTTGTCTATATGTATGGATATCTTTGTCATCTTTGAGGGTTGGACATCATAGGGTGAGACTATTGTAGCTTGTGCTTAAGCTTTTATTGAGAAATTCAAAGGACTAGTTGCAACGATTATTTAGGAATTCATGTGCAATGAGTTTTTGCTGTTGTATTTTCTTTGTTATAGTATTTTATAAATGATATACATGTTCTCTTTCCATGCCTTTCTTTCTTCAAGGATCTTCCTAAAATTTTGATAAGTAGAATTCTTCATAAGCTCTATTTTGTTTGGGAATACCATTTTATGTAATCTTCCTTATGTTTTAATGAATTCATGACACATACTCATTAATATCCCCCTTCATATTCAAACCCTACACTACACCAAAAAAAAAACTAAGCCCATCACTAAAGCATTTCTATCTTTCTCCTTGATATATTTGTAGTTGTAACCATTTGATAATTTGACCTAGCTACTTGGTTTTCATCCCTGATCCAGCAGAAAAATCGTCAAACTTTCAAAACCATAGAGCTGAACTAAATAGCCTAAAATATATTCTACCTCCAGTCAAACCCTTTGGCTGTGATTTTCATAGAGAGAGCCCTCTCTGGTTTGGTAGGGCTAGCTACCAAAATAAAAGCTTTTTTTGAGGTTACCTCCGTCGATATCCTTTCTCATCCTTGGGACATTATGGAGGCTAAAAATCAACAATAGGAAATCATCAATGCGAGGAAGAGGATAGCAATTCTTTACCGTGATTTTTTTCAAATCTCTAAATTCCACACACATGCGCCATGTACCATCCTTCTTGGGAACCAAGAAAATAGGAGACCCACAAGGAGATGTGTTAGGCCGTTGACCCATTTTTCAAGAAGTTCTTGAATTTTCTTATTGATCTCTACACTCTCCAAAACTGACATTCTATACATGCCAAAGTTTGGAAGTGGTGTATCTCTCTGCAAATGAATCTCATGTTGTATCTCTCTTTTAGGAGGAAACCCTTCAGGTTTGTGAAAAATCTTTCCATAAGTGTTAAAAAATTGAACCAAATCATGCTTGAGTTTTGAATCACATCCTTTGAAAGCTTCAGATTCAAAAATATCTTTAGCTTTAATCATCAAGAACACAAAATTATTACTAGCATTTACACGCCTTTTCATTTGACTAGCACTTACAATATATAAGTTCATATTATTTCAATGTGCTCTAACAATATACTCAAATCCATATTTAAAAATTTGATATTTTTTCTCATGACGGTATAATATGGATTTTCGGCCATACAAGTATGGAATCCCTAAAAAAATTCCACATATGTCAAGTGGTACAACATCAATCTCTACCTCATCAATAGAGTTTGTAGTGATGGAGAATTTGAGTTTACATTTTCTTGTCACTTGAAATTTGGAATCATCACATACCCAACCCAAAGGGTAGGGTTAATTATAAGGTGTAGTTTCTAAGTTTAGTTTCTTTACAATTGCTTCATAAATAAGGTTGAATTTGGATCCACTATCAAATAAAGTATAAACTTTTGTGTGTTTTGTAATGACCCTGATATGGAAAAGATCAATTATTTCTTTATCATTTTGAGACTCAATGGTCTTAATAGAAGAACTAGTACATGCATTAAAATATTTACCTTGAATTCCCATGGTAACGATTTTGGTTTCATCATATGAATCATATCCTAGATCTTGTTGAATTGTTACAGAAATATTTTTTTTCCCCTTGTTGTTGAACTTCTTTGGTATCATTTATGTATGTAGTTTCCAAAAATGGCCTCCATTATGGCCTTATTTTTAGCAATGTTTATAGGTAATTTTCTCTTCATCTTTCTTGAATTTAGCATTCTTTTTTCCTTTTCCTTTAAACTTCTCCTTTCCTTTGTCTCCGAACTTGGATGGTTTCTTGCTAGTCTCTTGAAGAACATTCTTGCCTTTTGCTTCTAAATGAGTTGCCTGAACACATACTTCATCTAGATTGGTGGGATTGAACATAAGTATAGTACGCATCAAACAAATATGTAATCAACCTATGTATTTAAGGAGAGTGTCTTGTGAAGAAAAATCAACACCCAAGAATAATATCTTCTTATAAGTTCTTGTTTGTAAATTTGAAAACTCTGAACTTTAGCTTGTCTAAAATTTTTCCAATCCATAATTTCTTTTTGCATATAAGCTAATGGATAAAATTTCCTTCTTAATGCAACTACAAAATCATTTCAAGAAGAGATAATTTTACCAATTTTCTTCAAATATTTTTGAGTTTTGGCCTCCCACCAAATGAGAGTTTCAATTTCCAAACGAGGAGAAGCAAGATGGATATTTATAACATCATCCTTAATACTCTGAATCCTACAATAAACGTCAATTTGACAAACCCAATTATCCATCTTTTCAACATTTACTTCCCCATTATACATTGTCAATTTAAAATTTACATCAAGATTAAGCAAAGGAGACTTAGCCTATCCTTTTGGAGATTTAGGATGAGTATGTATCGATGTTGAAGGAGGTGAAGAAGGCGGTGAGGATGGAGGTGAATATGGAGGTGAAGAGGTGGAGGTGGAGGCTTTCTCCCTTCACCACCATTAATTTTTGTTGGTTTAATATCTCTCCTTGAAACCTTGTTTTCCTTTCATTGTACAACACTTTTACCATCTCTGAAATATCATAGAAAACCTTTTTGAAAGCTCTCTCATCCTCAGACATAATCTCATGTCCTTCTTCATGTGCCATGACCGGGGGAGTTCTTGGAGTTTTTGACCTCCTTGAACTAATTTTAGGATTTGGTTCTTCAAGAACTCCTTCTCCTCTCTTCAACTTGGACCTTGTAATCATTCAAAAACACATGAAAAAATAGTCAAACCTTCAAAACAACCATACCATGATACCAAACCAATTGACTTTTCTAACCACCATACTTGCCCAATCATCCTACTAACGTCAGCACCACATCACTATATGGCCTGCCCAATCTACTTTACAAGTTGAATTTTTAGTTGTTTTCCAAAAAAATTAGAACTTGATAACTTTCACAGATCGTATCAGATTGAGGTGATTCAAGCGTTGCTTGAATTAGAACGACGAGATCTACGATTTGGTGCTAGTTATGATCAATTTTGAGCAATATTATTTTTTAGCATATTTTTGATCTCCTGAGTCATTAGTTTTTGAAGAAATAAAATCTCTTCTATCAACCAATGTGTCATTTTATTTCGATGATATGTGCCTCCATAAAGAAAATGAAACATTTTTAAATATATGCATGAGATCTAGTAAGTGGGAAATCTTAAGATGCTCCCAACATGGGAGCTCATAAAAGACATATTTCCTTTTCATCCCAATGGGAAATTATCAACATCGGCGTCGGAGAATTATGGATCATCAAACATAGGCTCCCCATTTCAATCGAACATTTCTACAAATTCATTCTACTTCTCTCTCTCATATTCTCTAAGCCATTCATCTGGTGTCATTATTGCAAAACTTTGTGTTCTCTCTAGTTTACCATTGAAAGTGGATGTTGCTCTTCTGTAAGGGTGTTATTCTAGGATGAATACCTTGGAGCAGTCATACACTGGCTTTTGTAGGTGGTCAGACCACCTAGCCTTCAGATAAGGTCCACAACATTTACATTCATGATACACTTTTGTTACAAGATTTGTGAAATTATTGTATACAGGCTAACACGTTAGTGACCCTGAAGATGAGAACAACTGAATATATATATATATATATTGATATGTGAAATAATATTGTTACGTATATAAACAAATCAATAGAAATATAATTTACTAGAGCAAAATCCTAAGCCTGGATAGTCATGTATGGTGTAAGCACATATGCCATACAATGTAAAACTCATCTTTGTTGTGATGGGTCTTGATACATAATACACATGTATCCCCTCCCATGATTACTTCAATTCATCTACCAATGGTTGTAAGTAGATATCCATATTATTCACTTGTCTTCTACCAGGAACTATGAGAGACAACATAAGATGTTAATTCTTCACAAAAAACCATGGGGGGATATCGTTATTTATCACTACTACAAGCCAAATAGAATAGTTGGTGTTTTGGAGGGAATATGGGTTGGCACCATCCATCACTATGTTGAGTCGAAGACTTCATACTTCATCCTTGAATTTTTCAGGCCATGTATCCTTTATAATATTCATGGCTATTGTTGGTGTCCAAGTATGAGTGATATTAGTCACCCCTTTCCCACATTAAATTTCAATCCAAGATGCATCTGGTTATTGCAAGGCTAAAATGGAAAGTATATGTAGGAAACAATTACACAATTTTGTATCGATTAATTCAATAGACTATTTAGAACAACAATCGACTGTAACAGTAATAAAATTAATATCAACAATCAACTGTAATAACAACTAGATTCACAACAGTCAATATTCAAAACAATCACATTAAAACATTACAACAATAAAGAAAATATGTGATATAATAAAAGAAACTAAAATACATTAATTCAACAACACTTGGTGAGGAGAGCAAGTCCAACTCCCTGATCAAGGCTGTGATAAAATCACAACTTAGGAAAATATCAGAAAGCTACGAATTGAAAATTGTAACTACATAAAAAAGATACTGTTACAGACTCTCAACTCTCTCATATGCTAACCTCCTCTTCAGAAATTTGTAACCTCTCTTATATAAATTATCGCATTGACAATCCCTGAAATTACGATAGCTATTTTCCTACAATTACATAGTGGTTGTAATAAACAAAATTGAATGCGAAAGATAGTAGAGAGATAAATCCAAAGTTGCTCCACCGTTGCAGCTGATATCCAAAGATAGTGCTTCCATATTGATGGTGTTCCTTGGAATTACGAACTTGGTCATTCGACCCCCAAATATACAAGAATTATAGACTTAACAAGTCTCTTTAGTAATAATCCCCCACAAATATGCTTCATTGATTAATTAATCCATAAAGACATGACAAGAGGTATACATGTGTATTTTAGGACATGAATTGACTGTTAATAATACAATTGAGGAAGGGAAATAGGATAAAAAGGCAAGTAAATATATACAAGTTTAGCTCCCAACATCTCCCCCCAAATAGTATTTCTGCATGTCCTCATGCAGCTCGTTGCCTGCGCAAGTCTGGGTTGGAGTGGATGTGATCAAAATGGAGCTGAGAAAGATCGTATTTCCCAGCCATTTCTGTTCTTGGAGGTTTATACCCATCTGTAATATTCCTACTTAGCCTAAGCTAAGAGGAATATGCAATTTTGTCACATTTTATGTTGCACGAATAAATGAATAAAGGAGGACATGTAAAACTCCTAAAAGAATGAATAAATAAATGCCCATGTGAACATGGATAAATCTGGTCTATGTAAACAAATCAATTGCAGGTGTGAAAGGGGTTTGAGCTATGATACTGGGTCAACCTTGACCAAATATACAATGCTGTCTAGAAACAATGTACCTCATGAAGGGACAACGCAGTTCTAGAAGGAGGCCCCTCATGTGAAAGGAGCTAACTTATCAAGGTGGTTTAGGGTTTGCAAAGGCTTTCATCTTATAAAAGGAAGGGGAAGGCAACAAGAGGATTTTGTTGATTGACTATATTTCTGAGTATCTTGTTTGTTTAGACAAATACCATTCTCTACTGTTCAGTGGAGAATAGTGCTGCTTAGCACTTGGAGTTCCTATGCAGGGATTTCACCTCTTCCATTGAGGATTATTGGAGGAGTCTTGCTGATCTCATCCACTATCAGGAATTTGGCCAAGCTCTACTTCCAACTACAACGCAGATCCAGTGAGGTTTTGGTTGCTTTTGTAGGCTGCAACAAGTGGAACACTAGATCTGCTCAGATCTAGCTTGTATTGGTGCCTCTTCTTAGTGAGTGTGTCTTTTAACCTCCTGGACGAGTGCATTAATTGTTTTAGATTCAGATTTGTATCTTGGCATCAGGCCAACTTAGTTATTCAAGCTAAAGCGTAGTTTCCCTTGAGGGACTACATTATTTTCAGTGGAGGTTTTTCAGGGTGTTTTGATCCCATTTTTTATGAGATATCTCTGGTGCTGGGCTTTGCCTTTCAGTCTGGTGATACATGGATTAGCTTGCTGATCCATGTTGTGTATAGATCTGATATATTTTAATGAAAAGTCATCTTCAAAAATTTCTGAATAATATTGCAGATCTGCTACTTAAAACTCAGATCTACTCTTTGTATTGCATGATTTGGTCAAAACCCCAAAGGGATCTTATAATAGAGCCTTTCTAGTGTACAGATCTGAAATGGATCTAATATTTTTTACACCAATCTGCTCTAGATATGAAGTGTAACATTCAGCTACTACAAATCCATAAAATAATGCTCTTAAGCCATTTTGCAGTTTATACATATGTTGCAGCCTTCTTTTCTGAAGATTTCCTTCTCTCTTGTCTTCTGTATTCCACTTTATAATGTAATAGCATCATTGTAAATATGATTTGCTACTGTATATTCAAAGGTTGATCTTAATTGATGGCCTCCTGCTCATGCTTTCCAAAACTACATTATTTCTGAAGCAATTTTTTTGCATAGCTGCAGCCCCTCTTGTAGGGTGTTTTTCAGCTAGACTAGGTGGTGGGAGATCTGTTTACCACACCTAGTTTGATTTGTTTTTTTCTCCCCTTTTGGATATATACTCGAGATTTGATGATCTAAGGGATCCAAGGGCTGAAAACTTATTTCTGTGCATAAATCTCCCAGAAGTGCGTTATTTCAGTAGGCTTGCTGTGCAATCCCGATTTTGGGATGTTACAGTGGTATCAAAGCTCCTTTCTTGGCACAACCTATGATTTCATTGGAGAATCACAACCATGTTGCATTCAGAAGAATATGAGCCTCTTACTAAGAGGGGGAAAAGGTACCAGAACAGAAGTGACAAGAATTTTGATTACACCACTGAGGATCAAGACAACGGTAAAGCCCCTAAAACTGGAAGTGATAAAGAAGGAGAAGAGTTTGCAAGAACACTTTTGGTGGCCATGAAAGATATTGCTAGAGAGATAAAAGAGATGATAATGGACAGAATGAGGGAATATCCTGGGAGATTTCATCCTGGGGAAAGCTCTGGCATGTCTCACCACTGGACTGGTCAACCAGTGAACCAGCCACAAGCTCCACAATGCTCCACTATGCCTACCTTCTTGGTTGTGGAGAATGAAGGACCACAAGAGCCAGCATCCCTTGAAGAATACTTTGTGGAATATGAATGTAAGAATCAAATATTCAAGGACCACTTGAGTTTCCAAGAGTTTTGTCACCTCAAGGACAAAAGGAGACCAAGGCATCAATATAGAGATGGTGGGTTCTTCCGTAATCATGATAGACATCACTCTATGGGCAGATTATTTTTGCCCAAGTTTGATGGGTCATCCACCAGTTCTACCAAGGCATGGGTAGAAAAGCTGGACATCTACTTTCAGTTGAACAAATTCCCCGAGATTGAAGCCATCAAGATTGCAGCACTGCACTTGGAAGGTGAAGCACACAATTGGTGGTTCCATGGGTTGTCTACATTGGGATATGCCAATGTGATTGCCTATTCTGAATTCACTAGAATAATGGTGGAGAGGTTTGACAGAAAGGATCAAGAAGCACCTTTCATGAGCCTTGCAAAGTTAAAGCAATCAGGAAATACATAAACTTATATCTCCATGTTTTCAAGATTATTTGTTATGTTTCCTAATTTATCTACAACAAGGAGGGCGTACATGTTCATTGATGGCTTGGATGAACCTTTGCATGGGTTGGTCAAATCTACCAAGCCCATCACTTTGCATGATGCCATTAAGAGGGCTAGAGACCTCCAAGATGCCTTGCCAAAAGCAAAGGAAACTTTCCAGAGCAAGGCCCCTCACCTTTCTAAAGGGAAGGAAGAAAAAGTTGCTCCTTCCAAGGAGAGCTCATTCAAGAAGCCTCTTGATATTGAAGTCAGGAAGGAGCTGAGAAAGAAGAGACTATGTTTCACTTGCCAAGAATCATGGGAACCTGGACATAGATGTGATGTTGGGAAAGCACACTACATAGAAGTATTCTCAGATCTTAAGGAGGAAGATGAAGATGATGAACCAAGAAGGGGTCGTAGCACTGTTAATGTTGAAGGAGATCCAACACCATTTGGAGATGGGGATGGAGCCTTTGCTCCAATAGGTGGGACTCTTGTATCTTTGAGAGGAGTGCCTAAGTACTTGAACCTAAGAGAACAAGGTTCAATCATGAATCATAGGGTATCTGTACTGATTGACAGTGGGGCAACCCACAAATTTATTGATGCTCATCTTGTGCAGAGGAGAGCAATCCCCATCGATAATTTTGAGGGATTTTATGTCTTCGTCCCAGGAGATAGGAAAATGCAATGCATGCAATATGTCCCATCACTCTCAGTAACTATGGGGTCCTACACTTTGGTGGATCAATTTTTTTTAGTTGACATACCAGACACCAATATCATTTTGGGTGTCCAATGGTTGATTACATTGGGGAAAGTCACCACTGATTGGAAACATTTGCAGATGGAGTGGGTGGACATGAAGAGTGGTAAACCCCAAATGATCCAAGGTATGCATACTTATCCCTCACCCAACACTTCCACACAAACAACAGAGATGGATTTGTGCAGTGGAAGCAAGGATCTCACAGCCCCTTCTCTTATGTTCATAAGAATTTTGCAAGGGACATTCCTATCTAGTGGAAAACCACTTGGGAGGCCACCAGGTTCAGATCTTGTGGGGGAGGCCTCACAAAGTGCTGCTCCAAATCTAGATCCAGGAGGGATTGGAGCAATGGGAGACCAAGCTACAACGCTGGAGGGCTTGGGACAACTCAAGAGTGTGGGGAATATTCTCCCTGCATCACTATTTCCCTCTCTCTTTCCTAGATCTGCGCTGTGGGAGGAGAAGAATGGGAGGACCAGCCTTCCAACACACATCTTTGGCATGAGAGATGTCAAAGAAGAGATCAAAAACATGCCAGGCACTTCCATGGATGTATCATCAGTGCTGTCATTGTTGAACATTGTGGATCTGTATTGGAAATCTCAACTACTTGTAGAGTATTCCAAAGATCTCCACACAGGTATGATACTAGATGACATGCAGCAAGAAGAGGGCTACTTAGTCCAAGGGGGAGTCATCTATCATCATGGTAGGGTCTTCTTAGCTAGAGCTTCCAAGCTCAAGAAGATGATACTACAAGGGGCACACAAATAATTCTTTCTCAACCATATGCATTCAATGAGGATCTATACCCTAATCATGAGGAGCTTTGATTGGGAAGGCTTGAGAGAGGAACTACATCAGCACTTTCAAGAGTGCATGAGCTATGTGGAGTTGGGACAACCAATGGACTCTATGCAAGAGTCATTTAAGCCATTTCTTCTTTCTTTTGAGAAAGGGGGAATGCCCATGCACAACTCCATGTGTATGAGGAACTTTGATGGTAAAAGATTTGATCATGTAGAGCAAACTTTATTTTCTGACTTGTCACATTCTTTTACCATGTTTTTGCAGGATATGACTCCTATAGGGAGTGAGAGATCATGTGGATCTCATGATTTTTGTTGGGCCAATAGAAATTTTGAACTTGGCCACTCCCTTGTTGTGCAAAGGGAGATTACTTTTCGTGATTGGTGCTTTCTAAAGGAACCAAACATATCTGACATCTTCAGCCATGTCAAGGTAACTCATGCAACAAATGTGTGGTGGGACTGCCACTTGCCACACCTTGATCCAATGAAAACAAGAGATGCACTGCACTAGCATCACATGTGGGATTTTGACCCACCTCCCCGAGCTCAGATTTCTGTTTTCATATATGTAGTCTTGCTTCCATACTTTGATGATATAGTTGTACTATTTATGGGATTGTATGAAGGGAAGATGGGAAGTTTGTATGTACCACATGGAATGGAACTTCTCCCTGTACCTCATGCTACATGTTTTATATGGATCATTGCTCCAGCCATGCTTATTTATGTTGAATTCTTCACTCCTGGTGGGATGGACTATGCACATCTTATGTTGACCTTGGAGGAAAAATTCATGATGTATTGGCTTGATGAACACTTGGCTTATGATGAGGAATTGATCATTGATGGTGTCATCAATGGAGGAGGGGAAGTACTACAACTCTCACCCTATCAGTTGCTTGAGGACAAGCAACATTTTGGAGGGGAGGACTGTAATATTCCTACTTAGCCTAAGCTAAGAGGAATATGCAATTTTGTCACATTTTCTATTGCATAAATAAATGAATAAAGGAGGACATGTAAAACTCCTAAAAGAATGAATAAATCAATGCCCATGTGAACATGGATAAATCTGGGCTATGTAAACAAATCACTTGTAGGTGTGAAAGGGGTTTGAGCTATGAGACTGGGTCAACCTTGACCAAATCTACAGCAGTGTCTAGATACAATGTACCTCATGAAGGGACAACACAGTTCTAGAAGGAGGCCCCTCATGTGAAAGGAGCTAACTTATCAAGGTGGTTTAGGGTTTGCAAAGGATTTCATATTATAAAAGGAAGGGGAAGGTAGCAAGAGGAGGTTTTTGATTGACTATATTTCTGAGTATCTTGTCTATTTAGACAAATACCATTCTCTATTGTTCAGTGGATAATAGTGCTGCTTAGCACTTGGAGTTCCTATGCAGGGATTTCACCTCTTCCTTTGAGGATTCTTGGAGGAGTCTTGCTGACCTCATCCACTATCAGGAATTTGGCCAAGCTCTACTTCCAACTCCAACACATATCCAATGAGGGTTTGGTTGCTTTTGTAGGCTGCAACAAGTGGAACACTAGATCTGCTCAGATCTAGCTTGTATTGGTGCCTCTTCTTAGTGAGTGTGTCTTTTAACCTCCTAGAAGAGTGCATTAGTTGTTTGAGCTTCAGATTTTTATCTTAGCATCAGGCCAACTTAGTTGTTCAAGATATAACGTAGTTTCCCTTGAGGGATTGCGTTATTTTCAGTGGTGGTTTTGCAGGGTGTTTTGATCCCATTTTTGATGAGAGATCTCTGGTGCTGGGATTTTCCTTTCACTTTGGTGATCCATGGATTAGCTTGCTGATCCATGTTCTGTATAGATCTGATTTGTTTTAATGAAAATTCATCTTCAGAAATTCCTGAATAATATTGCAGATCTGCTACTTAAAACTCATATCTACTCTTTGTATTGCATGATTTGGTCGAAACCCCAAGGGGATCTTGTAATAGAGCCTTTCTAGTGTATAGATCTGAAATGGATCTAATATTTTGTACACAGATCTTCTCTAGATATGAATTGTAACATTCAGCTGCTACAACTCCATAAAATAACATTTTTAAGCCATTTTGCAGTTTATACATATGTTGCAGCCTTCTCTTATGAATATTTCCTTCTCTCTTGTCTTCTGTATTCTACTGTATAATGTAATAGCATCATTGTAAATCTGATTTGCTGTTGTGTATTCAAACGTTGATCTTATTTTATGGCCTCCTGCTCATGCTTTCCAAGACTACGTTATTTCTGAAGCAATTTTTGTGCATAGCTGTAGCCCCTCTTGTAGGGTGTTTTTCAGCTAGACTAGGTGGTGGGAGATCTGTTTACCACACCTATTTTGATTTGTTTTTGCTCCCATTTTGGATCTAGACTACATATCTACTGATCTAAGGGATCCAAGGGCTGCAAACTCATTTATGTGCATAAATATCCCAGAAGTGCGTTATTTCAGAAGGTTTGCTGTGCAATCCCAATTTTGGGATATTACACCATCTGTCATGAGGAATTCCTTCTACCAATCATCATTTACTTTGTAGGCTAGAGTGTACTGATATGTCGGCAACCAGATAATGGGAAACTGGAATCTCAAACCTATCCATTGGACCCCATGAGTGTAAATGCAGGAAATATAACATGGTAGCCTTTCTAGTGCCCATGCAAAATTAGGAGCCCCAAAAGGTTCCCCTATCCTGACAGCTAATGATGATAGCATCAACCTTTTCTGGAAGCTGTCTCGGGCCTTTTCCTGACAAGTAACCATATTTTTTGTGCAAAAATTAGTGCAACACTTATGGGTTGCCAACATCTGTGCTTTTCATCCTTCAAGCTGTAAAAAGGTAGCATGCTTTTTGTAGATATTGACAAACTGACTATTTTCTCTTCGAAGGAAAAGTGGCTTAGTGGCTTGATTTTCTTTGAACGTATCGAAGGCTTTCTTCCACTTAACCTGATTGATTGTATAGGAATTAAAGGCTCTTAATTGAACATCTCCTACATATAGAACTTGGTTGAATGTCTGGTCATTACTCAGGAAGTAATCATGCATATACAGTTCGCACATCAAATGTTGATTCAAGGCATCATGAATTCTCAAAATATGCAGAAAATTTATAGGGTCTTCTATCTCATGGTTGATCTCATGAAAAATAATTCCCAAACAAAAGTGGAGATATTGATCATGAGGAAACAGAGCATAGCAGTGAGCAGGGGGTCGGCAAGCAATTACTTGTTGTACTAAAGTAAACATCTCTTCCTTATCTGCTTTCGGTATTCACACCGTCTCTTCCAATTCCTTGATCTTCTTCCGATGTTTCTCTCGCTTTTTATTTTATCTGTCCACCTAGTCTATGTAACCAATGATGATCTGCACAGCCTATTCAAAAATCCTTTTCACGTCTTCCTGGTGTGTTTTCAAATTAATTGTGCCCTGTTGAAGATAAGACACAGTGGCCTTCCATTTCTGAATTTATGCAGCCAAAAGGAATTCTTGAGCCTCAAATAAATATTCAATGGGATCAGTTTGTGCAGCGACAAAAATTGTAGGAATGTCCTCTGTCTTAATTGTTGATGGAATGTCTCTGGTTCTATATTTTGTAGCCTTTCTCTTCTACCTCCTTTCTTTCCTTTGTAAGTGTAGTACCCTTTTCCTTAATTTGTGATTTTTTATTTTTAATTACATAACTTCATTAATTTGGGATTGGTACCTTTCTTTAAGAGGGGGCCTCTTTTTTCACATTGTTCAATGAGTTCCTATTTGAAAATGACTTCCTCTACTAGTCTTGTAGATGGTGCGGGGTTTGGTGGATTATTATCAACAAATGCGTCGACTGACTCTTCCTTTACCCTAAATTCTTTTGTTTGTTCCTTAACTTGGGAAGTGAGCCCTTCATTTTCTTTCTTAGGTCCTGTGACCTCTTCATTTCCCTTTGATGGCTCTGGGATCACTGCAGTCATCGGTGTAGTATCCTTGACAACCTTCCCCTGCGTCTACTCTGCTGCAAGGTAATCTCCCATTTTTCCAAAAAAAAAATTTAACCCTTGCTCGTCAATCTCAACAAGAACATTTCCTTATGGTGGTTTTGGAATCATCGCGGCCTCCTGCGGGGTAGCATCTTCGACACTCTTCCCTCATTCTTTCTCTATTTCCTGGTAATCCCCCGTTCGTTTAAGAATTTCCCCCAATCCTTGCGGGTTAGTCTCAACATGAAAATTTTCCTCCAGTGGTCATGGAGGGCTGGCATCGACCATTAATTCTTTGGTCTGTTCTCTAGTCGGCACTAGTTCTTATGTGACAGTGCTGACGCTTATGCTTTCAGTTTTTTCTATTTGTGCATTGGTGAGTACTGGAACCTGAATGGCCGTATCAACCATTGTAACCAAGATTGTTCCAAAAAATTATAAAATTAGGGAATGGAATTTTCTTCCACTAAATTCTGAGGGGAACGAAGTTTCTTTTCCCCTTTTTGTAAAGTTGTAGGAAACGAGGAAAGAGGAACATCTTCTTCAATCTTTGCCCTGACTATGCCTCCTGACTTGGGTTCTTCCTTTCCATCCCCCTTGTTCACTGGTTGAGCCATGCTTCCTTCCAAATTGCCTCCATCAAGGGAATTTTAAGGTCTAAAATGGGCCTCCTAAGGAAATTATAAAATAACAGTGGAAATAATAAAATAAGATTAGATTACATCATCAAATTTTAAAGGGAAAAAAGAAAATTCTATTTTTTGAACTCGTATTTTCAACTTATCTCCCTATGATTTTACTCAAATTTCAAGCAGAAACACTCATTGGATGTAGAATTTTATTCCTCATCAAAAGAGTATCCATGTTGCATAATTTTGGTGGACCCTTCTACACTAAAAATGAGAAATACATGAAAAACATGATTGCAATAATGTTTTTTCATGTACTTCTCATTTTTCATGTAGCAGGTTCCATAGAAAGTATACAACATGGGTACTCCTTGGATGAGGAATTAAATTTTGCATCCAATGAGTATTCCCGCTCGAAATTTGAGTAAAACCTTTGGGAGATAAGTTGAAAATACTAGTTGAAAAAGTAGTTTTATTATTTTATTATTTTTTATTATTTTTACTTTTTTACTCCAAAAATGGTGAATCACCCCCCATGGTTGGCATCATCATCTTGAATCCTATTGGCTCTTATAATTTTTTTTTTTTTTTTTTGTACATTTTTCTTAGGAGGCCCATTTTAGACCTCAAAATTCCCCTAATGCTTGTCCTATATTCGACACTGGTTCTTGTGGAATAGTGTCGACTGCAGGGCTTGTCTCCTCCAAATATTCTTGATTATTTTGAGCTGGTGGTGTTGGTTCTTGTGTGACAGAACCACTTGCAATTTCTTCTTCGGGTCCCAAATTTACTCGGAAAGGTGGTGTTGGTTCTTGTGTAACATTGCCACTTGTACATTCCCCTGCAAGCTCCCGATACATTTGAATGAGTGATGTTGGTTCTTGTGTAACAACACCACTTATTGATCCTTTGGATGGTGATGATTCTTCCAATGAATTTTCAGTCAACGCTGGTTCTTGTGGAAAAACGTCGACTAAATTTCCTGTCTCCATTACTTCTATTCCCACTGAGCCAACAGGTGATGCTGCTTCTTATGGGGTAGCATCGACTGCGGTTTATTCTATTTCCATTGCTTTCATTCCCACTAAGCCAACAAGCAATGCTGGTTCTTGTGGGGCAGCATCGACTGCGGTTTCTTCTATTTCCGTTGCTTCTCCTTCATCCTCCTCCTCTGTAGGAATAATAACCTCAAGTTCTTCTTCTGACAATTCAATGAATTGTGACCAAGGCACAAGATTTCGAGTAAGAGCATGTATTACCAATAACTGAACCAAACCGTGATTCGTGAGGACTGCTAATACTTCTCGAGAGAGTGACGAGCAGATTGTGCCATTAGTTGAAGACTCATCCATAGGAAGAAATACATAACCAATGAATGGATTTTCACATGCTGAAATCGAAGGTACACCAAAAGATTGAAGTGATATTTGAAAAGAGTAGCAAATCACCCTTCCCAGGTGATATAACTCAACACGAAATATGCCACTTCACCCCATGGATATGGCATAAACTTACGATCATATCCCCTTCCCTTTTGAACTACTGTTTCTCCGGCCTGTAAGAAAAATTCCAGGAACTTTGGCAAAGGGGATTTTTGAGAGAACCATTTCTGCCCTACCTGTGGCAATCCACTGACAGTCGAGATGGTTTCCTCTATGACAGAGATATCCAAACCCCGAACTATAGTGATTTACCTCGAAGTTTAATGAAAATTTGGCTGTGATAGTCTCGTAAAATCCTTGGAACCTTTCAAAATACATGTCCTAGCCCGCATCTAAAAATATTTTACATACATCTGCATTACTGCGAACCAGAATTGTGTTTTCTGGTTCATGTCTTACGACCAGCCTGCCTATTCCACCATAGATTAGTAGCAACACTTCGGAGTAGCAGAGGACTCTTAGGGGAGAGTATTGACAAATAAATTCTTGCGGTGACGGAATGGTGGAAAAAAAGAGTGCGGTAATAGTGAAATACGAATGGTAGGTTTTTGGGAAATGGGGAAAAATCCATGGCAGATTATGGTAATGATGAAGGATTATTATGGTAATTATTCTGCAGAGTTGGAAGGGACTATTTAACTAATCATAAAAGTACTTATTTCAAATCCCGATATGTATTAATGGTTGTGTGGAATAGGGTGGGGGTCGTGGAGTGTACGTATTGGCACAAGTTTTGATGATGACATCGGAAAATCATCATTAATATTAGATTATGCTGTCATTTTAGTTATGATAATACGTCCCCCCAATTGAGGGATAAGTCATGTCAAAATAATTATTAATCAAATCTGAAAAGTTGATCGGGGACGTACCTGGCGACTTACCTTGGCGGAGTAACAACCTCGAAGGAGTAACCACATTGATGGAGTAACAACATCATAGGAGTAATAATACCGAAGGAGTAATAACACCGAGTACTTAGAAAAATTTCACCACGAAGTAACAACACCAGAGGAGTAACAACATTGGAGGAGTAAAAACACTAAAGGAGTAACAACACCGGGTAGTTAGAAAAATTTCACAATGGAGTAACAACACTGGAGGAGTAACATCATCGGAGGAGTAACAACACCGAAGGAGTAACAACACCGGGCACTTAGAAAATTTTCACCACCCGAAGGAGTGACAACACTGAATGAGTAACAACGTCAGGTACTTAGAAAATTTTTACCCTCCGCAACATATGAACACCAGTGATAGTACTTGTAATAAAAAACAATTGAGTAGTAACAATATTTTATATATATATGTGTGTGTGTGTGTGTGTGTGTGTATTTTTTATTTTTATTTTTATATTTAGAGGATGTAGAGGAATAATTATTTACACTAAAAACCTTCATACCAGATTTATCAGAGAGATGCTTGATGAAGGCATATTTAGAAGCTGGGCGGTGATACAATCTAAGATGATGTCCATTTACAATGAAAGAAGAAAGTGTATCATCAATTGTGACAATTCTAACAGTTCCATTGTCAAACACCACATCAAATTCATAAGGTCACATCCAACGACAACAAAGATTTACTTGAAATTCCTTAAAACAAGAATCATAGAGTAGTTCCCAATCCCCTCTATGAAACACCTTGTTTTTGATAAATTTATCATGCAATTTTGTTCTCTCTTGTTGAATTGCAGCAGTTTTCTGGACAACCATTAAACGAATTTCATCAAGCTCATTTAGTTGTTCCAGTCAGTGTTTCTGGGCTTCTAAGAGATATAATCCTACTTCAAGAGTTGTTCTGAGTGTTTTAATCTCGAATTCCACTGGGAACAATGGAGATTTTCCATAGACAAGATCAAACGGTGAAAACCATTTTGTATTCTGCCATGTTGTTATGTATGCCCATCAAGCTTCAAGAAGTTTTTCAGCACAATATTGACGATGTTTTGCCACAGTCTTTGTGATAATATTTTCTAATACCTTGTTTGAGCTTTCCACTTGACCGTTTGCCTGAGGATAGTATAAAGATGTCACCCTATGCTTAATTACATACTTTTTCATAAGCTTTGCTATCATATGTGATGTGAATTGCACTCCCCCATCTGAAACTATCTCTCTAGGAGCACCGTATCAAGCAAAAATTTCTTAGAATAAGAATTCTGAGAAAACCTATTATGTTTCTTTCACAACAGACCAAAATATGAACTTTCAGATGTGAAGATGGATTAAATGGGCCAACAAAATCAATATCACATTTTTCAAAGGGCTCAAGGACTACTTGAGGCTGTAACAAAATTTTATTTGATCAAATAGGCCGACCCATCTGTTGGTAGCTATCACACCTTCGGACATAATTTCTCGCATCCTGAAAGATGGTGGGCCAATATTATTCCATATGTAACACCTTATGACCTGTCCATTTATTTGAAAAATTTCCTCCAAAGGGACCATCATGATCAGCCTTCAGGACATCATAGATGTCATCTTCTCCTACACAGCGCCAAATTTGATGGTCGACCCCTATATGTGATCTGAAAATGGTCTGGATAACTTGTATGTATTTCAAGAACCTACCACTCAGTTTAAATTAAATGATCTAGCTTGTACTTGACAATTTTGCGGAATTATTTTCTTGAAAGTGGTGTATGAATTTTTACTGTTTATGTGTCTTAAGTTCATTTGTTCTTTATGAAATTTAACATGCATATCAGCAAAATAATTCAGCAAATAAATAATTTAAAAAAAACAAAAAACTTAATCTAGGAGTTCACTTGAAATCTCGTGGGCTACGTCTCCTTTGAGCTTGTCATCTTAACTCGGCTCTTTGGGATTATGGTAATTTTTTTACAAGTAAATACTTAACTCTAATGAATAAAAAATGGATCCAAAGGACTGAAAATAGCATCAATATCCCTCTAATAGCTGTCCAAATTCTGCAAACAGCTTTAGGCTCTTGTTGACACGATTCCTTCTGTCGGTGCACTAAGCTACTCTGAGATTCTAAATGGCACAAACTCCCTTAGAATTATGTTTCTATCGCTAAAACCACTCCTGATATATCCAAAACATATCAGACACCAAATATCAACTGATAAATTGCTGAAATCGAGCACTGCATCCCCAAAATAGGCTATCCTCCACGATTTTCCCAAGGCTGCCCAAAACTTCACATCAGCTTCTTGAGCTCTAAAAGTTCTCAAAATGTTTTGAAACCACTTCCATTGGTTCCAAAATGTCTGAAATATTCAATATAGACTTTTCATTCATAAAAAAATGGCCTCTGGCTGCTCTGGTTTCGCCTCAATCACCTATCGGCACCCCCTGGCACTAGGGTCAATGAAAACTTATCTGTTGAGTTTTAGACCTCTAGAAGTCTTCAAAAATTGCTTAAATATATTTCATTATATTCATAATTATGTTTTCAGTCAATAACGATCACTGGTTCACTGCATATGGTCTCAAGCAGCTCTGGCTAAGCCCTGCACTACTGCTGGAAAAAGCTGGCACTAATGGCCCTTGGAACTTTATTGAAGATTTTTTTCCTTCAAATGTTTGCTAAATACTCTGCAAACCATCTCATCAGATTCAGAACATCTGAATTATCCAATTTAGACTATTGGAACTCTGGAAAAGGACTCTGGCTCCCCTTGCTAGGCCTCAAACTGATTATGTCTCATGGTGGCCCTGATGGCCCCTTCATCTTCCTCGAAACAAAAAAATGTTGAAGATGACCTATGTTCAACCTGAAACCCATGAAAAACTCTTCAGAATGTCGAACAGACCCAAAATTGACTATTTTTTCACTCAATTTGGTCCAATAATGAGGGAGTTATGACCTCTCCAAAAAAAATGCCCGATGTCCCCCCAAAACCCCACTAAATGTGGAGAAACAGTTGGATAAGGGTCAAATTGGGTGAATCCGCCAAAAAATGGTACGCTTCACCAAAAAATGGCGGAATTCCAAATCGTTGGCAATAAATGTTGGGCGGGTCATGGACCACCCACATTAACCAGTAACATAAACTGCTGCATTTAATTTTTAAATGGTGGTTACATTTAAGTGTTAACGGCTTACAGTTAGTTGTTACCATTTCCACCCGCCGGGACTTAATTCTGTGGTTCCCAGTGCCAGGTTACATGTACTTCGGGCTAGCCCTAAGGGGCTAGCCCCTTTTTCCTCTGGTGGATTCCAATGCACACGTTAAAACTTACCCTACTCCCTTTGGTGTTAAGAATCACCCGCTAGCACAGAGGGTCGCACCTTTGGGCTCGGGCGACGAGGTCGACGGTTTGAACCTCTGAGTTCCAAAACATAATTTTACAATTCCAATTTTCCATTGACTGGGGCCACATGGCAGCCTCCGGGCCTGCCACATGGCAACCTCTGATTGGTAAAAAAATTAACAAGTCAAACCATCAACGAATAGCAAACTGCCACTTGTCAGAATATGATTCTCCCTCAAGGGAATATTCTAGGGAATATTTTGAGGAATATTCCTGGAATATTATTTTTTTTATTTTTCCAAATTTAACAGTCAAACTTGGTCAACTCATTTTTGGAGTTTACTAGATGATTTCAAACCTCAATAACTTTTGCATACGACCTCGGTTTTGAGAACCGTTCATGGCGCCAGAATTGCAACAACGAGACCTTTCTGGTCATTCAGGTTCAACACTCTTCCAACCACTTTGAATTTTGAGCTATCATTCTGGTCCATGATCCAGTTCTGATCAATATGAAAAAGATATCCTTCTATCCATGAATAACATGCACTATGGTGAATAATCTTCCACTATTCCCTATATGACAAATGCAGGGGCACCTTCCTTGTAGCAAGATAATTAGCAATATATGCATACCATAGTGTATGAGTAGAAATTGCAAAAATATGTTCATCTGGAAAACTATCTTCTATAGGTGTACCTTCATCACTAGTATCTAGTCTAGACAGGAAATCAACAACTACATTATCTTTCCCTGGTTTATCTATGATGGTAATGTCAAATTATTGAATTAACAATAACTACCTTGTACTATGACCAAGGGTTATAGGCTTATTCATCAAGTACCTGATTGTTGCGTGATTAGTGTGCACAAAAGTAGGATATCCAGTAATGTAATGCCAGAATTTATTAACAACATAAATAATAGCCAGGAACTCTTTTTTTGTTACAATATAGTTTAGTTTAGCAAGAGTCAAATTCTTACTGACATAATAGACTGCATACGACTTCTTGTCTCTTGTTGTTCCAAAACTTCCCCAACTATTGTCTGAGAAGCATTAGTGTGGATATGAAATGGGATTTTCCAGTCAGGACCTCGTAATATCAGAGCTCCACAGATGATATTTGCGAAAGCTACTTCACACTCATCTGTCCACAAAAATTCTGCATCTTTGGTCAATAGCTGAAACAGTGGGAATGCTATTTTAGATTTTTTTTCTATAAAACGTCTATAATAGCCAACGCAAGCAATAAAACTATGTACCCGTGTCGGTGTCTCGGGTACAAGAAAATGTAATATTGCCTCTACCTTGGCAGGATCAACTTTAATCCAACGACCAAAAGAAAATGTCCCATAACTATTCCCTCTTCCCTCATCATGTGGCATTTTATTGTACTCAGAGAAACATGTGTTTGTTTTCATCTTTTGAGTACCTCTTCTAAGTTTTCCAACCCTTCTTCAAATGAATCCCCATATGGGGTAAAATCATCCATATAAATCTCAACACTATCGTCGACTAGATCAGAAAAAATTCCTAATATTTCCCTATGAAAGGTGGCGGGCTCATTACAAATACCAAATGGAAGGACTCGGTATGTGAAGGTTCCCCAAGGGCATGTGAAGGTAGTTTTATCCTGATCCTCATGAGCTATTTGGATTTGGTTATACCCACTAAATCCATCCAAAAAGGAGAAATAATTTTTTCCAGCTAAAGTATCAAGTACTTGGCCAATAAAGGGAAGGGGAAAATGATCCTTTAGGGTTGCTTTATTCAACTCCCTATAGTCTACACAAATCCTCCACTTACCATTCTTTTTAGGAACAATAAATAGTGGTTAAATAAATTCTACATCCAATAACTTCTGAAGCTTGTCTTTGACAATGTTCTTTAGAGCAGGGTTCATTCTTCTTTGGGGTTTTATCACAAGTAAAAATTATTCCTTAATGTATATATGATGGGTGCATAATTCAGCAGGGATTCCCTTCATATCTGTATAGTCCCAGGTGAAATCCTCCTTCTGGTCTCGAAGGACCTTCAGGAGATGCTCGATCTGGGATGATGAAAGGTTTGGGTTAATATTCAATGTCTTCCCTGGTTCAATTTCTGTAGGGATGTTGTCATGAGGTGAAACTATAGGAATATATTCAACTCCAGTTTTCGGTTCAATGGTTTCCTGCATATTACAACTCATGACATATTCTAGGAATTGACGAGTTGAATCAGAAAAGGAATGGGGACTGCTGATAAAAGCACTCAGGCCATCATCCCCCATTTTATTTTTAAAATAGAGGGCTTGTCCAATAGTGAGGACTGGTTTGAGTTCTTCATTTTCAGATTCTGAACCTTCTAAAGGTAGGGAATTTTGTTTGAATGTTGACTTTTCCGATGGACTTGGCTCTGCAGGGGGATAAAGAATGAGATTCTTTGTGATCTTCCATTAGATATCACCATATTTCTTGACTGACGCCCAATATAGGTGTCTGCGATTGCAAGCCAAGGTCTTCCTAAAATCAAAGGGTGGCCACCAGTTGGGGACTGTGTATGTAATACTAAGAGATCAACAAGGTAATGCCATGAGTCTACCAAAATGGGATATATCACCTCATGGGATGAGTCTTCTAACTTCCCTATTGGTCTTACTGTGGATCTGTCTGCTAATTTTAATATGGTAGGGGTTGGTTTAAGATTTCGTAGACTTAATGTAACCATATAAGTCTCAGAGGTGATAACATTAATTGCAGCTTCTAAATCTACCAACACATTTAGGATGTCAACCCCGTTATTCTACATTATTAGAATTGGGTTCTCTAGATCCCCATACTTAACAGATATAAAATATCCCAACATGATGTCAGATAACTTCCCCATAACATCGATGGTGAGCGGGTCCTTTGATTTTTTTCCAGGTTTCTTAGAACAATATTCTCTGATTGTCTTAGTGTAAATTGGTACATCCCTCATATATTGAAGTAAGGGGATTTTGACAAACAATTTTTCTAGTTCCCCTAAAAAGGAAAACTCTGATTGAGGATTTTGTTTACTCAAGGCTAGTCTCTCAGGATAAGGAGGATTAGCTTGGCATCCTTGAGTAACAGTTTGTTGAGAAGGGGGTTGTTTTGTAGAGTCTTGATTTGATTCATCCCCAACTATCCGAGGTTCTGGTTTTGAAATTTCGTCATCAACATGTTCAACGATAATTGGTCAAGTCTGATCATTCACTACCCGACCAAATTGCAAATTTATCTCATTACATTCCGTGGTAGAAATTCTATACATAGGAAGGTTGAGAGTGTCAGCCTACTGAACTCCCTTATTATTAGGATTTGGATTAGGTTGGATAGGAAGCTGAGGATTATTGGAGGGAATATGAGAAGGTAACTATAACTGATGTTGTTTCATAGGTTGGGGAAATTGTCCAGGAGGAGGAGAAGGCCCATGCTAATTCTGAGACCATGAAGGGTTTGAGCTAGATCTGGGGAACCAAGGCTGCCAGGGTGGATATTCACAAAAATGAGGCCATGATGGTGAGAAAGGTACCGAATGAGGGCTAACATTTAAATTACTAAAATACTGAGAAAGGTCTCGAGGCATACCTTGATTCATGTTTGGTGGTTGTGGCTGCCATGGTTTCTTGGAACCCATAAAGTACAATTGATATACCTCTTCATTTTCTCCCTGAAATATTTCCTTTAGCCCAAGAAGAGATGAACATGATCTGGTGGAATGACTCTATTCACATATTGCACAAGTCTCCATAGTATTCAATGGAAATTCCTTCAACGAATGTTTCTTCTTGCATTCAGGACATAAAATGGCCATGGTATTCTCTAACTCCATTTGCTTTTATTTTTCTTGTAAAGTATCCATGTGAGAGGATAATGTACTCATGATATCGGTCCTTAAATTATCCAACAAGTTTGCAATCTCTACTTTCGTAACTCCTCCATTGGATGTCTTAAGGGCCTGAATTCCTTGCTTATTCCTTGCAGACCTTCGTAAACAATGAATTCATAATTCGCAGATGGAGTCGAAATTCCCTTTCGATATATCCCCTTTGCTTATGATATTCAAGAGTTTTAGAGACTCTTCCCTTAGTGATCGTAGAAATATGATTTTCAAGATGTCCTTGTCCAGGTCACTATGGCCTGACCTATGTAAGGCATATTTAAAACATCCCACACAATCCTCCATATTCTCATCCTCCTTCTGCATAAACTCAAAGATTTCTTTCTTGATATCTTGGGATTTGCAGTAATCCTGATACTTCTCCAGGAAAATCTTCTTCATATCATCCCATGAGGTGATATATTCCCCCCCTAAACCCATAAACTAGCACAGAGTCGTCCCTTTCAAAGTAGCAGGGAATATTTTCAACGTCTAAACATCAGATATATACTCATACCCGTGTTAGACGATGTAAAATTCAAAAACGAATGTGTTTGGATCTTTAGAGGAGAGCCCATGGAAATTAGGAAATATTGTCAATGGAATGGGATTCATCGGTGAATCACCCCTAATATCTCCAATTGGGAATTCTATCGAGGAAGTTGTAGGTGCCATGAATAATTTCCAATATTCACTCAAGATCTCAACAGGTTCTGGTTGTTCGATAATATATGGTTGAGGTTGTTCAACAACACTTCCTTGATCACTTCGTGAAGTGAATACATATAATTCTCCTTCGTTTGCACTGGGGATGCTCGATTCCTCTGATCCTCTACTTGCTGCTTCCTCTCCTTATGTCATTGAAAGGAGTACTTCTACTTCCTCTAGTACTTTTCTCGCTACTTATTCTCTTTCTGTCGTTGAAAGGTGTTATTCTACTATCGAGGGTGGTATTGGTTGCATAATAGACTGGCATTTGTATTTCGTCTAAGTTTTCACACTCACAACGACCCGTGAAAATGCTTCTGATTCAACTTTTGTGATGAGTTCTTGGATGTAGGTGACCCTACCTAAATATTTCCTTCCTCTCTTTGGGGGTCCTCCTCTGCCCCTTTTATTTGAATCTTTATTCATGCAACTTATGAAGGAGAAACATTCAAAACATTCTTGTAGCTGAGGACCTAGTGCAGGGTAAGAAAACTTCCCTCGCTGGGATGAGAGAGTGGTCTTAAAATAGTAAAAGAAATAAGAAAAATAAAACAATCAAGAAATATTAAGCTCAAGACCTGGAGCAGGGTAAGAAAAATTCCCTCCCTAGGACGAGAGAGTAGCCCTTGGAAAACAAAAGAAGAAAATAAAAACAAAACAATTAAAACTCAGGACCTGGAGCAGGGTAAGAAAACTTCCCTCCCCAGGACGAGAGATTGATTCTGAGATCTATACAAGTTTTTCTCTTGCACCTTTGATGGCCTTCTTGACAGCGCCGCAAAAATGTTGGTGTCCAAGTATGAATGATATTATTCACCCCTTTCCCACATTAAATTTCAATCTAGGATGCATCTGTTTATTGCAAGGCTAACATGAAAAATATATGCATGAAATAATTACACAATTTCGTATTGATCAAGGATACAATAGACCATGTAGAACAACAATCGACTGTAACAATATTAAAAGTAATAGCAACAACCAATTGTAATAGCAACTCGAATCACGACAGTAAATATTCACAACAATCACATTAAAACATTACAACAATAAAGAAAATATGCGATATAATAAAATAAACTAACACACATTAATTCAATAGCACCTAGTCAGGAGAGTAGGCCCAACTCCCTGATCAGGGCTGTGATAAAATCACAACTCAGGAAAAGATCAGAAAGTTGCGAATTTAATTAAAGTGTAATTGCATAACAAAGTTATTGTTACTTACTCTCAACTCTCGTATGCTAACCTCCTCTTCACAGTTTTGTAACCTCTCTTATACAAATTATCAAATTAACAGTCCCTGAAATTACGAAAACTATTTTCCTACAATTACATAGTGGTTGTAATAAACAAAACCGAATGCAAAAGATAGAAAAGAGATAAATATGAATTTGTTCCACCATTGCAGATGATATCTAAAGATAGTGCTTCCAACTCTATGATTTTCTTTTGAATTACGAACTTTGTCATTTGACCACCAAATCGGCAAGAATGATAGAGTTAGCAAGCTGCTTTAGTAATAATCCCCTACGACTATGCTTCATTGATTAATTAATCCATAAATTCATGACAAGAGGTATACCTGTGCAGTTTAGGACATGAATTCAATGTTAATAATACAAGTGAGGAAGGGAAATAACATAAAAAGGAAAGTAAAGATATGAAAGTTTAGCTCCCAACAACTATTGAATCTGTTTGGATTCATATAACTCGTGTCTAACTTCTTTGTGAGGCATGCCATCCCTGCAGCATAGCTTATTCTTTACAACTAAATATGCTTTGAATCCTTGGGATTATAAGCATGTACCTCAATATATTATGAGGAGGACCGTGTGATTTACCCATTTTTTTAATTTACGGCAGCTGTAATGCCCACATTTCAAACATATCTCTTTGTCTGATTATTCTCCTCTATATAGAATAAAATCATCTAGACACACATGATATGATATATAATCAACACCCAACATTTTAAACAACTACTTTGCCTCTATATAGCTATCTGGAAAAATATTATCACTCATATTATCACTCAAAGATATGTAGCTTGTAGGGTGAAGAGGCTTTCCATTTTCACGTACAAACTGCTTGCAATTATGTTTTCGAAATCACTCATTATCACGTACATTTTTTAAATGGAGGAATATTTTCTGCATCTAAACTCGATTATAAATCAGGATCCTGCACATTTGGATACATTTTGATTCAAATTGACATGGATTAAAAAAAAAATTCAATTATATAATCGAAATATAAACAAAATTTGAACTTACTGGAGATGGAAAGGGAGAACTCCACGAAGGACTTTGATCAACAATATGGGTCGAGGTGGAATCTGAAGAATTGGCAATTTTATATTATTGATATTTTGTCCCAGCATTCGAGTAAAATCAAAAATAAAATTTTGTGTGCATATCTAAAATTAATTTCAAGAACCATATAACCACAATCTAAATTTCAATATAGTTTTCAAACCATTTTCCAAGAATAAGGCGACTTTAAGTGAAAAATGCATACTATGAACTATTCTAATTCATGTGGATGTATCCTAAAGGATAATTTGAGATGGATATGCCATTTTATGTGCAAATAAAATTTCAGATAGCTTTTAAACCCTAAGTGTGCGCTTATTAGGACAAAATGCACTGACGTGTTTAAATGATAACAACGTTGGGGCATTCAAAATACCTACACTGATTTTTGACATTGCAAAAAATAAAATATGTTATCATATTAGTGCTCATAGAAAACCACAATGATGCATTTAAATAAAAACAACATCAATACACACCTGTTTCCAAGATTTTTGAAAAAAAAAACAAATTCTACTATGCTGGTGCTCTTAAAATAATTACCACACTGATGCATTTAAATACAAAACACATTGTTGCGTTAAAATATTAACCGAACCGTAATTGGGATTTCGAAAATAAAAAGAAATAATTCTATCATGTTGGTGCATTGAAAAAACCTGGTGCCCCAAAAATTTCGATGCACTTTACTTGTAAACCCACCGATGCTCTTTACTATCGAGTGCATCAATGCTCGAATTAAGTGAAAAAAAGCGTGAGTTTTTTTTCTTTTCTTTTAAATTGAAAAATGAGTGGCACATGATTTTTCGAAATCTAATTTTATAAATTCTTTTAAATAGTAAAAAGTTATTCATTATTTCATTATTTTTTCCAAAATTTCAAGGGAGTTATTTGCAAGAGAGACATACCAAGAGAATTGTGCAGCAACATAATTATTCAGAAGATTAAAATCTGAAAGGTATGGTGATTCACTCAAAACCCTGCATAGTAAAAAATTTAAATTTTATTGTTTATTTTACTAATAAAAATTTTACAATTTCTGTTAAGGTTTAATTAAAAGAGAGATCATTTACAAGAGAGACATACTGGGAGAACTGTGGATCAAAAACATATTTTGGAACCGCAGAAAGATCGGAATTTGAAAGGTATGATGACTTAATCAAAACCCTCCATGGCAAAAAATTAAAATTTTACTGTATATTTTACTCGTATTTTACTAATAAAAATTTTTACAATTTATGTTAGGGTTTAATTAAAAGAGATATCATTTGCAAAAGAGACATACTTGGAGAACTGTTGAGTAGAAAAATATTTTGTAACCGTAGAAAGATCAGATTCTGAAAGGTATGGTGATTCACTCAAAACCCTCAATGGCAAAAATTTTAACTTTTACTGTTAAACTTTTTTACAATTTTGTTAGACTTATTCACAATTCAGGAAAAGAAAAATCATGTATATTAAAAATATTATTATTGATTTTACTAGTAAATTTTTTTACAATCTCTGTTCCTATTTTAGATTTAACTATAATTCAGAAAAAAAAAAAATAAAAAAAAAAATAAAAATAAATAAATAAATAAATAAATAAATAAAAATTCAATACTTGCCTTAAATCCTTGCTTATTCTTGCTTATGTGGCTGCAAAATTTCACCTCAAGGTTTAACTCCCTCCAACACTTCGCAATTATGGCTTTTCATTTTAGGCATTTTAGATTTAATGGGTTTGTGTACTTACTATATATAGGGTGCTTTACATGTAAAGTAGGGGGATCACTTATTGAACTATATTCAAACCTTGTTGGCCTTGTCCATTTTTTAAAAAGCGACATGTTTTTCGTAGTGCGCTAATATAATATAATGTGCCGGTACGCCCTGTGTAATACAACACACCGATGTATTATAACCCTATCAGCTCTATCCAGTTTGTTTATCAGTGCCCCTAGTTTAATATAACACACCAAAATTCCTATGCCAAATAGCATCACTAAGTCATTGTGCTGCTTTTATCATTATAAATTTCCCTATCATAATTTAAAATGATTTTAAAAAATTCATTTTTGCTAACGACGTTGAACAATTAAACGCTCGACGTGTTTAATGGCTTAAACACATTGGTGTGTTGATTCAAATAAACACACCGGTTACCAAAGATCGTTTTGGATGGAAATTATTTGATTTATGTATAAAATATATTTAATGTTTTTTGTATTAAATGATACAGGTTGTATATTGATAAACAAATGCCCGAGAAGGTGTCAAGTAAAAAAATACTGATCGACATAATGATAACACATCGAAAGAAGAAGAAAAGGAAATTTCTTTGTAAATTATTTACAAAATTAATATTTTTGAACTATATGTAAGTTTAACTAATATGTATTGGCTAGTGTGTGTCATGCAGAGCCAAAAAATGAAGAAGGTCGATAAGATTATTTATAATCTAAGTGCATAAGAGCGTAAAATCCTGATAGAAAAGTTGCAGAATGATGAATCAGGTGAATGAAAAAATACTATTCAATATGAGTTTTTTTTTAATAATATTTTCATTAATAATATACTTAAGAATAATAGATAACATGTTTCAAACGATCTATTAATTCTTATATGTTTAATGTTGTATAGGGAGAAACAACAAAGGAAAATATCAATGTCTTTCTAAGAAAAGAAAAATTATAGAACATGTAAATGACGATGAATTGGTCCTTAGCTCATTTGGAGTGGTTTTGGCGGTTAATGAAAGGAGGTTTTGTTTTTACAAAAATATGAGGGATATAGTGGAACAGACGTATAGACATGCTTTCTAATTACAATACAAAAATCAATCCAATTATTCCAAGAACCAAATTATATCTAAACTACAAGAAGCATTTCCAGAGAAATGGTCAATGAGACATGTTAGACTTGCAATAGAAAAAACATACAACAACAAAGAAGAATCATTCAAAAGGTAATATTCCTAATTAAAACGATTTTCTAGAATCAAATGTATATATAACTACAAACCATTTATTTATTAATATCAATTTTTTTATATTCAGTTTTCATATATCAATATACAAATAGTTTATTACTTTTTTCAAAAGGATTATGAAAATCCCAAAGGATCAACGAGTCGATATGTGAAATATGTTATTAGGAATGTCCAAAAAGTGTATAAGGAGATGATCAAAGAAATTGACATAATTGCATCATAGGAGGAGCCATATCAACAACAACATGCTTCAAA
This sequence comes from Pinus albicaulis, assembly GCA_034641835.2. NCBI lineage: Eukaryota > Viridiplantae > Streptophyta > Pinopsida > Pinales > Pinaceae > Pinus > Pinus albicaulis. The sequence goes on from CM076569.1 coordinate 633,079,252, forward strand.
TTTATGTAATCATGATTGACTTTGTACATATAAAAAAATAATTTAGCATTAAATATTAATTTTCAAGTATATTCTTGCAGAAAATAAAACAAAATGGAACTCATTGAACACATAAAACGGGATGACAAGGAAGAAAAGGGTTGATATCAAAGTTTATGAGTAATTGTTAATATTTCCTTATAACAACTCAAGGTTTCATTTTTTTTATATTTTAAGTTTTTTTACAACGACCATCCTTGAATGTCTTCAAATAGGTGCTAACATAAAAAGAAGAACCATCAAAATAATTGATTGACATAGGGTTAAATATGGGCTGTGAGTATATGTTGGCATATATAAAAAATTAATTGTGGAATTTGTAAATATCAATGTTGTTTTACTTCTCTGAGTTTATAAATAATAGAAAAACAAATCCTTCATATTAAATCCATGATTTATAATGGGGTTTAAAACATGCAGGAAACAAAGTATAGAACTACGTTAGGAGAAGACTTGTTGCAACAAGGCATGAGACTTTTTTGAAACCATGTGTACAGTTTATGACTCACTTCTTTCTATGGTACATTGCTATTCGATTTACATTGACGTATATTATTTATTTCAATATTCATTTTTCTCACTAATGTAGATACACTCATTACACTTTATTTTTATGTTTTCAGATGGAACAAGATCAAGAAGAAGAAAATAATTTCGTCCCAAGTCATGGAATTAGTTAGTGCACTAATAGCATTTCTAGCAAAGAATGATGATCTATTTGGATACTAATGCAACCCGTTGTATTTTTTGAAATAATTGTCTGTGGAAATCAGACATTTTGTTTTATTTAATGAACATAGTGTCTTAATTGAAAGACAAGGGGTTACCAATAAAAATACCATTTTGTATGACAAATAACCTTTTATTGATATATAATCAAATATATTTTAATTTATTCTATTTTGTTATCCAATTTCGTTGTGAAATGTTACACCACTGATTAAATATATGGATGATTAAGTATTATAAAGAAGAGATGTGAAACCTGATAATATAAAAAATTAATCCAAACATCATATACAAATGCACTAATCAAATTTTAATTTATATGAGCACTATTATAAGATATATGTTGATTTTTTGACGAATAACAGATTTAAAAAATTACAATAACTTCATAGTCTCAGGTTGATGTTTCCAAAAAAGATAAAATATCATACAAAATCAGGTGTTTTCGTAACATAAACATGCTGATCTAGGTGGAAAATGGTGGTCACCCTCCTATTCCACCTAGACCTCTAGTCGATTTCTTCAGTTTCCTTGATTATAGTAGAATTTACTATTTTCAACAGTTTTTTGGGTCTTGAACTTTCAAAGTTGTTTTGACTCCTAAATGACATTTTTTTGAGGTCCGCAGCAGGCCCATAGCCATAAGAGAGGGCCTACTACAAATTGTGTAGTACTCAAAGAGATATTTCTAATGAGGTATCATACATTCCAAACGGAGATTATATGACCAAGTTACGGCCCCAGGAAGTTGGCTACCCAACTAGCCCCAACGGGGCCCACAAATGCTTGGCATTCATCTCCCAAGGTTAGGGTTTTGGTTTTTTAGGGTTTCCCTTTGTTTAAATAATAAAATATCCTTTGAGCCTGATTATAAAATAGTTTAGAGGCATGTAGCTACCACATTTCTTCTCAGAGATAAGATACCATCACATGAGCTAGTTTATTTCCATTATGTAGGTAAGCATCTTTCAGTTCTTTGATATTAATGAAATGAAGATTTATTTCTACTACATCTCAATGTTTATGTTTATGTATGTATTTTGTTGCATTCCTGCATAAGTTCGAATCACACACACCAGTGCATTATGTTATATAAAAGCACCGTTATGGCATCTTTTTTCAATCATTGGTGCCTTTTCAGAAAATGACAACACTAGGGCGTTTAGTTCTTCAAGCACTGGTATTTATATCCTTAGCACACTGGTGTGTTTATGCAAACCATACACATCGACGTTGTGAGTTTAAATAAAAGCATCAGGTTTACAATATTTTTTTCCCTGCCCTAGTGTCGTTCTTTAAAAGAATGCCCCACGACATTTTTTGATATATACGCATCGGTGAAATATACATTTCAGGCACCAATGTTATTTTCATTAAATTCCATAGTGATTTTAATTATGTATGCAATACTGACACTTTTATATATGTAGTGCACCAATTCTACTTGGTCCATGAAGCACACTACTAAAAAAGCATATGCTAAAACCTTTGGGTCCCCATATTTTTTCAGTTGTGATGAAGTTTTGTTATAATCTCCGCTAAAACATCCGCTATAAAAAATGTTTTAGCGGATATTTTTTGAATTTTTTTTCCAATTTTATAACACTAAAAACCTCCATTATAACCTCTGCTAGAAGGCATTTTCCTTACTAATGTTTTGAACTGGAAATGGCTGCAAAGTATTTTCTCCTAAAAAAATGGTTCCAAAGCTCGGCTCCTTGACCAATATGCTGGAAACATCTAAGATTTTCCAATCCTTTGACATGCTTTTCAACTAAAATATTAAAATCATACAACACCTCTAACATCAATGCTTTACATCAATGGCAACATATTATAACAATCTCCTCCTTTGTCATTCATGGCAACACCAACCCATTTTTATCAAAGTAATGCAAAACAAAGAGATATTTTTCTTACTTCTCTCCCTTTGCGTACTTCTCCTCCTTGGAGTATTTCTCCCCCTTTTACATCAATGGAAAATAGATACACTATTCAATCAATTTTTTTTTGATCAAGTCTAGCATTTCACCAGTCAAATTAACACATGATCAATTGCAAATATACTCCCCCTGCAACTAATCTCCCCTTGTCATATTGAGCTTGTGGACCTGTCAACTTCTTCTTCATCCGATGAAAATTTCAGGTATATATAATTTGATCTAAGCATATTCCTTTCATCCTATGGAGAAGATTTAGTTAAAATGAGAGTGAGTAATCACTTTCAATCTTTGCCTCAAGTAGTCAAGAGGAATATCTCACTAAAGCATCTCATACATGTACAAATGAGGCATAAGAAAACTCATGCCTACTTGTCTAAGTATTAGCTAGGATCACATTCATAGCATTATAGTGCTTCTCCTCTTGGACACATACATATGACCTTTAACACCAACAAACATCTATCATATGTATGAATGGAATCATCAACTTGTCAACTGAAAATAAAAAAAGTACACCATTTAAAAGTGTTTACATGACAAAAATAGAGGGACTCTCACAAATACATGCATAGAATAATATTACTCTTTGAAAAAACTCTAATGGAAGTGTGTAATATTCCAAATCTGGAACAACTAGCAAGGCATGACTGGAAAACGCATTTTCCAGTAATGGCTACTACAGGAATTGAACCCAAGACCTGGATCCCTTAGATCAATGTATCTAAGAATGAAATCCAAGAGATGGCTCCAAATAAATCCTTCTAAGTGGGTTAAACAGATCGCCCACACTTAGATGTCCTCAAAAAGTTCCCAACGAAAGGGGCTACAACAATAGATGCACAAGAGATGGAATGACAACGTTATTTGACAACCATGAACTCATGAAGATCTGAATAGCCAACCAATGTTGTTATAGCAGTAAAAAGAGTACAATGTATTGAGGAAAAAACCTCTCAAGAAAGGCAATGCAAGCCTCATCAATACATGTACAAGAAATGGAAGAACATTGCTACATCTATGAAACCCTTGGCTATGACAACGCAGTCTATTATGGAGAATTGCTAAAAAATGATATAAATACATGGATATGACAATATATGGCTCAAATAAAGTGGGGGAGCAAGGCTCTAACCCCTGAACGCAATAATACATCAATCCCAGGAAGGATTGGCTAAACTATACAAAATGGAAAAAATGTCGGACTTGCTGGGTAGCAGCTGTAACTATGAAAATGAAACTGAATATAGAAGGCTGAAGATGATAAGAAATTTGAAGTATACCTCCTCCAATGGATCTCCTAAGTGGAAGGTTGATCCTTACACTTGAGATCTCACCCTCCAATCAACACTGCAATCCCTCACTGCAAGTGCTCTCTGAAAATAACGCAGTCTAAGAGGGTAACTACGCTGTAGGTGGAATAAAATGGTTTGGAAAAGTGCCAATATTGGAAATAAGCTCTGATAGCTTCCAAACTGATCCTCCAAAGAAAATAAAGACTCTCCCTCTAAAAAAAAGTGATGGAAGAGGTGTTGTGACTCCTCACTACAACACCCTGCAACACAACATTATGCTGCTGCAGAAATAATACTGTCTTGGAGGAGAATGCTTGGCCTCAAGCCTAGATGTGAGGTAAATATGTACAACTCCTTCAAGAGGCTTCTCAAGAAAGGAGAAGGATTCCTAAACAAGAAATCCTTGTGCTAAGCAGCACTGCAACTCAACTGAACAACTGGATAATGAAAATAGTCTAAGTAGATAAGAAATCTATAATCATAGCATGTCAAACAATGGCTGCCTTACCCTCCTTTTAAACACATGAGAGCTCCCTCTCCATGGGTCCCACTCCATTAAGGTTTCCTTCTTCAAGGAATATTCCCTTCTCTATCTTTGTAATGTCCCATAGATGCTTTCCACCTCATACCTCTGCGATGTTTGACTTGGTCAAACTTGACCTAGCCACTTTGCAAAATGTCTCCTTTCACACATGAGGATGTGAAATCTAGTTCCAAGGCTGATCCCTTTTCAAACTAGAGGGATTTTATCCATGTTTTTTATTATGAATGGGCCTTCTCACCCAATTATTCACTTCCTAAGTGAAATTAGCAAAACCTAATATTCCAATTTATTGAAGGAAATGTTGAGAATGCAACAAGATGATGGAGCTTAGTGAAAAGAAGTTGCCTTCACTAAGTGGACCCGCAGGCTATTTTTGGCGCAAAGTCTATTTTTAGACTATGTCTATTTTTAGACATATGGATCATGGTCTATGAGTTGCAGGATGCTATTTGTGGATGGTTGGTCAAGTCAGAGAAAATATATGGACTTCTATTTTTAGACATATTGGGCGGAGTCTATTTTTAGACTGCCACTCTAAAAATAGATCAGTCAAATATTATTAGCTCTTAATAATATTTGGACTATAAACATTATCTTATCCTCTTGCAGCACTTCAGTTCGAGCTACGGATGTGGCACATGCAGCTGATAGAAGGAATTATGCTATTCCTAGGGTTTAGTTGGGCTATTGCATGGTTGACTTCAGATAGAACTCATGTGGCAGAGTTTGGTGGAGTTGATGAGACAGTTGATGGAGTTGTGTTCGGTTTAACTTAGTTGAACTAGTTGTATTTAGTCTAACCGATAAATACACTAGTGATGAGTGGTGTGAATTAATTATTAGTTAATTCACTAATTATTAACTCGTAAATCAACTAAAGAATACATCAGTTAACTGCAGTGCATGGACAGTTCAGTGGAGACCAGTGTTAGAGGTGGGTGAAAGGGTGAGTCTACTATCAATTGTGACTATAGTTGTGCATGAGATTTGCACACACATTGATTGAGATTTCCAATGAGGATTGCGCAGTACAAGCCAGTGGGATTCAAACTTGGATCTCATCATTATTCATCTTGGATTGCGCAGTAGAGGCAGGAAGACAGGTGGAGGAGATTTGAACTTGTGACTTGTTCATATATGAGCTAGTTTGTGTGTAGCATGTGAGATAGTGCTGAGAGCTGTGAGGAGCTTTGTGCTATGTATTGTTACATGTTCTCTATCATTATAATATACAGATAGTTGGGGGTTTTCAGCTGTATGCTTTCCCCATTACATACTGTGTTACATGTGTGCTTGATTATGTTTTAATGTGCGCATGCGACTGCTTCTAATTCTGCAAATTGATGATCAATGGTAGAAGAGATTATGTATTATGCATGAAGCTAAAATAGTGTGTAATCAGGATAATCTCGGTGAATAAGTGATATATTATTCAAATTTATACATGGTATCAGAGCGAAAGTTGATCATCGGATCTATTATAGTGATTACATTTTATTTCTTTAGGTAGAGTCTGTAAGAGGGCCAGGTAGCCTCTGGATCCATCCTTTCTTTGAAAGGTGAAATATCCAGTAAATTCCCCTACAGTCGATCTCTGTACTAGAAATATTTTGTTCTCACAAATTTCAGATCAGAAGCGGTTGAGTTTTGAGCTGGTGGAATTCGAAATTGCAGCAGTGTTTTCTTGGTGTTGAAAGTCGAGATGTCTTTCAATGGATTGCGATTGGAGTATGCCCTTGAAGGCAGCTCGAATAATATTGCATGGAAGGACAGGATGGAGGTGGTATTAGATGACAGCGGGTTGAAGGAGTTCATAGATGCTGAAGTCCCAAAGCCTACTGATGCTGCTCAAGTTGAGGCTTGGAAAAAGAAGACAACAAAGTGTTGAAGGATTCTGTTGGAGGGCGTGAAGGATCACATAGTATCCAGCCTGTATGGTAAAGCTTCTCCATACTTGATGTGGAAAGCGTTGACAGATTTATTCCAAAGCAAGAGCGACCAGAGGAAGTTGGTGCTCAAGGATAAACTCAGACACATAAAGATGGAGAAAGGTGACAGTATGCCCAAGTACCTCACGAAGTTCATCCAATGCAGGGATGAGCTGGGAAGTGTGGGGGTGACTGTTGATGATGAGGAATTGGAGAGTCACTTTGGGCTTCCGAAGAGTTGAATTCCTATCATCAGATCATTGGGTCTGGGAGAAATTGCTGTGGATGGGAGCTTAGACTTGGTCGGATCTGTGCAAGAGGAGACATGCTGGAGTACCAGGGACGGATCTTCATCAAAGAACTCAGATGAATAAAATTGCACTTTGGCTGCCAAAGCAAGGAAGGGGAAGAGCAAGAATAATGCTTCTCAATCCAGTGTGAAAGGCAAGAAGTAGGACATGTCCAAGGTGAAGTGCTTTCACTGTCACCAACACAGACATTATGCCACTAATTGTCCACAAAGAAGAAAAATAAGCAGGCTGCTGGATCTGCAGTTGGAGAGGCCTTAGCCTCGCAGTTTGAGCTGGATTTTTCATTGATCGCATGCTTGGTCTCAAGTATGATGGGTTCAGTGTGGTTTCTTGACAGTGGTGCGTCTTTTCATATGACCGGAGACAAAGATTTGTTTACTGATCTGGATGAGAAAGATCTTGGAGTGCACATCGAGATGGGCGATGATGGTAGATACAGTGCGACTGGTATCGGTACTATTTCCTTTGAGAGGGAGTCTGGTAAACCCTTCGTATTGAAGGAAGTGATGCATGTTCCAAGATTGAAGAAGAATCTGATCTCTGTGGCGATGTTAGAAGGCAAGGGGTATGATGTTGTCTTCAGCGAGGGAAAGGCTTTCCTGCGCAGTAAGACAACTGGAGAGACCCGGAAGATAGGGGTTCAAGTCAAGAACCTTTATCAATCATAGAGTAGATGGCCGCGCAGCAATATTGGTATGCAAGGCAAAAAGGAGTGGTGAGTCGATGATGGCGAGCCGTGGCACCGGAGATTGGGCCACCTTCACCATGGAGCTAGAAGATATCAGGGAGTAAATTTCTATCGATTCAAGGAAAAGACTTGTACGCCATCGTTGAAAGGGATGTACTCCTTGGGGAAAATTTGTGAAAGCCACTCCTTTCACGAGAAGGATAGTCGCGCCATGACGATCCGAGAGAATTCACACGCACGTGTGTGGACCTTTCTTAGTAGCTTCGACAGCAAAGCACAGGTACTATGTGATATTTGTTGATGATTTTTCTCGGAAGTGCTGGATCTTCTTCAGGCAGAAGAAGAGCAAGACATACTCAAAGTTCTGTGAGTTCAAGGCACTAGTTGAGAAAGAATCGGGGAAGCAGGTGAAGGCTCTTAGGAGCGACCATGGTGGTGAATTCATCTCCGGAGAATTCAAGGACTTTTGCAGCGCAGAAGGGATTCGAAGAGAGCTCAAAGCACCTCATAACCCACAGCAAAATGGGGTTGCTGAGCAGAAGAACAAAACGATCATGGGTGCTGCACGAGTGATGTTGCATGATCAGGGCCTTCCCATACACTTGTGGGCGGAGGCATGCAATACTGCAGTATATGTGCAGAACCGTTGTCCTCACAAAATACTTGGCATGAGTACACCCGAGGAGGCTTATTCTGGTAAGAGGCCTGATATTTCCCATTTGAGGATTTTTGGTTCACGTGGCTTACATTCATGTGACGTAAGATGCCAGGAAGAAGCCGGAGCTAACCGCAGAGGTGTTGGGATATTTGTGGGGTACATCGATACACCCCACAACTATCGGTGTATTTTCCTGGGATGGGGGCCAGAAGACTGCTGCCTTTACTCGTGATATCAAATTCCAGAGGAGAAAGCCAGTGTTGAAGTTGAGAGGAAGCACACTTGCATGCAGATGAGGAGCTATTAGTTCTAAGGATGAGCTTCAGATGTGACCAGCCACAAGATGAGGTTCATGGAGTGGAAGAGACCACTCAGGCAGCGCCAACCATCAGAGGGCGGAAGCGCACTACAGAAGCTGAGCGACTGGCTCAAGATGTAGAGAAGGTTGTAGGAGAACCTACATCACAGCGCAGACAGAGATAGTCACCTGACCGGTATACTGGATACATGGTTCTTATGAGCAAGTGTATCATGACAGAGCCATCCTCTTTCGAGGAAGCTGTGGAGGATCCCACATGGGTAGATGCCATGGTGGAAGTGTATGATTCGATTGTCAGAAACAGTTCATGGGAGATTGTCCCGAGGCCGGAGGGGAAATCAGTGGTGGGTTCGAGATGGATCTCAAAGTGAAGTAGGCAGCTGACGGGAGTGTGGAGAAGTACAAGGAAAGATTTGTTGCCTGAGTCTTTTCACAGATTGAGGGAATCGATTATGAGGTGACCTTTGCACCTGTCGTAAGGTATTCTTCCATATGGGACGATTCTTGCTCTCTCAGCCGTAGATGGGGTGGTACATTCATCGATGGATGTGAATACTGCGTTCCTCAACAAAGTCATCGAGGAGGAGGTGTACATAGAGAAGCCCGAAGGTTTCGATATCTTCAGCAGCGAGTCGCATCTGTGCAGACTCAAAAGAGCGTTGTATGGGCTGAAACAAGCACCTCCTGCTTGGTACACATGGATAGATAGTTATTTCATTGGTCTTGGATTCACCAAGAGTGAGGTAGATCCGAACCTATACCAGATTGTGGTGGAGGGTAAGTTGCTAATCATTGTACTTTATGTAGATGATTTTATTCTCACAGTGATGAGTCATGATACTTTCATGCAAGGAGTGGATCTTGCTAGAGAGTTTGAGATGAAGGACTTGGGCCTCCTTCATTATTTCTTGGGATTGGAAATTTGGCAGCCGTAGTGGTGGACTGTTTTTCTCAAGGTAACTATGCCCGGGAGATTCTGGAGAGGTTCAACATGCATGGCTGCAAGCCTGTTGACACTCCTCTTCCTGGTGGTTGGAGGAAGGAGGATGCTACTTCAGCAGAGGTAGTGGATGCCACCGTCTATCGACAGCTGGTGGGGTTGCTTATGTATCTGGTCAATACACGACTCGATATATGCTATGCTGTTAACCAGCTTTCGCAAGCTATGGTTAAGCCTACCAAGCTCTTCTGGAAGGCAGGCAAGCATGTATTGCGTTATTTTAGAGGCACATTGGGATATGGATTGTGGTACAGATAGGAGGATGAGGTAAAGCTATGTGGCTTCATGGATGCAGATTGGGCAGAGCCCAACTGGACGATCTATTGAACACATTCCGAGGTGGATTAAAGTGCCCATTGGTCGACAATGCTTGGTTCCAACAGAAGTAGAGATCCTGTGGCACCTGGGCCTAAGAAAGGTCTAAGATATGGCAGCAAGTTTGGCTGCATGCGAGGCTATATGGATGAGGAAGATCCTGGTCGGGTTGTTCGGGTCACACTTGGAGCCTATTGTGATTTATTGTGATAAATAGAGTTGCATTAAACTCTTGGCTAATCCAGTATTTCATGATAGAGCCAAAAACATCGACATCAGGTACCATCATATCAGAGATTGTGTGCAGCGGAGAATCATGTTACTTTCTTACATTCCCACGGAGGATCAGGATGCTAATATCTTGACGAAGGCGCTCACCAGGAGAAAATTCGAATACCACAGAGGCAGGATAGGGGTTGCAGATAATCCATATCTTGTTGAGAGGAAGTGTTGAAAATGCAACAAGATGATGGAGCTTAGTGAAAAGAAGTCGCCTTCACTAAGTGGGCCCGCAGGCTATTTTTGGCGCAAAGTCTATTTTTAGACTATGTCTATTTTTAGACATATGGATCATGGTCTATGAGTTGCAGAATGCTATTTATGGATGATTGGTCGAGTTGGTAAAAATAGATGGACCTCTATTTTTAGACATTGGGCGGTTTCTATTTTTAGATTGCCGGGCTAAAAATAGAACAGTCAAATATTATTAACCCTTAATAATATTTAGACTATAAACATTATCTTATTTTCTTGGAGCACTTCAGTTTGATGCTTGGATGTGGCACATGCAGCTGACAGAAGGAAATACGCTTTTCCTAAGGGTTAGTTGAGCTATTGCATGGTTGACTTCAGTTAGAACTCATGTGGCAGAGTTTGGTGGAGTTGATGAGATAGTTGATGGAGTTGTGTTCAGTTTAACTTAGTTGAACTAGTTGTATTTAGTCTAACTGATAAATACACTAGTGATGAGTGGTGTTAATTAATTATTAATTAATTCACTAATTATTAACTCATAAAGCAACTAAAGAATACATCAGTTAACTGCAGTGCATGGACAATTCAGTGGAGTCCAGTGTTAGAGGTGGGTGAAAGGGTGAGTCTACTATCAGTTGTGATTATAATTGTGCATGAGATTTGCACACACATTGATTGAGATTGCCAATGAGGATTGTGCAGTACAAGCTAGTGGGATTCGGACTTGGATCTCATCGTTATTCATCTTGGATTGCGCAGTAGAGGCATGCTTAGAGGTGGAGGAGATTTGAACTTATGACTTGTTCATATCTGAGCTTGTGTAGTGTGTAACAATTGGAGATAGTGCTGAGAGCTTGTGAGGAGTTTTTACTATGATTGTTACATGTTCTCTATCATTATAATATATAGATAGTTGAGGTTTTTCAGCTGTAAGCATTTCCCATTACATACTGTGTTATATGTGTGCTTGATTATGTTTTAATGTGCACATACGACTGCTTCTAATTCCGCAAATTGATGTTCAATGGTAGAAGAGATTATGTATTATGCATGAAGCTCAAATAGTGTGTAATCAGGATAATCTCGGTGAATAAGTGATCTATTATTCAAATTTATACATTGTATCAGAGCGAAAGTTGATCATCGGATCTATTATAGTGATTAAATTTTATTTCTTTAGGTAGAGTCTGTAAGAGGGCCAGGTAGCCTCTGGATCCATCCTTTCTTTGAAAGGTGAAATATCCAGTAAATTCCCCTACAGTCGATCTCTGTACTAGAAATACTTTGTTCTCACAAATTTTAGATCAGAAGCGGTTGAGTTTTGAGCTGGTGGAATTCGAAATTGCAGCAGTGTTTTCTTGGTGTCGAAAGTCGAGATGTCTTTCAACGGATTGTGATTGGAGTATGCCCTTGAAGGTAGCTCAAATTATATTGCATGGAAGGACAGGATGGAGGTGGTGTTAGATGACAATGGGTTGAAGGAGTTCATAGATGTTGAAGTCCCAAAGCCTACTGATGCTGCTCAAGTTGAGGCTTGGCAAAAGAAGACAGCAAAATGTCGAAGGATTCTGTTGGAGGGCGTGAAGGATCACATTGTATCCAGCCTGCATGGAAAAGCTTCTCCATACTTGATGTGGAAAGCGTTGAAAGATTTATTCCAAAGCAAGAGCGACCAGAGGAAGTTGGCGCTCAAGGATAAACTCAGAAACATAAAGATGGAGAAAGGCGACAGTATGCCCAAGTACCTCACGAAGTTCATCCAATGCAGGGATGAGCCGGGAAGTGTGGGGGTGACTGTAGATGATGAGGACTTGGTGAGCTTGGCTCTCCTTGGGCTTCCGAAGAGTTGGCATTCCTATCAGGATTCTGTCAATGGTCGGGAGAAATTGCCAGGATGGGAGCGACTTTGGTCGGATCTTGTGCAAGAGGAGATAAGGTGGAGTATCAGGGACGGATCTTCATCAAAGGCATCTGATGAAGAGAATTGCGCTTTGGCTACCAAAGCAAAGAAGGGGAAGAGCAAGAAATATTCTCATTCTGGTGCGAAAGGCAAGAAGCGGGACATGTCCAAGGTGAAGTGCTTTCATTGTCACTAGCACGGACATTATGCCACAAATTGTGTGTAGAAGAAGAAAAATAAGCATGCTGCTGGATCTGTAGTGGGAGAGGCCTTAGCCTCGCAGTTTGAGCTGGATTTTTCACTGATCGCATGCTTGGTATCAAGTGTGATGGGTTCAGTTTGGTTCTTGGACAGTGGTGCGTCTTTTCACATGACAGGAGATCGAGATTTGTTTTCTGATCTGGATGAGAAAGATCTTGGAGTGCATATCGAGATGGGCAATGATACAGTGCAACCAGTATCAGTACCATTTCCTTTGAGAGGGAGTCTGGTAAACCCTTCATATTGAAGGAAGTGATGCATGTTCCAGGATTGAAGAAGAATCTTATCTCTGTGGCGATGTTATAAGACAAGGGATATGATGTTGTCTTCAGCGAAGGAAAGGCTTTCCTGCGCAGTAAGACAACTGGAGAAACCCGAAAGATAGGGGTTCGAGTCAAGAACCTTTATCAATTGCAGGTAGATGGCTGCACAACAATGGCATGCAAGGTAGAAGGAGTGGTGAGTCGGGATGATGGCGAGCTGTGGCACCCGAGATTGGGCCACCTTCACCATGGAGCTTTGAAGATACCGCAGCAGATTTCTACTGGGCTTCCTAAGGGCACTCTTGCGCAGTCAGATCAGTGCAAGGGGTGTACCTTGGGAAAATTTGTGAAAGCCACCTTTCACGAGAAGGATAGTCGCGCCACGACGATCCTTTAGAGAATTCACACAGACGTGTGTGGACCTTTCTCAGTAGCTTCGACAGCAAAGCACAAGTACTATGTGATCTTTGTTGATGATTTTTCTCAGAAGTGATGGATCTTCTTCATGCAGAAGAAGAGCGAGACATACTCAAAGTTCGAGTTCAGTAATCAAGTTGAGAAGGAATCGTGGAAGTAGGTGAAGGCTCTTAGGAGCGACACCCAGAATTCATCTCTGCAAATTCAAGGACAAATGCAACCTGTAGAAGGAATTATGAGAAGAGAGCTCATAAGACCTCATAACCCACAAGAAAACGGGGTTGCGAACGGGGTTGCCGAGTGGAAGAACGTAATCCATCGGTGGGTGCTAAGCATGGGCGATGTTGCATGATCGTGGCCTACCGACACTTCGTGGGCAGAGATGCAATACCGCAAAGATATGTGAATCAAGAACTCACAAGATACTTGGTGTTGAGTACACCCCAAGGAGAAGCTCAAAGAGGCCCGATATTTCCCATTTGAGGATTTTTGGTTAACCTGTTTACATTCATGTGACGAAGGATGCCAGGAAGAAGCTGGAGCCGACCGCAGAGGTTGGGATATTTGTGGGGTACACTGATACGCCCCACAACTATCGTGTGTATTTTCCAGACAGTCGCAAGACTGTTGTGCGACGGGATATCAAATTTCAAGAGGAGAAAGCCATGAAGTGTTCGCTTGAGAGGGAGCCACACTTGCATGCAGATGAGGAGCTATTAGTTCCTAAGGATGAGCTTCAGGATGTGGATCAACCACAAGATGAAGTTCATGGAGTGGAAGAGACCACTCATGCAGCGCCAACCATCAGAGGGCAGAAGCGCACTACAGAAGCTGAGCGACTGGCTCAAGATGCAGAGAAGGTTGTAGGAGCACCTACATCACAACGTTGCATGAGACACACTGACGCAGACACCGGGATACATGGCTCTTATGAGAAAGTGTATCGTGACAGAGCCATCCTCTTTCGAGGAAGCTGTGGAGGACCCCGCATGGGTAGATGCCATGGTGGAAGAGTATGATTCAATTGTCAGAAACAGTGCATGGGAGATTGTCCCGAGGTCGGAGGGGAAATCAGTGGTGGGTTCGAGATGGATCTACAAAGTGAAGCAGGCAGCTGACGGGAGTGTGGAGAAGTACAAGGCAAGATTTGTTGCCCGAGGCTTTTCACAGATTGAGGGGATCGATTATGAGGAGACCTTTGCACCTGTCGAAAGGTATTCTTCCATACGAACGATTCTGTTTCCTTCAACAAGAAATGCTGTAAGTACATTCATCAGATGGATGAAGATCACTCAATAGAGTCATTGAGGAGGAGGTGTACATAGAGCAACTCGAAGGTTTCGAGATCTTCAGTAGTGAGTCGCATGTGTGCAGACTCAAGAGAGCACTGTATGGGTTGAAACAAGCATCTCGTGCTTGGTACACACGGATAGACAGTTATTTCACCGGACTTGGATTCTCCAAGAGTGAGGCAGATCCTAACCTGTACCAGATTGTGGTGGAGGGGAAGTTGCTGATCATTGTACTTTATGTAGATGATTTGATTTTGACGGGTGATGAGCTGTTGATACTTTCATGCAAGGAGGATCTTGCTAGAGAGTTTGAGATGAAGGACTTGGGCCTCCTTCATTATTTCCCGGGATTGGAAATTTGGCAGCACAGTGATGGACTATTTGTTTCTCAGGGTAAGTATGCCCGGGAAATACTGGAGAAGTTCAACATGCATGGCTGCAAGCCTGTTGATACTCCTCTTCCTGGAGGTTGGAGGAAGGAGGATGCTACTTCAGCGGAGGTAGTGGATGCCACTGTTTATCGACAGTTGGTGGGGTCGCTTATGTATCTGGTCAATACACGACCCGATATATGCTATGCTGTTAACCAGCTTTCACAAGCTATGGTTAAGCCAACCAAGCTCTTCTGGAAGGTAGGCAAGCATGTATTGCGTTATCTTAGAGGCACATCGGGATATGGATTGTGGTACAGACAAGAGGATGAGGTGAAGCTATGTGGCTTCACGGATGCAGATTGGGCAGGGAGCCCAACGGACAGAAAGAGCACATCTGGAGGGATCTTCAGTATCAGGTCGACAGCAGTTTCTTGGTACAGCAGGAAGCAGAGATCCGTGGCACTCAGTTCAGCAGAGGCTGAGTATATGGCAGCAAGCTTGGCTACATGCGAGGCCATATGGATGAGGAAGATTCTGGTCGGGTTGTTCGGGTCACACTTGGAGCCTACTGTGATTTATTGTGATAACCAGAGTTGCATTAAACTCTCTGCTAATCCAGTATTTCATGATAGATCCAAACACATCGACATCAGGTACCATCATATCAGAGATTGTGTGCAGCGGAGGATCATGTTACTTTCATACATTCCCACGGAGGATCAGGATGCTGATATCT
Source organism: Pinus albicaulis (assembly GCA_034641835.2). Lineage (NCBI taxonomy): Eukaryota > Viridiplantae > Streptophyta > Pinopsida > Pinales > Pinaceae > Pinus > Pinus albicaulis. The sequence continues at coordinate 633,094,735 of CM076569.1, forward strand.
TGACGAAGGCGCTCACCAAGAGCAAATTCGAATACCACAGAGGCAGGATAGGGGTTGTAGATAATCCATATCTTGTTGAGAGGGAGTGTTGAGAATGCAACAAGATGATGGAGCTTAGTGAAAAGAAGTCGCCTTCACTAAGTGGACCCGTAGGCTATTTTTGGTGCAAAGTCTATTTTTAGACTATGTCTATTTTTAGACATATGGATCATGGTCTATGAGTTGCAGGATGCTATATGTGGATGGTTGGTCAAGTTGGTAAAAATAAATGGACCTCTATTTTTAGACATACTGGGCGGAGTCTATTTTTAGACTGCCAGTCTAAAAATATATCAGTCGAATATTATTAGCTCTTAATAATATTTGGACTATAAACATTATCTTATCCTCTTACAACACTTCACTTCGAGCTACGGATGTGGCACATGTAGCTGACAGAAGGAATTACGCTATTCCTAGGGTTTAGTTGAGCTATTGCATGGTTTACTTTAGTTGGAACTCATGTGGCAGAGTTTGGTGGAGTTGATGAGATAGTTGATGGAGTTGTGTTTGGTTTAACTTAGTTGAACTAGTTGTATTTAGTCTAACTGATAAATACACTAGTGATGAGTGGTGTGAATTAATTATTAATTAATTCACTAATTATTAACTCATAAATCGACTAAATAATACATCAGTTAACTGCAATGCATGGACAGTTCAGTGGAGACCAGTGTTAGAGGTGGGTGAAAGGGTGAGTCTACTATCAGTTGTGACTATAGCTGTGCATGAGATTTGCACACAAATTGATTGAGATTTCCAATGAGGATTGCGCAGTACAAGCCAGTGGGATTCGAACTTGGATCTCATCATTATTCATCTTGGATTGCGCAGTAGAGGCAGGCAGACAGGTGGAAGAGATTTGAACTTGTGACTTGTTCATATATGAGCTAGTTTGTGTGTAGCATGTGAGATAGTGCTGAGAGCTGTGAGGAGCTTTGTGCTATGTATTGTTACATGTTCTCTATCATTATAATATACAGATAGTTGGGGGTTTTCAGTTGTAAGCTTTCCCCATTACATATTGTGTTATATGTGTGCTTGATTATGTTTTAATGTGCGCATGCGACTGCTTATAATTCCACAAATTGATGATCAATGGTAGAAGAGATTATGTATTATGCATGAAGCTCAAATAGTGTGTAATTAGGATAATCTCGGTGAATAAGTGATCTGTTATTCAAATTTATACAAGAAAAATTTGGAATATTACAGTCCTCCCCTCCCAAATGTTGCTTGTCCTCAAGCAACTGCAAGGATCTAACTGGAAAGTCTCACCCAAGGAATGGAGTCTAAAATGTGATGAGGAAAACCTCCCCCCTGTGGATCCTCCATCCCCAAGCAATCATCCAAACAAAATGAGTCACCTCCCAACATGGCAACTCCTGAAAATCTCCTTCCACCTCAAGCTATGGAAATGAAGGTGAGATGAAAATCTGAACATGGTAAGCATCATAGCCTACCTCATGCTGTCCTTCTCTCCACTTATGGTAAGTGTAGATTGTGTGTTGATCCTGGTCTGCAAAAGTATTTCCCTCAAATGGAAAAGTGAGGAACAATCCTCCAAAGAGTTCTCCTCCAACATTGAAGAACAAGTTGGCCCAAAGCAATCCATCCATGATGAATAGGACATGGTCATCATAGAGTATCCCAATGAGAAGTTTGCTGCAATTTTTACATGATGATACATGATACAAACAATGTCTCACAAGGATACAATGTAGTTTCATCCACTGCAATCTCAGAAAGGGACATGGCAAGTGACATACAAAATTCATCACATCTACTAAGGAATAGTAAATGGTTGAATGTAACAACAATACATGATCAAGAACTTGCCTATGGCTATACAATGGATGACTATCAAGTCCATGGTCCACCTCAAAAGAGAACACATATGTAGTTGTGGTGGCCATATCTCTTCCCATGCTCCCATTAGAACATGTAGTGCAGAAAATGTGAGAATTCTCCTCACTCAAGGACACATCCAACTCATGTGCCTTTCTCATAATCATGATTTTCATACAAATCATATCCATATCAGCAAATGAAGTCATGATCAACAAAAAAATGAAGGAAATGCTGAAGGTTTCATGTGGTGCAAGAAGGTACCAACAGTTTCCCCAATAGTGACAGTTTAGTTTCCCAAACTGCTGCTTTATAAAAGTACAAGGAAAAATGTTTCTTGTTACTTAGTTAAACATGTATGTCATTATATGATACATGTTTGGGTGCAACAACTGAACATACATGTGATGATAAAACATTTTCCCAAGGCCACATAAGAGATGGCTGCCTCCATCATATAGATTGTCCCAACAATGATCATGGAGCAGTGTGACAAGCTTTCCCTCTTGTGAAGCAATGCACTGCATAGTAATGGTAAGATTATGCAAGTTAATGAATGTATAAACAAACTTCTTACCATATGCTAGAAGTAAGATGGTACATGGATCCATGAGTGAGTCCTCCATAGTGTTTTGGCATGCTATGAAGAAGAATGGTCCATATGCTACAAGAAGATAACCCTCCTCATACTTGGAAATCCAAGTCAAGAAGAATATGTCATAGTGATATATGTCTCTATCCACTATTCTATCATCATCACCTCCTCCTTGTTAACCAATTGCTTCCAAAGTGAAGTGATCCTGGGGACACCCCATCCATAAATCTCTGCTCAAAGTGACAACGTTGTGAGCTCATGCAAATAAGCTCCTGTCAATACCAAGCTCTGTTCTTTGACATGCTCCTTGTCAAATACTTCTCTGATAATGATGCAAAAAATATGGAATACTTCCCAAGATGGAAGTGCTTCCAAATCATTAAAGACTAAGGAGATAATTCCATCTCCTCCTCCTACAACATCATACAAAGTGTGAGAGCAAATTTGCTCTTGCTCTCCCAAGAACAAGCAAAGCAACAAAAGATTTTGCCGCCTCCCCATACTTCCATCATACAGATCATGTGATGAAAACACAATGGGTGATATGAAGACCATACCAACACCATGCATCCATATTCTCTGCTGCTCAAAGATGCAAGTATCCTGCCATCTCTCCTCCTTCCTCCTACTCTTAGGAAGAGGGTATGCCAAGTGATGGCCAAACTCTTTCAAGAGTAACCAGCACAGCCAAGCCTCCTATTGCCCGGTATCATAAATTTGCAAGTAGCCTCCCAGCTCCTTTCTCATCAACCACATCCACTCAACCCATTCTGGATGTCTCCTTCTTCTCTTCATCTTGGTGCTCCTCCCATGAGGGCTACCATCCTCCCAAATCAAATTCCTGTTCTTGCACTTCTTGGGATTTTGAAATGCAATCTTCTCAAGGATCAATGAGACCCTATAAGGACCCAAATAGGTGGTAGGAAAAAACCTCCCATCATGATGTGTATGGCTCAAGGAATTTCCAACACAAGCATGAGAGATGTTATCCATCCTAAGATGTCCTCCATCTTCTATATGTTGTTGTGAGAAAGGAATAAAATCTTTGCACTCCATGGTGTGTTGAAGTGCACCTCTAATGAGATATCTCCTTGAGACCTACCTCTCAACAATAGTCTTCCAAAACCAATAAGGTCTTGGATCTTCTAAAAGTAGAATTTCCTCTTTGAGCTGAAAGGAGCTCATTGAGAAAGTGTCATCTCGAAAGGAGAAAGGGTTTCTCACTCCAAGATGTCTACTATCTTCCTTCAAGCTTTCAAACCCCAACCTCAAGTGTGATGTACAATCCAACAATGGCTCATGAGAATGATGGTTTGATTCCTTCTTGAATGTTTTCATGTTGCACAGCGCAATGCAACCAAGCTGCTCTATGGTAGCAATGGGATTTGACCCTTGGTCATGTAAAAGTAAATCTCCACATTGATCAAAAGAATTTGCTGCAACAATAGAATGTGGAAATATTTTCATACCTTGATGATATTTGGGAAATCCTTGTAGGGCTACAAGAGTTCCTTCCTCAAAAGTGTTGGTTGCCCCAACTGTTGATGCATGTGGCTACTCCACCATGAGTGTGATAGCGTTAGGGCAAAGCTCCTCAAGTGGTGGTGAGGGCTTTTCCTCCTTGGTTCTTTCTCCATCAAAGGTTTTGATCAACCTTTGAGTGAACTCTGCAAAAATTTTCACCCTTGCATGGCTCAAGTGGCTGCACCACCAAACATAGGCTTCACCCTCCAAGTGAAGCACTGAGATTTCAACAACTTCTTTTCCTGCTACAGGATGTGGTAGGAAAAATCCCTCCAACTTTCTCACCCAAGTTCTTGCTGTAGATGACCCATGTTAGGTCCCTATATTACTAGTATAGTCCCCTATTGTTGTTAGTGTAACCCCCTTATTGTTATTATTGTACCCTTGTAAACCCCATTTTGTTATTATTGTGCCCTTAAATTATTATTGTTAGGTCGGCTAGGATTACATTGTGGCACACTAGGATTACATTATGGCCCCATGAACTCCTATATATAGAAAGGAGGTTTTGTAAATTATCTCATCCAAGAATTGTTCATTTATGTAATGTATTGGAGGTTTCCCCCTCGAAGTGGCTCATTTCTAAGGCGTTTATATCTCTTTTCTTCTCTTTTTGGAGCTGGTTACACAACATTTGGTATCAGAGGCTTTGGATTCTAGGGTTTCGCTGCTCCAAACAGGTCATCGTGGCATTTTCGCTATAACTTTTTTTCTACGAAGTTTCAGAAGCTGAAATTTTTAGGGTGCGAAGAAAAAATCCTGAGGAAGCTTGTATAAAAATTTCAGAGTTTGGTTCGCAATAATTTCGGAGATATGATCTGTGGAAGTCAGGCATTTTTTCAGGCTCCTAAACAGGTCATCGTGGAATTTGCGCTATAAATTTTTTTCTACGAAGGTTCAGAATATGAAATTCATATGGTGCGAAGCTGAAATCCTGAGGAAATTCATCAAAAAATTTCAGAGCTTGGTTCGCAATATTTTTGGAGATATGATCTGTGGAAGGTAGTGTTTTTTCAGGCTCCTGAATTTCATCTCAAAGAGGTGATCGTGGGAAAAGTTCAATAACTCTCTCTCTGAAGATTGGATTGGAGTGCCGTCAAAAGTGGTCACAAGTACACAGCCTTTAGTTTCTTTGCTATCAATTTCAGAGACAAAGGACAAAACAGTGACACGTGGCAAGTCGTACAAGTTCGCTCTACTGAACCAGTCCAGAATTAGGTCATTGTGGGAGATTGGACACAACTTTGTCTTGGAGAATCAAAATCAGGTCAGACCTATGGCATTTGAAAGAAGCTTCAGAGGGCTACTACAGGGCTGAATTTCAGATATTTAAGATTTTCAATTACAGAGATAATTCAATTTCAATATCGAGCTCCTCAAAGCAAGTAAAAGGTATCAATATTGGATTCTAAAATGGCGCCTAAAAATAATTCAACACCCATTAAGCCTTCAGAAGGCTCTACCATGACTCATGAAGATGAAGAATTGCAACATGATCTATCAAAATTACAAGAGCAAGTGCAACAAATTTCACTTTCGCAAAGAGCAACAAAAAATGAAATGGAAGTTTTGAAGAAAGGCGTGGAAGTGAAGATGGACGGTTTGAAGAAAGGCATGGAAGCTAAGATGGATGGCATGGAAGTGAAGATGGACGGTTTGAAGAAAGGCATGGAAGCTAAGATGGATGGCATGGAGGATGGCATGGAATCTAAGATGGATGACATGGAAGCTAAGATCGATGAGAAAATGGAAAACATGAAGAATTTTCTAAAAGCAGACATGGAAGGTTTGACAAAGTTGATGCAAGAAAGGTTTCCTAATGGTGAAAAGATAGTAGAAGAACCTCATGATGAGAAAAAAATAAATGTTAATTGTGATTTCATAAACTCTAATGTTGGCGGGAAGAACCACCATATTCCAAAGATGGATATGAGGAAGTTTTATGGAAAGGATCCTGTAACATGGATACTACGGATGGAGCAATATTTTGATCTCCATAACGTGCAAAACACACAAAAGGTACGCATTGCAACTTTACATTTAGAACAAAATACATTTGTATGGTATCGATGGCTTTGCTCCCGTAAATTTTTTTTCACTTGGTCAATTTTTACGGAGGAAATGATAGCACATTATGAGGATACAAAGAGCAACACCTTCTTTAGCCAATTGATAAATCTCAAACAAAAGGGTTTAGTGGGGCAGCACATTGGGGACTTCCAAAAATTGAATATAAGGGTAACTGATATTCCAGAGGAACACAGGATTGATCTCTTCATAGGCACTCTAAAGGATAACATCCAACATGAAGTTCGTGTTTTGGAACCTGATTCATTCGAGAAGGCATTCAGGTTGGCAAGAAAAGTTGAATGTAAAATTATGGCGACAAGGAATCCTACCACTCAATTCTATAAAGAAGGAAGTGTTGCTATGCCTAGATTTCCACAACCTACAAGGTTGACACCACAACAATTGGAAGAAAAAAGAGAAAAAGGGCTTTGCTACAGTTGTGATAGCAAATACACTAAAGGTCATAAGTGTGCTGAGAAGAAATTATTTACATAGATTGTGAAGAGGAAGAAGAAAATGAACAAGAAGAGGATATACACCAGGAACCAACCCTAGAAGAGGAAGAAATGAATCCGACCATATCGTGTAATGCACTGGCCGAAATTACCACTCCTCAAACTCTCAAGATAGAAGGACATATCAAGAAGAAAAAGGTAATAGTGTTGATTGATTCAGGTAGCACCCATAATTTTATTCATTGCAAGGTAGCCAAGGAATTAAATTGTTTCCTATACCCAACACCAGAATGTCAAGTGATGGTGGCAAATGGAGGAACTATAAATTGCTCTGGAAAATGCCATAATATCAAGCTAACCATGGGGAAATATGTATTGACTAGTCCAATGCTTTCCATTCCTATGGGAGGTGATGATGTTGTACTAGGAGTACAATGGTTACAATCTTTGGGGACGGTAGCTTTTAATTTCAAGAACTTTTCTTGAAATTTTTTTCAGAAGGAAAGGAAGTCGAATTACGGGGTATTGAAGGGAAGCTGGGAAGGATAATAAGCTCTAATGTCATGACAAAGATTCTAAAGAAAGAACAACGAGGCGTAATTGCACAATTATGCTCACTAGACGTTCCGACATCAAAATCATCTATTTCGGCAGATCTCCAACAAGTCTTGGACAATCATTCCAAGGTGCTTGAAACTCCCAAAGGACTCCCACCTATTCGTGATCATGATCATGCTATTCATTTGATTCCAGGAAGTGTTCCTCCAAACATCAGGCCTTATAGATATCCTTACTTCCAAAAGAGCTAAATTGAACGTATGATTGCAGAAATGTTAGAGGCGGGTATAATTCAACCTAGTCAAAGTTCTTTCTCTGCTCCCGTAGTATTGGTACACAAGAAGGATGGATCATGGCGAATGTGTCCAGATTATAGGGAGCTCAATAAGCTCACCATTAAAGACAAATTTCCCATTCCTGTGATTGATGAATTATTGGATGAATTACATGGAGCAATTTATTTTACCAAGTTGGATCTTCGTTCGGGATATCATCAAATTAGAATGAAGACTGAAGATATTCCAAAAACAGCATTTCGAACTCATGAGGGTCATTATGAATTTTTGGTCATGCCTTTGGCCTTACCAATGCACCTTCTACATTTCAAGGGTTGATGAATTCCATTTTCAAACCCTTCCTTAGAAAATTTGTGCTAGTATTTTTGATGATATACTAATCTACAGCAGGTCTTGGAAGGATCATGTTGAACATGTTGACAGGGTGCTCAAACTATTGCAGGAGAAACAAATATATGCAAAAACATCCAAATGTTTCTTTGGAGTACAAGAGGTGGAATATCTGGGTCATATTATATCTCACGAGGGTGTTAAAGTAGACCCTAACAAAATTAAAGCCATTAAGAAATGGAAAGTCCCCACGACCATAAAGCAGTTGCGAGGATTTCTCGGGTTAACAGGGTATTATCGCAAGTTTGTTAAGAATTATGGGAGAATAGCAGCACCTCTAACAACATTATTGAAGAAAGATGCATTTCCATGGACTCCTGAAGCAACTAAGGCCTTTGAACATCTTAAAGAGGCAATGTGCCTAGCACCGGTCTTAGCTACGCCAGACTTCACAAAACCTTTATTGTGGAATGTGATGCCTCAGGAAATGGAATTGGTGCAGTTTTAATGCAGGAAGGAAGACCCATTGCTTTTGAAAGTCGTCCAATCAAAGGAAAGTATTTACAGAAACCTATTTATGAGAAGGAAATGTTAGCAATACCGCATGCACTAAAGAAATGGCGAACTTACCTAATGGGAAGACACTTCAAGGTAAAAACTGATCATGATAGTCTTAAACACTTTTTGGAACAAAGACTATCTTCAGAAGAGCAGCAAAAATGGGTCACAAAGATGTTGGGTTATGACTTTGAAATAATCTACAAAAAAGGAAAGCTTAATGTTGCTGCAGATGCACTCTCAAGAAAGAATGAAGAGGTGGAAGCATTGCTTTGTGCCATTTCTATTATCCAACCAGATTGGATAACCGAAGCAAGAGATGAATGGAAGAAGGACAAAGATGTACGGACACTCATTCAAAAGTTGCAGCAAGATCCTAGTACATCTGATACATTTAGTTGGAAAAATGATTCCTTATGGTACAAAGATCGCTTATATCTTTGTAAGAATTCCCAACTAAAACAAAAGATTATTCTGAATTGCACACTTCTCCTTTAGGAGGACACTCAGGATTTTTAAAAACTTACCACAGGGTGAAGAAAGAATTTTTTTGGGATGGCCTTAAATCTGATATTCGAATGTTTGTGGCGGAATGTTTGGTTTGCCAGCAAAATAAAGTGGAAACAATTAAGACCCCAGGACTTCTACAACCTTATCCATTCCAAGTCAACGTTGGGAGGAGATTTCAATGGATTTTATCACAGGTTTACCTAAGTCCGAAGGAAAGAGTGTCATCATGGTGGTAGTTGATAGACTTACCAAGTATGCACACTTTTGTGCATTATCTCATCCATTTAAAGCAAGTACAGTTGCCACTACATTTATGGATAGAATTCAAAAGTTACATGGAAGCCCAAGGGTTATTGTGAGCGACAGAGATCCCATTTTTACTGGAAATTTTTGGACGGAGTTATTTTCTTGTTTGGGTACTCAATTAGCTCATAGCTCATCTTATCATCCTCAATCTGATGGTCAAACTGAGATAGTAAATAAATGTTTGGAAGAATATCTTCGTTGTTTTGTATCCGATAAACAAACACAATGGGTCAAGTGGTTACCTCTCGCTGAATGGTGGTATAACACTTCCTTCCATACTGCAGCAAAAATGACCCCATTTATGGCACTTTATGGATATCATCCACCATCCATCACATCATCTTTTAGGGAAAATTCGAAGGTTCAAGCAGTGGAAGATCACATCGAGCATCAGCAAGAAGTTCTCCAACTCTTAAAGGATAACCTGAATTTGGCACAAAATCGAATGAAACAACAGGCAGATCAACATCGTAGCGAGAGAAGTTTTGACGTAGGAGATTGGGTATTTTTACGGCTACAACCATACAAACAAATGTCCCTCAAGAAAGCAAAGAAGGATAATAAATTATCGCCAAAGTACTATGGTCCTTACAAGGTGTTGCAAAAGATTGGTACTATGGCATACAAATTGGAGCTTCCCGCTTCTTCGCGAGTACAATCCAGTTTTCCATGTTTCGTGCTTAAAGAAGGTTATAGGTGAAAATCTTCCAGTTCAAACAATATTGCCAGAACTTGATGAGGAAGGAAAATCATATTGGAACCGGAAGCGGTCACGGAAACAAGAACTCGACAACTACGGAATCGATCAATTTCAGAATATCTCATCAAGTGGAAGAACTTACCCACTGAAGATTCTACATGGGAGGATGGGAATTTTATACAAAAGCACCCAGAGCTACTCAAGCGTTGAGGACAACACTTTTTTTGAAGGAGAGGGGCATGTTAGGTCCCTATATTACTAGTATAGTCCCTTATTATTGTTAGTGTAACCCCTTATTGTTATTATTGTACCCTTGTAACCCCCATTTTGTTATTATTGTGCCCTTAAATTATTATTGTTAGGTCGGCTAGGATTACATTGTGGCCCACTAGGATTACATTATGGCCCCATGGACTCCTATATATAGAAAGGAGGTTTTGTAAATTATCTCATCCAAGAATTGTTCATTTATGTAATGTATTGGAGGTTTCCCCCTCGAAGTGGCTCATTTCTAAGGCGTTTATATCTCTTTTCTTCTCTTTTTGGAGCTAGTTACACAACAACCCATCAAAGGTAGACAACATAAATCTATTGCCTTTGATTTCTCTTCTGCTACAGGGTCTTTTCTCTTCCTTCAGCTGGATGAAATGAGGGAAATATAGAGTTTCTTTGAAGGCTCTAGGTTGAGATCTTTACTCAACAAGGTAATCACTTAGAATCTGATAATCCAAGTGTCCTACATGCTTGTCTTCTTCTTGATGAGAATAGGAAGTGCATGGTCCTTCCTCTTCTTTTTCTTCAATATTCTTGACCTCCTTGGATATGTTATCCTTATTTCTGAACAATGATGAGAGAAATATCATCTTCTTCAACATTTTTATCTTCTTGGGCTAAGAATCATAGGCTGAGCCAAGAAATTTGCTTTGATACCACTGTAATATTCCAAATCTGGAGCAGCTAGCAAGGCATGACTAGAAAACGCATTTTCCAGTAATGGATGCTACAGGAATTACACCCAAGACCTGGATCCATTAGATCAATGTATCTAAGAATGAAATCCAAGAGATGGCTCCAAAGAAATCCTTCTAAGTGGGTTAAACAGATCTCCCACACTTAGATGTCCTCAAAAAGTGCCCAATGAAATGGGCTGCAACAATAGATGCACAAGAGCTGGAATGGCATCGTTATTTGACAACCATGAACTCATGAAGATCTAAATAGCCAACCAATGTTTTTATAGCAGTAAAAAGAGTACAATATCTTGAGGAGACAACCTCTCAAGAAAGGCAATGCAAGCCTCAGCAATACATGTACAAGAAATGAAAGAACACTGCTACATCTATGAAACCCTTGGCTATGAAAGCGCAGTCTATTATGGAGAACTACTGCAATATGATATAAATACATGGATATGACAATATATGGCTCAAATAAAGTTGGGGAGAAAGGTTCTAACCACTGAAAGAAATAACACATCAACCCCAGGAAGGATTGGCTAAACTATACAAAATGGAAAAAATGTCGGAGTTGCTGGGTAGGAGCTGCAACTCTGAAAATGGAACTGAATAGAGAAGGCTGAAGATGATAAAAAATATTAATTAGACCTCCTCCAATGGATCTCGTAAGTGGAAGTCTGATCCTTACACTTGAGATCTCACCCTCCAATCAACACTGCAATCCCTCACTGCAAGTGCACTCTAAAAATAACGCAGTCTAAGAGGGTAAATGCACTGTAGGTGGAATAGAATGGTTTGGCCAAGTGCTAAGATCTGAAATAAGCTCTGATAGCTTCCAAACTGATCCTCCAAAGGAAAGAAAGAGTCTCCCTCTGAAAAACAAGTGATGGAAGAGGTGTTGTGACTCCTCACTGCAACACCCTGCAACACAACATTATGCTGCTGCAGCAATAACGCTGTCCTGGAGGAGGATTCTTGGCCTCAAGCCTAGATGTGAGGCAAATTTGTAAAAATCCTTCAAGAGGCTTCTCAATAAAGGAGAAATATTCCTAAACATGAAATCCTTGTGCTAAGCAGCACTGCAACTCAGCTAAACAACTGGAGAATGCAAATAGTCTAAGCAGACAAGAAATCTATAATCATAGCATGTCAAACAATGGCTACCTTGCCCTCCTTTTAAACACATGAGAGCTCCCTCTCCATGGGTCCCACTCCATTAGGGTTTCCTTCTTCAAGGAATATTCCCTTCTCTATCTTTGCACTGTCCCATAGATGCTTTCCACCTCATACCTCTGCGTTGTTTGACTTGGTCAAACTTGACCTAGCCACTTTGCAAAATATCTCCTTTCACACATGAGGGTGTGAAATATAGTTCCAAGGTTGATCCCTTTTCATACTAGAGGGATTTTATCCATGTTTTTTATTATGAATGGGCCTTCTCACCCAATTATTCACTTCCTAAGTGAAATTATCAAAATCTAATATGCCAATTTATTGAAGGAAAAATTTGGAATATTACAAAGTGGACTCGCAATATAAATTTGACTCAAATTAAACATTAACATCATATAAATCAGGACTCTCTCAAACCTACAACAACATAAATATACACTCAGACGGACAATATCACTCGGCCATAAAATCAACAACTCGATTACGCTTAACTCTTATGCTAGTCTCCAGGTAATAATATGGATACCAATTGTGAGTACCTTTGATACCAATTTTTGAGAAATTATTAATGGGTATTCTCCCCCTATGATCATGCTCTTTTAACCAATGTTTTCTCTTTTCACAAATTTGACGTTTGATATCAATTATTAATTTAAAATTCTGGAAGCAACACAACAATAATACCACTAATCATATCTGCAACATAAACTCTCATCATTAAAGAAACATTAATATGAAACAATAACATTAGCCTATAAATTCCACACTTTTTCTTAATCATCAACATACAAATAATCATCTCGATCCTATCATAACCAACTTTACTTTAGTCTTACATTATGATCTAACAACAACATTAATTAAAATAAATTTATGTGGTTAAAAAAAGACAACTTCAACTACAACTGAAATCAACACACTAGGGTTGTCATATAATTATGTCCATCAATCAATAACATATTTTTATACTCAATTCCTTTGCAAAAAATCACAATATTCAGCAACACTAGTCTACATCAACAACTTTGAAAAATAAAGAAAACAAAAATGGGAATGCTTCCCTTAAAAATTTAGAAGCATTATGTGGCATGTTCCTTTCTGCTCCTTGCATCCGTCCTTTTGGATTCTCTTGAAGTCATCCTTTTCTCTTCAATGAAGAGGGATAAGGGATCTACTCCCCTCGAGTAAATTATCTCCCTTTCTCATCCACACCTTCCTATTTTGAGTTCTGATAGGAACATCACCATGTTTTGATAAGCTTCTTTGACTTTGTCCTCTTTCGTGTCTGAGTGACTTTCTGCCACAACATGAGCATATGCACCACTTTTACTACTTTTTCTCATCAATCAGAGCTAATATGCAAATTTGTTTTTATTCTTCTACCTTTGAGCTTGTTTTTTTCCTAATTTGCATAGGAGGAATGACTCTTGTGCCTAATTGAGCTCTATTACACCCGTGGATGGAACTTTCAGAGAGATACACTACTATAATTGCTGACTTTGATATGCTCAATCTCTTATGATATTGAAATCTATGACTTTATTTGAAACAAAAATAAGACCTTTGTTTCATTCTAGCTTTTTTTAACACACTACTCTTATTGTTGATGCACAATATTTCTATGCCTACATTATCCTGGAAAGGGGATTTATTTCCAAGCCTACATGTAGTTTTGTAGTGCCCAAAATTCTTAAACTTGTAGCATTGAACGTTTCTTAAAAAATAGGAATAGAAGTTCTTCTTATCATAACCTCTATTCAATGAATTTTTTATCACTGACACTTGCTTTCATGTTACTAATGAGCCTTTGAAAATTGCATCATTAAGAGGACAATGACCTTTGTGTGTGGTTGTCTGAATTGTTGCATTGAACACTTATTTGTTGTGGAAGAAACAATGTGTTTCTTCTCTTATGATGCAACTTTTTATTTTCTGGACACTTAGAGGCATAATATATTACTTCACCACATTTAAAACACCCGAGGGGTTGCTTTCCTTTCTATTTATCACTAGCAGTCTAATTGTCTTATTGTTGCTACATTATTGTAGCATTGTCAAGTATTCCTTTCATTGCCAAAAAATTGATGGGTCTTCTTGAATTCATAGCTGTTATTGAATCACTTTCACAAACCAAAATTATCCTATCCTATGGGGGGATTTGAATGCTTTGAATCTCATCAAAAGCTTTAGAACTCTTTTCATGCTTCTGATATTTCAACAACTGCTCTTTTAATATAATGATATTAACTTATAGTTTCCGATTTGAGGATTTAATCTTCTTAATTTCCAAAAAAGATGATACAAGTTGACTACTGACATATATATTTTCTTCAAGATCTTCTCGTTCATTAGGAGAGCTACTAGATTCACTACTAGTATCTATTTCACTTAAAATTTATTTAGTAACTTGTTCACTTGATGAGTCTATGGATTCTTATGAATACACATGAGATATTCTATATTATTCTTTACCAAAGGTGCATCTATTATCTTCTAGAGAAGTATCTATATTTGTTATTTCTACCAAATTAGTTCTTTATTCGCTAATACTAGATGAACACCTATCTCTTTCATAGTAGAATAAAAATTAGTTCTTTATTCTACAGTAATAGTAGAATAAAAAAATTACCTGTAGATTGCATCTCCTTGGTATTCTCTAACTGTTGATCAATAACTTGGCCTCTTGATATAGGGGATTCTTCTTCTTGTTTTTATTGATGATAATCGTGTGCCATCATTATTTAGAGAGGGCTCCTTGATCTCACCAACAAATTGAATATATTCAACATATATGGACTGCAACTTATCCCATATCTCTTTGGAAGTCTCACAACATATTACTTTCTAAACATATGACTTAGACACTCCTTCCAATATTTCCTCCTTGGATTGTTAATTAAACTAATTTTCTTTTAATCCAATATATATATACAAACATATATCAAAATCAAGAGCTTGCAAGTAGATTTTCATTCTTACCTTCCAAGTTCTATAATTTGACCAACTTAAAAATCGAACTCCATATGAGGTAACCCAATCCTAGTTATCCATGATCCCTAATATTCCTTATAGTTGTTAGAATGATCGTAAAGGAGATGGCCCTGATACAAATTGTTAGAAACCAGGACACTACTGAGAGAGGGGGTGATTTAGTAGTGTAACCAAGTTATACAACTATTTCTAAATTAAAACATTTCAATCTACTTGAAAACCATTCATGTAAGTAAAATCATAGATAAAACATGTAAAACACATAACACCATAATCATTATCATATATAAAGACACAAATAATATTCTTCATTCCTTCATCCAGTGCAAGCTACAACTAGCTTTTACATCACTGCCTTGCAAGCTTCTACTTGTAGGTTTATGAGGCTACCACTCGAAGGAAGAAATATTTCCCTAATTTATCAACTACCACTAAAATGAGCTACTACCCATAGTTTTATCAAATACCAATGAAAGGAAGCTTCTACTCCCAATTTATCAATTACTACTAAAAGGCGCTACTACCCCTGGCTTTATCAGGTTCTACTAAAAGGGGCTCTGACCCCTGATTGTTTATCACCCACTATTGAAAGGAGCTACAAACCCTGAAATGAAAGCTACCACTTGATAGCCATGGTGATCCATCTTTCATTAATTTTCAAACTCATATCAACAAGAATTTATTGCTTCAAACAAAATTTCCCATATTTCTTTAACTCTCCTCAATCACCTATCTCAACACCTTTGCCACCATAAATACACCTTCAACAAATTCTCTTTACTGATTTCTAACCTCTGTTACATACACCACTAAAACAAATATCACCAATATCAATAATGTATTATATGCATTCTAAAACAAAATTCTAATTCCAATTCTAATCTCTTATTCACCCCTAGTGCATACTAAGATTATGCATCTCATTGCACCAACAACCACCTATGCTTATAAATAATTTTTAGATGATATTTTTGGGCTTAAAACTTTGGTTATCTTCAACTCATAACTTACACTTAATTGGGTTTTACTCTTGATTTCTTCTTGTTCTTCTACTTCTGTGTTGACGGTGCTGGAAATATGTAAACCAAGGGGGCCTCCATGATATGAAGTCCCACTTAGACCTCACATTGTTTGGAATAGGAGCCCCATCCAGGATATTGGCCCGACTGCCATATATTCATGAAGATTTTCCTTGGCTCTAACCATCAGCAGGAAAAAGGGGTGGATATGTGCCTTCAAAAAAGGAATAAAGTGTGCCTGGTAAGTGTTTGGTTGTGGATGTGTCAAGGTTTTTCTACTACGAAGGGAGAGAGAGAAGTGAGCCTCTAAGCGAGAGGTAATAGTAAAACCCTAGAAGTGATACATGAAACCAAGAAGGATCTATCCAAAATCCAATGGAATAGTCCACAAATATGCGATGGTCATTAAAACCAATCAACAAGAAATATATGTCTAATATCCAGCGGAATAGTCCACAAGGATGTGAAAACTATAAAAAACATTACAACACATTCTCAATATGATAAGTACTAAAATAACTGAAATAGTTCAACTAATTTAGAAGAGATGAAAGAAAACATGCATTATAAAAATCCATAGAATAGTCTTAAAATATTCATAATTCATGCATGAAGAATGTGTTGGCCATAAGTCTTCGGATATTAAGTAAAAATTTTAAGTCACATGTATACAATGAACACCACTAGCTCCAATAGTGGAGCGTTGGAGCCACTCCTTGTTTCCCAAAAGAAATAGTTTGTCTTTTTAATGACTTGTAGGAGGATCCAAGGTGAAAATTCCTTCTCCCATCAATGAGGGTGTATATATAACCAATGGGGTGATGCTTCACCTCCTTATGACTCTTTTACTATGCTCATGACTATTTGACTTCCTATGACTTTTCTACTTTACGTGACTCGTCATATTTTGTATGTGTCCTTTGGATTCCCACTTTACAACACATTTTTAATAGATAATTACATAATCCAAAATAATTATGTGGCATATGATTACTCATGATAGGACATGACATGACACTGATGACATGGACTGCATGATGATGTGGCAGTGCTAAGATGTCCTTCTTTCTCCTTCTTTATTTCTATATTCAATAGGATATGTATCTAATGCTTCATATTCATGAAAGATATGCTTTGTTCTTCATATATACCCTCCAAAAGGCTATGAATCATTTGGAGTCTTCATGTGGTGCTGATCTGTGGTATTATGTTGTAATTCGGTGTTCCTTCATCTTCTTGTCTGATTATCATCTTGTCTCCTCAGCTCTCTAGGTGTATTATAACATTTCCTCCTTCTCCATCTCCTTATTCCTCATATTTTCATAGAATGGTAACGTTCCTGCGTCTGCAATCCACTCATGACAAGACAACATGATTTTGATAAACCCCTAGTCTAATATGTTGCATGATGATCCAATGAATGAGATGGAACTGAGTGGTAGGTCGAGGGAGAGGCTCAGTAACTACACATTTGTGAAAAATAGGTAGTCAAGGGTCAGGCTTGAGCCTTAAGACTACACAATACACAGTTCTATATTAGATTGAGCAAAAATATTATGCAGTTGGGGAGCTCAAGGGGCCAGGCTGAGGGCTTGGGAAGTAATTTTCTGCATTGTACAGTTTTGGAGGATAGAGGAGCCCAGGTGATTGCACAATTGTGCAGTTCAATAGCTCATGGCTAAGGCTTGAGCCTTGAGACTACGTAATGCACAATACTGACTAGGCAAGAGAGAGAAATTGCGTAGTTTTGGGAGTTAGTGAGCTAGGTTGAGGGATTTTGCACTATTTCAACCAAATGCGTAGTTTTGGGAGGCTGAGCAGAAATTTTCCTTATGCAGCTAGATATTTCAAGGGCTCGCGGTTTGAGCTTGAGCTCATATATTTCACAATGCGTAGTAGGGGCGAGGATGGAGGGTTGAATTACAATTTTTTTTAGGCTAAGGCTCAAGATTGAGCACTGAAACTACACAGTGCATAGTCATGGGAGGAAGGAACTATGCATTATATAGTTTCAAGAGGAAAGGTTGTATCTTGAGGGCTAGGACTACACAATGCGCAGTTCAGGAAGGCCAGATGAGGCTAAGTTGCTGGGAATTTTTTGAAATTTGTCTAATTGTGGGATTAGTGAAAGTGATGTGAAAAGTGATAGGACTTGATTATGATCACACACTTATACTCTTGATGGAACAACATAGATAACCTAGAACACATGAACACTTACTTCCCTTAGTGTCGAAAACTTTGCAATAACTTATGACAAGTGCGACACTAAAGGTACACTTTGCGACGACCGTGACGACAATTGTGTGACAGTGCTTAAAAATTTGGAAATGAGTGAGACGAATTTCTACTTGGTAATATCAACTTATTTTCACAAATATAACCTCTTGGAACCACCAAAAAAAACTTAAGTACATTGTGTGACACTTAACATGTGAAAAGGTGACAATTTCTATAGTGCAAACGACACTTGCGATATGTGACCGAAATTAAAAATAACAAATGCTAGAGAAAAGATAACACAAAAAAACACTAATTAGAGTGAAATCAAGAAAAATTTACAACCGAAACATGAAAAGGACACTCCCATAAAAAAACGTGCGTGAAAACGGCAGTTTGAAAAACTCGCCGAAATAAAAGTACAAACGCAACTAGAAGTGAGAAATTTTCGATGTCAGTGCACATTGATTGTCGACATGGATTGGAAATCACATAGGCACAATATTTATGGAACGTTCTATGCTCATTCAAGCTTGCGTAAAATAATGCAGGTGAGGGGCTGAGGATACGAACCCACTCGCAAAATAGTAGTAGTGAGAGGGTATAGTGCATAAAGAATCAAATCCATTTCATTGTTCCGATGAGTCATTGGCCATCTAACCACCTAAAGAAGAATTTTTATGGCTCTATAAAGAGTTTAACCCCTAACTAATAAGTATACATTACAAGTAGAATACTCTATATCTATCTAATTTTCATGAATACTTTCTTAAACTAGAAAAAAAGGACGAAGACTTATACTGAACTTAGACTAGCTGCCGGAACTATAACAAGAATGACTCACTCAACCAATTAGCTGTCGAGCCGTTAGACTCCCACCCAAACTTATGATTAGGTTATAATCGCTAAAAAAATACTCATTTATATATCCATTCCCTCAGCAAGCTCATTTCCTACACACAACCAACATTTAGTTATCTTTCTTTGGTATCATTAAGTCATATCGTATTTCCCTTTCTGGGAAAACCAATCTATTACTACGCACAACTACAAGGGAGGGGAGGTTTAACATGCATGCAGGAGAGTGGGGTGATCTAGAGGGAGGGAGTCAGGGTTGAATCGAAGGAGATGGAGGTTTTACTTGCATGTAGGTAGCCTCCTTATCTTGGTGCTAATTGAGCAGAAAATCCCTTTTACCAATGCATTGATGCCCGTGGAGATCCTTGAGTAGTTCTATCAGTTCTTAGTTGTTCTACAACTTCAGATTCCATGTTTAAGTTCAGTTTGACTAGGTTTGACCAAGGTAAAACCCATGCACTTGTTACAGACTAAGCATGTGTGGGAAGGTAACTTCGACACTTCCAATGAAATAAGGGAGCCAAAAAGAATCAACTGACCAAGAAATGAATACAAAACGACCGATTAAAAGATCCACACTATGCTCCAAAATTCAAGTTTAGGAAATTGTTTGGAGGGTGGTTATCACAACGAAAACAATCTGTTAATTCCTATCGGTGTTTAATAATGGTCTGCAATCTCTTCTTGGATATCATAATCTCAATCTCTAAGTTCTTCTACTTATTTTAATCATTATGGAATTTTTACAGGTTTCAACAGAGGTTTTATCCGTAGTTTCAAATCTAGCGAACTACCAGATTTGGCCAAAACTGCCAAATATGTCACATTGTGCCAAATACACTTCCAACTCATTCATGTTACTATTACCACTTTAGCACATTTCTACTTTTGGTGCATAAACCTATAAATATGGCCCAATACACCCAAAACATGACTATGGGCTAGTCTTAGTTCCTTATACCATAAGCCATACTTCTTATGAACCGCAAGCTAAACATTACAAATTAAGACTATAGATCCAAGGAATTATCCACATAGACCTCCACAGTGCACTAAAACTCCCACCATGCAATTCTAAGCCTAAAGGGCCTTAAAAAATTAACACGGGAAACCATGCACAAAACCACCTGTTAGGGCCCTTACACTAAGCCTCAACAGGATTGACCATGTGCTTTAAAACTTCTGCACCCTTGGTCATGAAACTTCTCATAGCAGAGTCTTGGGCTCACCTTTAGCCCTTGAGCTTATTTCCTATGAAATACATAATGAAGTGTGCATTTGGAAAAATCAAGTGTTTATCCACCAAGTATACGTGTCTCTAGTGATCTCGCCTTCTGATTGGTCTTTCACTCCTTGACATATTATAGCTAGTATGCCACCATGTCTTGGTGTTATATCCTTGATTCTTAAAACATATGCACCCTCAAATCATACTAAGTTTCATCTATCGAGGTGATGTGTCTTGGTGGGACCATGTGTCGCACACACTAACCAATCACAAAATCTCCAAGATGAACTGTTAGTGCCAACTCATGTGCTAGTGTGTCTCGGTGCCTCGTCACCCGAGAGAAATAACTACAACTCTTTCAGGAAATTCCAGGGTGCCTGGACTTCTAGGGTACGAGATGAAGTTTCCCCACTAATGACTTCTCCACCACCTATTTTAAGATGCCACGTGTCACTTATTTTTGGCTCACTTGGCCACCTAAAATTTCCAAATCGGCATGCCATGTGTCACATCCTCATTGGTCCATGTCATGCGGACGTAATGCTAATGTAATATAGCCATTGTTACTACTTCTCAATCTATTATACAATAAACATGCACCACGTGTATTACTTAGATTGGTCCACATTCCAAACTCCATGTCATCATACATTAGGTCTCGAGCCTTGTTTTTTTATGATTTTTTTGTTTTACTTTTTAAGGCTAGATGATAATTTTTGCAGCAACTGAAAAAAAAAAATTCATGTATCCCAATGTTGTATCCACAGGAATAAAACTTGGAGCTCCCTCTAATCCCTTCAGGGTAAATTTCAAGTGGGATATCCCCTCTACAAATCATTGCTTATGTACAACAACATCGTATGGCCACATCCTCTCGTTCCTTCTGTCCCCGGGACTAAAACTCGCATGTCCTCTAGATCTGATTAGGATTATATTGTTGGGGTCATCTATTAAGTGGGGTCCCCCTATTTTTTGTTTTCCTATAATAAACTATGTGGGCTAAACTACTGTGTATATGTTGGGTCATATGCCATGTCCTCCTGATTCCCTTGTCATTGAGACTTAAACCTTGTGGCCTCTCGTTGATCCCGTAGGGGAGAATCCACCAAGGTGACGTGTCTCGGGTGGGGATATCCATTTTACCTCTTGATTAGCTTGTGATTGGTCCACCTGCATTCCCATGTGGTGTAACTTTCCACCTAATCATGTTAACTGTGTTGTGGGGCCCTTGTCCTAAAAACACCAAAAATTGACTTTTACCCTCATAAATTTAACCAACCATATCTTTTCATCCATGAGGAATTTTTAGGACTTCAATATACTATTGTAAAGATATCTCATTCATATATATATATATATATATATATATATATATATATAGTTTCTGTGTGCATATGATCTAATTTTGTGAACTAAAAATTGCTCCAAACTCTCTACTCCTTGAAACATGGCTCCAAAGCATCTACTCCTTGACCAATCTGCTTCACCAATCTACTGGAAACATTTAATATTTGAAACTCCTTTGAAATACTTATCAAGAAACTATTGACATCGTACACCACCTTTGAAATAAGTTATTTACACCTTTGACATCAATTATTGACATTAATGACAACATATTCTAAAAACATTAACCCATAAAATTCATAAAAAACATACAAAACTATATAATAAACTAATGGTTCTACAAAATTCCCTTTTCCAGACATGCTTCCACAAAATGTCTCTTCTCCAGTGACGAAAATACAACAGTTTGTCCAATCATTAGGGGACTTTTGAGGTCTAAAATGGGCCTCCTAAGAAAAATGTACAACAAAAATAAACTTTATAAGAACCAATATGATTCAAGATGATGATGTCAACCATGGGGGATGTTTCACCATTTTTGGAGTAAAAAAGTACAAATATTTAAAAATAATAAAATAATAAAACTATTTTTTCAACTCGTATTTTCAACTTATCTCTCTAATGTTTTACTCAAATTTCGAGCGGGAGTACTCGTTGGATTCAAAATTCAATTCCTCATCCAAGGAATACCCATGTTTCATACTTTTGATGGACCCTGCTACACGAAAAATAAGAAATACATGAAAAAACGTGTTTACAATCATGTTTTTCATGTATTCCTCATTTTTCGTGTAGAAGTGTCCATCAAAAGTATGAAACATGGGTACTCCTTGGATGGGAAATCAAATTCTGCATCCAATGAGTGTTTCCGCTCGAAATTTGAGTAAACCCATAGGGATATAAGTTGAAAATACGAGTTGAAATATAGTTTTTTCCTTTTTTCCCTCTAAAATTTAATAATGTAATCAAACCTTATTTTATTATTTCCACTATTATTTTATAATTTCCTTAGGAGGCCCATTTTAGACCTCAAAATTCCCCTAATGGATTCGAAAAAATAAATTGTTTATCAAAAATAAAATAAAATTTTCTGACATGCCAATCTTAATGAATCGAACCAGTGACGAAAGGCAGGTCACCAGAGGGCCTTACCAATCCCACTAATCGATTTTACTTGTTATACTATCCTCTTATATTCCATTTTTTATGTAGTTTATCAAACACAAGTCGAGGAAATGGATCACTCCTATGGATAGTCCTCATCATATGAATATACCAACCAATGCATCCAATGTACGCTCAAACCAGGGGTTAACTCGTTCAATGTTTTTTACCTATGTACATGTTAATTCATCATGCAACGATGTGTTAGAACAAAACCCTGTTTACTATGTTAATTTTTTGTGGCCTATTGGGGTGATTTAAATATTTAATCAATTGGTTCGTGACAACTTAGATACTAAGCTAGCTCGACCATTTTATCCACGAATGAACTAAACTTTGCTATGTTTGATATGCAATAGAGCATTCCTTTGAAACTATTAATGAACTACAACATCCATTCAGGTTCTTAATGCAAACTTGAACTCTATATTAGTTGGGCTCCAAGTTATGGACAAACAAGAAGGACCTTTGCAATGAACCAAATAAAAATGTTAGTGATTACGATGAGGCTTCAAAACTAGGGAAATGAACCATGAAAATACTTTGAGCCAATGAACCATAAGAATCACGTTGCCCCAGAAAATACTCAAAAAATTGAAGTTGCAAACCATGAATCATAATAAACAAAAAATAACCACGAAAAATATTGAAACTTCGAATTCTCACACTTTATTTAATCTTCGAATTAGAACTATGTGTATTTGTTTGATATATGATATCAAGTTGAATTTCAATCACTTATATATATAAATGGGTAAGTGGACCCATGGCTCATGAGAGTTAACTATGGGTCTGACGATTTGCTAATAATTCCTATGATTAAGTCATTAGAACTTGTGTCATAGTCCATATGACCACACCATGTAACCGAGGACGAAATATATCCCTTGATTCTCAAATTTCAAATGCATGTGACTGAACCCATATGACTGACACCCTAGGGTCACTGGTTATCCATGTGATGATGTCAACATGAAATCATCATGCCACATGGAAACTTGTGAGGAGTGCCATATTTCACTTATTTTCAGGCTTTTCAACAATCCAACAGTGTCTTTGTCCCTACCATGTGGCAGCCCCTAGTGGCACCACGTCAATGTGATGACATCATTTGTTGTCGTGTCATGTTAAATGTGTGAAAGAGTCATGTGTCATTCATGCAAAGGGTCCACATCATTTTCATATGAAATGCTCTGACATGTCATTATTCGGTTGGAACAATAAGATTGCTTAAATTTCACAGATCTTTGATATCATCCATCTATTTAAGTTTTATGGTTATCATTTATTGGCCCCAAAGTTCCACACTACTTAATGTTGTTAAACAATGCACAAGTTTGCACACTCGAGGCAGTCGATTTCTATGTCAGTGAATATGTGCACTCTTTAACAATTTGGAATTTGGGGTTTTTCCCTAAAGTTTTGGTCCCTTAATTAATATTGAACTTCAATTGGCCATAACTTCTGATATGGGAGGAGTTTTTCATTCTATGATATACCATTAGAAATGCATCAACGAGACCTACAAAACCATGTTGTTTGTAGGATATTTTTAGCATCATAACTTCATGAAAAACTCAATAAACTTCAAAATCCATTTAGCTTGACCTAGTAATATTATACATGATGTCCAACTATCATACTACTTCCTAGAATCCATGAGTGATACAGCTACTGTCTC
The DNA here is from genome assembly GCA_034641835.2 of Pinus albicaulis. Taxonomy (NCBI): domain Eukaryota; kingdom Viridiplantae; phylum Streptophyta; class Pinopsida; order Pinales; family Pinaceae; genus Pinus; species Pinus albicaulis. The sequence continues at coordinate 633,119,161 of CM076569.1, forward strand.
GTACATTCCTTTTGACATCAATGACATCTTGTTGTCGTCAATGACAATATAATCTGCAACAGAGAAGTTACATGATGTTTTCCATACTTCATGATTGAAGAAAAATTTGGCTCTAAGAACTCCTATATATACATAACTCTTTCAAAAGAAGAAGATATAATTGTATGGAAGCCCGAGGGTATCTTAAATTTTGGAACCGAAATCGTATGTTCAAGAAATGTCGACGAAATACTTATCAAGTGGAGGAACCTTCCAGAAGATGAAGATAACCAAGAAAATTAAAAATTTAGATCAATACATTCATTCTTACCTAGTTTTTTGAGGATGATGCATTTCAAGAGGGGATGGCTTGTAATATGACTATAATAATTTAACAATTAGTTATAAGTGCATAGTTACCATATTATCATAGTCCATTATATATTTCTCGAGAGTTACAACTGTTACACTCTACTAATATATGTGTATGGGGTTGTGCATCAATATAGCATGACATGAATTAATTAATAAAATATATTTTATACAAGATCTATTTCATTCCCCATTCTTACCCATGATTTAAAGACAAATAATTTTAAGAGGAGATAGCTTGTAATATGCCTATAATAAACTAATAACTAGTTATAAGTACATAACTAATATATTATTATAATCCATTGTATATCGTCAATTATTTAAAGAGTTAGTACTTTTATATATATATATATATATATATATATATATATATACGAGGTTGTGCATCAATATAACATACATAAATTAATTAAAAAAATATATTTTATATAAGGTATTTTAAATTCTCTCACATACACATCATAAAATACTCTCTTACATTAAGCACCTTCATAATGACCAACTTTATCACTAATTACAAAATGATCGATAATTTAAATAAACTTAATTAAAATATTCATTAAAAATATATTAATTAAAAAACTATAAACACAAAAACACTACTATAATTTATTAACCATTTTCTTATATCATTAAATTCCAGAGATAAACCTAAAATAAGAAGTGATTACAAATAATGAAAGCTCAACTAGCTTTTTAATTATTTTAAAAAAAAAAAAAATTATTGAAGAACTAAAAAGTTAACTTTAACTTTTTGGTATTTATCATGATAATTTTTATGGATTTGATTATACATGTTTTTTTTTAACATGGTAATTTATTATAATTTAGTGAAATCATAATTGGTGCAATAAATTTAATGGGATAACTATTATTTTATAATTAGGATAATGATTATTTACTATTATCAATAAATGTGAGGATGATTATTACTTACTATTATCAATAAGTGTCTGTTGATTCATTTTATATATTTAAAGAAAACCACACCAAATGATTTGTTAATGATATTTAAGAGAGTAAACTTTACTCTTGCACGATATTTTTAAGTTTAGGTTTTGGATTGGTATTATCAATAAATGTGTGCTGATTCATTTTATATATTCAAAGAAAACCACATCACTTGAAATGATTTGTTAATGATCTTTAAAAGGGTAAACTTTAATCTTGCAAGATACTTTTAGGTTTAAGTTTTGGATTAGTAATGTGTTTGTTTACATTTGAGAAAGATAAATTTTTAACCAATCAAAAGCTATTTTAAATCACACATTTGAAGGCTACCTCCAATGATATTATATGTTTTCTCATTACAAATAACCTTAAATTCATATATGAAACCAACTTCCCAAATTATAAGTTGTTCTTCTACCCAATTGTTTTTTTATAAATATGATTATGTATTTTAAATATTTATAATTTAAATTTATAGAAAAATACAATTAATTATTTTTAAATAAATAAATATTGCCTTGGAAGATATTATGGGCTTATCTACAGTAAGTGGGATACGTTTGAGGAAAACAAAAAGGACATTATTATAAGTTCTTTAAACCATGAATAGAAGAACAAAAGTGGCAAATAAATTTATTTCAAGAATTTGTAAGTGATTGTTTCCCACAAGAGCACAATTTCCTACATCTTCGTAAAATGTTGATTCAGAGTACACATTAACAAAAATCCCTTCCTTTGAAGTTTTATATGGATACCCACCACAAATAACAAAAGTGTATGCTATTACCAATTTCAGAGCACCTAATGTTAAAAACTACAAAGCCACTTCGAATGAAATCTTTCATATCTTAAAGAATCATCTTGAGAAAATAAGGAAGTAAATTAAGAAATGGGCTAATTTTACAAGAAATTATCATGAATTTGATGTAGGAGACTAGATCTTTATCTAATTCCAACCATACAAACAAAAATCACTCAAAAGTTACAAAAAATATAAACTTGCACCCAAGTTTATGGTCTTTACCAAATCCAAGAGAGTAGGTAGGGTAGCTTATGTTCTAGATATAGCAAACAAGGGGAAGTTGCATGATGTTTTCCATCATGTTTGGAGAAAAAGTTGGGGCCAAAAACTCCTATATAGACAAAACTCTCTCTTTTGGAAGAAGAAGAATGTCTTGTATTGAAGCTCAAGGGTATCTTAAAAGTTAGAATCAAAATCCTATTTTCAAGAGATGCCAACAAATGCTTTATCAAGTGGAGGAACCTTCCAAAAGATGAAGGTCACCAAGAAAATGAAAAATTTAGATAAGTAAATTCATCCTTGCCCAATTTTTTTAGGATGAAGAATTTCAAGGGGGGGTGACTTGTAATATGCCTATAATAAGCTAACAATTAGTTGTAAGTGCATAATTACCATATTATTATAGTCCATCATATATGACTAGTTGTGTGAAGACTTAAAACTCTTACAATGTATATATATGACTGTGCATTGACATGCATTAATTAATAAAATATATTTTATATAATTTCTTTAATTCCCCATTTTTATTCATGCTTTAAGAACAAATCATTCCAAGAGAGGATAACTTGTAATATGCCTACAACAAGTTAATAATTAGTTATATGTACATAACTAATATATTTTTATAGTCCATTGCATATCACCAATTATGTAAGAGTTACGACTTATATTCTACTTATCTTAATTTATATTATATTTCCTTAATCCCCCATCCTTATTTATGCTTTAAGAAAAAACAATTTCAAGAAGGGATAACTTATAATGTGCCTACAATTAGGTGATAATTAGTTATAGAAACATAATTAATATATTATTATAGTCCATTTGTTGGAACAAGGTCTCCTGCAAGCTGCGAAACTTGTCCAATTTTGCATATTTTTGTGTATAATTAGTCTAGCGCATGGGTTTTGGGGTGGGTCAAATCCCCAAAAGCATTGTAATGGGTCAAAGGGTAGACCTAGAGTCCGCAAACCATGGTTTTCGGACCATAGGAAAGATTAGGCTAGAGTGTTATAAATAGAGGGACATTTTGAATTGTAAGGCAAGAAGATGATGAGATCTTGATGTGATTTGTGGCTTAGTAGATTTGTTTGGGTTTTTAGGGAAAGGACTCCTGCTGGCTGTGTGCGCGGAGATCCCAAGTCCAGTTGTGTGTGAACCCTGCTGCTATGTGCGCAGGTCGATTTTGGGTATTGTAAGAAGGAACTAAAGGATTAATGAATGAGAAAGGTTGTTGCGTAGCTGAATGTATTTGTACTGTTGATGTGAATCTTTGATAGTTGTTGTGTTATGCATATTTTGTGTTAAGCCATGAAAGTACTGTGTTAAGTGTTTCTTCTGCATCTGGGTCTGTTCTGTTATGTTTTATGAGAATAATTGTAATGCTGAATTACTATTTTAAAAGTATATGATTTGTTGAGTACAATAAGTATAATTGACCTTGTGCACGTGGATGCGAAGGAGATCTATAGATCCAATTCTGAGATAGGCGATTTGGTCATTATAAAGCAGGACACAGCTCTTCTTGGCTTACCTATCCTCTCTCAAGGTATAGAAACCTGGTTCCAGCACCCATCCATACTGCTTTGGGTGATACTTTGACCTACACAAGCAGGTCATTGCCAAAAGGGCCAGTAGTATAGGGGTTTGTTGGCAAACCTTAACCTGCAAACCTGGGTTAGGACCCCTCGAGCCAACAAATGGTTCTGTTGCTGGGACCAAGAGAATTTTGAGAGAGGGATCGAGTAATGACAAGAGAGTACTGGAAGCCTGAGAGGAAGGAAATTGAAGAGTGGTTCGAAAAGAAAATTTAGGAATTTGCGATAAAAGAGAATCACAGCGTGAGGTTAATGATGAAAAATTGGAAAAACAGGTACATTTTTACGGAAAGCTACGAAATTTTCTGTCGCATTTGCAATCAAGCTTCAGGAGTGGCTGGCAAGGCTCATAGAGTTCCAGAAGTGTTGGAAGGATGAAAAATTCACTCAGTGGATTCCAGGGCTGATCTAGTAGCTGGAAAGGACTGATAATACCATCACTCGCACGGTGGATTGGACAGTGTGCTAGGAGGGTTTGTGACAAAATTTTCCATTGATCAGTTCGTCTCCTACTCTGAAGAAGAGCAAAGATTATTTAAAGGTTTCTGGGGCAAGTTTCTGAAGACATTACCCCTGCTGATTAAGATATTACTGTGCGAGAAGAGTATTCTTTGTAGTCACATCGAGTGAATGACCTCAGATCCAGACGAGAGCACGACATGCAATGGTAAATATTATCGAACCAACCTTTAAGGGGGAATATATGTCTATAGCCCTCTGTGATAGATGACTGCGCAGAGCCCCCCATCTATAACAGTGTCCAAGCCGCGTAAAGGTAAGAGCCCCCTAGCTACATCACCTCCGCCGGATAGTGGTATGGTTGCACACCTGAAACTACCTAACTTCAAGGGGGAGGGAGATGAGGATATAGACTGATTTTGGTTTGTTGCAGATTCCATATGGACTGCACAAAATGTGGCAAGAGATACAGTGAAGAGGGCGCAACTATCCCTGGAATTCAAAGAAAGAGCTTTGGACTGGTATATGTGATACATATCTCAGAACAAGAATGCGTCTATTCAAGATATTAAGAACGCTTTGAAGCAACAGTTCTAAAAGCCAAAATCTTACTCTTAGTTAGTAGCAAAGGTGAAGGACTTCAAGAAAGGAGCGTATGAGTCTGTATGGGAGGCTGATTAGTGATTAAAGAGAGCAATTAGGAAAGGAGGATTTGAGTATGACGATAGACAACATACGGAATGGTTCATCGCTATGTTGTTGCCTCACCTACGCATACCAATGAGTCACCAGACCTTTGAGTAACAGGAAAAAGTTTTGGAAGTCGCTATGAAATCGTAATATTCCAAATTAGGAATAGCTCATGAATCAAGCAATAAAAACGAAATTCCAGCAAAAAATGCAATAAAACAGTGAAAAGGACTCTTGGATCCCATATATTAGTAAATATACATTCTAAATCCAAGATTAGAGCTGAAACAAAGCAAAATAGGTGGGTTAAACAGATTTCCCACACCTAGGATTTCAAAAAAGTGCTAAAAACCCAAGACTGCATAATGTCGGAGAAACTGCTCAAGGGATTGCACAATATAAGAGAGGGATCTACTCATGTATTGATAAATAATGCTGAAGAACAGAGATCTAGTTTCCTATTACAAAATACAAGATAACCCGGCAAGGGTTTCTTGTCAAACACTCTGCATACAAAATGGGAGATTCGGTAATTTACTGGAGAACCACTGCAACACTGAAGTAAATGAGTGTAGAAGGCTTAAATATGTCTGATCTGTTGTAGATCCCTCAAGGGCTTCCTCCCATGAAAGGATGAACCGCCTCAATCACAAGGAAACACTGCAACGGAGCCACCAAACCATGCAATGAACACTGCCTCCAAAATAACACATTCCCTAGTAGAAACAATGCTGGGAATGTATGGGGAAATGTGTGGTATGATACCACAGATCTGAAATAAGCTCTGGAGCTTTCCAAATAGATCTCTCAAGTGAAGGAAACCTTCCTCCAATGAGAAACTAGCTCAGAAGCCAGGATTCCAATCCCTTCCACTGCTGCACCTAGTAACACTGCACAATCTCCAGAAAAGTTGTGCTGATGAAGATGGCTGAAGCTTGGCCTGAAAACCTGATGTGGAATGATGAATGCAAACTCTCCCAATGAGGCTCCTTAAAGGAAAGAGGTGGGATTCCCACATGGGAACATCGAGTGCTAAACCATTAGGGGAATTTTGAGGTCTAAAATGGGCCTCATAAGAAAAATGTAAAACAAAAATAAACTTTATAACAACCAATAGGATTCAGGATGATGATGTCAACCATGGGGGATGATTTACCATTTTTTAAATAAAAGGGTAAAAATATTAAAAAATAATAAAATAATAAAACTACTTTTTCAACTCGTATTTTCAACTTATCTCCCAAAATTTTTACTCAAATTTCGAGCGGGAGTACTCGTTGGATGCGAAATTTAATTCCTCATCCAAGGAGTACCCATGTTGAATACTTTCGATGAACTCTACTACACGAAAAATGAAAAATACATAAAAAACGTGATTGTAATCACGTTTTTTTTATGTATTTCTCATTTTTCGTGTAGTAGGACCCATCGAAAGTATGCAACATGGGTACTCCTTGGATGAGGAATTAAATTCCGCATCCAATGAGTACTCCCGCTCGAAATTTGAGTAAAAACTTTGGGAGATAAGTTGAAAATATGAATTGAAAAAGTAGTTTTTTCAATTTTCCCTCTAAAATTTGATGATGTCATCAAATCTTATTAGATTTTTTCCACTATTATTTTATAATTTCCTTAGGAGGCCCATTTTAGACCTCAAAATTCCCCTAATGTAGCATCGCAGCTTTGCTAAGCAGCAAAGCAGAAACAATTCTTGGCAGACAAGAATAATAATCTACAACATGAATAATAATGCTACCATCCTCTTCCTTATATAGGACATGAGTTTTCTTTCCCTTGGCCCCACTCACTTAGATTACTTCTAACCCAAGTTACATCTTCCTCCAAAATTGCGTTATTCATCCTTGGATTCCTCCTCCACTAAAACTGCGTTGTTGACTTAGTCAAAGCAGCTTGATCTTATCTCTGTTCACACGTGGAGGTGTTTTATTGAGCTATAAAGAGTGTATCCTTTCACACTTGGAGTGTTTTTATCCTCCTTAGGGGACTTATGGGCTTTTCTACCCATTTATTTACTAGATAGAGCTGCTACTAACTCTAATGTTCCATTTAGATTGGAGGCTAAAATTTTGGAACATTATAGAAACTAGAAGCTGCGACCAGATAAGATACTTCGTTAGGAGTACAAAAAATTCAAGAGAAACTCGGAGCTATGCACATGGAAATTCAGAACCTGCGAAAGGAATGAGGAAAAGGAGCCAGCATAGATCTATGGTGCATATGATGTCGAGTATCTAGCCATACGAAGGATCAGTGTCCACTATTGACAGATTAGATACAGGCATGAGAACCTAACCTAGTGTGCCCAGGCTCAAGCAGATCTGCGTTATGGTGTGATGACTGCCGCGTCGCAGGTCTGCATGATATGAACCATTGCCCCCAGCTAGGAGCGTATGTCCAAGAACTGAAGCAACATTGGTGCAGGTTTTGCCAGTCAGTAGGACACGATGAGCAGAACTGTCGGACTTATGATCTGATGATAGATCAAGGAAACTTGTATAGGGTACAGTCAGATCCTGCGTCACCTAGATCTCCTGCAAAATTTAGTGGCTCTCCAGCAAGGTGTAGGGGAGGAGGTCAGGGAGGAAGCGCAAGTCGAGGACGCGGACATCTAATCTTCTATAATTGCAGAGAAGCAGGGCACTTTGCTAGGGACTTCCCAAATCCTACACGGAAATCCTGCCGATATTGCAGATAGCTGGACCATGTGATCGAAGATTGCCCAATATTAATAGAAAAAATGTAGGAAAAGCAGCCCACCCCTACGCAGAATGTGCAGAGAGTTAAATTTGAGCTAAGGAATAGGGACCCAAGTGTGAAAGTCATAACACACAGTGGGATGGCCACCCGGGGACCAAAGGAAGAGGCTGCCATGGATCCTCTGACCTGTTAAGAAGGATCGAACATGAAAAATGGACAAGACACAATGGCCGCAGTTGGCCAGGACTTCACTCAGGAAGAAGCAGCTACTGTGTCGGTACCGACACACCCCAAGACAGATGAGGGGGTTGAGCCCTTCCTGCAGGCATGTATGAAGTTGATACGTAACCCAAAGGCTATAGAGAACCTTTAGGCATTAATGAATAGCTGCGCAAAACGGCCCGATCCGACCCCAGGAACCAAGGATGTACAAAAACTATACTGGTATAAAAAACATACTGGAAGAGAAATGTTGTTGACTGCACAGATTGGTGACTAGGAGATGGATCAAGTTATTTTGGAACTTCGGTCAGATGCGAACGTGTTACCTACAAAAACATGGCAATGAAAGGGAGAACCTAAGTTGGAATGGTCCACCATCCAACTACACATGGTGAATCAATAGAAGATCATCCTTCTGGGGAGGCTACCAAAAATTATGATAGACATCGTGGGAGTAAGGGCCTAAGCTGACTTTGAGGTAATAGAAATCGTAGAATATGCAGACCCCTACCCTGTGCTCCTCAGACTGGATTGGGCTATAGATATGGGGGGTGTGATCAATCTCAAAAAATGAAGCATAGTGTTTGAAAATAACGGTACACGAGTAATAGCACCGTTAGATCCCGCGAAAGCTGCACAGTATACAGAGCCAGCGCGCGATGAGGAGGAAGTCGATCACATTTACAAGTTGACTACGCAGGATGAATATTGGATTAACCCCATGGCGGAAGGAGTACTCTGCTGGGAAAAAGACAGTGAATGCTTTTTCGACTCTGATTGGGAACTAGAGAATTGGAAAGGCTGGTTGCATGAGGTTCTGGCACTGCAATGTCTTCGGGTCACAAGGAACTTCTATTTCATCTCCTCCGAGGTAAGAGACCTACCCTACTTGGGGGATTCGGGTAACATTAGGGAATTTTTACGTGCATTCAAAGCAGAAGTTCCCAAGGGATGCAAGCTATGGGCCCTTAAGCTAGCCCTGCATAGAACACCTGCACACTGGTGGGATACGCATGGGAAGGAATTCCGCAATTGGGAGGAATTTCGGTATAAGATGATCCTGCGATTTGAAGCTCCAACTGTGAGACGGATCAAAAAGTTCCTTGGGTCAGAAGATCCACACAAATATTTTCTTGCATGGGAAACATAGTGGTGCGACAGAACCCCAAAAGAATGGTTCCACCTGTTTATCCATGCTCTAGGACCGCGTCCAGTTGCACGGTATGTATATGCGGAGCTACATCAGCGCACTCGCCATTGGGACACTTTGCGGGATGAGTTTTTGCAAACATTTAGGATGGTGGAGGGCGCAGGGGCGCTCGACGCAGCTCTGCAGAACACTGACTCCTTGACTCAGGGTAGACCATGCCTGTACATTGCATCTGAATCATGGGGAATGCAGGTACCACACATGGTTGAATACTACAGCCTCAGCCCAATGGACAGAAAGGATGATCCCCGAACTACCCCAAACTCAGAACTAGACGGAATGTGCACGGTTTCCAAGTTGTTTAGGTTGAAACCCGAATCACATTACAGCACACCCTACTTTGGCTATAATTAAGGATGCACAAGCAACTCAGATGCTTCATCCGAGGTCAGTAGATCCGTGGGAAGCCCATAGGGTGCGAACGATGACAGTCAGAACATTGAACTCTAGTAAAAATGGAATATTACCATTACGGAAAATAGCCAGCTGGCAATTAATGAGGCAATTTATTTACGGTTTGCTTGATGGTAAGTTCCAAGTAAGATTCATCTTACCATTGGACAGCCATGGGCACTATAAGGGAGAAAGGATAACTTCGACCAAGGTTCCATATCATCTCTGTAATCTGCATATATTGTTCTGTTGCATGATTTTCTGGACCTTTAGCGTTCTGTTCGTACCCAATCAACCCACTTCCACTGCCTGCGAGTCTCCAAATTCAGGATCCCCTCCTTACATTGATATGGAAGCCCCTAACCCCATGGACGCTTTGGCACCTACCAGTCCAGAGCCTGTGGACATTACGTTGAGGGGGTCTGGGGATGCCTTAATTGCTAAGCTAATTGCCCTCTGGCTCCCTGCAGGGAGAATTAACTTCGAAACTTGCACGAATTGGCGTCAAAGCTATATGACAAAATTTAACGCCCCTTCCAAACCTGGGATGATTGCAGGATCCAGCCGGATGGGCTCGGAAGCAGCCACGAAAGAGGTTATGCAACTACCACAGATCACTGTAGGAGCTGACATGGTCGACTCACAGCTATTCCTGTGAACGAAAGGGTTGACTAAAAAGGATACTACATGCCCCTGGGGTACGAAGCGGCACAGGGAGCTTGAAAAGGGGCCCCAACAAAAGCAGTGCAGCCAACGCCAAAAATATGACGCAACGATCACGCTGACTGATGGTGATCTCGAGCAAATCATGAACAGACTTACTCTAGCTACAGAGGATCAATGGGTAGCTATAGAAGCACAACAAAAGGTTGCAATCAACACCATGAGGGTTGAGCTTCGAGACCTCCAAAAAAAGACAGATACGCTGCACCCCACCAGCAGTACAGGGTTAACTACAAACAAAAGCCATGCTTATTCGTTGCCTAGCACTGTCCTGGTTGGCGCCCACCTTCCAGTGGATACGAGACTACAATTGGACTTGGAAAAGCTACCCCGCGAGGTGTTACAAGGTCACCACACCGCAGTGCTTCAATATATCCATCATCGTGATCGGACTGCACAGCAATAGCTTGATGTGGCCACGTCGATCATCGCACGACAAATTGCAGACATCTCCCTTGCTATCTCGCAGAAAGCGCAGCTCGAAATAGTGGTCCACCAGCTCGGCACAGAGGTCCTACATGAGCTCCCGGCTACAGCTCCACTCCAGGCTATAGTAGAAGGCTTGCTTGTAGCACTAAAGGCATCCAAAACCAAAGTACAGACCCTCAATGCCCAAATGAACTGGAAAATCACCGCATTACAGGTCCAATTATAGCCTACCACACCTCTAGAGGTACGAGCCCAGCGTGCTGCACTGGTAACAGAAGCTACGGACATCATTACGGGACAACTTACCCAGGGTAATCAGTTGCTCGAGTCAGCCATGCAGCTTTGGACATCAGTCCAGTTCAACTCGGTTCTTCAGAACATCAAATAGGACTTATGATAGAAGGAGGCCGCTTTCGATCAGATCGAAGCTACCTTGCCCTCCTTAGTCTCTGTGCAGCGTCTGTCACGCATGAAAACTAGAAACGCACTCCGAGATATGATTGCAGATCTCCGACACCACCCTCCAGCTCTCATAGGATACCAATGGTGCAATCATGCAACTCAACCAGATATTAGAGCGGGTTGCCACGGCTACTGAAGGACCGACCTCCCAGAAGCTTGTAGACATCGCACAGAGTGTTGTCACTCAAAGTCAAGAAGTATTACCTCCACTGATCGCAGCCCTCTAGGCCCTACGTGCGCAAGTAGAGACTGCACCACCACAGTGACTCAGGACGAGTCACAAGATTGTGTTAGGGGATTGTTGGAACATGGTCTCCTGCAAGCTACGAAACTGGTCCAATTTTGCATATTTTTGTGTATAATTAGTCTAGCGTATGGGTTTTGGGGTGGGTCAAAGCCCTGAAAGCATTGTAATGGGTCAAAGGGTAGACCTAGAGTCCGCAAACCATGGTTTGCAGACCATAGGAAAGATTAGGCTAGATTGTTATAAATAGACTGACATTTTGAATTGTAAGGCGAGAAGATGATGAGATCTTGATGCGATTTGTGGCTTAGTAGATCTATTTGGGTTTTTAGGGAAAGGATTCCTACTGGCTGTGTGCGCTGAGATCCCAAGTCCAGCTGTGTGCAGACCCTGCTGCTGTGTGCGTAGGTCGGGTTTGGGTATTGTAAGAAGGAACTGAAGGATTAATGAATGAGAAAGGTTGTTGCATAGCTGAATGTATTTGTATTGTTGATGCGAATATTTTATAGTTGTTGTGTTATTCATATTTTGTGTTAAGCTGCGAAAGTACTGTGTTAAGTGTTTCTTCTGCATCTGGGTATGTTCTGTTATGTTTTATGAGAATAACTGTAATGTTGCATTACTATTTTAAAAGTATATGATTTGTTGAGTACAGTAAGTATAATTGACCTTCTACATGTGGATGCGAAGGAGATCTATAGATCTGGTTCTGAGATAGGCGATCTGGTCATTATAAAGCTGGACGCAGCTCTGCTTGGCTTACCTATCCTCTCTCAGGGTGCAGAAACCTAGTTCCAGCACCCACCCATACTGCTTCAGGTGAGACTTTGACTTGTGAAAGCAGGTCATTGCCTAAATGGCCAGTAGTATAAGGGTTTGTTGGCAAACCATAACCTCCAAACCTGGGCCAGGATCCCTCGAGCCAACATGTATATCACCAATTATATGAAGAGTCACCAATTATAAGAGGATAAATTATTTTAAATTCATATATAAACAGATATAAAAACATCACAAAATCTTTGTAGATTCGGTCAAGGGAACTACGCTTATGTTTTAATCCACTGCTAATGTATTTTTGGTTTATGAATGCTTCAACATGGATATAATGTATTGTGAAAGGAATATAATGGCAAATCAATCTAGTTTTATCTAGTTGGTGGGCAAAGATCGGTGGAATGTTGTAGATCTATGTACGACACCAATAGGAATGTCAATAGAATACTGGGTGAAGTTAGATCGGAAGGAAAAGAGCACAATATGATTTTGTCTTTGAAATTTAGTACTGTTGAATGTATCAGGGGAAGCTACAACAAAGGATTTATGGGACAAGTTAGGTACTTTGTATCAATCTAAGACTCTGGTGAACAAAATGTTCTTGTGGAAAAAGCTATATAACCTGAGGATGAAGGATGGAGACTTAGTGACAGATCTTATAAACACCTTCAATATTATGGTAAGTTAGTTGTCATATTTTGATATTGAAATTTTAGATGAATATAATTGAATTATTTTGTTGTGTCACTATCAGACTCGTGTGATAGTCTAGTTATTTCTATAGGTAGAAATACAACTACCTTGAAGTTTGATCAAATAGTTTCATTCTTGTTGTTATAGGAGATGAGATGAAAAATTATAGAGAGCCAAAATTAGTAACAACCTTCAAGCAACACAACAATCATACCACTCATAATATTTGTAACATAAATTCTCCTCATTAAAGAAACATTAATATACAACAATAACATTAGCCTCTGGATTCTATACTTTTTCTTAATCATCAACATACAAATTATCATCTATGTCCTATTATAACCAACTTTACTTTAGTCTTATAATATGGTCTAACAACAACCTTAATTGAAATAAACTAATATAGTTAACAAAACACAACTTCAACTACAACTGAAATCAACACACTAGGGTTGTCACAAAATTATGTCCATCAATCAATAACATATTTTTATACTCAATTCCTTTGCAAAAAAGCAAAATATTTAGCAACACCAGTCTACATCAAAAATTTTGAAAACTAAAGAAAACGAAAATGGGAATACTTCCCTTAAAACTTCAGATGCATTACTTGGCATGTTCCTTTCTGCTCCTTGCATCTGTCCTTTTGGATTCTTTTGAAGTCATCCTGTTCTCTTCAATGAAGAGGGATAAGGGATCTACTCCCCTTAAGTAAATTATCCCCCTTTCTCATCCACACCTTCCTATGCTGAGTTCTGATAGGAACATCACCATGTTTTGATAACATGCTTTGTCTTTGTCCTCTTTCCTATCTAAGTGAATTTCTGCCACAACATGAGCATATGCACCACTTGTCCTACTTATTATTCTTACCAATCAGAGTTAAATATGATTTTTTTTTTATTCTTCTTCCTTTGAGCTTACTTTTTTCGTAATTTGCATAGGAGAACTGGCTCGTGTGCCTAGTTGAGCTCTATTACACCTGTGGATGGAACTTTCAGAGAGATACACTTCTATAATTTTAGATGATATGCTCAATCTCTTATGATACTCAAATTTATGATTTTCTTTGAAACAAAAATAAGACCTTTGTTTCATTCTGGCTTCTTTCTACGCACTACTCTTATTGTTGATGCACAATAGTTATTTGCTTGCATTATCCTAGAAAGGGGATTTCTTTCCAAGCCTACATGTAGTTGTGTAGTGCCAAAAAATCTTAAACTTGTAGCATTCAACGTTACTTAAAAATGCGGAAAAGGAGTTCTTCTTATCATAACCTCTATTCAACTAAATTCTTATGACTGATACTTGCTTTCATGTTTCTAATGAGCCTTTGAAAATTGCTTCCTTGAGGGGAAAATGACTTTTGTGTGTGGTTTTTTGAATTGTTACATTGAACACTTCTTTTTTGTGGCAGAAACAATTTGTTTCTTCTCTTCTTATGAAATTTTTTATTTTATGGACACATAGAGGCATAATATCTTACTTCACCACATTTGAAACACCTGAGGGGTTTCTTTCCTTTATTTTTATTACTTGTAGTCTAATTGTCTTATTGTTGCTACATTATTGTAGTGTTGTTAGGTATTCCTTTCACTCCCACAAAATTGATGGGTCTTCTTGAATTCAGAGCTGCTATTGAATCACTTTCACAAACCAAACTTATCCTATCCTAAGGGGGGATTTGAATTCTTTGAATCTCATCAAAAGATTTATAATTTTTTTCATGCTTTTGATATTTCAACAACTTCTATTTTAATATAATGATATTAACTTATAGTTTCTGATTTGAGGATTTAAGCTTATTAATTTCCAAAAAAGATGATACAAGTTAACTTCTGACATATATATTTTCTTTAATATCTTCTAGTTCACTAGGAGAGCTACTAGATTCCTTACTAGTATCTATTTCACTTACAATTTATTCAGTAACTTGTTCACTTGCTGAGTCTATGGATTCTTATGAAGACACATGAGATATTTTAGATTATTCTTTACCAAAGGTACATCTATTATATTATAGAGAAGTATCTATATTTTTTATTTCTACCAAAGTAGTTCTTTCTTCACTACTACTAGATGAACATCTATATCTTTCATAAAAAATAGAAATTGAGGAGCTAAAAGATAAATGGCCTATTGTTCTACAGTAATAGAAGAATAAAAACTTACTTGTAGATTGCATCTCCTTGGTATTCTCCGAGTGTTGATCAATAACTTGGTCTCTTTATATATGGGATTCTTCTTCTTGTTTTTATTCATGATCTTCGTGTGGCACCATTCTTTAGGGAGGGTTCCTTGATATCACCAAAAACTTGAATATATTCAACATATATGGACTGCAACTTATCCCATATGTCTTTGGCAGTCTCACAACATATTAGTTTCTCAAGATATGACTTAGACACTCCTTCCAATATTTCCTCCTTGGATTTTTCATTAAACTTATTATCTTTTAATCCAATCTATATAGACAAACATATATCAAAATCAAGAGCGTGCAAGTAGATTTTCATTCTTACCTTCCAAGCTGTATAATTTGACCCATTTAAAAATGGAAATCCATATGAGGTAATCCAATCCTATTTCTCCATGATCCCTGATATTCCTTCTAGTTTTTAGAATGATCCTAAAGGAAATGACCTTGATACAAATTGTTAGAAACCAAGGCACTACTAAGAGAGGGGGTGAATCAGTAGTGTAACCAAGTTATACAACAATTTCCAAATTAAACATTTCAATCTACTTGAAAACCATTCATGTAAGTAACATCATAGATAAAACATGTGAAACACATAACAACATAATCATTATTATAAATAAAGACAAAAATATTCTTCTTCATTCCTTCATTCAGTGCAAGCTACAACTAGCTTTTACATCATTGCCCTGCAAGCTTCTACTTGTAGGTTTATGCGGTTGCCACCTAAAGGAAGCCATCACTCACTAATTTATCAACTACCACTAAAAGGAGCTACTACCCCTAGTTTTATTAGATACCAATGAAAGGAAGCGTCTACTCCCCAATTAATCAATTACTACTAAAAGGAGCTACTACCCTTGGTTTTATCAGGTTCCACTGAAAGGAGCTCTAGCCCTTGATTGTTTATCACCCATTACTGAAAGGAGCTACAACCCCTAAAGTGAAAGCGACCACTTGCTAGCCATGGTGATCCATCTTTCATTAATTTTCAAATTCAGATTGACAAGACTTTATTGCTTCAAACAAAATTTCCCATCTTTCTTTAACACACCTCAATCACCTATCTCAACACCTCTGCCACCATAAAGACACCTTCAACAAATTATATTTACTAATTTCTAACCTTTGTTGCATACACCATTAAAACCAATATCACCAATATCAATAATGTATTCAATGCATTCTAAAACACATTTTGAATTCCAATTCTAATCTCTTATTCAACCCTAATGCATACTAACATTATGCATTCCCTTGCACCAACAACCACCAACTTGGTTGTTCAACTATGCTTATAAATAATTTTTAGCTGATATTTTTGGACTTAAAACTTTGGTTATCTTCAACTCATAACTTACACTTAACTGAGTTTTACTCTTGATTTCTTCGTATTATTCTACTTCTTTGTTGATGGTGTTGTAAATCCATAAACCAAGGGGGTATTCCCGATGTGAAGTCCCAATTAGACCTCACATTGTTTGGAATAGGAGCCCCATCCGGGATGTCAGCCTGACTGCCATATATTCTTGAAGGTTTTCCTTGGCTCTAACTGTCAACAGGAAAGAGGGGTGCAGATGTGACTTCAAAAAAGAAAGTAAGTGTGCCCGATGAGTGTTTAGTTGTGGATGCGTCAAGGTTCTTTTACTACGAAGGGAGAGAGAGAAGTGAGCCTCTAAGAGAGAGTAATAGTAAAACCCTAGCAGAAACACATGATACCAAGAAGGATTTGTCCAACATCTAGTGGAATAGTCCACAAATTTTGTGATGGTCATTAAAACCAATCAACAAGAAATATATGTCTAATATCCAACGGAATAGTCCACAAGGATGCAAAAACTATAAAAACTGTTACAACGCATTCTCAATATTATAAGTACTAAAATAACCAAAATAAATCAATTTATTTAGGAGAAATGAAATAAAACATGAATTATAAACATCCACATAATAGTATTACAAATATTCATAATTCATGCATGAAGAACGTGCTAGCCATACGGATTCTGATATTAAGTAAAAGTTCTAAAACATATGTATACAATGAACACCACTAGCTCCAATAGTGGACCGTTGGAGCCAATCCTTGCTCCCCAAAAGAACTAGTTTGTCTCTTTAATGACTTACAGGAGGATCCAAGGTGAAAATTCCTTTTCTCATACAATAAGGGTGTATATATAACCAATGCGGTCATGATTCACCTCCTTATGACTCCTTGACTACCCTCATGACTATTTGACTTCCTATGACTTTTTGACTTTACATGACTCGTCAAATTTTGTATGTGTCCTTTGGACTTCCACTTTACAATAAATTTTTAATAGATAATTACATAATCTAGAATAATGATGTGGCATATGATGACTCGTGATAGTAAATGACATGAAACAGATGACACTAACTGCATGATGATGTGGTAGTGCGAAGTTGTTCTTCTTGCTACTTCTTTATTTCTGTCTTTAATAGGAGATTTATCTAATTCTTCATCTTCATGACATGTATGCTTTGTTCTTCATATATACCCTTCAAAAGGTTGTGAATCATATGGAATCTTAATGTGGTCCTGATCTTTGGTATTATGTTGTAATCCAGTGTTCCTTCGTCTTCTTGCCTAATGATCATCTTATCTCCTCGACTCATTAGGTGTATTATAGCATTTCTTCCTTATCCATCTCCTTCTTCCTCATATTTTCATAGAATGATAGCATTCCTACATCTTCAATCCACTCATGACAAGACGATATCAGTCCGATAAAAACCTAGTCTAAGATGTTGCATGATGGTCCCCTGAATGAGATGGAACCGTGTGGTAGGTTGAGGGAGAGGCTTAGTAACTGCGCAATTGTGCAACTTAGGTATTCAAGGGTCAATCTTGAGCCTTAAGACTGCATAATGTGCAGTTCAAGATTAATTTGAGAAAAAATATTATGCATTTGGGAAGCTTAGGGAGCCAAGCTGAGGGATTGAGCACTAATTTTATGCATTATGCAGTTCTAGAGGATAGAGGAGCCCAGGTGATTGCATAATTCTACATTTAAATAGCTCAGGGCTAAGGCTTGAGCCTTGAGATTGCGCAATGCATAGTACTGACTGGGTAGGAGAGAGAAATTGCCCAGTTTAGGGAGTCAGTGAGCCAGGTTGAGGGAATTTTCACTATTTCAGCCAACTGCATAGTTCTGGGAGGCTGAGAAGAACTATTGATTATGTAGTTGCATATTTCAAGGGCTCAAGGTTTTAGTTTGAGCTTAGATATTGCACAATGCGTAGTTGGATCCAGGATGGAGGGTTGAATTGCACAATTTTTGAGGTCAAGGCTCGGGATTGAGCACTGAAACTACGCAGTGCATAGTCATGGGAGGAAGGAACTATGCATTACATAGTGTCAAGAGGAAAGGTTGTAGCTTGAGGGCTTGGACTACAAAATGCGTAGTTCAAGAAGGCCAAATGAGGCTAAGTTGCTGGGAATTTTTTAAAATTTGGCTAATTGTGGGATTAGTGAAAGTAATGTGAAAAGTGATAGGACTTGATTATGATCACACACTTATACACTTGATGACACAACATAGATCATCTGGAACACATGAACACATACTTCCCTTAGTGTGGCAACCTTTGCAACAACTTACGACAAGTGCGGCACTAAATGTACACTTTGCGATGACCGTGACAACAATTGTGTGACCGTGCTTTAAACTTTGGAAATGAGTGTGACGAATGTATACATGGTAATATCAACTCATTTTCACAAATATAACCTCTTGGAACCACCAAAAAAAATTATGTACCTTGTGTGACACTTAACATGTGAAAATACGACATATTCTATAGTGCGAATGGCACTTGCGATATGTGAGTGAAAATAAAAATAACACATGCCGGAGAAAATATAACATGAAAAAAACACTAATTAAAGTGAAATCAAGCAAAATCGACAACCGAAACATGAAAAATGACACTCCCAAAAAAAAACGTGCGCGAAAGAGGTAGTTTTCAAAACTTGCCGAAATAAAAGTACAAACGTAGCTAGAAGTGATAAATTGTCGATATCATTGTGCATTGATTTTCGACATGGATTGGTCATCACACTGGCATAGTATTGATGGAACATGCTATGCTCATTCAAGCTTGCGTAAAATAATGCGCTCATGCACTTGTTTCAAACTAAGTGTGTGCGGGCAAGTAACTTCAACACTTCCAATCCAGGAAGGGAGCCCAAAATAATCAGCTGACCAAGAAATGAATATGGAACGACCGATCACAAGATCCATAGTAAGCTCCAAAATTAAAGTTTAGGAAAATTTTTGGAGGGTGTTTATCACAGTGACAACATTCTGTTAAATCCTCTTGGTGTTTAATAATGGTTTACAATCTCTGCTTGGCTATCCTAATCTCAATCTTTGAGTTATTCTACTTATTTTAATCATTCTGGAATTTTTACAGGTTTCAGAAGAGGTCTTATCTATAGTTTCAAATCTAGCGAACTACCAGATTTGGTCAAAACTACCAAATATGTCATATTGTGCCAAATACACTTCCAACTTGTTCATTTTGCTATTCCAACTTTAACGCGTTGCTAATTTTGATGTATAAACCTCCAAATATGGAGCAATACGCCAAAATCATGACTACGGGCTGGTCTTAGCTCTTTATGACTTTAGCCATAGCTCTTATGAACCACAAGTTAAAAACACAAATAAAGACTATAGATCCAAGGAATTATCCACATAGACATCCATGGTGCAATAAAACTCTTGCAATGTGATTTTTTTATTTTTATTTATTTATTTATTTATTTATTTTTATTTTTATTTTTATTTTTATTTATTTATTTATTTAATTTTTTTTAATTTTTTCTGGTTTAGACTAATCCTAATTTTCCCATTTTTTCTCCTCCCATCCCACCCACGGGTTTCGAACCGGTGACCTTGCAGAACGGAGTGCCTTAAGAGTACACCCCATCACCGACTGCTCTACACCATGTGGGTCCTGCAATGTGATTTTAAGCCTGAAGGCCCTTCAAAAATTAACATGGGAAACCATGCACAAAACCACCTGTTAGGGCCCTTGCACTAAGACTCAACGGGATTAACCATGTACTTTAAACCTTCTGCGCCCTTGATCATGAAACTTCTCATAGCCAAGTCTTGGGCTCACCTTTAGCCCCTGAGCTTATTTCCTCTGAAATACATAATGACGCTTGCTTTTGGAAAATCAAGTATTTATCCACCAAGTATACATGTCTCTAGTGATCCTGCCTTTTGATTGGCCTTTCACTCCTTGACATCTTCTAGCTAGTATGCCACCATGTATTGGTCTTATATACTTGATGCTTAAAGAAAATGCACCCTCAAATCATATCAGGGTTCATCTATCGAGGTGATATGTCTTGGTGGGACCACATGCCGCACACACTGACCAATCATAAAATCTCCAAAATGAACGCTCAGTGCCAACTCATGTGCTAGTGTGTCCTGGTGCCTCATCACCCAGGAGAAATAGCTGTAGCTCTTTCAGAAAATTCCAAGGTTCCTGGACTTTGAGGGTACGAGATGAATTTTCCCCACTGCTGGCTTGTCCACCACCTGTTTCAAGATGCCATGTGTCACTTATTTTTTTCTCACTTGGCCACCCAAAAATTCCAAATCGGCATACCATATGTCATATCCTCATTGATCAATGTCATGCAGACGTAATGCTAACTTCATCTAGCCATCGTGAATCATGCTCACTCTATTAGCCAATAAACATGAACCATGTGTCTTACTTAGATTGGTCCATGTTCCAAATTCCATGTCATCGTACAGAGGGTCTCGCGCCTTGGTTTTTTGTGATTTTTCTGTTTTACTTTTTTGAAGGCTCGATGATATTTTTTGCAGCAGCTGACAGAAACTCTTCCTGTATCCCAATGTTGTATCCTCAGGAATAAAACTTGGAGCTCCCTCTAATCCCTCTGGAGTACATTTCAATTGGGATCTCCCCTCTTAGAATCACTTCTTATGTACAACCACATTGTTCGGTCACATCCTCTTGTTGCTTCTGTCCTTGAGACTAAAACTCGCATGTGCTCTAGGTCTGATCGGGATTATATTTTTGGGGTCATCTATTAAGTGGGCCCCCCCTACTTATTTTTTTCATGTAATAAACTATTTGGACTCAACTAATGTGTATACGTTGGGCCATATACCATGTCCTCCTCATTCCCCTGTCCCTAAGACTTAAACCTTGTGGTCTCTCATTAATCCCGTCAGGGAGAATCTGCCAAGGTGATGTGCCTTAGGTGGGGATCTCCATTTTAGCTCCTGAGCTTCTGATTGGTCCACCAGCATTCCCATGTGGTGGCACTTTACACCTAAGTATGTTGACTATGTTGTGGGGCCCTTGTCCTAAAAACACCAAAAAATGATTTTTACCCTCATAAATTTTAACGGGCCATATCTTTTGATCCATGAGGCATTTTTAGGACTTAAATATACCGTTTGAAAGATATTTTGGATATGTATCCATATAACAAGTGTCCAAGTGCATATGATCTAATTTTATGAAATAAAAATTATTCAAAAGTCTCTACTCCTTGTGCAATTTGCTTCACCAATCTACTGGAAAATTTTAATCTTTGGAACTCCTTTGACATGCTTATCAAGAAACTATTGATAACATACAACACCTTTGACATTAATTATTTACACCTTTGACATCAATTCTTGACATTAATGACAACATATTCTAAAAATATTAACCCCAAAAACTCATAAAAACCATTCAAAACTATATAATAAACTAATGGTTCTACAAAATGCCCTTTTCCAGACATGATTCCACAAAGTGTCTCTTCTCCAGTGATGAATATACATAATTCCCATTGACTGTTTGTCCAATGATTTGAAAAAATAAACTATTTATAAAAAATAAAATAAACTTTTCTGACATGCCAATCTTCATGACTCAAACCTGTGGCGAAAGGCAGGTCACCAAAGGGCCTTACCAATCCCACTAATCGGTGTTACTTGTTATACTATCCTCTTATATTCCATTTGTAATTTATTTGATCCAACATAAGTAGAAGGACATGGATCATTCCTAATGATATCCCTCATCATATGAATATGATAACCAATGCAACCAATGTGTGCTTAAATCAGGGGTTAACTAGTTCAACGTGTTTGACCTATGTACATGTCAATTCATCATGTGGTCATGTGGCAGAATAGAACCCTGTTTACTATGTGAATTTTTTGTGGCCTATTGGTGAGCTTTAACTCTTCAATCAATTGGTTCGTGACAACTTAGATACTATTCCATCTCAACCATTGTCTCCGCGATTGAACTACACTTCGTTGTGCTTGATATGCAATAGAGAATTCCTTTGAAACCATTCATGAACTACAACATCTAGTCAAGATCTTAATGCAAACTAGAACTCTATATTGGTTGGGATCCAAGTTATGGACAAAAAAGAAGGGAATTTTCAATGAATCGAATCAAAATGTTAGTGATTACTATGATGCTTCAAAATTGGGGAAACAAACCATGAAAATAATCTGAGCCCTTGAAACATAAGAATCATGTTACCCTAGAAAATACTAAAAAAATTTAAGTTACAAACCGTGAACCATAATAAAAAAAAAGAATCACGAAAAAGCTTGAAACTTCGAAATTCTGACACTTTATTTAATCTTCGAATTAGATCTATGTGCCTTTTTTTGATCAAAGATACCAAGTTGAATTTAAATCACTTATATATATAAATGGGTAAGTGGACTCATGGCTCATGATATTTGACTATGGTTCGGATGATTCGCTAATCATTCCTATGATTAAGTCATTAAAACTTGTGCCATGGTCCATATGAAAACATCATGTAACCGAGGATGACATATATCCCTTGATACTCAAATTTCAAATGCATGTGACCAGGCCCATATGACCGACACCCTAGGTTCACTGGTTATCTATGTGATGATGTCATCATGACATCATCATGCCTCATGGAAACCCGTGAGGGGTGCCATGTGTCAGTTATTTTAGGGCTTTTCAACAGTCCAACATTTCTTTGTCCCTACCATGTGGTAGCCCCTGGTGGCACCACGTCAAAGTGATGACATCATCTGTTGTTGTATCATGTTAAATATGTGAAATATCCATGTGTCGTTCATCCAAAGGGTCCACATCATTTTCATATGAAATGCTCCAACATGCCATTATTTGGTTGGGACAATAGGACTGCTTAAATGTCGCAAATCTTTGATATCATCCATCTATTTAAGTTTTATGGTTATCATTGATTGACGCCAAAGTTTCACACTACTTAACGTTGTTAAATAAAGCACAAGTTTTCACACCCGAGGCAGTTGATTTCTATGTCAGTGAAGATGTGCACTCGTTAACAAATTTGGCAATTGGAGTTTTTCCCTAAAGTTTTGTTCTCTTAATTAATATTGAACTTCAATTGGCCATAGCTTTTCATATGGGAGGAATTTTTCATTGTATGATATACCATTGGAAATGTATCAACGATACCTACAAAACTATGTTGTTTGTAGGATATTTTTACCATCATAACTTCATGAAAAACTCAATAAACTTCAAAATCCCTTCAGCTTGACCTAGTAATAGTATTCATGATGTTCAACTGTCATACTACTTCCTATAATTCATGAGTGATACAATTAATGTATCATACATTCCTTTTGACATCAATGACATCTTGTTGTCATCAATGGCAACATAATGTACAACAGATAATGTACATGATGTTTTCCATACTTCATGATTGAAGAAAAATTTGGCTCCAACAACTCCTATATAGACATAACTCTCTTTCAAAAGAAGAAGAGGCACTTGTATGTGTTGGAGAAGAAACAAATCTCGCAGGAAAGACCCGGGTTTAGGGGTTGGGGCCAACAAGGGAATCCGCTGTAGTCTGGAACCACGCCAGCATTGTCACCCTACTCCGGAGAGCAGAGAGTCTCACCCGAGGCGTGCCGCAACCACATGCAAAAGGGGAATAGATTGATAACAGTGAAAGGATCCGCAACTCATGATTAACATTGAATTGATTACATAAACAACATTATATACGCAAGAACATTCAGAGAGTGTACAGGTATTAAGCAAATAAAATTTTAAATCATCACAACCATCATACATGCATGTGAATCACATAATAAGACAACAACCTGCAAGTATATTGATATCTTCAGCCAAACACATAGTTACATAGCTTTCACAGGGGGAGCTTACAAGTTTGATACAGACGCCTTATAGAACAGAAAGGTAGATAAGAGAAACCTAGGAACTACAGAGATATCACGCTTGGTCTGTGTTCCTACTGCAGCATCCGCTCATTCTCCTTCAGTCGCTCTGCATCCCTCCCTTCTTTTGCTCGGGTGACGGCTATTTATTCACCCGCTATCGCAACTGTTAGTTCCTCTTGCATTCTTCTTCAGCTGCTTCCGGATTCTCTCTTGTTGTCTGTGTGTTATGCTCTCTGTCTTCTGCTGTATATTCTCTTCATCTGTACTCTTGCATCTGCTTTCTTCAGCTATGTACCTGTTCCCTCGCAACTTCGGTAGCTCCACTACTTACCGTAGTTGTGACTCAATTGCGGATGCCATGTGTCGTTCCGCAACTCCAAAAAGCCATTCTTTATTCAAAATTCAAAATATTCAAAAACAAGTATTCAAAACAAGGGCCCCAACAGGCCCCGACCACAGTTTCTTGACTCGTCCCGAGTCAATCGCAAATCACAGTCTCTATCTCCATCGCCCCACTGGACCCCGTGGCCTGTTCTTGTTGTGCTCCTTCCATTTGCTGTCTAAATAAGGGCCCCAACTCCAGGACTCTGCAAAACGTTGTAGCTTTAAGCTCAGTGAAGGTCGACACAGCTTATTGCCACCCCTGCAGCAGTGAATCTGTTTCTTCGGCAATCTTGGTGACAGCGGCCTCCTCTACGTGCGTCGGTAGAGCCCCGAACACCGTGCTAATCTGGGTCTCGGCCTCGGTGACTAGCTGTTGCATTGTCTTGGCGCTGAGTTGGAGGGGCGGGCGGAGCTCACGAATTACTCGTTTGTCCATTGCTGAGCTGGCCTCTGTTTTCTGGATCTGCACTTCGAGATCATCTGCCTGGGCATATAACTGGTCCAACCGCATGGAGTTCGTGGCCTCTTGGATTTCCCTCGAAATCTGTTGTAGCTGCGCTGAAATTGGCTATGTTTTGACTATAAGGGCGATTGAGCCCTCCTGAAGACCCTTCAGGATTTCATGAGCCTCGCGGGCCGTAGAGCTGAGAGTTTCCTGCATTTGAGTGGCCTGGCCCTGCTTTGCTGCAACTTGTGCTAAATAGACAACCTCTGGATCGGGCAGCACTGGCCATGCGACTAACGCTGCTTGAAGCACCTCATTTTCCCTGTGGAGGCCATTGAATGCGATCCGAAGGTGGAAGGCCTGTGCTATGACACTTGTCTCTGGTACATCTGCAGGAAGCTGAGTATAATGAGCCTTGACAGTTGGCCATAGCTCTGAAAACACCTGGGTGACATTGTTTATCTGACCTTTCAGCTATTCTTGTGCCGTTATGAGCTGTTTGCACTGTTCAGTAAGCGCTACAATCTATTGTTGTTGCTCGTCGCACCTCTGCTGTAGCTCAGAATGAAGCCTTTCGGCTTGCTAGGCCGCCCTCTGGATAAATAAGTACAGTTGAGCTCTACCCCATGTTTCTAAATTGGTGATCCCTAAAGTGCCCTGTTCTAGCCTTCATTCCTGCAAGGGTTGCCCACTGGCAACTGATCGATTAGAATGCTCTGGAGGGGATGGCGGCGGGGTCTGTTGGTGTGCTAAGTCGGCCATATTCAAGTCCGGTCGTTCCTGCTGATCTGTACGACCAGTTTGTGGAGGGACAGTAGGCTTAGGCTGAGCCTCAGCTGAATCGGCAACAATGTGTGCCATATGGGTAAATATATCAGACAGAGAAACTTGGGGTTCTCCCGCGGGGTCGACCGGTGGTACTACTGCTGTAGTACTGGAGTCAATTTCGGCCCCATGGTCCCCACCAAGGAGTTCCCGGATGATTGGGTCGGACATGGTAGCAGATGAATTGGATGGAGCGGATGAAGTGGTACGTGGAGGTGGAACAGTGGGTGGAGGTGGAAGGCGAATATTGATAAACTCTAAGGGGTCAATGAGAGGTTCTTCTTGTATCAGCACCCCTGTACTCAGTGGCAGTGGTGGATCATCCCAAGTGAGGTCCACCACCGGATTTGCTTCGGTGGTGCGGGCCCGCTTGGCTTGAGGAGCTTCTAATTGATCTGTAGGCTTGCTCTTCTCTCCCATTGGGGTTATGATTGGGCTTGCCGAAGTAAATAGAATAGTAGGGATGGGGGAGGTGAGAGGAGTTGTATGGGGGTGTGAGGTAGAGTGAGAGAGCTGGAACTCGGAAAGTAAAGGGAAAGGAGCGACACCGCTTGAAATGACCTGGGCCGCCACATTAAAACTACTTACCTGAGTGTTTAAGTGGCGAACGATGGGGACGAGCGGCTCAGGGACTTCCTGTGGTGTCGCCTCTGCATCCGTCTCATCAGGCTGTTGTTGCGGTAACATCCGATCAAAGTTGTACCTGGGTACCCCATCATGGATTTCCATTGTGACCCCCGGCCATGAACAGACTTCGTTGTGGAAGGCGGTATCTTCAAGCTGGAACTTCAGTGGCTTCATGCGAAAGGTATCCTTGGGCACGCAAGTAGGTCAGAGGTAAGTATGCTTGTGACTGACCCCGAACCACACTTGCTCGCTGTACTCATCTAACAAGTTTTTGGGCACCCTTTGCTGGCTGGCTACGACGTCCGTCATTAAACCATACCAGGTCCGAAATGCCTCGGAATTCACTTGTTTGGTGCTCGGATCAACCGACACCTTCCACAGAACAAACTTCATCGCGAGAGGCTAGCCCTCTGGAATTTCCACTGGTAAACTGACAAGGGGAGTGTGCCATTTCCACATGGCAAAGGCAACGATCAAATATCCATAACTGAAGCTTTTAGCATGCTTTTAGTTTTCTTCGCACGCGTCAAACAGTTCTTTCAATAGGAAGGAGCACCAGTTCAACTTGGCGCCCTGAACACAGTGCTCCACAATGGAGATAGTATCCAGGGTGCATTCGCCCTTTGTATAGTGCCTCATTGTATTGCTAGCAATGAGGTAGCAGGCGAATTTAATCTCTGGCTTATTGATAAGCTCCATCTTGGCTCCCTTTCCTCCCCGTCAGGCACCATATTTGACATACAAGTCTGCGTCTCCCGACTTCCGCGCTTGCTTGGAGGTGGTCTGGCATGCAGTCAAGACATCTGCACCATTCTGTGAAATCCCTGTAAGACGATGGATATCCTTAGCATGAATGGGAATTTCCTTATTCAGCCACAAGGACCCATTCTGGATGCGGTTGAGTAGGAACCGAGTGCACTGCAAAGCCGGTCCTATGGTCCTGAAGACCGGAAGATTTCTTAAGTTCAGAAGAGAAGATTGCTGAAGGCCTCGAAACTCTGGTAAAATTTTGTTTGCTGAGTGCCCGGCTGTTGTGACGTAATGTTCCATATACACCTGCCAGTTGAGTGCCGAGAATTCGGAAGAGTTTGAAAGGTTGGCATCTATCAGGGCCGCACTGTCGTATTTCCCGATAAGGGACTCTGTCTTGTGAATTCTGTTGTCGAGCTCTGGCTCGAGGACGGTTGGGAGGGCCTTCCACATTTTTGTTTGGCGCTGATAGACTTGCAGAATTCGTCTTGGTGTCCTTTCTTGGTGCTATGCATCTGGATACTTATGCTGCTCTGGTTCTGCTTCAATTTCTAATTCTAACTGTTCCGACACTCTTGTGCTTTTGTTTCATCCAAGTTATGTAAGTACTTGGCACGATTGGAGTTGATGAGACCCTATAATGAGTTAATTCCTGCTAGCATTTTTATCTACGATAATCGTGCGATCAATCACGTGCCAATGTGTATTCTGAAAGTTGTTGATGGTGGCATGGGGAAATGGAAGGACACGATGGCTGAGGTTACTGCAGATTATGGAAAAATGATTATTGCGAGGTTACTTCCAATTATGGTAATTTATGGTGCAAATCTAGATGATCCTACGGACTAACACAAGTACTGACTGAAATGACTTGGACTGACCTTGACACGCCTATTAATCCTGCGGGGATGACACGCTGGACACGCCCCTCCCCGACCACAGTCGGTTGCGGGTCAGTCCCGCAACAGAGCAGTTATTGACAAGCTATGCATGAACAAAAAAAAACCACCTATGCTCATCCCGATTGCGGTAGAGTTATTCAGCTACGCTACTCTACGGGTGCTCTCGGTTACGAGAGTTATTGATGAAGAGTGAAATAAACTTATTCTTGGTAGGGTTTCAGGCATGCGCCATTCACCCACCCAGGTAAAACAGTACCGTCCAGCTAAGCCAACCGAATGGCTCTGGACTCCCGAATCTCGATGACGAAGTAAGGTCCCAACCAATGCCTCTGCAAATTTCTGGGGAACTTCTGGAACTTGTTGTCATATAAGAGGACCTTGCCTCCAACCTGGAACATTTTGTGCTTGATGTGGTAGTCATGCCACGCTTTCTGCCTATCCTTCTGAACCTTCTGATGAAATTCGGCCAGAAACCGGGCCTCGTCCAGTTCTTGTAGTTCATGGAGGTGTTCCTGTAGCGACTCCTCTTCTGAGAACTTGAGGGATGTGGCAATTAAAAGACTTGGTACGGTGAAATCGGCAGGAATCACAGCTTCCTGGCCATAACCAGCTGGAACGGTGTCTGATTGGTCAAGCGCTTCACCGTAGTCCGGTAGGCCCAGAGTGCAACTGGTAGCCGCTCATCCCAGTCATCCCGCTGGGCGTTGCAGATCTTTGTCAACCCCTTTTCAAGGATTTTATTGAATGCTTCAACAGTGTCGTTGGCCTGCGGGTGGTACGGGCTGCTTTTGTGATGTTGGATCATGAATTTGTCCAGCAGTGATTTGACCGTGTTATTAATAAAATGTGTACCCTGATCGTTGGTTAAAATTCGCGGGCAGCCAAACCTGCTGATGATGTGTTCAAAGATGAACTGTGTTGTTGTATCTGCTGTGCAGTCTCGTACCGCCGCGGCCTCAGCCCATCGGGTGAGGTAGTCGGTTGCAGTAATTATGTAGCGGGCCTTGGAATGCCTGGCGACTGGGGCTATGGGCCCTATGAAGTCGACCACCCACTTCTCGAATGGCCGCAACACATGTACTGGGTGTAGCAGAAGCTCGTCTCGGTGAGAGGGCCTCCCCGTTCATTGACAGACATCGCATCTCTTAACGAATGTATTACAATCTGCATGGACCGTCGGCCACCATAGTCCAGCTTGGAGTACCTTCCTCGCGGTGGGTTTTGCCCCCACATGCCCTCCCGCAACTTCGTTGTGGCATTCCCACATCATGGCTTCGCGTTCGTGGTCAAGTACGCATCTGCGCAGAACCTCATCAAGGCCCAGTTTGTATAGGTGCCCATCAATCAGTTGGTATTCGGTGGCGCGGACGACCAAGTGCCATTTCTGGAGCGGGGTGTAGTCCTGAGGGCACTGCCCCGTGGTCAGATAGGTGGCAACGTCAGCCAAGTAATCTGGTACAGCTTCAACTCAGAAGAGGTCAGCATCCAGCAGCTGATCATTGAGAGAGCCGTCGTTCTCCCCCGTCTCCAACCTAGATAAATGATTGGGCCCGACGTTCAACCTCTCGGGCTTGAAGATCACCCCAAATGTGAATTCCTTGAAGAGTAGAAGCCAACGACAGATCCGTCCTTCCAAGATAGGCTTATTGGGCAGGTACTTCAATGCAGAGTAATCCGTAAAGAACTTGAACTTGTCCCCTAGAAGATAGTGGCGGAACTTCTGGAGTGAGTACACCATTGCCAGGGCCTCCCTCTCGGTAGTGGTGTAATTCTTCTCTGCATTAGACAGTTTGTGGCTGGCGAAGTAGACTGGGTGGTCAACTGTCGTCTCTCCGGGTTGCGCCAAGACAGCCCCAAGTGCAATACTGGAAGCGTCAATATGCACATGGAACTGCTTATCCCAGTATGGGTGAACAAGAATAGGCGTCATCGCCAGTTTTTCCTTCAGAGTGTCAAGGGCCATCCGACACTCCCCCGTCCACTGGAATACTTCTGACTTCCACAGTAGCTTTTCTAAGGGAGCCGTGATCTTCGTGTAGTTTCGGATAAACCACCTGTAATAACCAGTGTGCCCTAGCAGTGCCCGCAATTGCTTAACCATTTCTGGGGCTTCCATGTAGACGATCACGGCCACCTTAGCAGGATCGATGCAAACCCCTTGCTTGCACACCACGTGTCCTAAGAGTGTGCCGAAAGGAACTGCAAAAATGCATTTTTTCAAGTTCAAGGAAATCTGCAACTGGCGACACCGATCGAACATGATACGCAACAGGGTGGCGTGGTTCTTCAATAAACTGTAGATGGTACAGTCATCCATGTAGACTTCTAGGAACTTGTGGATATACTCCCGGAAAGCAGCGATGAAAATCCGGGAAAACACGGCCAGGGCGTTCTTTAATCCGAATGGCATCACATGGTGTGCAAAAGATCCCCACTCGGTGGTGAACATCATCTTCGTTTTGTCCTCTTCCGCAATGCGCACCTGATGATAGCCCGAAAAGCCATTAGTAAAGGATTAAGCTTCATTTCCCGCAACATGATCCAGTACTTCGTCACTGAATGGAGTGGGAAACGGATCATGGATGCAGGCATTGTTTAGACTCCAGTAGTCGACACAGATGCGTATCTCTGACTTTTCCTTCTTATTCTGAATGACGATAGGACTCACCCACTCTGATTCTTCCACCGGAAAGATGAGACCGGCGGCCAGCATCTTTTCAATCTCCATCTTGACCTTTTCTTTGATCCGTGGGTTCAACCGATAGGTTCGATGCTTCACAGGCCTGGCATCTGGTTTCAGCACGATACGCATTTCTCCGAGGTCACCTTTGATACCCTTCAAGTTGGCAACCGATGAAGGGAATAAGTCTTCGTATTCCTGGAGGAGGCTGAAAATTTCCTTTGTCATCTCCTCGTCCCAGTAATCCCCAACTGTAGCCAATTTGGATTTTTCCTCCGTACCAATGTTCAACTTCTTTGTCTTCAGTGGACATAAATGGACGCCCTCGGCGGTCGGTTCTTCGTTAATATTCCACTCGCCTTCCTTCTCTTCGAAATATAGGTGCCTTAGGTCCTCCAGACTGTCAACGTCTGGATCGCCGTCAATCCGTTGGCAAGCCAACTCACGCCTGGCCTCAGGACGTGATGCAAACGTGCTCCCATCGGTCTCAGGGTCGCGGAGAAAAAATACCCCCTTGATAGCTTGTAGTGCTCGGGACACCAGCTCTGTTTCTCCTTCGAAAGAAAAGCACCGAACAAATTTGTTTGTGATTTCCTGCTAGGAGTTGGTTCCTCTCTTTCGCTCTTCTTCTAAGTACCAGGCCTGGGGGATGGTATCTAAGGATTGTATGAACCGATGTACCCACAGCTCTTGCAGGTATCCTAGACGTCGCCACTGCTCCTCACAGGTCCGCAGGTGGTCCCGCGGATCAGAAGTCCCTGGGTACCTGTGCCTGCTTCGAGGGCCTTCGTCTTCTTTAAACCATGCCCTCAAAGCCTCCGCCACACAACTCCACTGCGACAGGGTGTTGCGGTGATTTTTCCACCACCTGGCTGATGTGGATTGTAGTGCGACGTCCAAAACTGGTATCCTGCTTCCTTCTGGCACCATGTCCTCAACCTTTGTAAAGGTATTGACAACTTGCATGTTCGACAAGGTGGGGTATTCTCTGAACTCAGCACCAGTCCAATGGACTCGGGCAATGGCGGCACATCTCCGCGTGCTTGTCTCGTACCCCCCTGCTGCCAGTCTTCCCAGGCGAGTTACGATCCCAGCTCTGAGCTCTGAACACTGCGCCAGCTGACGGAGCCGGTTGCAGTCAGGTTGATATAGTCCTCTCGCTTCCCTGCAGTCATATGATAAAGGTGGTCCATCATCTGAGCATCCTCCCGGTTGTCCACAGTTTCTATATATCACAGGCCTTAATACGGGTCGAGGGGCTGAGTGACCCGGACCTCTCCATCTTCGAAGATCATCAGCTCCTTTTTGAGGTCAATGATGGCATAATTCTCAAAATCCCAATCGATGCCTAACAGGGCGGGGTAAGGATCCTTGTCTCCCATAATATCAATAACCTAAAAATCCGTGTAAGTCTTCACCCCCGCAATGTCGACCTCGACACCTTCGAGTCGGCCGATTGGCACAATGCAGTACTGGTTTGCCATTCTGAGTTGGATTGGCGAGTAGGTCAGCCGTGGCCTTCCAATAGCCTCCCACGTCTTCTGCAGCAGGATGTTGACGTTAGACCCTAAATCAAGCATGGTATCGCTGATTTGGAATCCCGCAACCTACGTGTTAAGCCGGAACTCTTTTCTCGTTCGTCGCTTGTTTCGCTTGACTCGCTGCACATACTGGGGTGTTGTGTCCACAGGTTCTCTCGGCCCTGTATTCCCCTGTAGTATGTCCTCCAGGGTACGCTTGCTCTGTTCTCCGGAACTAGTTGTCGGGGGTACCTCAAGGCCTTTGGCTCCCCCCAACTGAGCAAAAGCCTCCACTGCCTCCTGGAAGTACTTCTTCTGTGCGTCTGGCCTGATCAGTTGTTGCGGGGAGGCGGGCCGGATGGACCGCACTAGCTCCTTTCCCTGAGCATCCTCCCCCGTCTTCTTGCTGCCGCACATCACGATCACTACATTCTGCATGTCCAAAGTCACGGTTCCTCGCGGCTCGGATTTTACCAAATTTGTGCCCCTCTGCCGTGCCTGTTCCTCCCACTTCTTGATGAGTTCGGGACAGTCCTCTGTTGCATGGGTGTTCACGCAGCACTGGGAACACCAAGGACGTCAGGGAAGGGGACATTCCTGAGCCACGTGACCCTCTTGGTCACAGTTGTAGCATTTCACTGGACCTCGTCCCCCTGTACAACCTCCGTGCATACTGCCTCCTCTTCCCCTGGAAGCCTCATTCACCCTATAGGAGGGTCGGTCCAACCGGTACGTGAGTGCGTCGAGAGCCCTGCACTGTCAGTGTTTTGAGTCATGGAAGCACAAAAATCACAGTATACATTGTTTGGGACGTTGGAGTACTTCTGTAGTATCGGGCACATCTGAGGTGGATTCCCCATCATCCGGAAAATCTCACAATACTCTGTGGCGGTTGGGTTTGGTTGAGATGGGAACCCCGCATAAGGCTGTTGCGGCTGGTATACCCCCTGCAGATTCATCACCGCGCCACCCCCCGCGGGTGGACCCCGCTGGATTTTCGCGACAGAGGGTCCCACCCCTGTGCCATGTAGCCGAGGACACTCGGTTGCGACGTGGCCTTCAACTAGGTAGTGAGTGCACCAAACGTTCAGCCTGGCTGGTCTTATAGGCTGCATCTCCTTGAGCTTTTTAGTCAAGCTAGCGATCTGATGTTGCAATCCCACCAAGGAAGGATCCTGCGGAGCTGGCCCTCCCTGATATTCCTGAGGGTAGCCCGCCATGTCCTCTATCTTCATGACCTATTCCAAAGCATCCTGCAAGTTGTCAATCTTCTGCTGGGTGAGGGGGGTTCACGTCAAGCGAAGCAGAGCCTTGATGAACCAATCCCTCTGATGGTTTGGATCAATCAGGTATCTGAGTTTCCCAATCGCGTCCTTGAATTGACGCATCAGCTCCCATGCAGTCTCTCCTTCTTTCTGCTTAATCTCCCAGAGCTTGGACAGACCCTGCTAGTCCATCCGGGGAAGTTTAAATTCTGAGACAAAATCCTGCTTAACATCCGCGATTACTGGATTAGGATGGGCCTCAGACCACTTGATAAACCATCGCAGAGCCCTCTCTCTGAGCGTGGCTTGAAACTCTATTAGCTTCCCTGCGTTTGGCGTCTGCCGAGCCCTCCATATGGCTTCGAAGAGATACCAGTGTTTCTCTACATCATCGTTACCTTGGCCAGAGAATTTTGGATACCGAGTGAATGACCCCGCCATAGTTACTTGCGAAGGGGTAACCAGGATAAACCCTCCAGGTCCTGGTTGCATGACTGTATCACTGGGAAATGCAATACTACTAGTGACGCTGCTATTAACGTATGTCGCTATCGACAATGAACTGCTTTGCAATTGACTCAATGCTTGTAACTTAATGAAAATATTACTTAAGGGTTGATAGAGTACCAGGGGAAGGTAGGGATCCTTACTGTGCAAATTTTTGGAAGTAGGGCTGCCTAGAGAGATGAATGCCATCCGCTCTTGAAACAACTATTGCATCACGATGTACCATTCGCCATCGAAACTTTCTTCGGGCTGCACACCTGCATCATCTTCGTCAGTCGTCATCTCCCCTTCTCTCTTAGCCGGGCTCCCATGCACCCGCCGCACTCCCACAACGGTCCCCTCCCTTTCCGGGGTATCTGCCTGAGTGTCCATAATTCCTATCCTCTGAGGTGCCTCCTCTTGATTCTTCCTATCATTTTCCCATCGTCTTAACTCTCACATCACCCTTTCTCGCCACCTGTCGGCGATCTGTGCCCGCTGATGTGCACGTCGCTCCCACAACTTCCTTGCGGCCTCAGCATCCATTCCCCACTCCCCGCTTCACACGTCATGTAGCATCGGTCCCTTCAGCCCTCCCCCCAGCACCAGAGGTTTACGCTTCCATGCTCGCCTTTTGGAATTCCATCAGCCCTTCGTCCACCATCAGGGCTTTAATCCACAACGGAATCTCTTTAAGCAGCTTCCCTCTTAGCTCGGAGCAAAAGATAGCTTCAGCCTTCGAGAAGGATTGGTAGCACTCTACAGCAAAGTCCACAATATATCCGTCCAAAGTGGTCTCTACCCAAAAATCCACCGCGCGGGTAAACTCAGTATCTGATCGATGCAGAGCCACTAGATCCTCATGGCCCCACTTGTGGTTTATCTTCTGTGAGCTATCCTAAGGCACCTTCATCTGTAACCTCTGAAACCAATTGTAGAGGTCGTTAGGAAATTTTCCCCAGAGGATCTCGTAGGTATCACTAGTAGAATATGAGAAAAGGACGAGATCCTTAAGCACCCTTTCCTTTTGATTCGTCAACTCCACTTGCTGAGCAACAAACTGGTCCAGATGGTTATCCCACCATCTCCGTATTTCTCCTTCGAAGACCCTCGATACCATGATCTAGTTCCCCTCATAACATGCAGGTCCCGACAATGGAACCATTTTTTGGCGAAGAAACAGGTCTCGTAGGCAAGACCCAGGTTCACGGGTTGGGGCCAACAAGGGAATCTGTTGTAGTCTAAAACCACGCCGGAATTTTCACCCTACTCCGGAGAGCAGAGAATCTCACCCAAGGCGTGCCGCAACCACATGTAGAAGGGGAATAGATTGATAGCAGTGAAAGGATCCACAACTCATGATTAACATTGAATTGATTACATAAACAACATTATATACGCAAGAACATTCATAGAGTGTACAGGTATTAAGAAATAAAATTTTAAATCATCACAACCATCATGCATGCATGTGAATCACATAATAAGACAGCAACCTACAAGTATATTGATATCTTCGGCCAAACCCATAGTTACATAGCTTTCACAAGGAGAGCTTACAAGTCTGATACAGACGCCTTATAGAACAGAAAGGTAGATAAGAGAAACCTAGGAACTACAGAGATATCATGCTTGGTCTGTGTTCCTGCTGCAGCATTCGCTCATTCTCCTTCAGTCGCTCTGCATCCCTCCCTTCTTTCGCCCGGGTGACGGCTATTTATTCACCCACTATCACAACTGTTAGTTCCTCTTGCGTTCTTCTTCAGCTGCTTCCGGCTTCTCTCTTGTTGTCTGTGTGTTATGCTCTCTATCTTCTGTTGTATATTCTCTTCGTCTGTACTCATGCATCTGCTTTCTTCAGCTATGTACCTGTTCCCTCACAACTTCGGTAGCTCTGCTACTTACCGTAGTTGTGACTTGATTGTGACTGCCATGTGTCGTTCCGCAACTCCAAAAAGCCATTCTTTATTCAAAATTCAAAATATTCAAAAACAAGTATTCAAAACAAGGGCCCCAACAATATGGAAGCCTGAGGGTATCTTAAATGTTGGAATCGAAATCGTATGTTCAAGAAATGTCGACAAATTCCTTATCAAGTGGAGGAACCTTCTAGAAGATGAAGATAACCAAGAAAATTAAAAATTTAGATCAAGACATTCATTCTTACCTAGGTTTTTGAGGATGATGCATTTCAAGAGGGGATGGCTTGTATTATGAGTATAATAAGTTAACAATTAGTTATAAGTGCATAGTTACCATATTATCGTAGCCCATTATATATTGCTAGAAAATTACAACTCTTACACTCTACTAATATATGTGTATGGGGTTGTGCATCAATATAGCATGACATGAATTAATTAATAGAATATTTTATACAAGATCTATTTCATTCCCCATCCTTACTAGTGATTTAAGGACAAAGCACTTCGAGAAGAGATAGCTTGTAATATGCCTATAATAAGCTAACAATTAGTTATAAGTACATAACTAATGTATTATTATAATCCATTATATATCGTCAATTATATGAAGAGATATTACTTTTATATTCCATTTGTGTATATATATATGAGAGAATATGTATCAATATAACATACATAAATTAACTAAAAATATATAACATACATAAATTGATTAAAAATAAAATATTTTGAATTCTCCCACATACACATCATAAACTATTCTCTTCCTTGCATAATAAACAACTTTACTTTATCACTAGTTTCAAAATGATCACTAATTTAAATACATTTAATTCATTAAAAATATATTAATTAAAAAACTATAAACAAAAAACACTACTATAATTTATTAACCATATTCTTATATCATTAAATTTTCTATTCAATATTTTTCAACTTAATTATGATTTTCTTTTCTTTTCAAATTTCTTTTGAAATAAAAATGTGCTCCCGTTTACAAAATGCATGCCATAGATCAAGATAAAATAAGAAGTGATTACACATAATGAAAGCTCAAATAGCTTTTTAATTTTTTATTTATTTATTTTATTGAAAAACTAAACAGTTAACTTTAACTTTTTGGTATTTATCATGATCGTTTTTTATGGATTTGATTATATAGGTGTTTTTATAAAAACAATTTATTATAATTCAGTGAAATGGTAATTGGTGCAATCAATTCAATGAGATAATGGATAATTATTATTTATTATTATTAATAAATGTGAAGATAATTATTACTTATTATTATCAATAAATGTGCGTTGATTTATCTTATATATTTAAAGAAAATCACATCACTTGAAATTATTTGGTAATGATCTTTAAGAGAGTAAACTTTACTTTTACAAGATATTTTTAGGTTTAGGTTTTGGATTGGTATTATCAATAAAATGCACTGACTCAACTTATATATTCAAAGAAAACCACATCAATTGAAATGATTTGTTAATGATCCTTAAGAGGGTAGAATTTACTTTTGCAAGATGCTTTTAGGTTTAGGTTTTGGATTAGTAATGTGTTTGTTTACATTGGAGAAAGATAATTTTTTAACCAATCAAAAAATATTTTAAATCTCACTTTTGAAGGCTACCTCCAATGACATTATATGTTTTCTAATTACATATAACCTTCATTTCATATATGAAACCAACTTCACAAATTATAAGTTAATATTCTACCCAATTGTTTTTTTATAAATATGATTATGTATTTTAAATATTTTATGTTTTAAATTTATAAAAAAATATAATTAATTATTATTAAATAAATAAATATTGCCTTGGAAGATGTTGTGGGCTTATCTACAGTAAGTGGCATACATTTGAGTAAAACAAAAGAGACATTATTTTAAGTTCTTTAAATCATGAATAAAAGAACAAAAGTGGTAAATAAATTTATTTCAAGAAGTTGTGAGTGATTTTTTCCCACAATGGAACAATTTCCTACATTTCGTAAAATGTTGATTCAAAATAATTTATTACATATTAACAAAAATTCCTTTCTTTGAAGTTTTATATGGATACCCACCACCAACAACAAAAGTGTATGCTATTACCAATTTTAGAGCACCTAATGTTAAAAACTACATAGCCACTTCTAATGAAATCCTTTATATCTTAAAGAATCATCTTGAAAAAACAAGGAACTAAATTAAGAAGTAGGCTAATTTTACAAGAACTCATCATGAATTTGATGTAGGAGACTAGATGTTTATATAATTCCAACCATACAAGAAAGACTCACTCAAAAGTTACAAAAATTATAAACTTAAACCCAAGTTTATGGTCATTACCAAATCCAAGGGAGTAGGCAGGGATGTTGTAGATATAACAAACAAGGGGAAGTTGCATGATGTTTTCCATCATGTTTGGAGAAAAAATTGGGGCCAAAAACTCCTATATAGACAAAACTATCTCTTTTGGAAGAAGAAGAGAGTCTTGTATTGAAGCTCGAGGGTATCTTAAAAGTCAGAATCAAAATCCTGCGTTCAAGAGATGTCAACGAATTCTTTATCAAGTGAAGGAACCTTCTGTAGGTTTTAACCCTGAACATAAATTATCTACACACGAATATTATAACAGAAAATAAACAATAGCGAGAGCATAAAACATAAAACAGATAAACACGGAGATTTTCCCCTGGATCCCAAATGGGGACGACCAGCTTGATTTTTCATTATGTTCCTTTTAGTGTTACAACACATATATATACATGTCGAAGCATACATAAACCCCAATCCATTAACCCTGTATTAGAACATAACAGTAGTTCCCTTGACCGGATCTACAAAACACCAGGGGTCGAAAACCATCGTACCCCAAAACCATGTGCAAACTCATGCACAAAACATGGGTGGGTCCGCACACCAAAACAATTTTCGTCGGGGTGCTACCTCGGACCCCAACAGTGGGGGCTGCCTCCCCCCTTGTGACCCTCCTGTTGCACCCGGCGCAATGTACAGTTTGTGGGGCTAGTCGTGGAAAGAATATAACACACCCAACATTCTCCCACTTGTTGTTTTCTTTCCATGGGGGGCCACAGGAGCGCTTAGTCATTGGGCCAATTCTTCAACACCCATTGTTTCTCTACACCAAGAGATCTTCTGAGTGCTCACAGACTTCGTCAATGCATCTGCAACATTCTTCAAAGTGTCCACCTTTACCAGAAACACCCTTTTAGCCTCAACCATATCTCTAACAAAGTGATATTGAACATCAATGTGCTTTGTCTTCGAATGGTAAGCAGGGTTCTTAGCCAAGAAAATTGCACTTTGGCTATCACAGTCTATCCTTATAGCTTGCTGTGCCAACCCCATACTTGAACACAATCCTTGCAACCAAACTACTTCCTTTCTTGCATGAGTGGCTGCTATGTATTCTACCTCTGTAGTTGAAAGAGCCACTACAGATTGTCTTTTACTCATCCAACTGACTGAGCCTCCAAATAGGTTAAAAACATACCCACTTGTAGATCTTATTTGGTACAGATCTCTAGCCGAGTCTGCATCAACAAAACCACGAATGTCCAACATTATTTGCAATCCTAGTCTTCCCTGGTAGCACAAGTTATAATCACTAGTGCCACGTAAATATTTGAAAACCCGCTTCACTGCTGTCCAATGCTCCTTCCCTAGGTTTGACATAAGCCTACTCAATACTCCCACTTCATGTGCAATGTCTGGTCTAGTAGAGACCATTGCATACATCATGCTACCCAATGCACTTGCATATGGAACACAGGACATATCCTCCTCTTCTTCCTGTGTCTTGGGACACTGTTCAGCAGACAGCTTTACACCTACAGGAATAGGAACCTTCACTGGTTTACTATCCTGCATATTGAACCTCTGCAATATAGTCTCAACATACTTCCTCTGGTTTAACCAGAGCTTCCTCTTTGCCCGATCTCTATTAATTTCCATGCCCAAAATATAATTTGTAGCACCCAGATCCTTCATGTCGAATTTGGAGAACAGTTGGGTCTTAAAATCTTGGATAATTTCTTTGTCATTTCCAATCAACAACATATCATCCACATACAAGACCAAATAAATAACACGGTCACCAATTAGTTTAAAATAAACACGGTGATCCTCCTTGCTTCTGGTGAAGCCAAGTCCCTGTATATAGGTATCAAATTTCTGATACCACATCCTTGGGATGACTATTTTAACCCACATACGAGAGACTTCTTCAACTTTGCATACTAGTTCTTTCAACACCTTCACCATAAATTATTCGGGTTGCTTCAATTATATATCCTCTTCCAAATCCCCGTGAAGAAATTTTGTCTTCACATCCATCTTTTCTACCTCAAAATCAAAGGCAGCATCAAGAGATAAAAGTAATCTAAAAGAAGTAACCTTGGGAATAGGAGAAAAAATATCACCAAAATCAATTCTCGGCACTTGGGAATAACCTTTTGCTACCAACCGAGCTTTGTATTTCTCCACCTTTCCTTCTACATTCATCTTCTTCTTAAACACTTATTTTCTCCCAATGGGATTCCTTCCAGCCAACAACTCCATCATATCCCATGCCTCATTTTTTTGCAAGGATGCCATTTCATCAACCATGGCCTCCTTCCAGAGTTTTCCATCCTCGGAATCTACTACCTCCCTGATAGTTCTGGGATCATCATCAGTTATGGTTAAGGAAAAACCTGAATAGAAAGTAGATGGACTATAAATTTCTGGTTTCCTTCTTTCTCGAACTGCTCTTTTCAAAGCTGGAGTTTGTGGCTCTTCCTCTTCTGAATCTTCTTCTACTACAGAGTCTGATTCATACTCCTTTAGCTCAAACTATATCTTATCAAGTTCCTTTGGTATGATTTCATGTTTAACAACATATTTCGCCTCTCTAAACACCACATCTCGGCTATACACAACCTTCCTTGTTTTCAAGTTCCAAAGCTTGTAACCTTTTAAACCATCCTTATACCCAATAAAGATGCACCTTTCAGATTTATTATCAACTTGGTCCTTTTCTCCTTTGGAACATGTACATATGCATCACATCCAAATACCCTTAGATGTGAAAGAGATGGTTTCTTACCAGTCCATACCTCATGTGGAGTCTTATCCTCCAACGCTGATGAAGGTGATCTGTTAACTAAGTAACATGCGGTCTCCACTGCCTCTGCCCAGAATTCTTGTCCTAACCCGGTACCACTGAGCATGCTTCTTGCCTTTTCCATCAGCGTTCTGTTCATTCTTTCTGCAGCTCCGTTTTGCTGAGGTGTGTATGGAGTAGTCTTCTACCGTGCTATACCACACTTCTTACATAACTCTTCAAATTCCTTCTTGCAGAACTCCCCACCATTATCTGTCCTCAGCGCCTTTATCTTCTTCTTTGTCTAGTTTTCCACCAGAGCCTTAAATTCTTTAAATCTGTCAAAGAATTCAGATTTCTTCCTCAAGAAATATATCCATGCATTCCTTGAGAAGCCATCTATGAATGAAACATAGTACATAGACTTTCCCAGTGATGGAACTGACACAGGTCCAAACACATCACTGTGCACAAGTTCTAATATCTTATTCGCCCTCTTAGCACTAGAAGGAAAACTCACCCGATTCTGCTTCCCATATACACAATGTTCACAGAAATCGAAATCCAGAGAGAAATTAGAAATACCTTCTACCATACCAGTTCTATGTAGTATCCGAAGGCCCTTCTCTCCAATATGTCCAAGCCTTTGATGCCATAGCATGGTCTTTTTTCCAGAGACAGCTAGGCTTTCCGCTCCACTTTCAGGAACCACATAACTATTACACCCATCAATAACAGTGCTACCTTGTAGCTTGTATAGATTTCCAGTCCGAACTCCTCGCATTAATACCAGTGCTCCTTGAACCATCTTGCAAACATCTTTCTTGAACACTGTTTTTACACCTGCATCATCCATATTGCTTACAGAAATCAGATTTCTGGCCAATGCAGGAATATGCAGAACACCAGGAAGTGTTCTAATCCTTCCACCTTGAAGCTTCAGCTTGACCTTTCCACGTCCGATGAATTTGGCCTTCCTATCATCCCCTAGGAAGACATCACGATCATATTTCTCATACTCGCAGAACCAATCCCTATGGGGAGTGAAGTGAAAGGATGCACCTAAGTCAATCAACCATGACTCATGATCTACATGTGTATTTGAATAAGAAGCCAAATACACATCCTTACCTTCATCCGAGGTGGTTTTTGCCTCTGCAGAAGGAGCATCATCAGATCCCTTTCCTTTCTCAGGAGCTTTATATCTGCACTCCTTTTTGTAGTGCCCTTCCTTTCTGCATTTCCAGCATACCTTTACAAACTTTCCAGGAGATTAAGATCTCCCTCTAGATTTGGATCTCCCACTCAAAAACTTATTCTTGTTTCTGTTTTGGGGCCTTCCTCGTACAGATAAGGCATCTCCATTCTGGCCCTCCATATTTCTCCATCTCATTTCCTTCGACAGCAAGGCTGAGACAATGTCATCAAAATTCAAGGTAGTTGTATTGCTACCTATTGAAATAACCAGGCTATCCCACGAGTCTGGTGGAGAACACAACAAACTGATGCACTTATCTTCATCTGAGATTTTAATATCAACATATGACAGCTGACTTACCACAGTATTGAAGGTGTTCAGATGCTCTGTCACTGAGTCTCCATCCTTCATCCTCAGGTTATACAGCTTTTTCCGTAGGAACATCTTATTCACCAGAGACTTAGATTGGTACAAAGTCCCAAGTTTTTCCCAAAAAAATTTTGCCGTAGCTTCCCCAGATACATTCAACAATACTGAATCTGAGACATACAATCGTATTGTTCTCTTACCCTTCCGATCCAGTTTCTTCCAGTCTTCATCTAACATTTTCATTGGTTTAGTACCTAGATCTACCGCGATCCACTGATCTATATCCACCAGCAGATCCTCTATCTTGAGCTTCCACAACTCAAAACTCTGACCATTAAATTTCTCGATCTCTATCTTTCTGTTGCTCGCCATCTTCTTTCACCACAAGAATCGATCCCGCAGATCTCCCACTGAACAGGGTCTACTTTAGGCCCGAGCAAAAAACCCTCAGCAGAAAAGGCATCCCCTTGAAGCCGAAACAACTCTGATACCAAATGTAGGTTTTAAACCTGAATAGAAATTATCTACACACGAATCTTATAACAGAAAATAAACAATAGCGAGAGCATAAAACATAAAACAGATAAACACAGAGATTTTCCCCTGGATCCCAAATCCGGACGACCAACTTGATTTTTCATTATGTTCCTTTTAGTGTTACAACACATATATATACATGAGGAAGCATACATAAACCCCAATCCATTAACCCTGGATTAGAACATAACAGTATTTCCCTTGACCGGATCTACAAAATACCAAGGGCCGAAAACCATCGTACGCCAAAACCATGTGCAAAATCATGCACAAAACATGGGTGGGTCCACCTATGAGTGGGTCCGCACACCAAAACAATTTTCGCCGGGGCGCTGCCCCGGACCCCAACAGTGGGGGCTGCCTCCCCCCTTGTGACCCTCCTGCTACGCCTGGCACAACGTACAGCGCGTGGGGCTAGTCGTGGAAAGAATATAACACATACCCAACACCTTCCAAAAGATGAAGATAATTGAGAAAATGAAAAATTCAGATAAATACATTCATCCTTAGCCAATGTTTTTAGGATGAAGAATTTCAAGAGGAGGTGACTTGTAATATGTCTATAATAAGCTAACAATTAGTTGTAAGTGCATAATTACCATATTATTATAGTCCATTATATATGACTGTGGATCAATGTAGCATGTCATGAATTAATTAATAAAATATATTTTATATAATTTCTTTAATTCCCCATTCTTATTCATGCTTTAAGAACAAAGCATTTCAAGAGGGGATAGCTTGTAATATGTCTACAACAAGTCAATAATTAGTTATATGTACATAACTAATATATTATTATAGTCCATTGCATATCACCAATTATATCAAGAGTTACGACTCATATATCTATATCTATATATATATATATATATATATATATATATATATATATATATATATATATATATATATATATATATATATATATATATGATTATATTTTAATCCAGGGTTAAAATATTGGGGTTTCTGAATGCTTCGAAATGTATATAATGTATTGTAACATTGAAAGGAATATAATGAAAAATCAATCTAGTTTTATC
Source organism: Pinus albicaulis (assembly GCA_034641835.2). NCBI lineage: Eukaryota > Viridiplantae > Streptophyta > Pinopsida > Pinales > Pinaceae > Pinus > Pinus albicaulis. The sequence continues at coordinate 633,163,617 of CM076569.1, forward strand.
GGTTTTGGGTTCTAGAAGAAAATATATGTGTATATTTTTATGTTTTAAGAATTATTTTGTAAGTAATTTTTCTACAAGGTTAAAACCTACATTTGGTGTCGGAGTTGTTTGGGATTTAAGGGGGCGGCTTTGTGGCTGAGGGATTTTTGTTCAGGCTTCTGGTACACCTTGTTACAATGGGAGATTTGCGAGATCGATTCTTATGGTGAAAGAAGACGGTGAATGGTGGAAAGATAGAGATATAGAAATTCAATGGATATATTTTTGAGTTATGGAAGCTGGAGATCGGTGGAATGTTGTAGATCTAGGTATTACACCATTAGGAATGTCAATAGAAGACTGGGTAAAGTTAGATCGGAAGGAAAATAGCACAATATGATTCTCTCTCAAATTTAGTATTGTTGAATGTATCAGGGAAAGCTACAACAAAGGATTTATGGGACAAATTAGGTACTTTGTATCAATCTAAGTCTTTGGTGAACAAAATTTTCTTGTGGAAAAAGCTATATAACTTGAGGATGAAGGATGGAAACTTAGTGACAGAGCTTATAAGCGCCTTCAATATTATGGTAAGTTATTTTTCATATTTTGATATTAAAATTTTAGATGAATATAAGTGCATTAGTCTGTTGTGTCTCTATCAGACTCATGAGATAGTCTGGTTATTGCTATAGGTAGCAATATAACTACCTTGAAGTTTGATCAAATAGTTTCATTCTTGTTGTTATAGGAGATGAGATGAAAAATTATGGAGAGCCAGAATGGAGATTACTTGTCTGTAAGAGGGCTCTCCTAGAACATAAACAAAAATAATTCCTCAAGTGGGAGATCTAAATCTAGAGGGAGATACAAATAAGGGCACTACAAAAAGGATTGTAGATCTAAAATTCTTGAGAAATGAAAGAGGGTTGATGATGCTCCTTCTACAAAGAAGAAAACCACCTCATATGAAGGTGGAGATGTGTACTTGGATTCTTCTTCAAGTACACACGTAGATCATGAGGCATGTTTGATTGGCTCATGTGCATCCTTTCACATGACTCCTCATAGGGAGTGGTTCTACGAGTATGAGAAATATTGGGGTGGTGATGTGTTCCTAGGTGATGACAGGAAGTATAGAATCATAGGACACAGAAAAGTCAAGTTGAATTTGTAAGGTGTAAGGATTATAACACTTCCTGGTGTTTTTCACATTCCTAGATTGGCAAAAAATTTAATTCATGTAACTAGTATGGATGTTTCAAGTGTAAAGATAGTGTTCAATTAAAAAACCTTCAAGATGGTTCAGGGAGCAATGGTATTGATGAAGAGAGTTTTGTTCGAAACTATGTACAAGATTTTGGATAACAAGGTTATTGATGGGTGCAATAGTTTTGTGGTTCTTGAAAGTGGAGCAGAAAATCTAGTAGTCTATGGAGAAAAGACTATGTTTGTGCATCAAATAATTAAAAATATTGGAGAGAAGGGCATTTTAATAATACATGGTAATGTTATGATAGAAGATATGTCTAATTTCTCTCTGGATTTCTATTTCTATAAACATTGTGTATATGGGAAGAAAAATCAGGTGAGTTTATCCTCTAGTGCTAAGAGGGAAGAAGGGATATTAGAGCTTGTGCACAGTGATGTGCTTGGACTTGTGTTAGTTACATCATTGGGTAAATATGTGTACTATATATCATTCATAGATGAATTCTCGAGGATTACATGGAAATATTTCCTTAGGAATAAATATAAAATCTTTGACAGGTTTGAAGAATTTAAGGCTTTGGTGGAAAATTAGACAAATAAGAAGATTAAGGTGTTTAGGATAGATAATGGTAGAGAGTTATGCAAGAAGGAATTCAAAGATTTCTATAAGAAGTGTGTTATATCATGATAAAAGGATACTCCAGAGTCCATACACACCTCAAAAAAATGGAGTTGCAGAAAGAATGAACAAGATATTGATGGAAAAGGAATGAAGCATTCTTAATGACATTGTATTAAGGAAAGAATTATGGGCAAGGACATTGGATTCGACATGTTACCTATTTAATAGATCACCTTCATTAACATTGCAAGATAATACTCCACATGAAGTATGGACATGTAAGAAACCCTCTCTCTCACATCTTAGGGTATTTGGATGAATTCATATGCACATGTTCCAAAGGAGAAAAGAACCAAGTTGGATAGTAAGTTTGAAAGGTGCATCCTTATTGGGCATAACGATGGTTTAAAAGGTTACATGCCTTGGAACCCAGAAACAAGAAAGTATGTGTACAGTCGAGATGTGGTGTTTAAATAAGTGAAAGATGATATTAAACATGAAGTACTACCAAAGGAAAAGGAAATAGATAAGATAGAGTTTGAACTAAAGAAGTAAGAATCAAACTCTACAGAAGAACAAGAATCATAAGAGGAAGAGCCACACACTCTAGTTTTGAGGAGATCAGTTCGAGAGACAAGGTAGCTAGAGAGGTATAGTCCACCTACTTTATGTTCAAATTTTTATTTATTTGTTTCTAATGATGATCCTAGAACTTTTAGGGAGGAAGTGAATTCAGAGGATGAATAACTCTAGAATAAGACTATGGTTGAAGAAATAGTAGCTTTAGAAAAAAATGAGGCTTGGTATCTGGTGGATTTGTTGGCTAGAAGGAAACCCATTGGTAGAAAATGGGTGTTTAAGAAGAATATGAATGAAGAAGGAAAATTGGAGAAATACACAACTCGTTTAGTAGCGAAAGGTTATTCCTAGGTATCGGGAATTAAATTAGGTGATATTTTTTGTCCTATTGCATAGTTAGATTCTATTAGATTATTTTGATCTGTTGTTGTTGACTTTGATTTTGAGGTAGAAAAAATGGACGTGAAGATATCATTTCTTCACGGGGAGTTTAGAAAAGGATATCTACATGAAGCAACCATAAGGATTTATGGTGAAGGGTAAGAAATAAATTGTATGAAGGTTAAAAAAGTATTTGTATGGGTTAAAGTAGTGACCAAGAATGTGGTATCAAAAATTTGATACATATATACAGGGACTTGGATTCACAAGGAGAAAAGTTTATCACTGTGTGTACTTTAAATTAATTGGTGACCGCTATTTATCCGTTATTGTATATGGATGATATGTTGTTGATTGGAAACGATAGAGAATTTATCCATGATGTGAAGATGTAATGTTCCCAATTTTTAGCCTCAAGCTAAAATGAAACATTATAGTTGCACATTTTATTTTTGCATAATAAAATGGGCAAGGAGACACCTTAGCCCCTTTATAATGAAGAAATAACACTCCTTATGTGAAAAGGAGGTGAATAAGCAGCTGGAATAAAACACCTAAAGGTGTGAATGGAACCCGGATCACTTAATTTAGTCATCTTTGACTAAAGTCAACAGCACTGCCCTAGGAGGAGAGGCTTCCTAGAGAAGTTGCGCAGTTTTGAAGGGAAGACACTCATGTGAGGGTGGACCAAGATGGAGAAAAGGTTCCTTTATTTATAAGGAGGATATGGCATCCGATTTTCAGGGATGTTTTTGGAGTTTTAGACTTGGGTCTGCAAAGGCTTGCATCCCCGAGCTATTTAGCAGGGTGATGGTGCCCTCGGGCACTAGGGTGTTCCCGGTTGGGAATCCCTACCTCTTCCTCAAGGAAGGATGAGGATTGAGCTACATTTCCTCAATATGACACTAGCCACAACTGCTACCATCATCTACAGTGTTAGCTCTACAGTAGAGAGGGCGTTGTGTTGCTGGGGGCAGCAAAGGAGGAACTCATGGAGTCATCTTAGCTTGTTTTATTCAATGGAGGAGTGATCTATTAATTGGAGGAGCTGCAAGGAGGATTCCCGGGCTTCATATCAGATCTTTTGGCATGGGCCAACATTCCATCATTTCCCACTACACAGTCCATGGAGGAAACTGCGTTATTTCATAGGAGGTAGTGAGAGAGGGGTTCTTGGAGCTCATCAGGAGGATGTTTCTGAGACAAAAGGGATCAACCCTTTGTATTAGAGACATTATCAGAGGAGGGAAATCTGATTTCATATCAGCCACAACGTCATTCTTATTTTGGTTCAGTTGCAGTGACAACTCAGTTGTCACATTTTGTATTTTCCGGCATTTCTAGCAATCTCTCCTAGATTGGCTAGAAATCTTGTATTTCAGCCCTTTTCTTTGTTACTGGGCTATTTCTTTGTATCCTACAACCACATTTTTATTTCATGTATATTCATCAGTAGCTACTTTCATATAGACTACACAGGCATGGTTCTCCAGCATTTTGTGTAGCTACAGTAACTTATGTATTTCAGGGTTTGTTCATGGGAGGTTGATTCCTATTGCAAAGGGGGTTCATTCCTCATTATATTTCTTGTATATTATTGCTGATATAATCATATAATTTTGGCTGCATACATTTCCCTCTTATGATGTATTTCATATTTGCATAGTTTTTGGTTATGTTCATATATTGTTGTAAGCTCTCTCATTGAGCATTGTTTTAGAGACCTGGATTGGGGAGATCTGAATAACCCATCTAGATGCATTTCTTTGAGCTCATTTTTTGCAAGGGAGTTGTATTATAATTTTTCTAGGGCATCCCAGTGGTGGTTTCTCTTATTTATGTAGTGACTTCCTTATACAGCATCCTTAAGGACCCTGTAGCAGAAATTCCCGAGGTGGAATATTGCATATTCATAGACAGAGTCTGTGAAGGGCCAGCTAGCCTCAGGATCTCTCCCTTCTTTGGAAGGAGGCATATCCTGTAAATTCCCCTATAGTTAATCTCTGAAATAGACTTGTGATAGCTCACTGAAGAAGGAAATTGGAATTTTTGAAGATATTCCCGATGGAGCAGCAAGTTCCAGATTTGGAACATTACATTGGTATCAGAGCATGATCTTGGCTCAGCCTGTGCCCAAGATCTAATTCCATCAGCAAGAAGAGCTTCTATCCAAGGAGAGGATATGGACAGAGGAAACAAGGAAAGAGGAATGATGGAAGAGGATGTTTCCCTTCTTCTTTTCCAGACCATTGAGGAAATCATTGAAAATCTTGATGAAAGGGAAATTTGGAGAAATTTTCTGAGAGGGTTTGTTGATGGGACAAATCCTATCTACTTTCATGAAGGGTGTGAGCATTCAGCCACACATGCAGATCCATAGCACAGTGCTTTGTTCACTTGCATTGCAAGGGAGTAGAGGAAGAAAATGAGGCCATAGGAGGAGCAGCGCTGCAACTCAAGGTATGGCTCATGATTTTTGGTTTGAAGGTTCCATTTTTCATTGTCATGCAAATATAAAAACATATGATGCATTCACTAGGGTTTGATGGAAAAACTTGGTGAAACTCATTGTGTCATAAACACAAACACTTTGCATACATTGGAAAGAACCAGCAGCACTGACACATTAGGAGGAGATCCATCACCACATGGAGGTGAAATGGGAGCCATTGCTTCCACTAAAGGAGCCCTTGTGTCTTTGCAAGGAGTTCCAAATATTTTTGCATGTGGGTACCAAGACACAATTCTGGAGCCATATGTAGCATTTGCTGGGGATTGTGAGATGGAGAAAGAAGAGCAGAAGGGATGATGAGCATTCTCCCTTATCTATTTCATAAATTTTATGCACAAAGGAAAGAGACTGCACTGTGCAGAGGAGAGAGGGACAAATCAGTCCACTGATACATGCAGTCTATTTCAGATCTTGATGTCTCACTTTATGGAGGCTTTCCACTTGGGAGGCCACTTGATCTAGAGATGATGAGAGACATCATGCTATTTGGTTTACCACTCTTGTATTCCAGAGAGGTGGAGACATTAGAGGAATCCAACACAGCGCAGAGAGTTTTGGGATAAGCACAAGGAGGAGGGATACACTCTCTCACTTTCAGTACCACCCATTCTCATCAGTTTACTGCGCAGATAGATTTGCTGCAGAGATGGAGGATAGCATCTTCATGATGCAGGATGGCTGCTCCATAGATTTATTGAGAGATATGATACTTCTGTTTTAGGAAGGAATCTTTCATGCATTGGAGTAGATGGAGGCCACTCATGCTTACATTGCCCAGGACCGGGAGATTCTTTGGAGGTGATAGTCTCTCATGGGAGGCTCATTTTCATAGAGCATCATTTATATTTGAGCATGAGTAGCTGCATGATGGGCATGGCAGCAACTTGGAGGATGACTTTGGCATGAGGGGATGTCAAGGTAGCAAGCAGCAGCGTGATGGAGCATTTTATTGTAGATTATCAGCGTTGTCTATGTGGAGGATTGATCCAGGATGGAGGACTCAGCTTTGGTTGAGTATTCCCCAGGATCTTGGTGCATTGCATGATCTTGGATGGCCCTGATGGAGATGGCAGATACTTAGTGGATGATGTGATCATCTATCATCATGGTAGACTCTTCTTGACTAGAGTTTCTAGTTTCAAGGAGAAACTATTGCATGCAGCACATGAGGACTTCCTAGCTGTGCATTTGTATGCATACTTTGCTTTGCTAGAGGAGTTCACTTGGGAGGGCATTCAGTATGATCTACATCAACATATGGATAGATGCATAGCCCAATTTATGGTGGAGGAAACATCACAGCCACTTCCCTACTCATTGGAGGTGAGGGAAATTTTCATGTTGAGCCATTTCAGCTCAAGATCTCTAGTGCATGATGGAGGAGGTATAATTCCATATTTTGTATTGTACTTCTTTTCATTGATTGAGGAGCATGATGTATCAAGGAGGCTTGTTCATTCTTGCATTTTTCATGAGGATGCACTTACAACCAATTGCAGTAGTGGGATTGGCCATTCTTATAGTGGTTGTGGAGGATGCCACATATTCCTTGGTGTGTACCATTGGCACCAAATTGTATTTTCATGTTTTCATCTTATGAGGAGATGTTGCGGCAGCAAACAAGTGGCTATTACAACACTTGTTAATTTTGATTCTGAGGTAGACAAAGGAGGCACTGCATAGTTCCATGAGTGGAACTTTGAACCACTCTCCGGTTGTCATTTGACAATTTGTTTCTATTGCATATTTCTCCTTACATATTTCTGATGTTGTAAATCTATTGAGGAGCATTATTTGGAGAGTATTGTATGTATAGCCAATTGGGAGCATGATTCTCCCCATTTTATATGTTTTATCTTGCAGGAGACACCATGGGTAAACCATGATTGCCACATTGCTACTTGTACCTTCTTGTGGGAGGGACCACTTGGAGAATTTGCAGAGGCATTTCATGGTTGATTTTCTTGATGGGGTAGTTTGGGCCATTCTTGGAGGCCATACTATTTCAGCCCAAGGATAGAGGTAGCCCTATGGACACTTCAAATGGAGAAAGGACCATCTTGAGAAGCACAAGCACATTCTCCATTTAGCCCCAACACATTGCAAAAACTGGGGGTTGAGATTTTCATTTGGATGATAGCATGGATGAGAGGATCATCATTGGGAAAAAAAATTTCCCATGCATATCATCGATCCTACCTTAATGAGGCCACATTCCAGTAAGAAGGATTCCACTACACCTTCTATCTTTCCATGAGGAGCATTGTGTCAGCTTGCATACTTAGGAGAGAGCATTGGAGGTTAGATTCATTGCAGCATATTTGAGCAGTAGTGGGACCAATGATGAGGAGGCCACAAGAGAAGAAGGGGGAGAAAATTTGGTTCTCTCTATGCATTTGCTTGAGGGCAAGCAACATGTGGGAGGGGAGGACTGTAATGTTCCCAATTTTTAGCCTCAAGCTAAAATGAAACATTATAGTTGCACATTTTATTTTTTGCATAATAAAATGGGGAAGGAGACACCTTAGCCCCTTTCTAATGAAGAAATAGCATTCCTTATGTGAAAAGGAGGTGAATAATCAACTGGAATAAAACACCTAAAGGTGTGAATGGAAACCGGATCACTTAATTTAGTCATCTTTGACTAAATTCAACAGCGCTACCCAAGGAGGAGAGGCTTCCTAGAGAAGTTGCGCAGTTTTGGAGGGAAGACACTCATGTGAGGGTGGAAACCCTAATTGGTGGGACCAAGATGGATAAAAGTTTCCTTTCTTTATAAGGAGGAGATGGCAGCCCATTTGCAAGGATTTTTTTGGAGTTTCAGACTTGGGTCTGCAAAGGCTTGCATCCCCGGGCTGTTTAGTAGGGTGATGGTGCCCACAGGCACTAGGGTGTTCCCGGTCGAGAATCCCTACCTCTTCCTCAAGGAAGGATGAGGATTGAGCTAAATTTCCTCAATCTGATACTGGCCACAGCTACTACCATTATCTACAGTGTTAGCTCTGCAGCAGAGAGGGCGTTGTGTTGCTGGGGACAGCAAAGGAGGAACTCATGGAGTCATCTTAGCTTGTTTTCTTCAGTGGAGGAGTGATATATTCATTGGAGGAGCTGCAAGGAGGATTCTCGGGTTTCATATAAGATCTGTTGGCATGGGACAACATTCCATCATCTCCCACTATTCATTCCATGGAGGAAACTGCGTTATTTCAGAGGAGGCAGTGAGAGAGGGGTTCTTGGAGCTCATCAGGAGGATGTTTCTGAGAAAAAAGGGATTAGCCCTTTGTATTAGAGACATTATCAGAGGAGGGAAATCAGATTTCAGATCAGCCACAACCTCATTCTTATTTTGGTTCAGTTGCAGTGACAACTCAGTTGTCACATTTTGTATTTTCTGGCATTTCTAGCAATCACTCCTAGATTGGCTAGAAATCTTGTATTTCAACCCTTTTCTTTGTTACTGGGCTATTTATTTGTATCCTACAGCCACATTTGTATTTCATTTATATTTAGTAGCAGCTACTTTCATATAGACTGCACAGGCATGGTCCTTCAGCATTTTGTGTAGCTGCAGTAACTTCTGTATTTCAGGGTTTGTTCATGGGAGGTTGATTCCTATTGCAAAGGGGGTTCATTCCTCATTATATTTCTTGTATATTATTGCTGATATAATCATATAATGTTGGCTGCATACATTTCCCTCTTATGATGTATTTCAGATTTGCAGAGTTTCTAGTTATGTTCATATATTGTTGTAAGCTCTCTCATTGAGCGTTGTTTTAGAGACCTGGATTGGGGATATCTGAATAACCCATATAGATGAATTTCTTTGAGCTCATTTTTTGCAAGGGAGTTGTATTATAATTTTTCTAGGGCATCCCAGTGGTGGTTTGTCTTATTTATGCAGTGACTTCCTTATACAGCGTCCTCAAGGACCCTATAACAGAAACTCCCGAGGTGGAATATTGCATATCCATATACAGAGTCTGTGAAGGGACAACTAGCCTCAGGATCTCTCCCTTATTTGGAAGGAGACATATCCTGTAAATTCCCCAACAGTAAATCTCTAAAATGGACTTGTGATAGCTCACTGAAGAAGGAAATTGGAATATCTGAAGATATTCCCAATGGAGCAGCAAGTTCTAGATTTGGAACATTACATAAGACCTAATTGTACTCTAAATTCAACATGAAGGATATTGGTGTTGAAAAATATATTTTGGGCATGGAAATTAAATGAGATCTGGAAAAGAGGAAGCTCTAGCTAAACCAGCGGAAGTATCTTGAAACAATATTATAGAGGTTTAATATGTAGGATAGTAAATCAATGAAGGTTTCTATTCTTGTAGTTGTAACTTTATCTATTGAATAATGTCCCAACGCATAGGAAAAGGACATGTCTTGTGTTCCATATGTGAGGGAATTTGGTAGCTTGATGTATGCAATAGTTTGTACTAGACCAGAAATTTCACATGCAATGGGAGTATTGAGCAGGTTTATATCAAAACCAGGGAAGAAGCATTGGGAAATAGTGAATTGGGTTTTCACGTATTTGTGTGGCACTAGTGATTATGGATTATGCTACCAAGGAAGACTGAGATTGGATAGAGAGTTAGACATGTGTGGCTTTGTTGATGTAGACTTGGATAGAGATATAGATCAGAGAAGATCTATAAGTGGGTATGTGTATAACCTATTTTGAGGAGAAATAAGTTGGATGAGAAAGAGACAGTTTGTAGTGGAACTTTCAACTATAGAGGATGAATACATGGAAACCACTCATGTAAGCAAGGTAACAATTTGGTTATATATATTTTGTCTAGGAATGGGGTTGGTACAACGAGCTATAAGGATAGGTTATGATAACCAAAGTGAAATTTTCTTGGAAAATAAGGTGTGCTTATCATTCGAAGACAAAGCATATTGATGTTCAGTATCAGTGTGAGGGATGTGCTTGAAGTAAAAAATGTTTTTTTGGTCGAGTTAACACTTTGAAGAACGTTTAAATGCATTGACAAAGTCTATGAGCACTGAGAAGTTTTCTTGTTGTAGAGAAACAGTGGGCATTGCAACCTTGGACCAATGAGTATGAACTCTTGTGTCCCTTCTGAGGAAAGAAAATAATAAGTGGGATAATGTTAGGTTTGTGTTATATTTTTTCCACGACTAGTGCCACAGGGGGGCGGTAGTCCCATTGCATAGGGTCCAGTGCAGCACCTTGGGAAACTTTTTTTATGCGGACCTAATAATGGTTGGGTGGACCCAAGGATGGTAGGAAGACCTACCCATGGTTTTGTGCATGGCTCTCAAAATTATGGGTTTTCCCATGGTATTTTGTAGATCCAGTCAAGGGAACTATGATTATGTTCTAATCCAAGGTTATTGGATTTGGGTTTATGAATGCTTCGACATGTATATAATGTATTGTAACATTGAAAAGAATGTACTGAAAAATCAATCTGTTTTCCCCAGTTTTGGGTCCCAGGAGAAAATATCTATGTATATTTTTATGTTCTCACCATTGCATATTTTTTCGTTTTAAGAATTTATTTGCATGTAATTTTTGTATAGGGTTAAAACCTACAATCTTATCTTACCTTAAATATTTATATAAATAACAACTTCACTAATTACAAAATGATCAATAATTTAAATAAACTCAATTAAAATATCCATTAAAAATATATTAAAAAGAAAATTAAACACATAAATATACTATTATTATTATTATTATTAATCACTTCATCTCTACCCAATGTTTTGAGGATGAAGAATTTCAAGAGGAGACAACTTGTAATATGCCTATAATAAGCTAACAATTAGTGTTAAGTGCATAATTACCATATTATTATAGTCCATTATATATGAATAGTTGTTTGAAGAGTTACGACTCTTACTATATATATATATATATATATATATATATATACTGTGCATCAAAGTAGCATGACATTAATTAATTAATAAAATATATTTTATATAATTTCTCTAATTCCCCATTCTTATTCATACTTTAAGAACAAAGAATTTCACGAGGGGATAACTTGTAATATGTCTACAATAGGTCAATAATTAGTTATACATACATAGCTAATATATTATTATAGTCCATTGCATATCACTAATTATGTGAAGAGTTACGACTCTTATATTATAGTTATCTTAATTTACATAACATTTCTTTAATCCCCCATTCTTAGTCATGCTTTAAGGAAAAATAATTTCAAGAGGGATAACTTATAATGTGCCTAGAATAAGGTGATAATTAGTTATAGAAACATAATTAACATATTATTATAGTCCAGTGTATATCACCAATTGTATGAAGAGTTAGGACTCACTGTCCTGACATGAAATAATCCCTTAATACAAGGATCTGAAGCCATCATGTCCAACCTAAAGCTCCCCCTACTCCACTCACTATCCTGCCAGACATAAGTATTAGAAGTGCTCTGCACACCATCGGTGAGTAGGGAATCATGATAATATGGCACTATGCTGAACTCCTCATGAAGTTTCCCTACCAAGTAATTCATCCCATGCACTCCAAGGGTAAAACCTTGAAGATACCACCTAATCCCTGTAGAGATAACATCTTGATCACATGATATCCTCCTGATATCGTCCCACTAACCAACTACCAGGCCGTACATTTCATTTTTTGTTGAATTCCTCTCCAAGTTTATGCAAAATCCTTGTGAGAGACATTGGTTTGCTGCAAAAAGATTTATAAAGTAATTGAAGGGGACTCAAGTATACACAAGTGGGTGACTTCATCTTAATTGGATACTCTGATTCAAACTTCGATGGAGATAAAGAAATTAGCGTATCTACTTCAAGTTATGCTATGAGCCTTGGATCAGAAGTTATCTCATGGAGACTGCGCAAACAATTGATTCCAACAAATTCCACAAAAAAATCACATAATATTTGTAGATCCGGTCAAGGGAACTACGATTATGTTCTAATCCAAGGTTTATGTAGTGGGGTTTATGAATGCTTCAACATATATATAATGTATTGTAACATTGAAAGGAATATAATGAAAAATCAATCTAGTTTTCTCGATTTTGGGTTCTAGGAGAAAATATCTATTTATATTTTTATGTTCTCTCCATTGTATATTTTTTATGTTTTAAGAATTCTTTTGCAGGTAATTTTTGTACAAGGTTAAAATTCACATTTGGTATTAGAGCTTTTTCGGCTTTAAGGGGATGCCTTTTTTGTTCGGGCTTGTGGTAGACGATGTTACAGTGGGAGATTTGCGAGATTGATTCTTGTGGTGAAAGAAGATGGTGAATGATGGAAAGATAAAGATCGAGAAATTCAATAAATATAGAGGATTTTTTTGTAGGAAAAGATTGGTGGGGTGTTGTATATCTAGGTACGACACCAATAGGAATTTCAATAGAAGATTGGTTGATGTTATATAGGAAGGCAAGGAGCACAATATGATTGTGTCTCTTATATTTTTAATTGTTGAATGTATCAAGGGGAGCTATAACAAAGGCTTTGTTGGAAACATTAGGGACTTTGTATCAATTTAAGTCTCTGGTGAAAAAAATTGTTCTTGTGGAAAAATATATATAACCCGAGGATGAAGGATGGAGACTTGGTGACAAATCATTTAAATAGCTTCAATACTTTGGTAAATCAATTGTCATCTTTGATATTAAAATTTCATATGAAGATAAGTGCATTAGTTTGTTGTCTCCCTACTAGACTTGTGGGATAGTTTCGTTTTTTCTATAGGTAGCAATACAACTATCTTGAATTTTGATCAAATAGTCTCGTCCTTGTTGTTAGATGAGATGAGATGAAGAAACATGGAGAGCCGGAATGGATATTCCTTATCTGTAAGAGGATGATCCTAGAAAAAAAACATAAATAATTCCTCAAGTAGGAGATTTAAATCTAGAGGGAGATCTAAATCTCCAAGAAAATATGTAAAGGTATGCTAGAAATGTGAAAAATAAGAGCACTACAAAAATGATTGTAGATATAAAACTCCTAAGAAAGGAAAAGGATCTGATGATGCTCCTTCTATAAATGTGAAAACCACCTCATACGAATGTGGGGATGTGTACTTGGATTCTTATTCAAGTACACACATAGATCATGAGGCATGGTTGATTGACTCAGCTGCATCCTTTCACATGAATCCTCAAAGAGAGTGGTTCTACGAGTATGAGAAATATTATGGTGGTGATGTCTTCCTAGGTGATGACAGGAAGACTAGAATCACAGGATGTGGAAAAGTGAAGTTGAATTTATAAGGTAGAAGGATTAGAAAATTTCCTGGTGTTTTTCACATTCTTGGATTGGCAAGAAATATAATTTTTTTAAGTAAAAATGTTTCAAGTGTAAAAATAGTTTTTGAGAAAGATACCTACAAGATGGTTAAGGGAGCACTAGTATTGATGAGGGGAGTTTTGATTGAAAATATGTACATGATTTTGTATAACATTGTTATTGATGGGTGCAATAGTTTTGTGGTTCTAGAATGTGGAGCAGAAAATCTAGTAGTTTATGGAGAAAATATTATGTTGTGGAATCAAAGACTTAGACATATTGGAGGGAAGATCCTTTGAATACTACATGGTAATGGTATGATAGAAGGTATGCCTAATTTCTCTTTGAATTTAAATTTCTATGAAAATTGTGTATATGGGAAGCAAGGTGATTTTATCCTCTAGTGCTAAGAGGGCAGAAACGATATTAGAGCTTGTGCATAGTGATGTGTTTGGACCTGTGTTAGTTCCATCAGTGGGTAAATATGTGTACCATGTCTCATTCATAGATGAATTCTCAAGAAATACGTGGATATATTTTCTTAGGAATAAATCTAAAGTCTTTGGTGGGTTTAAAAAATTTTAGGCTTTGGTCAAAAATCAGATAGAGAAGAAGATTAAGGTGTTGAGGAAAAATAATGGAAAAGAGTTATTCAAGAAGGAATTCAAAGAGTTCTATAAGAAGTGTGGTATAGCATGACATAATACTACTCCATACACACCTCAACAAAATGAAGTTGCAGAAAAAATGAACATGACATTGATGGAAAATGCATGAAGCATGCTCAATGACATTGGATTAGGGAAAGAATTATTGTAAGAGTAAGTGGATACTACATGTTACCTATTTAATAGATCACCTTCATCAACATTGCAAGATAATACTCCACATGAGGTATGGACTGGTAAGAAACCCTTTCTCTCACATCTTGGGGTATTTGGATGTAATGCAAAATGGTACATGTTCCAAAGGAGAAAAGAACCAATTTGGATAGTAAATATGACATTAGAGGAAGATTCAGCCTAAAAGTGGCCTCCTAAGCGAAAATAATAAAATAATAGGAAAATAATAAAATATGAGTTCTGAAATTTGGAGGGAAAAGAAACAAATTATTTTATTTTCATTGTATTTTTTACTTATATCCTTATAGGTTTATTCAAATTTCAAGTGTAGACACTCATTGGATGCAAAATCAATTCTGCATCCAACAAGTACCCCTTTTGCATACTTTTTTGAAGACCCACATTGATAAAAATTAAAGATACATTTAAAAAACTTATTCAACATTAATTTTAATGTAGCTTCAATTTTTATCAATGTGGGTCTTCTCAAAAGTATGCATAATGGGTACTCGTTGGATATGGAATTTAATTATGCATCCAAAGAGTTTCTACACTTGAAATTTGAGTAAACCTATAAGGAGACAAGCCAAAAATACAATTAAAAAAGTATTTTTTTTTCTCCCTCCACAATATTTACATGTACCTCTTTTAAAATTTAAAGGATTTTGATTGGTCTACATATTATGTATGTGAAAATTTCATGGAATTTTTTAGGCTGAAATTTATTCTAATGAAGGTGCATCTTTATTGGGTATAAGGATGGCTTAAAAGGTTACAAGCTTTGGAACCTAGAAACAAGGAAGGATGTGTAAAGTTGAGATCTGTTGTTTAAATAATTGAAATATTCTATTAAACATGAAGTGCTACTAAAGGAAAAGGAAATAGATAATATAGAGTTTGAACTGAAGGAGAAAGAATCAAACTCCACAGAAGAAAAATAATTATAAGAGTAAGAGCCACACACTCCAGTTTTGAGGAGATCAGTTTGAGAGAGAAGGTGGCTAGAGAGGTATAGTCCACCTGCTTTGTGTTCAAAATTTTCTTTATTTGCTTCTGATGATGATCCTGAAATTGTTTGGGAGGTAGTGGATTTAGAGGATGAAGAACTCTAGAAGAAGGCTATAGTTGAAGAAATGGTATCTTTATACAAAAATGACTCTTGGGATCTGGTGGAGTTTTCGGATGGAAGGAAACCCATTAGCAGCAAATGGGTGTTTAAGAAGAATACAAATGAAGAAGGAAAAGTGGAGAAATACACATCTCGTTAAGTAGCAAAAGGTTATTTCCAGGTGCCGGGAATTAATTTTGGTGATATTTTTTCTCTTGTTGCATAGTTAGCTTATATTATATTACTTTTATCTTTTTTTGTTTCTTTTGAGTTTGAGGTAGAACAAATGGATATGAAGATATCATTTCTTCACGGGGACTCTAGAAGAAGAGATCTAAATGAAGCAACCATAAGGCTTTGTGGTGAAGGGTAAGAAATAACTAGTATGCAGGTTAAAAAATTATTTGTATGGGTTAAAGAAATCACCAAGAATGCAATATCAAAAATTTAAACATATATATGAATACTTGGCTTCACAAGGAGCAAAGCGGATCACTTTGTGTACTTTAAATTAATTGGTGACCATTATTTATTTGGTCTTGTATGTGTATGATATATTGTTGATTGGAAATGATAGAGAAATTATCCAGGATGTGAAGACCTAAGTGTCCTCTAAATTCAACATGAAGGATCTTGTTGTTGCAAAAGATATTTTAGGCATGGAAATTAAACAAGATCGGGAAAAGAGGAAGCTCTAGTTAAACTAGAGGAAGTATCTTAAGACAATATTGTAGAGGTTTAATATACAGGATAGTAAATCAATGAAGGTTTTTTTCTTGTAGGTGTAAAGTTATCTACTGAACAATGTCCCAACACACAGGAAGATGACATGTCCTGTGTTCCATATGCAAGTGAAACTGGTAGGTTGATGTATGCAATGGTCTATACCAGAGCATACAATTCACTTGTAGTGGGAGTATTGAGTAGGTTTATGTCAAAACCAGGGAGAGATCATTGGACAAAAAGGAAGCCATTTTTTAGATATTTGTGTGGCATTAGTGATTATGGCTTGTGCTACCAAGGAAGACCAATATTGGATAGAGTGTTGGACATATGTGGCTTTTTTTATGAAGACTAGGCTAGAGATCTAGATCAGAGAATATATACAAGTGGGTATGTGTGTAACCTATTTTGAGGAGAAATCAATTGGATGAGAAAGAGACAATTTGTCATCTTTTGATATTAAAATTTCATATGAAGATAAGTGCATTAGTTTGTTGTCTCTCTACTAGACTTGTGGGATAGTCTCGTTTTTTCTATAGGTAGCAATACAACTATCTTGAATTTTGATCAAATAGTCTCGTCCTTGTTGTTAGATGAGATGAGATGAAGAAACATGGAGAGTCAGAATCGATATTCCTTATATGTAAGAGGATGATCCTAGAAAAAAAACATAAATAATTCCTCAAGTAGGAGATCTAAATCTAGAGGGAGATATAAATCTCCAAGAAAATATGTAAAGATATGCTGGAAATGCGGAAAATAAGGGCACTACAAAAAGGATTGTGGATACAAAAATCCTAAGAAAGGAAAAGGATCTGATGATGCTCCTTCTATAAATGTGAAAACCACTTCATACGAATGTGGGGATGTGTACTTGGGATTCTTATTCAAGTACACACATAGAGCATGAGGCATGGTTGATTGACTCAGCTGCACCCTTTCACATGAATCCTCATAGAGAGTGGTTCTACGAGTATGAGAAATATTATGGTGGTGATGTCTTCCTAGGTGATGACAGGAAGACTAGAATCACAGGATGTGGAAAAGTGAAGTTGAATTTATAAGGTAGAAGGATTAGAACATTTCCTGGTGTTTTTCACATTCTTGGATTGGCAAGAAATCTAATTTTTTTAAGTAAAAATGTTTCAAGTGTAAAAACAGTGTTCGAGAAAGATACCTACAAGATGGTTAAGGGAGCACTGGTATTGATGAGGGGAGTTTTGATTGAAAATATGTACACGATTTTGGATAACACTATTATTGATGGGTGCAATAGTTTTGTGGTTCTAGAATGTGGAGCAGAAAATCTAGTAGTTTATGGAGAAAATATTATGTTGTGGAATCAAAGACTTAGAGATATTGGAGGGAAGATCATTTGAATACTACATGGTAATGGTATGATAGAAGGTATGCCTAATTTCTCTTTGAATTTAAATTTCTATGAAAATTGTGTATATGGGAAGCAAAATTAGGTGAGTTTATCCTCTAGTGCTAAGAGGGCAGAAGCGATATTAGAGCTTGTGCACAGTGATGTTTTTGGACATGTGTTAGTTCCATCAGTGGGTAAATATGTGTACCATGTCTCATTAATAGATGAATTCTCAAGGAATACGTGGATATATTTTCTTAGGAATAAATTTAAAGTCTTTGGCGAGTTTAAAGAATTTTAGGCTTTGGTCGAAAATCAGATAGAGAAGAAGATTAAGGTGTTGAGGACAAATAATGGAAAAGAGTTATTCAAGAAGGAATTCAAAGAGTTCTATAAGAAGTGTGGTATAGCATGACATAATACTACTCCATACACTCCTCAACAAAATGAAGTTGCAGAAAAAATGAACATGACATTGATGGAAAATGCATGAAGCATGCTCAACGACATTGGATTAGGGAAAGAATTATTCTAAGAGTAAGTGGATACTACATGTTACCTATTTCATAGATCGCCTTCATCAACATTGCAAGATAATACTCCACATGAGGTATGGACTGGTAAGAAACCCTCTCTCTCACATCTCGGGGTATTTGGATGTAATGCATAACGGTACATGTTCCAAAGGAGAAAAGAACCAAGTTGGATATTAAATATGACATTAGAGGAAAATTCAGCCTAAAAGTGGCCTCCTAAGGGGAAATAATAAAATAATAGGAAAATAATAAAATATGAGTTCTGAATTTTGGAGGGAAAAGAAAAATATTATTTTATTTTCATTGTATTTTTTACTTATATCCTTATAGGTTTATTCAAATTTCAAGTGTAGACACTCCTTGGATGCAAAATTAATTCTGCATCCAACGAGTACCCCTTTTGCATACTTTTTTGAAGACCCACACTGATAAAAATTAAAGATACATTTAAAAAACTTGTTCAACATGATTTTTATTGTAGCTTCAATTTTTATCAATGTGGGTCTTCTCAAAAGTATGCATAATGGGTACTCGTTGGATATGGAATTTAATTATGCATCCAACGAGTTTCTACACTTGAAATTTGAGTAAACCTATAAGGAGACAAGCCAAAAATACAATTAAAAAAGTATTTTTTTTTCTCCCTCCACAATATTTACATGTACCTTTTTTAAAATTTAAAGGATTTTGATTGGTCTACATATTATGTATGTAAAAATTTCATGGACACTTTTAGGCTGAAATTTATTCTAATGAAGGTGCATCTTTATTGGGTATAAGGATGGCTTAAAAGGTTACAATATTTGGAACCCAGAAACAAGGAAGGATGTGTATAGTTGAGATGTGTTGTTTAAATAATTGAAATATGCTATCAAACATGTGTAGAAATTTGAATAACTGAGATATTATTCACTGAGATTCTCCTGATCACACACTATTTTAGCTTCATGCATAATACAGAATCTCTTCTACCATTGATCATCACATGCAGAAATAAAATCAATTGCATGCATACATTAAAACCACAAACAATCACACATACGAACATAAGATTTAACAAAGAAAGCTTAAAGCTGAAAACCCCAACTATCTGTATATTATATGTCATGGAGATCATGTAACAATCATAGTACAAAATATCCTCACAAGCTCTCATGCACACCCTCAATTGCTACACACTATCAAGCTAGATCTAGCAAAACAAATTCTCCAACCTTTTGCCACTTGATAGCCAGCCTCTATTGCGTTTTCAATGATATGGGATGGCTTCATTAAATAGATAAAACACCTGGCTTGTACTGCGAAATCCTCATGGGCAATCTCAATCAATGTGTGTGCAAATCTCATGCACAGCCATAGTCACAACTGATAGTAGACTCACCCTTTCACCCACCTCTAACACTGGTCTCCACTGAACTGTCCATGCATTGCAGTTAACTGATGTGTTATTTAGTTGATTTATGAGTTAATAATTAGTGAATTAATTAATAATTAATTCACACCACTCACCACTAGTGTATTTATCAGTTAGACTAAATACAACTAGTTCAACTAAGTTAAACCGAACACAACTCCACCAACTGTCTCATCAACTCCACCAAACTCTGCCACATGAGTTCTAACTGAAGTCAACCATGCAATAGCTCAACTAACCCCTATGAATAGTGTAATTCCTTCGCCGCCTGTGCCACATCTGTGCACTTAACTGAAGTGCTCCAAGAGAATAAGATAATGTTTAGAGTCCAAATATTATTAAGAGCTAATAATATTCGACATATCTATTTTTAGACTGGCAATTTAAAAATAGATTCCGCCAAATATGTCTAAAAGTAGAAGTCCATCTATTTTTTCCGACTTGACCAACCATCCACAAATAGCATCCTGCAACTCATAGAACGTGATCCATATGTCTAAAAATAGACTTTGCGTCAAAAATAGCCTACGGGCCCACTTAGTGAAGGTGACTTCTTTCCACTAAGCTCATCATCTTGTTGCAATCTCAACACTCCCTCTCAACAAGATAAGGATTACCTACCACCCCTATCCTGCCTCTGTGGTATTCGAATTTGCTCCTGGTGAGCGCCTTCGTCAAGATATCAGCATCCTGATCCTCCGTGGGAATGTATGAAAGTAACATCATCTTCTGCTGCACACAATCTCTGATATGATGATACCAGATGTCAATGTGTTTAGATCTATCATGAAATACTAGATTAACCGAGAGTTTGATGCAACTCTGATTATCACAATAAATCATAGTAGGATCTAAGTGTGAACCGAACAACTCGACCAGGATCTTCCTCATCCATATAGCCTCTCATGCAGCCAAACTTGCTGCCATATACTCGGCCTCTGCTAAAATAAGTGCCACGGATCTCTGCTTCCTGCTGTACCAAGAAACTGTTGTCGACCCGATACTAAAAATCCCTCCAGATGTGCTCTTTCTTTCCGTTGGGCTCCCTGCCCAATCTGCATCCGTGAATCCACATAGCATCACCTCATCCGACTATCTGTACCATAATCCATATCTCGATGTGCCTCTGAGATATCTCAATACATGCTTCCCCACCTTCCAAAAGAGCTTGGTAGGCTTAACCATAGCTTGTTAAAGCTGGTTAATAGCATAGCATATGTCGGGTCATGTATTGACCAGATACATAAGCGACCCCACCAACTATCGATAAACAGTGGCATCCACTACCTTCACTGAAGTAGCATCCTCCTTCCTCCAACCAACAAGAAGAGGAGTATCAACAGGCTTGCAGCCATGCATGTTGAACTTCTCCAGTATCTCCCGGGCATACTTACCCTAAGAAACAAACATTCCACCACTGCGCTGCCAAATTTTCAATCCCAGAAAATAATGAAGGAGGCCCAAGTCCTTCATCTCAAACTCCTTTGCAAGATCATCCTTGCATGAGTGTATCAACAGCTCATCACCTGTCAAAATCAAATCATCTACATAAAGTAAAATGATTATCAACTTACCCTCCACCACAATCTGGTATAGGTTAGGATCCGCCTCACTCTTGGAGAATCCAAGTTCGGTGAAATAACTGTCTATCCGTGTGTACCAGGCACGAGGTGCTTGTTTCAACCCATACAGTGCTCTCTTGAGCCTGCACACATGTGACTCGCTGCTGAATATCTCGAAACCTTCGAGCTGCTCTATGTACACCTCCTCCTCAATGACTTTGCTGAGGAACACAGTCTTCACATCCATCTGATGAATTTACCACCCCATCTGCGCTGAGAGAGCAAGAATCGTTCGTATGGAAGAATAGCTTGTGACAGGTGCAAAGGTCTCCTCATAATCGATCCCATCTATCTGTGAAAAGCCTCGGGCAACAAATCTTGCCTTATACTTCTCCACACTCCCGTCAGCTGCCTACTTCACTTTGTAGATCCATCTCGAACCCACCACTGATTTCCCCTCCAGCCTCGGGACAATCTCCCATGCACTATTTCTGACAATCGAATCATACTCTTCCACCATGGCATCTACCCATGCGGGATCCTCCACATCTTCCTCAAAAGAGGATGGCTTTGTCACGATACACTTGCTCATAAGAGCCATGTATCCAGTGTACCGATCAGGTGAATGTCTCTGTCTGTGCTGTGATGTAGGTGCTCCTACAACCTTCTCTGCATCTTGAGCCAGTCGCTCAGCTTCTGTAGTGCGCTTCCGCGCTCTGATGGTTGGCGCTGCATGAGTGGTCTCTTCCATTCCATGAACCTCATCTTATGGCTGATCCAAATCCTGAGACTCATCCTTAGGAACTAATAGCTCCTCATCTGCATGCAAGTGTGGCTCCCTCTCAAGCAAACACTTCAAGGCTTTCTCCTCATGAAATTTGATATCCCGTCGCACAACAGTCTTGCAACTGTCTGGAAAATACACACGATAGTTGTGGGGCATATTAGTGTACCCCACAAATATCCCAACCTCCGCAGTCGACTCTAGCTTCTTTCTAGCATCCTTCATCACATGAATGTAAACAGGTGAACCAAAAATCCTCAAATGGGAAATATCAGGCTTCTTACCAGAAAACGCCTTCTCGGGTGTACTCATGCCAAGTATCCTGTGAGGGCAACGGTTCTGCACATATACTACAGTATTGCATGCCTCCGCCCACAAGTGTATGGGTAGGCCCTGATCATGCAACATCGCCCATGCAGCAGCCACGATTGTTCTGTTCTTCCGCTCAGCAACCACGTTCTGCTGTGGGTTATGAGGTGCTATGAGCTCTCTTCGAATTCCTTCTGCGCTGCAAAAGTCCTTGAATTTGCCAGAGATGAATTCACCACCATTGTCGCTCCCTAGAGCCTTCACCTACTTCCCCGATTCTTTCTCAACCAGTGCCTTGAACTCACAGAACTTTGAGTATGTCTCACTCTTCTTCTGCATGAAGAAGATCCAGCACTTACGAGAAAAATCATCAACAAATATCACATAATACCCGTGCTTTGCTGTCGAAGCTACTGAGAAAGGTCCACACACGTCTGTGTGAATTCTCTCAAGGATCGTCGTGGCACGACTATCCTTCTAGTGAAAGGTGGATTTCACAAATTTTCCCAAGGTACACCCCTTGCACTCATCTGACTGCGCAAGAGTGCCTTTAGGAAGCCCAGTAGAAATCTGCTGCAGTATATTCAAAGCTCCATGGTGAAGGTGGCCCAATCTCCGGTGCCACAACTCGCCATCATCCCGGCTCACCACTCCTTCTGCCTTGCCTGCCATTGCTGTGTAGCCATCTACCTGCAATTGATAAAGGTTCTTAACTCGAACCCCTATCCTCCGGGTCTCACCAGTTGCCTTACTGCGCAGGAAAGCCTTTCCTTCACTAAAGACAACATCATATCCCTTGTCTTCTAACATCGCCACAGAGATAAGATTCTTCTTCAATCCTGGAACATGCATCACTTCCTTCAATACGAAGGGTTTACCAGACTCCCTCTCAAAGGAAATGGTACCGATACCTGTCGCACTGTATCTACCATCATCGCCCATCTCGATGTGCACTCCAAGATCTTTCTCATCCAGATCAGTAAACAAATCTCGATCTCCTGTCATGTGAAAAGACGCACCACTGTCAAGAAACCACACTGATCCCGTCATACTTGAGACCAAGCATGCAATCAGCAAAAAATCCAGCTCAAACTGTGAGGCTAAGGCCTCTCCAGCTGCAGTCCCAGTAGCCTGCTTATTTTTCTTCTTCTGTGGACAATTAGTTGTGTAATGTTCGTGTTGGTGACAGTGAAATCACTTCACCTTGGACATGTCCTGCTTCTTGCCTTTCGCACCGGATTGATAAGCATGCTTCTTGCTCTTCCCCTTCTTTGCTTTGGCAGCCAAAGCGAAATTCTCTTCATCAAAGTTCTTTGATGAAGATCTATCCCTGGTACTCCACCTTATCTCCTCTTGCACAAGATCCGACCAAAGTCGCTCCCATCCTGGCAATTTCTCCCGACCATTGACAGAGTCCTGATAGGAGTGCCAACTCTTCAGAAGCCCTAAGAGAGCCAAGCTCAC
This sequence comes from Pinus albicaulis, assembly GCA_034641835.2. NCBI lineage: Eukaryota > Viridiplantae > Streptophyta > Pinopsida > Pinales > Pinaceae > Pinus > Pinus albicaulis. Next base: position 633,187,302 of record CM076569.1, read on the forward strand.
CAATTCCTCATCATCAAAAGTAACCCCCACACTTCCCAGCTCATCCTTGCATTGGATGAACAGCCATCTACCTACAATTGATAAAGATTCTTAACTCGAACCCCTATCCTCCGGGTCTCACCAATTGCCTTACCACGCAGGAAATCCTTTCCCTCGCTAAAGACAACATCATATCCCTTGTCTTCTAACATCGCCACAGAGATAAGATTCTTCTTCAATCCTGGAACATGCATCACTTCCTTAAATACGACGGGTTTACCAGACTCCCTCTCAAAGGAAATGGTACCGATACTGGTCGCACTGTATCTACCATCATCGCCCATCTCGATGTGCACTCCAAGATCTTTCTCATCCAGATCAGTAAACAAATCTCGATCTCTTGTCATGTGAAAAGACGCACCACTGTCCAGAAACCACACTGAACCCATCACACTTGAAACCAAGCATGCGATCAGCGAAAAATCCAGCTCAAACTGTGAGGCTAAGGCCTCTCCAGCTGCAGTCCCAGTAGCCTGCTTATTTTTCTTCTTCTGCGGACAATTTGTGGCATAATGTCCGTGTTGGTGACAATGAAAGCACTTCACCTTGGACATGTCCTGCTTCTTGCCTTTCGCACCGGAATGAGAAGCTTTCTTGCTCTTCCCCTTCTTTGCTTTGGCAGCCAAAGCGCAATTCTCTTCATCAAATTTCCTTGATGAAGATCCGTCCCTAGTACTCCGCCTTATCTCCTCTTGCACAAGATCCGACCAAAGTCGCTCCCATCCTGGCAATTTCTCCCGACCATTGACAGAGTCCTGATAGGAATGCCAACTCTTCGGAAGCCCAAGGAGAGCCAAGCTCACCAAGTCCTCATCATCTACAGTCACCCCCACACTTCCCAGCTCATCCCTGCATTGGGTGAACTTCTTGAGGTACTTGGGCATACTGTCACCTTTCTCCATCTTTATGTTTCTGAGTTTATCCTTGAGCGCCAACTTCCTCTGGTCGCTCTTGCTTTGGAATAAATCTGTCAAGGCTTTCCACATCAAGAATGGAGAAGCCTTACCATGAAGGCTGGACATTATGTGATCCTTCACGCCCTCCAACAGAATCCTGCGACACTTTGTTGTCTTCTTTTGCCATGCGTCAAGTACGGCAGCATCACTAGAAGTAGGCTTTGGAATTTCTGCATCTATGAAATCCTTCAACCCATTGTCATCTAACACCGCCTCCATCCTGTCCTTCCATGCAATATAATTCAAGCTTCCCTCAAGGGCATACTCCAATCGCAATCCGTTGAAAGACATTTCAACTTTGACACCAAGAAAACACTACTGCAAATTCGAATTCCACCAGCACAAAACTCAACTGCTTCAATGTCTGCAATTGCTCCAATGATCAATACTGCTCCGATACCATGTAGAGATTTGAATAATAGATAACTTGTTCACCGAGATTATCCTGATCACACACTATTTTACCATGTATACATAATCTCTTCTACCATTGATCATCACATGTAGAAATAAAATCAATTGCAGCATACATTGGGAAAACCACAAACAATCACACATATGAACACAGATTTAATGCTTAAAAGTCAAAACCCCAACTATCTATATATTATATGTCATGGAGATCATGTAACAATCATAGTACAAAATCTCCTCACAAGCTCTCATGCACACTCTCAATTGCTACACACTATCAAGCTAGATCTAGCAAAACACATGCTCCAATGTTTTGCCACTTGATAGCCAGAGTCTATTGCGTTTTCAATGCTATGGGATGGCTTCATTAAATAGATAAACCACCTGGCTTGTACTGCGCAATCCTCATGGGCTTCTCCACATATCTGTGTGTTGCAAATAGCAACAGTATAGTCACAACTGATAGTTAACGTGCTCTTTCACCTATTTCTACACTGGTCTCCATTGAAACTGTCCATGCACTGAAGTTAACTGATGCATTCTTTAGTTGATTAATGATTTTATAATTAGTGAATTAATTAATAAATATCTAGCAAAACACATGCTCCAATCTTTTGCCACTTGATAGCCAGCCTCTATTGTGTTTTCAATGCTATGGGATGGATTCATTAAATAGATAAACCACCTGGCTTGTACTGCACAATCCTCATGGGCTTCTCCACCTATCTGTGTGTTGAAAATAGCAACAGTATAGTCACAACTAATAGTTAACCTGCTCTTTCACCTATTTCTACACTGGTCTCCACTGAAACTATCCATGCACTGAAGTTAACTAATGCATTCTTTAGTTGATTAATGAGTTTATAATTAGTGAATTAATTAATAATTAATTCACACCACTCTCACTAATTGTATCAATTAGTTAAACTGAATACAAATAGCTCAACTATGTTTAGATTAGTTAAACCGAATACAACTCCACTAACTTCCTCAATCAACTCCACCAAACTCTGTCACATGAGTTCTAACTGAAGTATCCATGCAATAGCTCCACTTAACCCTCATGAATAGCGTAATTCCTTCTGTCAGCTCCTGTGCCACATCTGTGCACTTAACTGAAGTGCTCCAAGAGAATAAGATAATGTTTATAGTCCAAATATTATTAAGAGATAATAATATTCGACATATCTATTTTTAGACCGGCAATCTAAAAATAGATTCCGCCCAATATGTCTAAAAATAGAAGTCCATCTATTTTTTCTGACTTGACCAACCATCCACAAATAGCATCCTGCAACTCATAGAACATGATCCATATGTCTAAAAATAGACATAGTCTAAAAATAGACTTTGCGCCAAAAATAGCCTGCGGGCCCACTTAGTGAAGGCGAATTTTTTCCACTAAGCTCATCATCTTGTTGCAATCTCAACAACATGAAGTGCTACTAAAGGAAAATGAAATAGATAAGATAGATTTTGAACTGAAGGAGAAAGAATCAAACTCCACAAAAGAAAAATAATTATAAGAGTAAGAGCCACACACTCCAGTTTTGAGGAGATCAGTTCGAGAGAGAAGGTGGCTAGAGAGGTATAGTCCACCTGCTTTATGTTCAAAATTTTCTTTATTTGTTTCTGATGATGATCCTGAAATTGTTTGGGAGGTAGTGGATTTAGAGGATGAAGAATTCTAGAAGAAGGCTATAGTTGAAGAAATGGTATCTTTATACAAAAATGCCTCTTGGGATCTGGTGAAGTTGTTAGACGGAAGGAAACCCATTAGCAGCAAATGGGTGTTTAAGAAGAATACGAATGAAGAAAGAAAAGTGGAGAAATACACAACTCGTTTAGTAGCAAAAGGTTATTCCCAGGTGTCGAGAATTAATTTTGGTGATATTTTTTCTCTTGTTGCATAGTTAGCTTATATTATATTACTTTTATCTGTTGTTGTTGCTTTTGAGTTTGAGGTAGAACAAATGGATATGAAGATATAATTTCTTCACGGGGACTCTAGAAGAAGAGATCTACATGAAGCAACCATAAGGCTTTGTGGTGAAGGGTAAGAAAGGACTAGTATGCAGGTTAAAAAATCATTTTTATGGGTTAAAGAAATCACCAAGAACGCAGTATCAAAAATTTAAACATATATATGAGGACTTGGCTTCACAAGGAGCAAAGCGGATCACTTTGTGTACTTTAAATTAATTGTTGACCATTATTTATTTGGTCTTGTATGTGTATGATATATTGTTGATTGGAAATGATAGAGAAATGATCCAGGATGTGAAGACCTAATTGTCCTCTAAATTCGACATGAAGGATCTTATTGTTGCAAAATATATTTTAGGCATGGAAATTAAACGAGATTGGGCAAAGAGGAAGCTCTAGTTAAACTAGAGGAAGTATTTTAAGACAATATTGTAGAGGTTTAATATACAGGATAGTAAATCAATGAAGGTTTTGTTCTTGTAGGTGTAAAGTTATCTACTGAACAATGTCCCAACACACAGGAAGATGACATGTCTTGTGTTCCATATGCAAGTGAAATTGGTAGGCTGATGTATGCAATGGTCTATACCAGAGCATACAATTCAGTTGTAGTGGGAGTATTGAGTAGGTTTATGTCAAAACTAGGGAAAGATCATTGGACAACAATGAAGCGGTTTTTTAGATATTTGTGTGGCACTAGTGATTATGGCTTGTGCTACCAAGGAAGACCAATATTGGATAGAGTGTTGGACATATGTGGCTTTTTTTATGAAGACTAGGCTAGAGATCTAGATCAGAGAATATATACAAGTGGGTATGTGTGTAACCTATTTCGAGGAGAAATTAGTTGGATGAGAAAGAGACAATTTGTATTGGAAATTTCAACTACGAAGGATGAATACATGGAAACCACTCATGTAAGAAAGGAAGAAATTTGGTTATATAGATTTTGTTCAGGTATGGGGTTGGTACAACCCGCTATAAGGATATACTATGATACCCAAAATGCAATTTTATTGGAAAACAATGCTTTTTGTTCATTCGAAGACAAAGCATATTGATGTTCAGTATCATTGTGAGTGTTGTTGGTAAATGTGGACACTTTGAAGAATGTTGCAAATGCATTGACAAAGTCTGTGAGCACAGAGAAGTTTTCTTGGCGTTGAGAAATAATGGAAATTGTAACCTTAGACCAATGATTATGCACTCTTGCATCCCCTATGAGGAAAGAAAATAATAAGTGGAGAATGTTGGGTGTGTGTTATATTGTTTCCACGACCAGTGCCACAAGGGGGCGGTAGTCCCATTGCACAGGGTCTGGGGTAGTGCCCCAAGTTTTTTTTTTAATGCAAACCCAATAATTGCTGGGTGGACCCAAAGATGGTGGGTAGACCTACCCATGGTTTTGCGCATTTTTTTTGGCATGATGGTTTTTCCCATGGTATTTTGTAGATCTAGTCAAGGGAACTACGTTTATGTTATAATCCAAGGTTAATGGATTGAGGCTTATGAATGCTTCGACATGTATATAATGTATTGTAACATTGAAAGAAATATAATGAAAAATCAATCTGATTTTTCCAGTTTCGAGTTCCAGGAGAAAATATCTATGTATATTTTTATGTTCTCGTCATTGTATATTTTCTCATTTTAAGAATTTGTTTGCAGATAATTTTTATATATAGTTAAAACCTACAACCTTATCTTACTTTAAGTATTTATATAAATAACAACTTCATCATTAATTATAAAATAATCAATAATTTAAATAAACTCAATTAAAATATCGATTCAAAATATATTAATTAAAAATTTTAAACACATAAATATATTATAATTTATTATTACTATTATTTTTATTTCTCTTTAATTTACTATTATTTTTAATTTTAAATAAAAATATATTTCTATTTATTTTATTTGTAATCATCCAAAAAAAATCAATAGATTATTTTCAAATCAAATCAACTTACAATTGACATACCATTAACTTTAACTTTTTGATACTCATTATAATCCATTTTTATGGATTTGCTTTTATATGATTTTATTACAATTAATTTTTTACTAACGTATCTAATCCATTCATCCAAATGAATCTAATAGATTAGAAAAGAGTTTTATGGATTTGCTAATATATGATTTTATTACAATTTATTTTTTATTAACATATCTAATCCATTCATCCCAAATGAATCTAATAGATTAGAAATGAGTGAAATGGTAATGAGATAGTCAATTTAATGAGATAAATATCATTTTGAAATGAGGATATTATTATTCAATATTATCAATAAATGTAACGTGGTTCATCTTATATATTTAAGGAAAATTACATCACTTAAAATGAATTGTTGGTGATTTTTAAGAGTGCAAAATTTATTTTTACGAGATACATTTAGCTTTGTTTTTTGGTTTAGTAACATGTTTTTTTATATCAGAAAAATATAAATTTATGATCAATCAAAAGCTATTTTAAATCTCACTTTTTTTATAATCATGAGTAAAACCATCTCCATTTTATAATCATCAATAAAACTACCTCCATTGAAATTATATGTTTTCTAATTACATATAACCTTAATCTAATATATAAAACCAACCTCCCAAATTACAATTTAATATTCTACCTAATTTTTTTTATGAATATTTTTATGTATATTCAATATTTATAATTTTATTATATAAAAAAATATAATTATTTGTTATTAAATAAATAAATATTGTTTTGCAAGATGTTGTTGAATTATCTATACTAACTGGCCTATCTATATTTCTGGTCATATTCATTAGTGGAGAAGACAACGAGCTTTGATCCGAACCAAGCTTCCTGATGAAGTGCTTCGTGAGTGGTTTATTAAATCTTTACTTCTTGAAATCATCGAAGATGTGGCAAAGGGTGGAAACTAAACCGAAGAGTAGGATATCTTGTGTGACCATCAACTTGACTTAATCTATTCCCAATTGGGCACCTTGTATCAACGCATTAAAAATGATCCTTAACCATTAATTGGTCAACCAACTCAAAAACCTAGAACCCATGTTGATGGAGTCATGGGCTATGTATCCTCTGCCAACATAGGACAACTAGCCTCTTCGATGGGCCAATTGAACATCTCTTCTAGCACCTCAACTCGTTATTCTGCTACCCAAACTCCACGTGTCCTGATTCCCACCTCCGAAGTGAAATATATTCAACCAACCTAGAATAAGAATCCTTAGAAACTAGGAGGGTAAAAGAAAAAGAATAAATCAAAAAATTATAATTTGAAAAAAGGTCATCACAAATAATTGGCTTATCTACATTGGGCACACATTTGAGGAAGACAAAAGGGTTATTATTATAAGTTCTTTAAACCATGAATAAAAGAATAAAAATGGTAAATAATTGATTTTGAAGGATACTTGAATAATTTGTGAGTGATTGTTAGTCACAATGGTACAATTTCCTACTTATTTTCAAATGTTAAAATCACTAATCACACATTAACAAAAATTCCTTCATTTGAAGTTTTATATAGATACCCACCACCATCAGTAAAAGAGAATGTTATTACCAATTTTAATATACCTAATGTAAAAATCTGCATAGCCACTTCTAATGAAATCCTTCATATCTTAAAAAATCATCTTAAACAATCAAGGAACTAAATCAAGCAACGAGCTAATTGACAAGAACTAATCATTAATTTTAAGTAGGAGACTAGATGTTTATGTGACTCCGACCATACAAGAAAAAACTCACTCAAAGTTACAAAAATCATCAACTTACACCCAAGTTTACAATCTTTACAAAATCCTAGAGAGTAGTTCAACCCATGTTTTAGATATACCAAATAAGGGAAAGTTACTTGATGTTTTCCATCATGTTTGAAGAAAAAGTTGGGACCAACAACTTCTAAATAGAGAAAACTATATATTTTGGAAGAAGAAGAGGTACTTGTATTGAAGCTTGTGGATATCTTAAAATTTAGAACCAAAATCCTATGGAGGAACCTTTCATAAGATGAAGCTAATTATGAAAATGAAAATTTAGATCAAGACATCTCTCTTACTCAATATATTTCGAGGATGGAGCATTTCAAGAGGGCATGGCTTATAATATGCCTATAATAAGCTAAAAGTTAGCTATAAGTACGTAGTTATGTCGATAAGCATGTCTATTTTGGAATGGGGTTTCCATAATCTTAATTTAATTATTAATAATTATTAAGTAGATGGCAGGGATTTAACCTCCATAGAATACTCTTAATAGCATACACAAATCAATGGCTAAGACTTATTTCAAAAATAATTATGCATTTTCCTTCTTTAATTAAATTCATTAATTAAAAAAATGTCATATGAACAAATATCATATGAAATTAGTTATAATTTTTTGAGCATATGGTATTTGATAAGCCATAATATTAATATTTATTACATATTTTTTTTAAATATAATTTTGTTTAATTTATATATTATTTTATTTATCATTAACAAAGAAAAAATATAATTTAGTTACTTCTTATTGTTTTTTTAATTTTAAAAACTTAGATGTAATAAGCGTTTTGATGTGTGAAGGGTTATTCTATTTATACTTATATTATTATAGTCTAGTGTATATCATTCATCGTGTGAAGAGTTATGACTCTTATGTTGAGATTTTTTCTGTTTTGAATAAAATAGGCAAAAATCTCATTAGGTGACAAAAATTAGGAATTAGTTCCTAGATTAGCTCCAGTTTGTTGGGAGGGAGTTAATGCATCCTAAATTTAAGTTGAGAGGATTTATGAGACTGTTAGATTCTCCTGCTATATAACAGGTACCCATACGTTTGTTTTGGAGAGTGTGTGTGAATTGTAATCTCCTGTTTGAATTAATAAGAATGCCAATGCCCTGTTGTGTGGACGTAGCCCAGGAGGTTTGGGTGAACCACGGTAAAATCACTGTGTCTTTATGTGCTTGATTAAATCTGTTGTGTGTTAATTGTTTAAAGTTTCCGCTGTGATTTATTCTGACAAGTGGTATCAGAGATTTCTGTTGGAATGCGTTGAACGCTGGTGCGTGGAGTCGCCGGTCGAACGCTGGCAATGCTGCTGGTGCGCACTGCTGTTCAACCTGCGTGTTGACTGGCAGCGTGAAGCGCAGAGGATAGAGGCGGATTCAAAAACAATCGTTGCTGGTGCAAGGTCTGCGTGGAGAGCTGGCGGTGCCTGTGCGTTGGGACGCTGCCTGTACCCCTGCGTGGAGGTTGGTCTGGTCATAAACCTGCGTGCAAGAGACTGCGGATGCGTGGAGTCGATATGCAGAAGGCCGTTGACCGATAGCAGGTTTTTTTTCTGCTGTGCTAACTTCTGAATGAGGTTTGATTGAAACGCTGATCTCAGTCAAAACGTATGCCTTTTTTTGTTTCCGTTAAAAGCGATATGCAACGTTTATTTGAATGGGTCGAGATATATATGAAGTGCAATGTTTTAAAAGTTCATTTAAATATTGCAATGTTTTAAAACCAAAATTTCAACGATAAAATTTAAATCGAATTGTAACAAAATCGATATACAATATTAAATCGATTTATATATATCGATTTATAAAGGTGTGATACCATTTGCATATGGTATGGGGTTTTTTTTAAATGTTTTTAAGATATGGTATGAAGTTTTAAAATCAATTTGTATGCCAATGTAATATGCCTTTTAAAAAAAGGTCGATTTGTAATAAATTACCATTGCATATGGTATGAAAGGGAAGAAGAGGTAAAGTTTTTTTTTTAAAAAACATTGATTTATATAAATCGATTTGAGGGCCTTTGTATGAAGTGAAAGGCATTTTTTAAAGGCAAGATCAAGGATAAAATTTTTTTTAAAAGGCAGTGAGAGGCACTTAAAGGAAGGCAAGGGCAATTTTTTTTTAAAGACATTTTTTAATTAAAAGGGCATTCTTTATTTGAAAATTGGTTCTGGAGATTACTGTGTTTTTTGCTGAAACAAGATGGCGAAAACTCAAAGTGTCCGTTTTAAGAACGATGTGCTTGGAGCCTTGTTGTCTGAGGCTGAGGAGACGAGGAAGAGGTCGAATGCAGACACCTCTACATCAGAGGTAATGATGGCCAGAGGTCGCTCGAGAGAGAGACACTCCGGGGGAAAGCATAGCGATTCTCGTTCAAAGTCTAAAGGAAAGAAGACAAAGGTGAAGTGCTGGCATTGTGGGAAAGCTGGACACCTGAAGAAGGACTGCTGGAAGCGACAGCAGCAAACTTCTAAAGCAGATTCTTCGACAGAGAAGAAGGAGGCAAATGCGACAGATACAAGTTCGTCATCTGGTTCAGGTATGAGCGACGAAGTGTTGTCTGTTAATATGTCAAATCATGATCAACATTGGTTGTTAGATTCTGGTGCATCAAACCACATGTGTATTCATAGAGAATGGTTTAAGACATATAGATCAGTTAATGATGGATTCGTGTACATGGGTAATGATGTCACATCTAATATTGTTGGGATAGGAAGTATACAACTGCAAATGTTTGATGGCACAACTAGAATATTAACAGATGTGAGACATGTTCCAGACTTAAGGAAAAATCTAATTTCACTGGGAGCACTTGACTCGAATGGATATAAAATTGTAATTCAAGGTGGAGTTATGAAAATCTATAAAGGTATCTTACTAGTAATGAAAGCTAAGAAAGTAGGAAATCTGTTTCAGTTAGAAGGAAGAACAGGGTCAGTTCATGTGTCTACGGTGTCTGAACATGATAGTAGTTCCATTCGCCTATGGCATCAAAGGTTGGGCCATATGAGCGAAAGAGGGTTGAAAATTTTGGCTGATCGCAAGTTACTTCCAAATCTGAAGTCTGGAAAGTTAGATTTCTGTAAGCATTGTCTGTTTGGAAAACAAAGTAAACAAAATTTTAAAACAGGCAAACATACTAGTAAAGGGATACTTGATTATATTCATTCAGATGTTTGGGGTCCAGCCTCCTACAGCGTCATATGGTGGTTCGTCGTATTTTGTATCATTTATTGATGACTTTTCTAGGAAGGTGTGGGTCTACATGTTGAAAAGGAAGTCTGATGCTTTTTCAGTTTTCAAACAGTTTAGAGCATTGGTAGAAAACAGCACTGGTAGAACAATAAAGTGTTTAAGAACTGACAATGGTGGTGAGTTTACTTCCAAGGAGTTTGACAGCTATTGCAAGGATGCAGTGATCGAGAGACATAAGACCACGGTTTATACTCCTCAGCAAAATGGAGTTGCTGAACGCATGAACAGGACTCTTCTAGAGAGAGCAAGGAGTATGCTGAGTAACGCCGGGTTGCAGAAGGAGTTGTGGACGGAAGCTGTGGCTACAGCTTGTTATGTGATAAATTGGTCGCCATCAACAGCGATAGACTGCAAAATTCCGCAAGAGGTATGGAAAGGACACCCTTGTGATTATTCTAAACTCAGAGTGTTTGGTTGTGATGCATATGCTCTAGTGCCTAAACATCAACGAACTAAGTTAGATCCAAAGTCTAAAAGGTATGTCTTTGTTGGGTATGGTGTTGGAACAAAGGGATATAGATTGTGGGATCCTACTACCCGCAAAATCATCATCAACAGAGATGTAAAGTTTAATGAATCCTCTCTTGTACAGTTAGATGTAGATAGTAGATTGAAACAGGATGATGTATCTGACTTTCAGCACATTCAGTTTGATAACATTTCTAATGATAGTCATGATGACCATAGTTCAGATACTAGTCATGAACAGGTTTCAGAATTAGAACATGAACAGGGTTCAGGTTTAGATCATGAACAGGTCTCAGATACTGATCGGCAAGAAGTTCCTACAGATGGTAGTCAACCAGAAACATCCTTAAGGAGGTCGACAAGAATCAAACGACCACCGAGAAGGTATGATGATTATGTTACTTCAGTTGCATTTACTGCTAATGACAATGAACCTCTGTGCTATCAGGAAGCAATAGAAGGTTCGAATAGTGACAAGTGGAAAGCAACCATGAAGGACGAAATGATGGCCTTGAGTAAGAACGGCACATGGGATCTGGTTGAGCTTCCGAAAGACAGGAAAACTGTGGGGTGTAAATGGGTTTTCAAGCTGAAACGGGTGTGAATGATACGGAGGACAGGTACAAAGCGCGACTGGTTGCAAAAGGGTTTTCTCAGAAAGCAGGCATTGACTTTCATGAGATTTTTTCACCAGTTGTTAAAATAGTTTCAATTCGAATTGTGTTAGCTTTAGTTGCTTTGTTTGATTTAGAGTTACAGCAACTAGATGTTAAGACTGCTTTTCTACATGGAGATCTAGATGAGGAAATTTATATGGAACAACCGGAAGGGTTTGTTCAACATCGCAATGAGAAATTTGTCTGCAGGCTCAAGAAGTCATTATATGGCCTGAAGCAGTCGCTTCGGCAGTGGTATAAGAAGTTTGATTCTTTCATGTTGAGTCAGAAATATGTTAGAAGTGAATATGATCATTGTGTGTATTTCAAGCAATTGAAAAATGGCATGTTCATTATCTTAGTGTTGTATGTTGACGATATGCTTTTAGCAAGCAAAAGCATTGATGAAATCAACAGGTTGAAGACTCAGATGGCAAGGACATTCGATATGAAAGATCTAGGAGCAGAAAGAAAGATTTTGGGCATGGAGATTTTCAGAGACAGGAGCAATGGTAAGCTGTGGCTATCACAACAGAAGTATGTTGAGAAGATACTTTTGAGGTTTGGTATGAATAATGTGAAGCCTGTGTCAGTCCCTTTCGCTTCCCATTTCAATCTTTCTTCGGGTTTATGTCCTAATACAGATGAAGAAAAGGATTATATGTCTCAAATTCCATATGCCAATGTAGTAGGATGTTTGATGTATGCGATGGTTTGTACTCGACAAGATATTTCACATGTAGTTGGGGTTGTCAGCAGGTACATGGCAAATCCGGGTAAAGAACACTGGTCAGCAGTGAAATGGGTGCTTCGGTACTTGAGAGGCACAAGTAGTTATTGTATCACTTACAATAAGAGTAGTGAATTTGTTTGCGGATATGTTGATTCCTATTTTGCAGGTGATTTGGATAAGAGAAGGTCAACTTCAGGGTACGTCTTTACTCTTGCAGGTGGAGCTATTAGCTGGATGTCAAAGCTACATAACATTGTTGCTTTATCCACTACTGAAGCAGAATACATTGTTGCTTCTCATGCTTGCAAAGAGGCGGTTTGGTTGAAAGGTTTGCTTGGTGAGTTTGGTAGGCTACAGGACAACATCAGGTTACTTTGTGATAGTCAAAGTGCAATACATTTGGCTAAGAATCCGGCCTATCATAGTAAGTCAAAGCATATTCCAATTAAGTACCATTTTGTAAGACAAGTTATTACTGAAAGGGGAGTCTCTCTTGAAAAGGTGCATACAAAGGAAAACTGTGCAGACATGTTCACGAAACCAGTTTTGTTAGAGAAGCTGCGTTGGTGTTTGGCTTCTCTTGGCTTGCAGAAGAGATAAAATAATAAAGAACAGGGCATCAGGCTAATTGTTGTCAAGGTGGAGATTGTTGAGATTTTTCTGTTTTGAGTAAAATAGGCAAAAATCTCATTAGGTGACAAAAATTAGGAATTAGTTCCTAGATTAGCTCCAGTTTGTTGGGAGGGAGTTAATGCATCCTAAATTTAAGTTGAGAGGATTTATGAGGCTGTTAGATTCTCCTGCTATATAACAGGTACCCATACGTTTGTTTTGGAGAGTGTGTGTTTGGAATCTCCTCGTTTGAATTAAATAAGAATGCCAATGCCTTGTGTGGACGTAGCCTGTGAGGTTTGGGTGGAACCGCCGTAAAATTTACCGTGTCTTTATGTGCTTGATTAAATCATGGTGTGTTAATTGTTTGGTTTCCGCTCGTGATTTATTCTATATCTTACATTCTACTCCTAAGTCATTCCCACATCGATATAACATCATATAAATTAATTAATAAAATATATTTTATATAATATTTCTTTCATTTTAATATATATATATATATATATATATATATATATATATATATATATATATATATATATATATATATATATCTTATTTAAATATTAAGATAAACAATAACTTTATAATTAATTACAATGATGATTAATAACAATTTATATAAACTCAATAAAAATATTTATTCTAAATAAATTAATTACAAAAATTTAACATATCAAAAAATACTATAATTTATTTATTATTATTATTATTAATTATAAATTTCCCATTATTTTATCTTTAATCATTCACATCAATTAATGTTATCTTTCATTATCCAAATCTAATTAATCAATATTTTTTAGATTAAATTAACTTACAAAAGACATATCATATATAAAGATAAATACAAAAGCAAAAAATGATTGCTAAAACAAATAAAATCTCAATAGACTTTTATTAGATATCTTTTTTTTTTGGGATTTAAATGCATTAAGTAAGTCATTCAGCTATGACCATTTCCATGAGAGGTAGTTGTAAGTGACAAATTTCTCATGCTTTTCAAATAATCCACTTAGCATTAATAGCATATGGTGATTTTTGAATAGTCCACTTATAGTTTTATTCTTTTTTACCAAAAGAGTACAAAATTAAATTAAAAGTAAGAAGTGTTTATTAAAATAAAGTAAAACCTTAATAAAAATTTATGATGTGGACTCAACTAAATACAAAGTTAATTTTAACTTTATGGCATCAATGATTAGTACTTTTTATGAATCGGTTGTATGCATTATTATGGGTTTGTGTGGTAAAATTTATTATAATTATGTTAAACGGTAATGAGGATGTTTTGTAATTTAACTATTAGTTGATAGTGAGGATAATTATTTATAAATGTGATTTGATTAATTTTCTTTATTGAAGGAAAAACATATCTTTGAAATGACTTGTTAGTGGTTGTTCAAAAGGTAAACTTTTCTCTTACAAAATGCCAATAGATTTGGATCATTAACCTATTTTTCCTAACCAATCAAAGTTAATTTTAATTCTTCTTAGTTCATAATTATCACTAAGACTACCACAATCAAATTATATGTTTTCTAATAACATATAATCTAAGTCTCATATATGAAAACATTTAATATATCATTTCTTAATTTGTTTAGAAAAAGGAGATGCATAGGCAATAGAATCATATCAAATTTGGCACCTGATTTTTTATACCAATTGCACGAAATTCATGACATTGGCACATATCTTTCCAAAATGTGGTTATTTGCATCAAGCAACTTAAATGAATATGAAAGAGGGTTATGGGGAGATACATTTTGCATACGATGGTTAGCAAAATGATTAAATATAGCAATTGTGATTTGGTCATTAACAAAGAAAAATAGATATGTGTTATTCAACAAAGATGCAAATATAGGCCCTTATTGCATTTTGTTTCATGACGCAAATCCATTACGAACCATTTCTCTACAATATATATGCAATTTTGAAGCATATAATATCTACGTATCGTTATTCTGCAAAGATATTCAAAATCACTGCAAACGTATGAAGCACAATATGCAAACTATTGGATTAAATATCCCATCAATTATAACATCTAATTGTGGTGATAGTCTTTTTAGTGCAATATGTTATTTAGTAGCAACATATTTCAATGTAGAATCTTTGAGACATCACATTGCTTAGTCCTTCTACAATGCAATTATGGGTGGTGATCAAAAGGCATTGCAATGCTTACAACAATATCTAACAACTGATGTGATACAAAACACAACAATGTTTAACAATTGGAAAGTGTATCTCATAAATATGGAAATTCCATATGAAAAAGGAAAGATATAGGGGTGATGCAGGAGCGTTAAGGTAGAGCCAGCAATGTGACAAATTTGGTCACATGTTGTGGCTTGAAAAGAGGGCTAGCAGTCCTAAGCATTTAAATAATTTGTATTTATTTGTTTTTTTTTAAGTATTTTGTTTAAGTTTAATTTGGGCTAACTCAGCCAATGTAATTTGCATAATAAAAGAATGGTTAATTTACGATTAGTTGAGAATTTAGTTGAATAAGTTGAATAAAATGTTTTGGAAACTGAAGGAAAGTTTCCCAACCAAATGGCGATTTTGGAGAATGACAAATGAAATCAAATCCACTGTTGTGGGGTTCTTCCATCCGTAGAGAGAAAGGAGAGAATAGAGGAGCAGAAGTAAATGTAAAAACTAGCCATCTGAGGGCTTGGCTCTGTGTTTTCTATTTTCCAAATTATTTCCAAGTGTTTTGTGTTTGATCGGAATCTCTATCTTTTAAACAGCTTTTCTTTTCCAAATAATGTCTAAGTGTTTTGGTGCTTAATCGGGCTCCCTGTTTTAAATTAATTATTTGAATCTTTATTGAAGTCGAATACTTGTATTTAAGACGCACATCGAGAAATATTAATTGGATTTTCCGGAACGATGGGTCTATAACCCTTGCATTATTCTTTGTTGAATCATATTGTATTAACCACATACCAAATACCAGTCAGACTTACAGGTGCGACGAGAACCGTTAGATCTAGCCGATCAACGGCGGGAGATCATACAGCAGTTGGAGCGACATCGCAATTCGCATAAAATAGCAGTTAAGTCCCGTTTCACAAGTCAAAATATTTTGTTTGTGATGTGAAGTACCATGTCGAAGGTGTAGCACGAACTGTCAGATCCATCCGAGATCGAACAGCGGAGATTGGAGTAGTGATCGCAAATCGCAAGTCATAACAATTAACACTAAGGGCCATTGCAGGGTAAAGTAAAAGATTTGCGATGTGAAATGGGGAGGACCACATGTCACCACAGCGCAACATCGCATCTCGTAGAAAATAAGGTTTAAGCCTTGGGGTTTTGTTGTAAAAATTGTGAAGTGTGACTGCCGACGATTGGCCGAAGCCGTGTGGGTTCCTTTGGTAAAGAACTCCTGCGAGTTTACGTTTTGTTTGGGATATGCGTTGGTTTGGGTTAGATTTTTTTAAGTCTACGTATTATATAGAAACTCCGATGTTGATCGCGCAAAGTATGTATGTATCGGTTTAGGCACATGAAGGTTTAAAACACCGATGTTGATTTGTAATGTATGTATGTATTAAATCTTAAAACTCACATTCCGCAGCGTTATTTTGACATATTGCAGTAGGACTGCATCAAGGGGGGACCGTTTTGTTTATAATGGATATCAATCATTTTCAAACTAAATATTCAGGTATGGTCCCCTGCCACAGAATCCATTGTAAATATATATTGATAGCAATCCGAACTATTATAAAAAAATTGACATAATATAATTTGAAACAAATGCAACACATACACACTGTGAACCATTATCAAAAGAACAATGTGACAACACATGCATTTTTCATCTTGATCAACATGCAATAAATCTAGAAAAAACGTAAAAGCATAATGATAACTATCACAATCTAAAATAAAAATAAAAATAAATAAATAAATTCGTTAAAGGAATAAACACAATGACACATATTCTAGTAAACACAAAAGGAATAATTTCCATTGTCATACTTTTACAAAAATACCAATCATAGAAAAAATGTCCCATAATGACAAGCCAAAATGACATATCCTAGGTTAAAACAAAAGTTTCGTAGTAAAAAAAAAAATGAAAAAACTCTGCAATGACTAAGCATGCTCACATAAATCGAAATACGACTTATATGAAGCAAATTGAGGATTCTCCTAGGAACATATGTGAAATTTGTGAAGAATTACATTTTTCAAAGAATATTAAGTGCTTCACTGAAGACCCGTCGAAAGAATATGTAAATTTGACAACAAATGGGAAAACATTTATTAGTACAAAAATATGTGTTACTTGCAAAAGAACACTTCAAAATGGAAAATTGCCACAATTTGCAAAACATGATCAAATAAGATGTAGCGCAACATTACCAATTATAAGTACACTTACAAAAATTGAGGAGAGGCTTGTATTACTAAGAATTTCATTTTCACAATGAAAAGACCAATTATCAATGTTTGTGTCCATATGGATATTGTGCAAAAGGCATTTCCATTATTCATGAATGAAACAAAAACCATTGCAATTGCATTGAAAAGGTGATTACATTACAAAAATGCATACCAAATAGGTTAAATATGTGTAAACATTGTCATGAAAGCATTACAAGAACTATGTTCAAGAACTCTATACAGAGCTGAGAAAAAATGTATAAATAAGAACTAGATTCAAGTCCTTGAACAATACAATAAAAGGTCTATGCAAAATGAAGACACTTATAGTGACAATAATACAAGTAGTGAATCAGACAACGAAAAGCCTATTAAGACATTAGTATATGGATTCACATAATCACAACACATACATGATTTGTAAGACAAGATTGCTGAGATTGCACCAGCTAAAGGATAACATCCTCTTAGAATTTCTTGTTGGGTGTGGAGCTTTATTATCTTCCTGATTCAAAGATCTTGTTTCAACCGGGTGTATGCCCCAGGAGGACTATACACCCCTCCATGCGAGGGGGGTGTATCCCGCTTGGCTAGGGGGTCTGGGGCTAGTGAGCCCCCGAAGCTAAAAATAGATGTAAAATTTCCTTATAATATATTGTAATTTCGTAGTCAATATATGTCATTCATTAGGCGGATGATATGACGATAGAATTTATCTTAATTTAGGGTTTTTTTACCAAAAAGGAAAACCTCTGTTTATATGAGATAATTGTATTGTGATTGTGTATTATTATTCTGAGCGAGAGAGAGAGAGAGAAAGGTGGCTATGTGAGAGCGAAGAGGAAATCAAAACAAATCTTCTGCAGGTTGCATCTCTTCTTTTTTCTGGATAATATAAAAGGAAAGACTGGTTGTTTCTCCATGGACGTAGCCCAAAATTGGGTGAACCACATATATATGTGTCTCTCTTGTCTTATATGTTCTCATATTTTTTTTTTCTGTAATATTTAATCTGTTTCATTGTTCCATTGATCGATTTCTAACATTCTATGTGTTTCATTGCTCCAACATTGTTTTATGGAGATCCACGTGACAATGACATTACAAAAATATTTAGCTACTAGAAAATAATGTAATGGGAACTGTTGCAAGCTAGCAATAATTTTTCATACCATATAACAAAATTGTTTTTCAAAACTATGCGAATAATAATTGAAAAATTCATTTCTTGAATGTGCATACGAATACAAAAAGGACAACTAAGAGAAAGCAAATTATTCACAAAAGATGTCAAGTACAAAGAAAATTTGGAAAAGATATTGAAATATGATATTGGATACATAGATTTCATAAACATTCGCACCTCTCCTGGTTACTTACAATAGATCAAAAGAAACATATTTGCAATGATACGACAATTAGGCCATCCAATTTTCTTTGTTACATTTACAAGTACAAACCATCGGTGGGAACCATTATTGAGTACATTGCTTGAATTGTATAAAAGTAGAACAATAAATAATCACACTGAAGCATTGGAGGATAATGACATTGATTACATTGTAAGAAAATATCTTGTCACATGTACTCGTTATTATAGGAATAGAATAAATTCCATGAAGCAATTGATATGTCATGATTCCACATTCTTTGGAAAAAGCTCAGATTACTCTTTTATAAAAAAATTCCAAAATAGGGGTAGCAAACATGGACATAGATTGTTATGGGTAGAAAATGCTCCGATATATGGAAAGAATAGTAATACATAAATTCAAAACATTTTGGACAATTACATAACATGTGACACTAATGATTTGGATTCAAAACTTGCTAAAGTACACAAGCAATTCCATACAATAAGTTGTAAAAAGCAAAAAACATCGAATTGTTGATACAATTTTCCTATGCCACCAATAAAAATGACAAATATCATTGAACTAATTGATGTAGTTGAAAAAAAACTTAACAAAAAATAAAAGTTGCTATTTGTATTCTTGGAGCAAACAAAATATGATAGCTTAACAAGTTTCGAAAACTTCTTAATGGAAATAGGATTAACTGAAGATGAATATGTTTGAGTAATTCAATCTTCAACAACTCAGCCAACAATTTTCCTAAAATGAAAACCTTCACACATTTGGAACAATAGATTTGCAAAGGAAATGCAAAATTTGTGGAAAGCAAATACATATGCACAATTTATGCTAAATGCATATGCTACAACATCATAGTGTAGCTCATACCTGACCAAAGCTGACAAGTGTATGACAAATGGATTTAGAAGAATATGCAAAGAACGTGAAAACAATGAAATAAATGTTATACAAATGATAATTACACTTGGAAACGTGTTACTCAATATCCAACAAATGTTTGTACAACAAGCTATTCATATATCACGTTCATTTCCATGAGTTGCAATTCAAGAAAGTTTTTTCTTAAACACATCGCCACCAAATGAATGGACATGTGTGCTTAAGGCAGCGATTCTACTTAAACAAGAACCTAACAACACAAAATATATAATGTGTCGTTCTATTATTGATTACTACATAGATCTTCCAACTAATATTAAATGCATTTGCCTTTCATAATTTGTGTCAAATTATAAGAAAAATGGCGTGCACATATCAAAATGGAAAAAACCGAATGTAATACGATTTGTTAGGTACAAAAAGCATCTTGACTATGAAACGTTTTTTTAGAGAGAAAGTATTGTTATAGGTTCCATTTGAAAAAAATGAGAACACTTTGAAACAAAACTTCACTACATGGAAAATTGCATATACTTTCTATGAAAATATAATTCAGATCAATGAAGATAAATTTACTTATAACATCAATTTTGCATGGGGTGATAGAGAAAGAACAATTGAACAATTTGACAGTTCTATGAATATTAACGATACAAAGACAAAAAAACAAAGAAATGATATTCATTATGAAAATTTCAACTTGCAAATAGATTTGCAATGTTCACAACAATTGAATATGAAAATAAACATCAATCTTGGATTTCAAGTCACAAAACATATGTTTTTCTTGAAAATAAAGAGTACTACAAAATTAGGAGAATGCTAAATAGAGAACAACAAACAATTATTAAAGACATTACATTGATAAAAAACAAATACATGCACAAACCAATGTACATGTTCCTTATAGGCAGAGAAGGTACAGGAAAAACATTATAACAAAAGAAATATTTCAAATGTTTATACGAATGCATGATACATACAATACAATTGACCATCTAAAGCCAAAAGGATTGTTATTAACGTATCTAGGGAAATATCCATATAATGCAGGAGGAACAACCATTCACTCTGCATTACTAATGTATTTTAACAAATCTCAATTTCTTCCACTTAGTAATGAAATGTTAGATACTTTATCAAATCTATATCAAGAACTACAAATTGTATTCATAGATAAAGCCTCATTGATTGGAAGTCAATTTCTATATTCAATTGACAATCATCTTAGAAACATAAAAACATATTCAAACAAAATACTTCGGAAATATTGACATGATATTTTGTGGTGATCTTAACCAAGCACAACCAATACGAGATTCTCCGATCTTTGAACAACCTACAGTTAATTTTCGAACGAATAACATATTACTTTTGGAAAGGAAATGAAAATGTTATGAACTACATACTATAGTGCGCAAGAAAAATGAAAATTTTATTTCCATTTTGAAAATAATGCACACAAATAGCCAAACAAGTGATGGCTTAGAATATATCAATACAAATTAAAGACGGCCTACACTTAATAGCCCTACATTTCCTTACCTATTTTGCAAAAATAAATATGTTTCAATGCATAAAAAACACATGTTATCATTTATGTTTGGGAACAGAATCATAATTCATGCAATTGATGAAGATGAAGAAAACCATGGAAATGCCCCTATTTATTAGCATATAGCTTCTTTACCCTTGCAAATTGTTATAAAATTAAACATGTTAGCTGAAATATATGACTATAACTATTAATCACAAGATGCGCTGGTAAACGGCGCCGATGAAATCATCAAAGAATATACTAAAATAGATAAGATTGATGTCATATGGATTAAGTTTCATGATCCACATATTGGACATCAACAAGCCAACAAGCTATGTTATATCTATAGTAAAAAATTTCAAAATATTGGACATTGATACTTCGAATATCAAAACCTATATTTACAAAAGAAAAAAAAAACTATTTAAAAATTCGAAAACAATTTCCAATTCAACTTGTATGTGCACATACAATACATAGGTCACAAGGTTTAACTCTAGAAAGTGTTTATGTTTGACCCAACTGGCATGTGAATGCGTGGATTGGTATTCACAACCCTTTCATGTGTAAGAAACATATAATTTGTGTATTTTATAAATGACCGTACAAATAAAAACTTTAAGGTCAAAAAACAAGTCGAAAGTGAAATGCAACACTTACGAAATAATGCAAAATGGATTCTAGAATATGATTACCAATTCATATAATTTGAATATTCTATCTTGATTATTTCATTGAACACACACAATTTTAATGCACATATCATTGACATATTGAATGATTCTGATACAATGCAATCTGATATCCTCTGTCTATGATAAACATATATGACAATATACAAAGAACAAGAATGGTTTGTAAATGTCAATTTCATATCAAATTGTTTTAAACATGGAACTATGATACTAGAAAAAAAAACATATTACAATATTGTAACGTATGCATTTTGAAGAACAAATTGTAAAATCAACTTTAGCAAAATTAATAGTTCATTTATTGCAAATCATAGTACTCAATATCTATGCTCCACCACATACAACTTTAATCAACATAAAATATAATTGAAAAATCATTATGCAATGTACTTTTGAATGAAACCATAATAATTCTAGGTGATTTCAATATTTTACAAACCAATGATAAAGAAAAACAATTAAAAATATATATGAACAATTACAATTTTCATTTGTTGCTAGATAAAACTAATCATGTAAAAGAAACACTCATTAATCATGTATGGTCAAATATAGCAAAGGAACAATATAGAATATTTATATTTGATACATATTGGTTTGATCATGATGCAATTTCTCTTGTTCTTGGTTTATGAAATACATATAAATCAACACACACACACACATATACAAAATATTATTTTCTTCATACTTAACCAAAGAATATTTTATATCAAAGTAAAACATATGCCAATGTCTCTTTTGAAATGGATCAAAAAACAATACCATATACTACAATAAGGCTTGTAAATTATACACAATACTAACGAAATAAAAATTTGAAAAAAAAAAAGATATATATTGTACATCATTTTATTAATATTTATTTTCATAATTAAATACCTTTTTCAATGCAGATTGAATCAAAAGAATCATCAATATTTCAAGGCAAAAGGAGAAAAAGAAAAAACAAACATGGAACATGGAATTAAAAGATAAATGCTTTTGCCTCTTCTATTGAAAATATAGTTTTCATTTGACAAATGAATTTTGTACTTTGATGTATTATTTCAAATAATATCTTATATTCTTATACATCAAATTTTATACATTGTGATAAACAATACTTGAAAATGATGAAGAAATCATAAGTGACATGAAAGAAGAACTTGAACAAGCAATTTCAAAGAGGTATGTTCATTGTGATTTTCAAAGAGATATGTTCATTGTAATTATTAAGAAAATATGTTATTTTTATACAAATAATATAGATATATGGTAGGTGTTCGCTCTTACTTATACTTTGAGAAAATATTAGAAAAAAGTAAATAGTTATTATTGTTTATTTAAAGTTCTAAAGGCACTAAAAAAATATTATGTACACTTGTCTCTCACATAGAAAATGTACAAATGTTTGAATAAAAAAAAATTGGGCAAGTGAAGAAACCATTGGCACACAAACATCGCTGATGAGCTCCATCATTAGGTACATTTGGAGGGGTTAATTGTCACCTTTTTGCCTTATTAAGTCTCTTTTTCTCACATTTTAATTATATTATGGTCTTATGTTTCTAGTGTAGATGGTGATTAAGGTTTGTCATACTTCGAATGCCTAACATGAGTTAAATGCAATAAAATCATGAATATATTGCATTTTTTATGAAGATTTTTCCATTAAAGCTCAAGGTAGACAAGAAGGAGAGATTATAGGGGGATTTTCCACGTCCTTAACTCCCAAAGGCAGCCAAGGGATCCTCGATATTCCCTCCAACAGCTCAAAATCAAAGGCGTCCAAGCAAACTCAAGATCAAGTGCACCAAAGCTACACTTCACTTGCAGTCAAAGTGGACACATAACCTACTTCTTAGGGAGTTTTTGGTAGCTACCCTTTAGGGTAAATAGGTTTGAGCAAGAGCTCATTAGGACTCAAACTTTATAGGAAGCTAATAGTCTCTTAGCACTTGTAATAGGTTTTTGAGACTTTCATGTTGATGTAATGACATTATCTTTTGCAATAAAATGAGTATCCAGATTGTGCTTCACTGATCTAGTTTCATAGGGCTAGGCTTGTGGTTTAGGACCCAATCCATTGGCCTTAGTCTCTCTTGTGTATTCATTCTTCACTTTTATTTCATTGTAGCTAGTTTTTCTTATGAGTTTTTAGCT
Source organism: Pinus albicaulis (assembly GCA_034641835.2). Lineage (NCBI taxonomy): Eukaryota > Viridiplantae > Streptophyta > Pinopsida > Pinales > Pinaceae > Pinus > Pinus albicaulis. Next base: position 633,211,243 of record CM076569.1, read on the forward strand.
AGTTTGCTTACATTTCAATTCATTGTTTTTAGTTTGTTTCCATTTGTCTTTTGTTGTAGATTAAGCTTGCTTACATTTTGGTAGAATACGTTGTAAACTCAGAAAGATGTGTGTCAAGCCTCCCTCTCTCATCTCTTTCATTACAACTTGAGGAGGTAGACCTTATCCACAGGCCAAAATTAATTTTTAGTTTATGATTTCTTGGAATGAATAGTTAGGTTGTTGTAGTTCCATGAACATGTTTAGAATGTCAGGTTAGATTTATGTTTGTATGTTAAAGTAGGTTTTATTTCCAAATTCAACTCATATTTTCCATTTCATTCATCATGAATTTGTCAATATTTATTGCATGAACAGGTAGTTCGCTTGCAAGTTCAAGTAGCACATCAAAGGAGTACTTCACCAGCACCTTCAGCTTCATTTCTCACCCTTCATCAACTTTCTTTTCCTCAAAATATTCATCAGCCCTATTTTCATATTTTTCATCTTCATACCATGAGCAAAACCTAGAGGTGCAAGACAGGCTTCTCAAGAGGTTTTGAGCTTGGCCAAGGGGTTGGCCACCTCCCACTCATCCAAACACACCTTCACTCCACCTTCCCTACACTTTTCTCACCATTTTTGGCCTCGAATTTCCCTCGAAATATTTCCTATAGCAATTCATGACTTTCCTGTAGCACTACAAGAAACTTGTAGCAGCACTTGCAGTAGCACCAATGGGCCCCTCCTTAAGCCTAGAAACCACCATCCACCTCATCCAGACCTTCCAAAACCACCCAGACACCTTCATCCTTGCACCCATGAGTGCAAGCCCTTCATAACCCACCTTAACTCTTTCTCCTCCTAGCTACAAAACAATGCATTTACAAGCATATTTAGGTCATGATTAAAATCATGATAGATAGAACATAGAATAGACAGAGTGTGTTTAGCTATTTGGCCTAGAAAAGTGTGATTAGGTTAGTTTCCTTATGAAATTTCAATTCAGTAATTTACTTCTTTCAAGATGCCTAGTTTGCTTCCATTTCTTATCATAGCTTAATGTGTAGATTTCTTTCATTGCAGAGTAGTTAGATGTACTTTATTACCGTAGAATGGTTATTTTCTTGCCAATAAAGTAATGGCTTTGAATCATTTATAGCCCTAGGCCTAAATTCGTGTGTGACAAACTTGATCCAGAAGCCCTAGAAATAGCACCCTTTCATAGAGCTCGAAAGAGGATGACATGATTAGAATGCATCTGTTGTGTATATAGCACTGTCACCTCCAAGTTTGTACGAACCTCAGTTTGATAAAGTAAAGTAGGGAAACCTCTGGGAGTTGCAGCATTCTTGGTGCAATACTAGGGCTCACCAATCACATACATCAAAATAACAACAAATACATTGGTTAGGAACCATACTTTATCTATTTAATACTTACATTCTCTTCTCGTTACTTTTTTAAAATATGCATGCTTCCTCTTTGTTTCATGCCAGATTAATATTTCTAATATCATAAACAATAATTGTTATAGTTCAAGATAAATAATGACAAATATAAATCAAAGAACGACCACAATATATCATGAAAAATATAAAAGGTATGCATTTAAATATTAAACAATTTAATTCATTTACTATATCAATAAATGAATAGAGCATATACAATTTCTTTTGTATTCACTTTTCTTTTATAAACAATTTATACAAGCTAAAAATTACAACTCCAAACATAATAATTGTTAGGTCCCTATAATAATAATGTAGCCCCTTATTGTTATTTTTGTGGCCATGTAGTCCCCATATTGTTATTAATGTGCCCCATAGAAGCCCACTATTGTTATTTTTGTTCCCTTACATTATTATTGTTATGTAGGCTCTGATTATATTGTGACCCCTTAGACTCCTATGTATAGAAAGTAGGTTTTATCATTTTTATCATCCAGGAATTGTTCATTTATGTAATGTAAAGGAGGTTTCCCCCTCGAAAAGGCTAATTTATAAGTCATTGATCTATATTTTCTTCTATTTTTTGAGTTGGTTGCATAACATTTGGTATCAGAGCTTTGGATTCTAGGGTTTCTCTTCTTCAAACAGGTCATCTTGGAATTTTCACTATAATGTTTTTTATTCGAAGCTTCAGAAGTTGAAATTGATACCATGTGGATTCAAAATACTAGTGAACCTCGTGTATGAATTCAAATATTGGTTCGCCATATTTTTGGATATATGATCTCAGGAATTTAGGGTTTTTGCAGGCCCCATAATTTCATCTCAAACAAGTGACAGAGGGAAAATCGTCATAACTTTCGTTTTAGGCATCGAATTTGAATTATGTAAAAAGTGGCAGAAATTGCACAGACTTTAGTTTCTTTTATATCAATTTCAGGGAAGAAGTTCGAAACATTGACATGTGGCCTCGTACAAGTTCGCTCTACTGAACCAATCCATAATTAGGCCATTGTGGGAGATCAGACATAACTTTCTCTTGAAGAATCTAAATTAGGTCTAACCTGTGGCATTGGAAATAAGACTCAAATGGATACTATAGTACCTAATTTAAAATCTTGGGGGTTCGAAATTACAAAGATACATTAGGTTCAATATCGAGCTCCTCAAAAGGAAGAAAAAGGTGTGTATGTTTTTTAAAAATTGCACAACTTTTGTTTTAAAAAATAGTTTGAAGTGATTCCAAGGACATATTGAAGCATTGATATCAGTATTGAGTTATAAAATTCCTCCCAAAAAAAATCTCACACCCATTAATCCCTCAAAATTCTCTACTATGACGCATGAAGAGGAAGAAATGCAACATGATATATCAAAATTACAAGACCAAGTGCAACAAATTTCACTCTTGCAAAGAGTAACAAAAAATGAAATGGAAGCTAAAATGGATGGTTTGAAGAATTGCATGGAAGCTAATATCTATGGTATAGAATAAAAACTAAAAGGAAACATGGAATACATGAAGAATGGTCTAAAACCAAACATGGAAGGTTTGAAGGAAGGTTTGACAAAGTTACTACAAGAAATGATTCCTAATGGTGAAAAGGTAGTAGATGAAACTCATTATGAGAAAAAAGAAATGTTAATCATGATTTCATAGACTCTAATGTTGGATTTAAGACCCACCATATTCCAAATATCGATATGAGGAATTTTGATGGCAAGGATACAGTAACATGGATACTAAATATGGAGAAATATTTTGATATCCATAATGTGAAAAACATATAAAAGGTACACATTGCAACTTTATATTTAGAACCGAATCAATTTGTATGGTATTGATGGCTTTGTTCTCGTAAACCAATTGTCACTTGGTCAATTTTTACGAAGGAAATGATAACACATTATGAGGACACAAAAAGCAACGCCTTCTTTAACCAATTGATAAATGTCAAACAAAAGGGTTCAATGGTAGAACACATTGAGGACTTTCAAAAATTGAATATAAGGATAAATGATATTCCAAAGGAGCATAGGATTGATGTCTTCATAGGGACTTTAAAGGATAACATCCAACATGAGGTTCGAATTTGGGAACCTGATTCATTGGAGAAGGCATTCAAGTTGGAAAGAAAAATTATGGTAACAAAGAAGCCTACCACTCACAACTATAAAGATAGAAGTGTTGTTGCTTCTAGCCTTCCACAACCTATAGGATTGACACCAAAAAAATTGGAAGAAAAAGGAGAAAAGTGGCTTTGTTACAGTTGTGATAGAAAGTACACTAAAGGTCATAAGTGTGCTAAGAAGAAATTATTTTACACATATTGTGAAGAGGAGGAAGAAAATGAATAAGAAACTTCAAAAGAAGATGATATACACCAGGAACCAACCTTAGAGAAATAAGAAATGAATCCGACCATATCTTATAATGCATCAGAAGGAATTACCACTACTTAAACTCTCAATATAGAAGGACATATCAAGAAGAAAAAGGTAATAGTGTTAATTGATTCAAGTAGTACCCATAATTTTATTCATTGTAAGATGGCCAAGGAATTGAATTTCTTTCTATATCCAGCACCAGAGTGTCAAGTGATGGTTGAAAATGGAGGAACTATAAATTTCTCTGGAAAGTGCCATAATATCAAGATAACCATGGGGGGGTATGTATTGAATATCTCAATGCTTTCCATTTCAATAGGTGGTGCTTATGTTGTACTAGGAGTTCAATGGTTACAATCTTTGGGTACGATAGCATTTAATTTTCAAGAAATTTTCTTGAAATATTTTTGGGAAGGAAAGGAAGTTGAATTAAGGGGTATTGCAAGGAAACCAAGAAATATAATCAACTCTAATGGCATGAAAAAACTTCTAAAGAAAGAACAATGAGGCATAATTGCATGATTATTCTCACAGAGTTTTAAACATCGAAATCATCTTTTTCTCCATATCTCCAAAAATTATTGGACAATAATTCCAAGGTATTTGAGACTCCCAAAGGCCTCCCACCTATTCGTGATCATGATCATGCTATTCATTTGATTCCAAGAAGTGTTCCTCCAAACATAAGGCCTTATAGATATCCCTATGCCCAAAAGAACAAAATTGAATGTATGATTGCAGAAATGCTAGAGGCTAATATAATTCAACCTAGTCAAAGTTCTTTCTCTGCTCCAGTTACTAGTATTGGTGCACAAGAAGGATGGATCATGACACATGTGTCTGAATTATAGGGAGCTCAACAAGCTTACTATTAAAGATAAATTTCCCATTCCTGCCATTGATGAATTATTGGATGAATTACATGGAGCAAATTACCTCACCAAGTTGGATATTTGTTCAAGATATCATCAAAGTAGAATGAAGACTGAAGACTTTTAAAAAATAGCATTTAGAACTCATGGGGGTCATTATGAAATTTTTTTCATGCCTTTTGGCCTTACCAGTGCACCTTCTACATTTCAAGGGTTGATGAATTCCATTTTCAAACCCTTCCTTAGAAAATTTGTGTTAGTATTTTATGATGATATACTAATCTACAACAAGTCTTGGAAGGATCATGTTTAAGATGTTAACAGGGTACTCAAACTATTGAAGGAGAAACAATTATATTCAAAAACCTCCATATGTTTCTTAAGAGTACAGGAGGTGGAATATCTGGGTCATATTGTATCTCATGAGGGTGTTAAGGTAGACCCTAACATAATTAAAGCCACTAAGGAATGGAAATCCCCACAAACATAAAGCATCTTTGAGGATTTCTCAGGTTAACAGGGTATTATCGCAAGTTTGTTAAGAATTATGGGAGAATAGCAACACCTCTAACAACATTACTGAAGAAATATGCATTTTCTTGAACTCTAGAAGAAGCTAAGGCATTTAAACATCTTAAAGAGGCAATATACCAAGCACCAGTATTAGATATGCCAGACTTCAAAAAAACCTTTATTGTGGAATGCAATGCCTTATCAAATGGAATTGGTGTTGCTTTAAGGCAATAAGGAAGACCCATTGCTTATGAAATTCATCCAATTAAAGGAAAGTATTTACAAAAACCTATTTATGAGAAGGAAATGTTGGCAATACTACATGCACTAAAGAAATTATGACCTTACCTAATGGGAAGACACTTCAAGGTAAAAACATATCATGATAGTCTTAAATACTTTATGGAACAAAGAATATCTTCATAAGAAAAACAAAAATGGGTCACAAAGATGTTGGGTTATGACTTTGAAATCATCTACAAGAAAGGGAAGCTAAATTTTGTTGCAAATGCACTCTCAAGAAAGGATGAGGATGTGGAAGCATTTATATGTGTCATTTCTATTATCCAACTAGATTGGATAACCGAAGCAAGGGAGGAATGAAAGAATGACGAATAAGTGTGGACTCTCATTCAAAATTTGCAGTAAGATCCCAGTACATCTGATATATTTAGTTGGAAAAATGATTCATTATGGTACAAATATCGCCTATATATTTGTAAGAATTTACAACTAAAACAAAATATTCTTTTGGAATTGCACACCTCTCCCTTAGGAGGACAATCAAGATTTTTAAAAACTTACCACAGGGTTAAGAATTTTTTTTTGGGGATGGCCTTAAATCTGATATTCAAAAGTTTGTGGTAGAATGTTTGGTCTGTCAAAAAAATAAAGTTGAGAAAATTAAGACCCCGGGTCTGCTACAAAATTTATCCATTCCAAGTCAACGTTGGGAGGAGGTTTCAATGGATTTTATCACAAGTTTACCCAAGCCCAAAGGAAAGAGTGTCATCATGGTGGCAGTTGATAGACTTACCAAGTATGCACACTTTTGTGCATTATCTCATCCATTTAAAGCCAATACAGTTGCTACTGCATTTATGTAAACAATTCAAAAGCTACATGGAAACCCAAAGATTATTGTAAGCGACAAAGATCCCATTTTTCCTGGAAATTTTGGGACGGAATTATTTTCTTGTATGGGTCCTCAACTAGCTCATAGCTCATCTTATCATCCTCAATCTGATGAGAAAACTGAGATAGTGAAAAAAAATTTGGAAGGATATCTTCATTGCTTTGTATCTGAGAAACAAACACAATGGGTCAAGTGGCTACCTCTAGATGAATGGTGGTATAACACTTCCTTCCACACTGCAGCAAAAATGACCCCATTCATGGCACTTTATGGATATCATCCACCATCCATCACATCACCTTTAAGATAAAATTATAAGGTTCAAGCAGTGGAAGATAACATCGAGCATCAACAAAAATTTCACCAACTCTTAAAGGATAATATAAATTTGGCACAGAATCGAATGAAAAAACAGGCAGATCAACATCGCAGTGAAAGAAGTTTTGATGTAGGTGACTAGGTATTTTTACGGCTACAACCTGTTGTGCTATGCAACAACTCCCCCCATTTTTATTTTTCAAAATAATTTAGACCTTTGATAAATAAGAAATAGGGACCCTTCTTAGAAATATATTTTTGTTTTTGATAAAAATCAAAATCCAAAAAATAACACCACTTTTAGTTTTAATAAAACATTCTCATTGCAAATCGCATTTTCGCACAAATCTTTTCTTGGTTAAAACAATAAATCAGCGAAATCCTGATTTTGTGATCGTCGATTTGAAATTTCGCAAGCGACATTATAAATCGAATATCGCAGATTTACATTATAAAACTTTAAGCAATTCTTAACAAAACTCTGACATTGCGATATTGCGATATTGTGATGCTGCGATACTACGATTTTGCGATTCCCCGGTATTGCATAAACAAAAGGAAATATGCATTATTAAGACAGTTTCAAAGGGTGCGATGCGATTGATTTGACATGTTTGAATAAAGGTTTTTACGCAAAAATAAATCATGTCAGAAAGTATTAATTATGTTTTATCATCCCAATTTAAATAGTTATGGATGCGTCATGATTAATTAATGATATAGCTCTTTCCCAGATTTCTTTCTTTCAAAACAGATCATTTCAATAGATCTTCCATCATTTGATCATTTACTCTGTCTTTAATAGGGATTTCCTTTCAAGATATGTCCATCTGCAAATTTATTTTAAAGCATGACAAATAGATTGTTGTAGAATTCGAACAAACAGGAATGGCACCTATAGTCTCTGATACTATCTGCATTGCTAATGGAGGAGCTACTAAATGGAAATTTATTTACACTATACTTGAAGACGAAGATCCAGAAGTAGTGGAAGTCATGGCTACTTCTGATGATGCAACACCTTCAAATTCACAATTCAAATATATTGCATGCTTTTTCCTCCATAGGATAGCAGCAAGAGCTACTCTTCTTCCATACATCGACATGATTAGACGGGTGCTTGAGAAATCAATGATCAAAGACAGACAGTTAAGAACCTGCAAGGATGAGATTCTAGGTTCTTTTAGACCTGAAGATCTGAAAATCATGTATAAGCTACCCGACTCGCAAGATACCTACAACAATCAGTTTGTTGCAAAGTTGACTGAGAAGAACCAAGACCCGTTCAAGGAAATTCAAGGTTGGAGGAAATTATACAACAAGTTCAAATATGAGAAAACTGTGATGTATCCTATCACGTCATTAGCAAACCCTTATAATTTTGCAGCAGCAATGTTATGCAGATTATATGGTTTACCTGATAACACCAAGTTCTCCATAAATTGGCTTCCTCTAATTGACTCCTCTGTTAATTCCCTCATAATGAATTGGGCGACTTTTCTTTCTGAGAATCTAGTTAAGGCAATTAATGAATATCGCCAAACCAGAACTTCTTCCCCCAAATCTGTTCCCCAATTTTTTATGCCATCTGTTTTTCTACCAACTTTCCATTTATGGGATGGAAATGGACCCCTGAAGACCCTACCCCGATACATTTGAGTCAGAAAGAGATATGGGAACATAATTATGCACTACATTTTCATAGGCTGTGCTATGGAGTTGTATTACCATTACACCAATTTATGTTTGACACAGTGAGCCCTAGGTTCACTAAGGAAGCCCTTGCAGACTTTCAAATGATAGGTAGATGTTTTGTTGAAGAATCATTTTCATATATCAGAATTTTTGGAAGCTCCGCTCCCACGCATATTCTTCCTTTATATGTTTCAGATAAGTTGATGGCAAGAGAAGTCGCTTAGCAAACTGTTGGCAATGGACCCACTAAATCTTTGAAAGACAGTAAAAAGTCTTTATGGCCAAGTTTTCCAATTTCATGTGGTTCATTTACACTTAGCAATTTTAATCACGCATTGAAATAATGTCAAAAGATTGAGTTATTGAAGCTCCCCGTTTTACCCTCCAGGCAGTTTGACCCATAAAATATTGCTAATAAATTCACTTTGTCAGTCAAACTCAAACCTATTGTACACACTGATGACAGATTTGAAGATATTTTGCAATCTGCTGGGACTTTTGAAGAAATCCTAAATTTTGTCAAATTGAACCTGAATCCAAAAGAAATATAGAAATTCAACGAATTCAGAGAACAGAGACTCAGACGGATTCCACAGTATGTTTTGATTACCAGTTATGTGATTAAAGCAATTTAAGAAATCAGAGCAGAACAATTAGATTCACAAAATAAAAGTGAATTAGATCAAATATGTACTTCATTCAGCGATGCATTAGCAAATACTCCAGAGGCATCATCATCAAAGAAAAATACAGAATTCTAGACTCCACAGGAACAAATAGTTTCAACAAAGGAAATCATTGAAACTCCTGAGATAATCTCCCAAGACACAGAAATCATTCCTACAAATCTGAATGATGAGATTATCCTCAAGGTGATTGATATTCCCCCACTAGATGTGTTCTACAGCCCTCTTCATAAAGCTGTAGTGAGAAAACAAAGGAAAAGAAGAAGGATTGAAACACCCCTGGGGAATGAAGTTATGGAAGTAGTATGGAAAGATACTCCATCAAATTCGATTGAAAATTTAACTCGGCTATCTCAAGTCATTGGTGCATACACCATTGCGACAATTGATAAGGTAGTAGAAGTATCTATTTTGATCCAAGAAAAGGATGTCAAAATCATGGAACTGCAACAACAGCTAGATGAAGAAAGAAAAAGTTTAAATCAGAAAGTGGAACAACAACTTCTCAGAGTACAACAAGAGATGGAAATGCTTAATATAAGTCATGAAAATGAATTTTCTAGCAAAAATTCACTGATTGAACAGTTGAGAGAAGATCTTACCAAATATGAATGAATTCCTACTACAGAGGAATTCATAAAAGAAGCATCGGCATTAAGTGCCTTACTCTCAAAACAACAAAAGCTATTTGTTGTACAAATGTCAAACATAATTCCACACCTAGGAATCAGTGACCAATTAACAAACACAGTCATTGATCAAAGAATTGAGTTCAATGAACTTAATACCAAAATCTCTAATTATATTGAATAGCAAGATTCAGAAGAAGGGAGAAAGTCAGATCTCCCAAAGATCAAGGAAACTTTCAAAGATATCATTTTTACAGACAGGGATGCATGACTGAAACAAGAAGAATTGACCATAGCCAGAGCAACAGGTATCTCAAAGAATATGGTCAAAATGATTAACCATATATTACATACTTTCGGGCTCATCAAAGAAGGAAATCTCAAATTTTTTCCTGATATTAAATATTTAGAACAAAGTTGGAAAGAAACCGGTCAACTCAGGGAAGAAGCACTTTTACAGCTAAAGAAAATTGATTGGGAGGCATACTGGAAGCTACTAGTCAAACCACATAGCCAGATCATGACACTGAACTGTTTTCTAAACTCTATACGGAGAATACAACCACTTTTACTGGATGCTATATTTGCTGCACAAATGAAGACAGAGTTCAGCAAACCTCCACAAGTTCAACCGATGTCCGACATTTGTGAGCAGAAAAGCACAACTGGAAGTAACTTATCATCTGGCATGATTATTAGTTAGTTTGTTTTTATATAATTTCAATTTTTAGTAAATAGATACTAAAGATGAGGAAGGTTGTTTGAAACCACCTCATAAGATATTTTATATAATCTTTTTTGTAAGTAATTAGTATAGTATTTAAACCCTTCTCATGCATTTAGAGAAGGGTCCAAAATTTTATTGGGAACATTTGCAAAGAATGCTTAATTGTAAGTAAGTTTGTGGATGTCTTGATGAAATAATGGAACATGGCCTTTTCAGTTATATATCATTTTGTTGATCACTGTTGATGCACTTCTGTATTCTTTGAAAGACTTACTGATATAATAGTTCAATGTGGCCTATTATCATTGATTAGATGAACAAGACGGTACACATCTGGTACTATTATCATGTATGATAGTTCTGTTTTGAATATTAGTGATGAATCCAGCTTTCATGAATTATATATGAAATCGATTATTTTTTTCTGAAATATTAGTTGCACTATTGTACGATATAAAGATAGGAATTGGTCTATTTTATATATAATCATCAAATATATGCGATATGTTTTTCATTTTCTTTTGATTAATTATTTTTTCAAAAGAATCATCTTACAAAGAAATAATTCCATTAAATATGTGATGATCTTAATCATCACAGATTGAATAGATATCATTTTAGATTGCATCAAATTAGTATTATCTTGGGTTATATTAAATTAGTTTCAAATTCAAGTTTTGCATGTTAGAATAAATTTGTTTTAGTTTTTAGTAATTCTTCATGAAAATCCCGTGAGAGAAACCCAATAATCAAACAAAAACCCAATTTTGGGAAACTGGTCCCATTATATCCAGTCGGAGCCACTATTCCAAACAGAAAAGGAATTGTCTTGAGGTCCGGACCGGGTGGTTATCCCCCTCGTTGTTGCCACAGATTTCTAAGGCCTCAACATTTTTAGCACTAGAAGGAGGGCCCGACTATGAATGGCACATAAATCTAAACCTCAAAATAGAAGCCCTCATAAGAGTCGATCTCTCCAAAAGCATCCTACAACTTCTCGATCAAATTCTAAATCACCAACTCAGAAATAGGAAATTGTAGAAACTTCCCCCTCATCTCCTCAAATATTTCGTCAATCATCTACTTTAGAACTCACTCCTGAGTATCCCGAAGTTCAGTCTTTAATTCATAAATTAGAAGGAATATCTATTTCTGCTGAAAAGCCTGTTAACCCATAAACTTCCGAAGAAAGTGTTACTTCTCTATTTAGAGAAACTGGTATATTAACTATATCCAAAAGCGAGAAACTTAGAATTCCACCTTTCGAATTTCCAATTGAACCATTTTGTAAAAAAAAATTCAGTATCCAGATCTAAGTCAGATACAAGTGAAGTTACATCAAATTTTCCTTCGGTTACTTCTTCATATCCTCTTACCCAGTCTACATCTTCTCAGTCTTCCATTTCCTCTACTCAAACAATTAGTGCTATTATAAATAGTACTATTCCAGTTGTAATTTCTTCATTCATTCCCCCTACTTCTAGATCTACTTCTGTATATTCACAAACTTCTAATCCAATTATGGCCACTCGACCTTGGATGAATCCTGGTGTTGTATTGATATAAAATCCAAATCCTCTTCTAGAACATCCAAAAAAATGGTTACCTAAATATAATCCTGATGATGGTCTTCCTGTTGAAGAACACATCAATAATTTTATGTTGGCCATGAATCTTAATGGAGTTTCTCATGAAGATATTGTAGTTAGATTGTTTCCTTATACTTCACAAGGATCTGCAGGATCCTGGTATTTTTCACTTCCAGCAAGATCTATGTCTGGTTGGGCAACTTTCAAGCAAGTTTTCCTTGCAAAATTTGGAGATGATAGAATTGTTGCATCTATGATCAATGCTCTTTCCAATCTTAAAACAAATTTAAGGGAAAGGATCAAGTATTTCAACTCCAGATTTAACAAGTTATTAAACAAAATTCCAACTGCTTCCAAACCTGTTGTTGATGTACAAATAGAGTGGTATATTTCTTCTTTACCATCTAATATAGCTATTTTTGTAGATAGAGCTGGTAAAGCTACCCTTTTAGAAAACATGAAAGAAGCTCTCACTGTAGAGAAAAGAATTTTAGCATTAGAAAAACGTTCAGAGATAGAAGACAGGAAATCCAAGAAAGTAACATTTAGTTAAGATTCTAAAAAGAAAGTCTCGAAAGATCCATTTGATCTTGAAGGTCTTCAAAACGTATTAAAGACTATGTCAAATGTTATGATTGAAATATAAAAAATAGGTTGTTGAAACTTCAGCTCCTAAGAAATCATTTCGACGATTTAAGAAAAACCCTTCTTCAACATCTCAGCCTCCAAATGTGATTTCAAACGCTGAATCCGATCAAGATACTGAAGATCCCTTGCCATCTGAATGAGAATCAGAGACTGAAGAAGAAGTTGAACTGAATGGGTTATGGGATTTCATTCTTCCTTCAGAAGAAGAAAGAGAATCTATGCATGTATCTACAAGAAGTAAAAATTCTTCTGATTCAACTATATCAAATCAAAAACAGAAAACTCTCCCCACCAAGGAGAAAACAGCTGTCAAAAAAATCTAAAACTGTTCAGACAAATTTTATTCCACCAGATCCTAATACAAATTCTAAAACTTTGATAGTTTCAGGTATAGTGGAATATAATATAGTCGAAGATATGAAAAATATCAAAGAAAATATTTCATTACACGAAATGACCAAACTCAAACAACAGTAGAAAATTTTGCTTAGAGAACTTAGGGCAATCCCTATAGATCCTATACAATCACCAGTTATAGCTCAAGCTTCAAAAGATATGGGAAAACCTCCATCATCTCCAAACAAAGTAAATTCCAATGATTTGGTCTTAATTGGTGATAGATCTATTTCTCACACTCCTCCTTTAATTTTGACTTATGAATTTTTTAACAAAAATGTTCATAATTGTCTTATTGATTCAGGAGCTTCTTCAAACATTATGCCAAGAACAGTGTGTAAAAAATTGAATATCACTCCTCAAAATTCAATTGTACATATAGTTCAATTGGATAGAACAAGAGTTGAAGTTATTGGAGAAATGATGTCAGTATCTATTAGATTATCATCCAATCCAAAAGTACTACAAGTAATTGATATTCTGGTTGCAGACATCCCTGAATTTTATGGTCTTATTCTAAGCAGAGATTGGTCTGAAAAGTTACATGGATATTTTGCTACTAATTGGTCACACATGTGGTTACCATACAATGGAAAACCAAATCAAATCATAATCGAACGTGAAAAATTCATGAAACATACAGTCACTGAATTAGAAGAAGCAAATGAGCTCGTAGCTTTCACCAATAATATCATAGGAAATTATTCAGCTGAATAATTTCTTGGATCATTTAATGCTCAGGTTTCACCTTTTTCAATAAACACTTCTATTTCTCCAATTGAAAACTTTTCTCAAACAAATGCTTCTAGATGTGTTAATTTTAGCAATCAGATTCCAGAACAGTCTTTATTTTGGACTCTGTACTTTGATGGTTCAAAATCGGAAGATGGTGCAGGAGCAGGCTGCGTTTTGATTGATCCACAAGGAGAAAAAAAAATGCTAGCTAGAAGACTCGAATTCCAATGCACAAATAATACTGCTGAATATGAAACACTGATACAAGGTCTGTATAAAGCTATAGGATTGAATGTTAAATATTTACAAGTATATGGAGATTCTGAAATAATTGTTAGACAAGTCAGAAATATGATTCACTGTATTTCCAAACATTTAAGACATTATCAAACTTTAGCTCAGAATCTTACTTCTCATTTTATTGCATTTAATATCTCCACAGTTCCTAGATTACAAAATGCAAGTGCTGATTTACTTGCTAATGTAGCATCTAGACTTATACCATTTGAAGAATTTAGCCCAAAAATATTTTCAATTGAGTTAATTTTTAGGCCCTCCATTCCTGACAATATAACAAATTGGAGAGTATTTAACAATGATGCAGATATACTAGACTTTCTTACATCAGACAGAGCTTATGAAGGTCAAATTATAGATGAACATGAACATGATTCACAGATTGAAGATAAACAAAATTCAAAATCCAATTCCTAAATTTGTAGTTAAAATGGAAGATCTAAATGATTTGAAAGATAGTTTTAAGAAGACTACTAATTAAAAAACACAGATTTCTACTCTAAAATTTGAATTGATTAATCTTGGTACATTAGAAAAACCTCAGAACATCAACTTAGGTCTTGGATTAGAACCTGAAGAAAGGATTTCATTCATTAAGTTATTTAAAACATATAAGGATATATTTGCATGGGATTATTCAGATCTTAAGACATATGATACTTCCATAATTTAGCACACCATACCTATGACCTCAGATGATAAGCCTATGCAACAAAAACTTAGAAAAATCCATCCAAATTTAGAAAGTCAAATTAAAACTGACTTAAATAAAATGCTCAAAGCCAAATTCATTTTTCTTGTTAGGCATTCGAAATGGGTGTCAAACATGGTTCCAGTTAGAAAAAAGAATGGAGACATTAGGATTTGCATAGACTTTAGAAATTTGAATAAAGCTTGCCAAAAAGATAATTTTCCCTTGCCTACCATGGAATAGATATTGTAGTCAGTTGCAGGATTTGAATTGATGTCTTTCCTCGACGGATTTTCAGGATATAATCAGATTATGGTACATCTGGATGATAGATTAAAGACAACATTCAGGACAAAGTGGAGAACATACGCATACCAAAAAATGCCTTTTGGGTTGATTAATGTTGGTGCTACATTTCAACATGCTATGGAAATAGCTTTCAGAGGACTAATCAATAGCTCAATTGTTATATACTTAGATGACATTACTGTTTACTCTAAGCATAGAAGCAATCATTTTAATCACCTAAAACACATTTTTGAAAGATGTAGAAAATTTGGTATTTCCTTAAATCCAAAAAAAATGTTATTTCACCTTATTAGAAGGTAAATTATTAGGGTTCATTGTTTCCAAAAATGAAATTCACATTCACCCTGATAGAATTTAGGAAATTGAAAAAATCCCTTTACCACATAATAAAAAAACAATGCAATCATTTTTAGGAAAAATTAATTTTGTAAAAAGATTTGTTCTTGGTTTTTCCCAAATCATTTTTCCCCTACAATCAATGATAAAAAAAAAAAAAAATCAAATTTTAAATGGGGAAAAGAAAAGAGAATTTTTTTTTAGTTGATTAAGAAAGCCATCATTGAAGCTCCCTCTTTAACAACTCCTGATTTTCTTAAATCATCTATATTATACACATTTTCTTCTGACACATCATATGCAGCAGTTTTAACACAGTTAAATGATCAAAACATTGAAGCACCAATTGCATTTTTTAGTTTTAACCTACAAGGTGCTGAGTTGAATTATTTAGCTGTGGAAAAAAAAGCTTATGTTGTATTTAAAGCTTTGAAACATTTTAGACCCTTTCTTCTAAAGAAACATACTAAAATAATAGTACCTTACTCAGTAGTAAGGAAATTATTAATCCAACGAGAAGTAGGAGAGAAGAGAGAAAATTAGGTTACCGCACTTCAAGAATATGATGTAGAGATACATCCTGCTAAAATTGTTAAAGGACGAGGCCTTTGCAGGATGATAACTGGAGCTTCTCATGCATCAATAGAAGAAGATCAATCAAATGAAATGCAACTGTCTGAGGTAAGCCTAAACGATTCTCAGTCACAATATGCTGATCTAAAATTTTTCTTAAAAAATGGATATGCTCCATTATATCTCAATTACATAGAAAAACATGCTCTAAGAATTAAAGCAAATCAATATCAACTCACAGATGATGTGTTATTTAGGAATAATTATGCTTTTGTGTTATTAAGATGTTTAGAAAAAACTGAAACTGAAAAAGTAATGCAGGAATTACATGATGGACCAGCTGGAGGTCATTACGGAGGAAACACCACAGCTCATAAAATACTACATGCTGGCTACTATTGGCCAACTCTATTTAAATATGCACATGAATACGCAAGAAAATGCAAATTGTGTCAAACTGCAGCAGGAAGAGAAAGAAAAGTAGCATTTCCATTACAACCAGTAAATATACAACAACCATTTGAACAATGGGGGTTAGATATTATAGGTGAAATAACTCCAAATTCTTCTAAACAGCATAAGTATATTCTAACTGCAATAGATTATTTCACAAAATGGGTAGAAGCCATCCCATTAAAGGTGGTTAATACACAAAGTATTACAGATTTTATTGATTAGTTCATAATCACCAGGTTTGGTCTCCCATCAGCTTTGATATTTTATAATGCAATTTACTTTTCCGGAAATGCCATGATAGAATTTTCTTTGAAAAGAGGTTTTAAATTAAAATAATCAGCTAATTATTATCCACAAGGTAATGGATTAGTTGAATCTACAAATAAAAACCTCATCAGGATCATCAAATGAACTGTAGAACAAAATCATAAAAATTGGCACAAAGCACTATTATTTGCTCTTTGGGAAGATAGAATCACCTAGAAAACCTCAATAGGTACTTATTCATTTATGTTATTTTAAGAGAAAGAAGCAGTTCTACCCACAAACGTAACAATACCATCATTGACTTTAGTGCAGTTTATTGATGAAAATCCTTCATCCTCCCTTCAACTTAGACAAGATCAAATTCTTAAAATGGAAGAACAAAGAGAAAAGGCTAAAGCTATACATGCTCATCATCAACAAGTAGTGAAAACCTCATTCGACACATCATCCACTAGTTCAAAAATTTTTGAAATAGGAGATCTTGTTTTAAAATGGGATAAGGCACATGAGGAAAAAGGTAAGCATACCAAATTCCAAAGATTATGGCTTGGTCCATTTCAAATTATCGAAAAAATAGGCTTATCCACCTTTTTGCTGCAAGACTTATCAGGTAGAAAAGATTCCTTACCTGTAAATGGTCAAATTTTAAAAAAAAAAAATTCTCTTAGAAAATCAAGCTTTTAAATTTTATTTTTGCTTTAGGAAAATAAAAGTTGAAAATAGCATCATCATTGGTTCATTCAAATTTTCAAATTTCTGATAAATTATTTTGATCTTTCGCTTCTATAAATAAGTAAAGGAAAAAGATTACTATAATTATGAGAAATGAATAAACTCTATTTTTTTAAGATAAATTGAAATTGACTGAAGGCATTTTCTTTCCAAAAAAGACTCTAGATATCATAAAATATAGTTGTTATATATCAGTCAGAAAAGGAAATTTTTAACTTATCAAGGATTCTCTAAAAAAGGTATCTACCAACTCTATAATTATCATCCATAACTCTTAAACGAGCTAATGATTCATCCCATCTGATAAAATTTCTTCTTTAAAAATATTAAAAAATAATAATAAAAAGAAATATATACAATGAACAAATTCAAAAGAAAATAAGTCTCATCACGAGCTTGTTTATCATGATCATAGAGAAATAATATAGACTGATATTATTGAGACTGCATACTATAACTGGGTAATAGCTATATGATTATAAAAATTCAATAGACAAGGGGTCTCCTCACGAGCCAGCTTGTTTAGTCTAAATTACTATCGGTGAATGACATTGTCATTATAAGGCCACAAACCTGGACAATGATTTTGGAAATATATCAAGAAAAAGAAATTTAATGATATGTCATAATTATATTTTAAAATAAGAAATCAAATTCGGATGGGACCATGAATCATTATTGGTTAAAAGATAACCCTGTCGAGGCTATAAACGCCTGCTGGCAACAGTGGCTCTATCTGTGATAAATGAGTAAAAATCTATGAGACCAATTTTAGAGAAAACCTACTTTATCTTTTTAAATCTAAGTACTGACTAATATAGATACCTATATATTATTACTGAAGGAGTTAATTTAGAATAAATGAGATAGGTAAATAGATTATATTCTGAAAGAATATTGTTTAATTCATGAATCATATTATTTTTATTCTTATATCTTTTCCTCGTTTTGAAATTTTAGAAATGTCAAAATAAACCAATCAGAGATATCTGGTTCTCCCAAGTGAATCGTCAATTGTTGTGCTATGCAACAACTCCCCCCATTTTTATTTTTCAAAATAATTTAGACCTTTGATAAATAAGAAATAGGGACCCTTCTTAGAAATATATTTTTGTTTTTGATAAAAATCAAAATCCAAAAAACAACGTCGCTTTTAGTTTTAATAAAACATTCTCATCGCAGATCGCATTTTCGCACAAATCTTTTCTTAGTTAAAACAATAAATTAGCGAAATCCCGATTTTGTGATCGCCGATTTGAAATTTTGCAAGTGACATTATAAATCGCATATCGCATATTAACATTATTAAAATTTAATCAATTCTTAACAAAACTTTGATATTGCAATATTGCGATATTGCGATACTACGATTTTGCGATTTCGCGATATTTCATAATCGCATATCGCATAAACAAAAGGAAATATGCATTATTAAGACAGGTTCAAAGGGCACGATGCGATTGATTTGACAGGTTTGAATAAATTTTTTTACGCAAAAATAAATCATGTCAGAAAGTATTAATTATGTTTTATCATCCCAATGTAAACAGTTATGGACGCGTCCTGATTAATTAATGATATAGCTCTTTCCCAGATTTCATTCTTTCCCAGATCATTTACTCTATCTTTAATAGGGATTTCCTTTCAAGATATGTCCATCCGCAAATTTATTCAGAAGCACGACAAACAGATTGTTGCAGAATTCGAACAAACAGGAATGGCACCTATAGTCTTTGATACTATCTGCACTGCTGATGGAGGAGCTACTAAATGGCAAGTTATTTACACTATACTTGAAGACAAAGAGACAGAAGTAGTGGAAGTCACGGGGACTGCCGATGATGCAACACCTTCAAATTTACAATTCAAAGATATTGCATGCTCTTTCCTCCATAGGATAGCAACAAGATCTACTCTTCTTCCATACACTGACATGATTAGATGGGTGCTTGATAAATCAATGATCAAAGATATACATTTAAGAACCTGCAAGGATGAGATTCTAGGTTCTTTCAGACCTGAAGATCTAAAAATCATGTATAAGATGCTCGACCTGCAAGATACCTACAACAATCATTTTGTTGCAAAGTTTGCTGAGAAGAACCAAGACCTGTTCAAGGCAATTCAAGGTTGGAGGAAATTATACAACAAGTTCAAATATGAGAAAACTAGTATGTATCCTATCGCGTCATTAACAAATCCTTATAATTTTGCAGCAGCAATGTTATGCAGATTATATGGTTTACCTGATAACACCAAGTTCTCCATAAATTGGCTTCCTCTGTTAATTCCCTCATAATGAATTAGGCGACTATTCTTTCCGAGAATCCAGTTAAGGCAATTAATGAATATCGCCAAACTAGAACTTCTTCCCCCAAATCTGTTCCCCAATTTTTTATGAGTGCGTATATTTTTGATGCCATCTGTTTTTCTACCAAATTTCCAGTTATGGGATGGAAATGGAGTCCTGAAGGCCCTACCCCGATACATTTGATTCATAAAGAGATATGGGAACATAATTATGCACCACATTTTCATAGGTTGTGCTATGGAGTTGTATTACCGTTACACCTATTTATGTTTGACATAGTGAGCCGTAGGTTCACTAAGGAAGCCCTTGCAAACCTTCAAATGATAGGCAGATGTTTTGTTGAAGAATCATTTTCATATATCAAAATTTTTGGAAGCTCCGCTCCCCCGCATATTCTTCCTTTATATGTTTTAGATAAGTTGATGGCAAGAGAAGTCGCTTAGCAAACTATTGGCAATGGACCCACTAAATCTTTGAAAGACAGTAAAAAGTCTTTATGGCCAAGTTTTCCAATTTCATGTGGTTCATTTACACTTAGAAATTTTAATCATGCATTGAAAGAATGTCAAAAGATTGAGTTATTGAAGCTCCCCGTTTTACCCTCCAGGAAGTTTGACCCAGAAAATATTGCTAATAAATTCACTTTGTCAGTCAAACTCAAACCTATTGTACACATTGATGACAGATTTGAAGATATTTTGCAATCTGCCGGGACTTTTGAAGAAATCCTAAATTTTGTCAAATTGAACCTGAATCCAAAATAAATACAGAAATTCAATGAATTCAGAGAACAGAGACTCGGACGGATTCCACAGTATGTTTTGATTACCAGTTATATGATTAAAGCAATTCAAGAAATCAGAGCAAAACAATCAGATTCACAAAATCAAAGTGAATTAGATAAAATATGTACTTCATTCAGCGATGCATTAGCAAATACTCCAGAGGCATCATCATCACAGAAAAATGAAGAATTCCAGACTCCACAGGAACAAATAGTTTCAACAAAGGAAATCATTGAAACTCTTGAGATAATCTCCCAAGACACAGAAATCATTCCTACAAATCCGACTAATGAGATTATCCTCAAGGTGAATGACATTCCCCCACTAGATGTGTTCTACAGCCCTCTTCATAAAGTTGTAGTGAGAAAATAGAGGAAAAGAAGAAGGATTGAAATACCCCCGGGGAATGAAGTTATGGAAGTAGTATGGAAAGATACTCGATCAAATCCGATTGAAAATTTAACTTGGCTATCTCAATTCGCTGGTGCATACACCACTGTGACAATTGATAAGGCAGCAAAAGTATCTATTTTGATCCAAGGAAAGGATGTCAAAATCATGGAACTACAACAGCAGCTAGATGAAGAAAGAAAAATTTTAAATCAGAAAGTGGAACAACAACTTCTCAAAGTACAGCAAGAGATGGAAATGCTTAAGATAAGTCATGAAAATGACTTATCTATCGAAAATTCACTGATTGAACAGTTGAGAGAAGATCTTACCAAATATGAAGGAATTCCTACTACAGAGGAATTCATAAAAGAAGCATCGGCATTAAGTGCCTTACTCTCAAAACAACAAAACTTGTTTGTTGTACAAATGTCAAACATAATTCCACACCTAGGAATCAGTGAACAATTAACAAACATAGTCATTGATCAAAGAATTGAGTTCAATGAACTTAATACCAAAATCTCTAATTATATTGAATGGCAAGATTCAGAAGAAGGGAGAAAGTCAGATCTCCCAAAGATCAAGGAAAATTTCAAAGATATCATTTTTATAGACTGGGATGCACGACTGAAACAAGCAGAATTGACCATAACCAGAGCATTAGGTATATCAAAGAATATGGTCAAAATGATTAACCGTATATTACATACTTTTGGGCTCATCAAAGAAGGAAATCTCAAATATTTTCGTGATATTTAAGATTTAGAACAAAGTTGGAAAGAAACTGGTCAACTCAGGGAAGAAGCACTTTTACAGCTAAAGAAAATTGATTGGGAGGCATACTGGCAGCTACTAGTCAAACCACATAGTCAGATCATGACACTGAACTATTTTCTAAACTCTATACAGAGAATACAATCACTTTTACTGGATGCTATATTTGTTGCACAAATGAAGACAAAGTTCGGAAAACCTCCACAAGTTCAACCGATGTCCGACATTTGTGAGCAGAAAAGCACAACTGGCAGTAACTTATCATCCAACATGATTATTAGTTTGTTTGTTTTTATATAATTTCAATTTTTAGCAAATAGATACTAAAGATGAGGAAGGTTGTTTGAAACCACCTCATAAGATATTTTGTATAATCTTTTTGTAAGTAATTAGTATAGTATTTAAACCCTTCTCATGCATTTAGAGAAGGGTCCAGAATTTTATTGAGAACATTTGCAAAGAATGCTTAATTGTAAGTAATTTTGTGGATGTCTTGATGAAATAATGGAACGCGGCCTTTTCAGTTATATATCATTTTGTTGATCACTGTTGATGCACTTTTGTATTCTTTGAAATACTTACTGATATAAGAGTTGAATGTGGCCTATTATCATTGATCAGATGAATAGGACGGTACACATTTGATACTATTATCATGTATGCTAGTTATGTTTTGAATATTAGTGATGAATCCAACTTTCATGAATTATATATGAAATCAATTGTTTTTGTCTGAAATATCAGTTGCACTATTGTACAATATAAAGATAAGAATTGGTCTGTTTTATATATAATCATCAAATATATGCGGTATGTTTTTCATTTTCTTTTGATTAATTATTTTTTCAAAAGAATCATCTTACAAAGTAATAATTCTATTAAATTTTTGATGATCTTAATCATCACAGATTGAATAGATATCATTTTAGATCGCATCAAATTATTATTATCCCGGGTTAGATTAAATTGGTTTCAATTTCAATTTTTGCATGTTAGAATAAATTTGTTTTAGTTTTTAGTAATTATTCATGTAAATCCCTTGAGAGAAACCCAACAATCAAACAAAAACCCAATTCTGGGAAACTGGTCCCATTATATCCAGTCAGAGCCACTATTCCAAACAGAAAAGGAATGGTCTTAAGGTTCGAACCGGGTGGTTATCCCCCTTGTTGTTGCCACAGATTTCTAAGGCCTCAACACAACCATAAAAACAAATTTCCCTAAAGAAAGCTAAGAATGATAATAAATTATCACTAAAGTACTATGGTCCTTAAAAGGTGTTGCAAAATATTGGTACTATGGAATACAAATTGGAGCTTCCTACATCTTCCCGAGTGATCAGGAGTTCATAAATTTTTCTCAAAATTCAAAGTTACAGGATTGGATTGAAACCAGGATGGTTGTGTATATCTCGTCTTTCTGATTTTGGCGCCATGAACGGTTCGAAAAATCGATGTTGTATAAGGAATATATTGTGTTCTGATAAAATATGGCAGAAATGGGAGTTATGGAGATGTGATTCTTTCAATAGATAACAAGTATCAGAGTGAAGGATGAACAGTGGTGATTAGATCACAGAAGCAACATTGGGAGATGAACAGACGAGATCCATTAGCATTGAACATAAGTTAGTTTGCGCACATCACAGTCAACATTCGTTATATTGACCTGTTAAGCCATCACAAGTTAAAAAATATAGGTTGTGATGCGCCCAAGAGAAGCCACGTGTCGATATAGCGCTTAAGCGCATATCACACATCGCGGTTGATATGGGTTAATGGTTAAGGGTATAAAGTTAAACTTGCAAAGTGCGATGAGTTATATGTGTGATAATTCGAAGAGTGATGGGTTAAGATTTTCGATATGCGAAATATTAAACCCTGCGATCTAGGATAAGGGTTTTCGACCGATATGCGATGTATTATCTGATCCGAGTGAAAAATGTTAACATTCGCAATCTATGATTTATTAAAGCTATGTTAAAGTGATTCGCTACGAGATAAGAAGCTCTTTATGTGGGCCCATAACCCACAAGTCCCCGGAAGACGTCAACAAACCACAATCCACCATTTAACTGCAGTCAGGAGCGGAGGTTCCGCTAACCGTCAAGACCATTAACGATTGGGGGTGCACATGTGGCCACCGCCCTAACCATAATATTTAATTCGCAGCTTAATAGGCGAAGCAGATAGGGGCGTGCCAAATTTGGTGGTCAGCCCTAATTTAACTTCAGTTAACTGGAGTTCTCCACATTTAGTGGATTTTTCCTAGGAAATATTGGGCAAAAGTGTAGGAGGCTCAATTTTCGAACATTCTGAGTGAATGAAGAGTCATTTTTGACTAATTGGAGCATTCTAAAGCCATTGGTGCAGATAAAACAGCCATTAGAGCATTGTAAATACATGTAATATCAAAATTGTGAGCATAATGAAAGATGGACAAGTCATTGGGAGCTGGACCAGCAGATGTAGCCCAGGAGGGGTGAACTGCTTCATCATGCTTGCTGTGTAAACTTCATGTGGTGACTTATTTCTATGTTTTACACTATTGTTCAGTGTTATTTAGACTTATTTTATGCTTCTAATTCACTAAAGTTCATCTATAATTCATGGAAAATCTCCTTAATCCTTATGCAAACTAATGAACTAATTATGCACATGTTTTTAAAACGGAAAGACCCTTAGCACAAAAAAAATAATACAGTATTTTCACATCAAATGGTATCAGAGCTAGATTTTTTCTCTAGTGTTGTTTAGTGCAAATAATTGTTTAATTGTTTGCAAGTTTTAGATGCTTACAAGGCTCAAGCTCAAAAGGGGAGAAGGCAAGCTGGGGGAAGCAGGAGGGTCTCAAAAGGAGCCAAAGAAAAGGAGAGAAAAATTTCCACAATATCCACCACCTATTTCACCTCCTAAAGAAGTAGAAGCTCCATTAAGAATGTCTCATGAGGAAGGATAAATTCATGAAGAAGTTGACCCTAAGGAAGAAGAAAGAGTGTTTAGGAAAGAATTTCTTGACATGACTGAGATGATTAGAATTCTTTATCAAGAAAGGAATGAGGAGAAGGATCTAAACTCCAAAAGGAAGGACAAGGATCTTAAGGAGATCAACATGATGAATACAAGTCAAAGAAGGGAAATTGAGGAAATGGAGGCAATCGAGAGCCACCATCTTCACCCTCAACATCATCATCATTATCATCATCTTCTACCTCTTCTTCAGTACATCAGCCACACAATTCCAAGAGCACAGGTAAATCTCCTTTATTAAAACTTGATGTTAAGTTCAAATTGCCAATGTTTAATGGTGAAGTAAATGGAGACAAGCTAGATAATTGGATTCGACAATTGGAGGTCTATTTAAGAATACATAACCTTCAAGATGATGATACAAAAATTGAATTAGCTTCTTTGAGAATGGAAGATGCAGCACTGGTTTGGTGGGAAGCCAAGACTGATCTAGGTGAATACTAGCGGCCACCCGCCTATTCCACTTGGGGCCCCACCATTGTCTCTTTCAGTTTTTCAGTTTCGGCACAACTTACTATTTTTAGCAGTTTTTTGGGTCCTGAACTTCCGGAGCCATTTTGAGGCCCTAAACGACTTTGGGAAAACCGAGAGAAACATGGGTAGATATTTCTAATGAGGTATGGTTCGCGTCAAGTGCCAAAGTTACATCCCCGAGAAGTTGAAACACCAATTTACCCAAACGGGGCCCATAGTTTTGGCGCTTCATCTCCTAGGGTTAGGGTTTTAGATGTTTATGGTTTTCCATTGTTTCTAAATAATAAATAGGCCCTTGAGCCTCATTGTAACTCAGTTTAGAGGCATGTAGCTGCCACATCTCTTCTCATAGATAAGCTACCAGCGCCCTAGCTAGTTTATTTCCATTCTGTCTGTAAGAAAATTTCAGTTCTTTGATATTAATGAAATGAAGTGTTATTTTCGCTGCATCTTTGTATTTATGATTATATGTGTATTCTGTTGCATTTCTGCATAAATCCGGATCAAAGAAACATGGTAAGATTATTCTATCATGGTCAAATTTTGTTGTTATTAAACGATAGCTATCCATTAGCTCATATGCAAAAAGCCATCATGAACTGGCAGAAATTTAGGCAGTTAAAGGGAAAAAATGTGCAATAATACACCTAGTAATTTAGGAGAAGAGCTCTTTTAGTAGGGGTGGATTTTCAGAGCCAAGACACTTTGCTAAAGTACATAGGAGGCTTACATAGCTACCTAAAACATACTATTCTCATGTTTAACCCCACTAGTCTAGATGAAGCTTGTGTTCAGGCCACACATCTAGAAGCTAGAGGGAAGAAAATTCCTAAAGAGGGTAGGAAGAAACCTTTTAAGGGTAAAGCCAAGGAAAAGACCCCAAAAGGTAAAAACAAAAAGAATGCATCTGTTAAGAAATAGGGAGAAAAAGTTACTTGTAAACTTGTTCAAAAGAAGGCCATGATGAAACTCATTGTTGGAAATTACATCCAAAATTGAGGCTAAAGAAACCCAATAACAAAGGGAAACAGAAAACTGTTGCTATAGCTCAACATGACTTAGGGTCTGATTCAGGTGATCAGACTAAAATTACAGCCATGCGATTGAAGAACATGAAGGGAAAATAAATTGAAACTAAACCCAGTACCAGTACATCAAACTGTCACATAAACACTCCAAATGAAGAAGAAATAATAGAACTGTTTAATGTGAGGGTCATATCCAAGCATACCAAGATTGACACACTGTTTGACAGTGGGTCACAAGAAAACTTAATCTCTGAAGATTTGGTCAAAAAAAATAACCTTGAGACCATACCGCATCCAAAACCATATCCATTGGGTTAGATTTGTAAGGTTGCAAATCTACATGTTACAAGGAAATGTATATTGAGGTTTGCAATCACTACAAGCTTTGTTGACACAGTTGAATTAGATGTGGTTTTTCTTGACATAACTGGTATTGTATTAGGGAGTCCTTACTTGTATGATAGGAAAGTGATCTTCTATCGCCATGAGAACAAGTATCATTTATTCAAAGATGGCAAGGAGTTCATTGTTAGAGCACACCACAGGAAGACAAATATTGCTTTGGTAAATGCTGGACAGGTAAAGAGGTTGGTAAATTCAAGTAATAATTTTTTTCTTCTTATGATTAAGCCCAAAGTTGATATTAATCATGAATATTTTGAGGGATGTGATCCTAAGTTGAAATGAGAATTATATGATGTGGTTAATGGGTATCATGAGATGTTTCAGGAGCCAACAGGATTGCCTCCAAAAAGGGAAATTCAACATGAGATTCAGTTGCAGCAGGATCATCCTCTTCCAAACATCAATATGTATTGCATGTCGATAATGGAGAATGCTGAAATAAAGAGGCAAATCAAAGAGATGTTGGATAAAGGTATCATAAGGCCAAGCACCTTGTCATGTAGTTCACCCATAGTCTTGATACCAAAGAAAGATGGGACTTGGCACATGTGTGTAGATTTTCGAGCTTTGAAAAAAATTACGGTAAAAAATCGTTACCCACTCCCAAGAATAGATGGTTTTCTTGATCAACTGAAAGAAGCAAAGTTTTTCACTAAGTTAGATTTACGAAGTGGATATCGTCAAGTAAGAATTGCAAAAAGTGATATATGGAAAATTGCATTCAAAACCAAACAAGGACTATCTGAGTGGCTAGTTATGCCTTTTGGTTTATGTAATGCACCAGAAAATTTTATGTGGGTTATGGATAATGTTTTGCGGCCATTCCTTGATGACTTCGTTATTGTGTAATGAGATGAAATTTTGATTTTCAGCAAAACAAGAGAAGATCATGTCTTGAATGTAAATAGAGTGCTTGATATTTTGAAGAAAGAGAAATTGTTTATTAAGATGTCAAAATGTGAGTTTGGAAAGACTTCTTTGGTCTATTTGGGACATATTGTATAAAGATGAAAATTGAGGATTGATCCTTCTAAAGTGGAGGCCATTGTGAATTGGCCCACACCCAAAACAATTACTGAGGTAAGAAGTTTCTTAGGTGCAGCTCAATATTGGAGGAAATTCATTGCTAACTTCTCTTCCATCACAGCTCCTATGCATGCAGTGACAAGTGTGAAGAAAGGTTTCTAATGGGGAGGCAAACAACAGCAAGCTTTCGAAGCTTTAAAATACAAGATCATTTCAGCTCCAGTCCTTGCACTACCAAATTTGAGACAGCCATTCGAGATACAAACTGATGCTAGTGACTATGCCATGGGCGCAGTCCTTTTGCAGCATGGTAAGCCTATCACCTTTCATTCAGGAAATTTTAACAGTGTTGTGACTAATTATCCTACATATGACAAAGAAATATATGTGTTGGTACAAAGTGTCAAGAAGTGGAAACACTACTTGATGGGTAAAGAGACTATTGTACACACCAATCACAAACCATTATAGTACTTGCAGTCGCAAACAAAATTGCAGCAATCAATACATTTCAGGTGGATGGGATTTCTTCAACAATTTCAGTTGGTTATAAGGTACAAAAAAGGTATATTCAATACAAATATGCTTTCGAGACCAATCATTAGTGCTTCTAATTTACTCAAAAATGATTCTATTGTACATGAGAGTTATATAGAACAATATAAACATGATGTTGATTTCAAAGATGCATATGCTAGTTTGAGTTGTTGAGATTGCAACAAGATGATGAGCTTAGTGGAAAGGAGTCCAACCACTAAGTGTTTTTGCCAAGCCCTCTACGTGACAGTCTGTTACAGGCGTATTACAGTATTTTTAGACATATGGATCATGTTCTATGAGTTACGGATGCCTGCCTGTGGATAGTTGGTAAGTCCCGGAAAAAATAGATGGACTTCTATTTTTAGACATGCGGTGGAATCTATTTTTAGATTGCAGTCCTAAAAATAGATATGTCAAATATTATTATCTATTAATAATATTTAGACTCTCTGTATTATCTTCTCTTGGAGCACTTCGGTTAAGTGCCTGGTCTTGAGGTAGTAAGGAAGGAATTCTACAACATTCACGAGGGTTAAGTGGAGCTTATTGCATGGATACTTAGTTGGGAACTCATGTGAGTTTGGTGGAGTTGATTGAGGAAGTTAGTGGAGTTGTATTCAGTTTAACTAATCTAAACATAGTTGAGCTATTTGTATCCAGGTTAACTAATTGATACAATTAGTGAGAGTGGTGTGAATTAATTATTAATTAATTCACTAATTATAAACTCATTAATCAACTAAAGAATGCATCAGTTAACTTCAGTGCATGGACAGTTTCAGTGGAGACCAGTCCAGAAATAGGTGAAAGAGAAGGTTAACTATCAGTTTTGACTATACTGTTGCTATTTGCAACACACGGATAGGTGGAGAAGCCCATAATGATTGTGCAGTACAATCCAGGTGGTTTATCTATTTAATGAAGCCGTCCCATAGCATTGATTACGCAATAGAGGCTGGCTATCAAGTGGCAAAATATTGGAGCATGTGTTTTGATAGATCTAGCTTGATAGTGTGTAGCAATTGAGGGTGTGCATGAGAGCTTGTGAGGAGCTTTTGTACTATGATTTTTACATGATATCCATGACATATAATAGATTATATAGTTGGGGGTTTTCAGCTTTAAGCTTTCCCATGAAATACTGTGTTCATATGTGTGATTGTTTATGGTTTTAATGTGCGCATGAAATTGATTTTATTTACGCATGTAATGATCAATGGCAGAAGAGATTCTGTATTGTGCATGAAGCTAAAATAGTGTGTGATCAAGAGAATCTCGGTGAATAATATATCAGTTATTCAAATTTTCTACATGGTATCGGAGTGATATTGATCATTGGAGCAATTGCGAAACATTGAAGCGGTTGAGTTTTGAGCTGGTGGAATTGGAATTTGTAGTAGTGTTTTCTTGGTGTCGAAGTTGAGATGTCTTTCAACGGATTGCGATTGGAGTATGCCCTTGAGGGCAGCTCGAATTATATTGCATGGAAGGACAGGATGGAGGCAGTGCTAGATGACAATGGGTTGAAGGAGTTCATAGATCTGAAATTCCAAAGCCTACTACGACGATGTTGATACTTTGGCAGCCATCCGGCTTGACGAGTCTCGAAGAAGTTACATTTACTAGGTGTGAAGTCCTGAAACATCGCTTCATGGTCTGACTTCTCAAGTTCTTGATGTGGAAAGCTTTGACAGATTTATTCCAAAGCTTGTCGAGCATCTTGGAAGTTGGCCTCAGGATAGACTCACTTCTCAAAATGGAAAATGACCTTGCCCAAGTACCTCTGAAGTTCCTTGTACAAGGGATGAGCTGGAGAATGTTGGGGTGCGCGATGATGCACTTGGTGAAGCATTCCCCACGGCTTGAAGAGTTGGCATTCCTATCAGGACTCTGTCAATGGTCGGGAGAAATTTCCAGGATGGGAGCGACTTTGGTCGGATCTTGTGCAAGAGGAGATAAGGTGGAGTACCAGGGACGAATCTTCATCAAAGAACTCAGATGAAGAAAATTGTGCTTTGGCTGCCAAAGCAAGGAAGGGGAAGAGCAAGAAGAATGCTTCTCAATCCGGTGCGAAAGGCAAGAAGCAAGACATGTCCAAGGTGAAGTGCTTTCACTGTCACCAACACGGACATTACGCCACTAATTTTCCACAGAAGAAGAAAAATAAGCAGGCTGCTGGGACTGCAGCTGGAGAGGCCTTAGCCTCGCAGTTTGAGCTGGATTTTTCGTTGATTGCATGCTTGGTCTCAAGTATGACGGGATCAGTGTGGTTTCTTGACAGTGGTGCGTCTTTTCACATGACAGGAGATCGAGATTTGTTTACTGATCTCGATGAGAAAGATCTTGGAGTGCACATCGAGATGGGCGATGATGGTAGATACAGTGCGACCGGTATCGGTACCATTTCCTTTGAGAGGGAGTCTGGTAAACCCTTCGTATTGAAGGAAGTGATGCATGTTCCAAGATTGAAGAAGAATCTTATCTCTGTGGCGATGTTAGAAGATAAGGGATATGATGTTGTCTTTAGCGAAGAAAAGGCTTTCCTGCGCAGTAAGGCAACTAGTGAGACCTGGAGGATAGGGTTCGAGTTAAGAACCTTTATCAATTGCAGGTAGATGGCTGCACAGCAATGGCAGGCAAGGCAGAAGGAGTGGTGAGCCGGGATGATGGCGAGTTGTGGCACCGGAGATTGGGCCACCTTCACCATGGAGATTTGAAGATATTGTAGCAGATTTCTATTGGGATTCTGAAGGGTACTCTTGCGCAGTCAGATCAGTGCAAGGGATGTACCTTGGGAAAATTTGTGAAAGCCACCTTTCATGAGAAGGATAGTCGCGCCATGACGATCCTTGAGAGAATTCACACAGACGTGTGTGGACCTTTCTCAGCAGCTTCAACAACAAAGCACAGGTATTATGTAATATTTGTTAATGATTTTTCTCGTAAGTGCTGGATCTTCTTCATGCAGAAGAAGAGCGAGACATACTCAAAGTTATGTGAGTTCAAGGCACTGGTTGAGAAAGAATCAGGGAGGCAGGTGAAGGCTCTAAGGAGCGACAATGGTGGTGAATTCATCTCTGGCGAATTCAAGGACTTTTGCAGCGCAGAAGGAATTCGAAGAGAGCTCATAACACCTCATAACCCACAGCAGAACGGGGCTGCTGAGCGGAAGAACAGAACGATCATGGGTGCTGCACGGGCGATGTTGCATGATCAGGGCCTACCCATACACTTGTGGGTTGAGGCATGCACATTGCAGATAAGTGTGTAGAACCGTTGTCCTCACAGATACTGGCAGCTGAGTAACTGAGAGTGAATTTTCCTGTGTAAAAAAATAAGAGGCCCGATATTTCCCATTTTAGGATTTTTGGTTCACCTGTTTACATTCATGTGACAAAGGATGCCAAGAAGAAGCTGGAGCCGACTACAGAGGTTGGGATATTTTTTGGGCACACTGATACACCCCACAACTATCGTGTGTATTTTCCAGACAGTCACAAGACTGTTGTGCGACGGGATATCAAATTTCATGAGGAGAAAGCCATGAAGTGTTCGCTTGAGAGGGAGCCACACTTGCATGTAGATGAGGAGCTACTAGTTCCTAAGGATGAGTCTCAGGATGTGGATCAGCCACAAGATGAGGTTCATGGAGTGGAAGAGACCACTCAGGTAGCGCCAACCATCAGAGGGCGGAAGCGCACTACAAAAGCTGAGAGACTGGCTCAAGATGTAGGGAAGGTTGTAGGAGCACCTACATCACAGCGCAGATAAAGACAGTCACCTGATCGGTATACTGGATACATGGCTCTTATGAGCAAGTGTATCGTGACAGAGCCATCCTCTTTCGAGGAAGCTGTGGAGGACCCCGCATGGGTAGATGCCATGGTGGAAGAGTATGATTCGATTGTCAGAAACAGTGCATGGGAGATTGTCCCGAGGCCGAAGGGGAAATCAGTGGTGGGTTCGAGATGGATCTACAAAGTGAAGCAGGCAGCTGACGGGAGTGTGGAGAAGTACAAGGCAAGATTTGTTGCCCGAGGCTTTTCACAGATTGAGGGGATCGATTATGAGGATACCTTTGCACCTGTCGCAAGGTATTCTTCCATACAGACGATTCTTGCTCTCTCAGCGCAGATGGGGTGGCACATTCATCAGATGGATGTGAAGACTGCGTTCCTCAACGGAGTCATTGAGGAGGAGGTGTACATAGAGCAGCCCGAAGGTTTCGAGATCTTCAGCAGCGAGTCGCATGTGTGCAAGCTCAAGAGAGCGATGTATGGGTTGAAACAAGCACCTCGTGCTTGGTACACACGGATAGACAGTTATTTCACCAGACTTGGATTCTCCAAGAGTGAGGCGGATCCTAACCTATACCAGATTGTGGTGGAGGGTAAGTTGTTGATCATTTTACTTTATGTAGATGATTTGATTTTGACAGGTGATGAACTGTTGATACACTCATGCAAGGATGATCTTGCAAAGGAGTTTGAGATGAAGGACTTGGGCCTCCTTCATTATTTCCTGGGATTGGAAATTTGGCAGCGCAGTGGTGGACTGTTTGTTTCTCAAGGTAAGTATGCCCGGGAGATACTGGAGAAGTTCAACATGCATGGCTGCAAGCTTGTTGATACTCCTCTTCCTGGTGGTTGGAGGAAGGAGGATGCTACTTCGGCGGAGGTAGTGGATGCCACTGTTTATCAACAGTTGGTGGGGTCGCTCATGTATCTGGTCAATACACGACCCGACATATGCTATGCAATTAACCAGCTTTCACAAGCTATGGTTAAGCCTACCAAGCTCTTTTGGAAGGCGGGGAAGCATGTATTGAGATATCTCAGAGGCACATTGGGATATGGATCATGGTACAGACAGGAGGATGAGTTGAGGCGGCATTGCTTCACGTATCGGTATCATCATATCAGAGATTGTGTGCAGCGGAAGGTCATGTTACTTTCATACATTCCTACGGAGGATTTGGATGTTGATATCTTGACGAAGGCGCTCACCAGGAGCAAATTCGAATACCACAGGGGCAGGATAGGGGTTGCAGATAATCCTTATCCTGTTGAGAGGGAGTTTTGAGATTGCAATAAGATGATGAGCGTAGTGGAAAGGAGTCGCCTTCACTTAGTGGGCCCGCAGGCTATTTTTGACGCAAAGTCTATTTTTAGACTATGTCTATTTTTAGACATATGGATCATGTTCTATGAGTTGCAAGATGCTATTTGTGGATGGTTGGTCAAGTCGGAAAAAATAGATGGACTTCTATTTTTAGACATACTGGGCGGAATCTATTTTTAGATTGCCATTCTAAAAATAGATATGTCAAATATTATTAGCTCTTAATAATATTTAGACTCTAAACATTATCTTATTCTCTTGGAGCACTTCAATTAAGTGCACAGATGTGGCACAGGAGCTGACAGAAGGAATTACGCTATTCCTGAGGGTTAAATGGAGCTATTGCATGGATACTTCAGTTAGAACTCATGTGACAGATTTTGGTGGAGTTGATTGAGGAAGTTAGTGGAGTTGTATTCAGTTTAACTAATCTAAACATAGTTGAGCTATTTGTATTCAGCTTAACTAATTGATACAATTAGTGAGAGTGGTGTGAATTAATTATTAATTAATTCACTAATTATAAACTCATTAATCAACTAAAGAATGCATCATTTAACTTCAGTGCATGGATAGTTTCAGTGGAGACCAGTGCAGAAATAGGTGAAAGAGCAGGTTAACTATCAGTTGTGACTATACAGTTGCTATTTGAAACACACAGATAGGTGGAGAATCCCATGAGGATTGCACAATACAAGCCAGGTGGTTTATCTATTTAATGAAGCCATCCCATAGCATTGAAAACGCAATAGAGGTTGGCTATCAAGTGGCAAAAGATTGGAGCATGTGTTTTGCTAGATCTAGCTTGATAGTGTGTAGCAATTGAGGGTGTGCATGAGAGCTTATGAGGAGCTTTTGTACTATGATTGTTACATGATCTCCATGACATATAATATGCAGATAGTTTGGGTTTTCAGCTTTAAGCTTTCCCATTAAATATTGTGTTCATATGTGTGATTGTTTGTGGTTGTAATGTATGCATGCAATTGATTTTATTTCCGCATGCGATGATCAATGGTAGAAGAGATTCTGTATTATGCATGAAGCTAAAATAGTGTGTGATCAGGAGAATATCGTGAATAATATATCAGTTATTCAAATTTCTACATGAGTGAAGGGAATCAAGTTGAAGAAAGAGATTATCACATGCATAAAAATTTGTTGTTTCATTTGGGAAAGCTATGTATTCCACAAGGAGAGAGGCTAAGTGTCATGAGAGAAGATCATTCTTCTCTTATTGTTGGACACTTTGGGGTAAGAAAAATAGTGGCACATCTACAGAGGTATTTTATTGGCCTTGCATGATAGATAGCGTGTCACGTTTTATAAGAGGTTGTTCTATGTGTGCAACAAGTAAGCCTAGTAATAGGAAGCTTGGATTGTACACGAAACTACTAGTACCATCAAGGCCATGGGAGAGCGTCTCCATGGACTTTGTTGGAGGTCTACCTATGTCAAGAAAGAAACATGATTATATTTTTATAGTTGTGGATAGATTTAGTAGATTGTGTATACTTATGCCATGTAAGAAGAGCATTACTGTTGAACATACTGCTGAACTTTATTTTCAAAATGTTTGGGTTCATTTTGGATTGTCCACTTCTATTGTTAGTGACAGGGATTCCAGGTTCATTGGGAATTTTTGGTCAAATATATAGATAATGATGGAAACAAAATTGAAAAAGAGTATTTCTTTTCATCCACAAACAGATGGACAAACCAAAGTGGTGAACAGAACAATTGTGCATCTATTGAGAGGATATTGCAGCAAACATCCTAAGTTGTGGGATGAACAACTGCATTACATTCAGCACGCTTACAACCAGGCAAAGCACTCTTCAACACAAACCTTACCTTTTGAAGCATTCTTTGGGTATTTTCCAAAATCGCCATTAGACTTCATCTTTGGGATCAGTTGTTGCAATTGATGGCCATAGTGATATTGATAAGGCTCGAAATTTCATTGAGAAAATTTAGATAATACATCATTACAAGTTCAAGAAAAACTTGAGAAAAGTCAAAACAAATACAAAGAGAGGCATGAAAAACACCGGGTTGATCACAAGTTTCAAGAGGGAGATGAGGTATGGTTGCACATTAGCAAAGAAAGGATGCAAGGGAAGGTAAAAAACTCAAACCCATTTGTTATTGTCCTTTCAATAACATAAAAAAGGTTGGTAATAATTCATTCCAACTTGATTTTCCTTCTTACATGCAAATGTATTTAGTTGTTAATGTTGAAAACTTATGCTTATATGCGCCTCCTTTGATTTATGATCAAGGAAGTGATGTTCATCTACCTTCTATTAAATTTTTCTCACCAGAATTTCTGGATGAGCTCAAAGAAGATACAATTCTTGACAGGAGGACAAGAGCATCAAAAAAGGGAAGTGTTGACTACCTTCGATTTGGGCTCAAAGGCACTAAACCAAGCAAGGAAAAATGGATGGATATTGGAAAGGTGAGGGAGTTGTACCCTCATCTACTAAACAGGTAATCAAGTCTTTTGGGGTCCAAAAGCTTCCCAATGGGGAGGAATGATCAGGAGTTCATAATTTTTTCTCAAAAGTCAAAGTTACAGGATTGGATTGAAACTAGGATGTTTGCATAGATCTCGTCTTCCTAATTCTGACACTGCAAATGGTTCTAAAAACCAATTTCGTATGAGGAAGATATTGCATTCTGATCAAATATGGTAGAAACAAGAGTTATGGAGATGTGATTCTTTCAATATACAATAAGTATCAGAGTGAAGGATGAACGACGGTGATTAGATTGTAAAAGTGGTAGTGGGAGATGAACGGACGAGATCCCTTCGCATTGACCAGAAGTTATTTTGCGCACATCGTGATCAGCATTCGTTATATTGACTTGTTAAGCCATCACAAGTTAAACAATATAGGTTGTGATGCACCGGAGAGAAGCCACATGTCGATATAGTGCTTAAACGCATATCGCACACCATGGTTGATATGGGTTAATGGTTAAGGGTATAAATTTAAACTTGTAAAGTGTGAAGATTTATATGTGCGATAAGCCGAAGAGCGATGGGTTAAGATTTCCGATATGCGAAATCTTAAACCCTGCGTTCCGCGATAAGGGTTTTCGGTCGATATGTGATGTGTTATCTGATCCGAAGTGCGAAATGTTAACATTCGCAATCTATGATTTATTAAATTTGTGTTAAAGCGATCTGCTATGAGATAAGAAGCTCTTTATGTGGGCCAATAACCCACAGGTCCCCAGAAGACGTCAACAAACCACAGTCCACCATTTAATTGCAGTTAAGAGTGGAGGTTCTGCTAACCGTCAAGACCACTAACAGTTGGGGGTGCGCATGTGGCCACCGCCCTAACCATAATATTTAATGCACGGCTTAATAGACGGAGTGGATAGGGACGCACCAAATTTTTTGGTCAGCCCTAATTTAACTCCAGTTAACTGGAATTATCCACATTTAGCGGAGTTTTCCTAGGAAATATTGGGCAAAAGTGTAGGAGGCTTAATTTTCGACCATTTTGAGTGAATGAAGAGTCATTCTTGACTAATTGGAGCATTCTGAAGCCATTGGTGCAGAGAAAAAAACCATTAGAGCATTGTAACTACATTTAATATCAAAAAAATTAGCATGATGAAAGATGGACAAGCCATTGGGAGTTAGACCACCAGATGTAGCCTAGGAGGGGTGAACTGCTTCATCATGCCTGCTGTGTAAACTTCATGTGGTGAATTATTTCTCTATTTTATACTGTTTTTCAGTGTTATTTAGACTTATTTTATGCTTCTAATTCACTAAATTTCATCTATAATTCATGGAAAACTCCTCAATCCTTATACAAACTAATGAAACAATTATGCACATGTTTTTAAAACTGAAAGACCCTTATCACAAAAAAACTAATACAGTATTTTCAAATCACCAAGTGCACCCAATTTCCCATGTTTTATGCTTAAAGAAGGTTATAGGTGACAAACTCGCAATTCAAACAATATTTCCAGAACTTGACAAGGAAGGAAAAATCATATTGGAAGTTGGCATAGTCACAAAAAGAAGGACTTGACACCTACAAAATCGAGTAATTTTAGAGTATATCATCAAGTGGAAGAACTTACCCTCTAAATATTCCACATGGGAGGATGAAAATTTTATACAAAAACATCCAGAACTACTCAAGCATTGAGGACAAAACTTCTTTTAAGGGGAGGGGAATGTTAGGTCCCTATAATAATAGTGTAGCCCCTTATTTTTATTGTTATTTTAGCCCCCTTATTGTTATTGTTGTGCCCATGTATTCCCCATATTGTTATTATTGTGCTCCATAGAAGCCCACTATTGTTATTGGTGTGCCCTTACATTATTATTGTTATGTAGGCTCTGATTATATTGTGACCCCTTAGAATTGTATATATATATATATATAAAGTAGGTTTTTCCATTTGTATCAACCAAGAATTGTTCATTTATGTAATGTAAAGGAGGTTTCCCCCTCGAAGAGGTTGACTTATAAGTCGTTGATCTATCTTTTATTTTATTTTGTGAGTTGGTTTCATAACAATAACAATAAAAGGCTTGAATAGTTGTAGGACTAGAAAAGTCTTTATCAGAGATGTAATATTGGTCATATATAAGACCTATTTAGACAAAGAAAATAGAACACGTCAAATATTGTGTGCTGACATGACATATGAAAAAGGAGTGATGACAATTACATTTATTGTTCATGCTCATCTCATTCAAAAACATGAGAAAATATTTTAACTCACCATGGAATATCTGTTACAAACTTCAAAGTATTAGCAAAGACCAATTACAACCGTGGTGATTATGATTAATTCATACAACTTGATGAATCAAGCATTGTTGAAATAGTGCCACTGATTTGCAAATAATACAATTTAATACGAGACACTACAATTAAATAATTCACGGAGAATAAGGACATGTATCCAGTCGAAACAATTGGTGTTGTGGCTACACTTACTAGAAAAGTAGGATTGCAATATACTCTACGTATAAAATATGGTGATTCTGAAATGACAAAGCAATGATACATATTTAAATACTTAATTTTGCAATTTTTTAATATAAGACCTATTTAGACAAAGAAAATAGAACATGTAAAATATTGTGTGCTGACATGACGGATGAAAAAGGAGTGATGACAGTTACATTGCTTGTTCATACACATCTCATTCAAAAACATGAGAAAACTATTTTAACTCACCATGGAATATTTGTTACAAACTTCAAAGTATTAGCAAAGACCAAATACGACCATGGTGATTGTGATCAATTCTTACAACTTGATGAATCAAGCATTGTTGAAATAGTGCCACCGATCTACAAAGAATACAATTTAATATTAGACACTACAATTAAACAATTCACGGAGAGTAAGGACATGTATCTAGTTGAAAAAATTGGTGTTGTTGTTACAATTACTAAAAATTAAGTATTGCAGTATACTCTACATATAAAAGATGGTGATTCCGAAAATGACAAAGAAATGATACATATTTACATACTCAATTGTGAAAATTTTTAAATCATATTATGCATTCAATTACATTACATAATTATTATATTATCTTGCGCAACAACTTCAACAATTTGAAACATATGAACATTTCTTCACTTCGATGGAACAAGAATTGTAGAAAGGTAAATTCCCTCTGATATTATTGAAAAATGTAACCAAAAGAAGGGATATAAAGGAAAACATATTTTGCACAACACAATCTACATTCATAACCGAACTCAAAACATATATAGTAGAAGATCTGAAAAGAATCACTAGATCAACAAATATTGTAAGTATAAACATATAAATTAATACATACATCTTATATAGATAATTATTCAAAAATATTTCATATTGTACTACTCAAAATATTATTTTTTGTGCCATATGAATAGGTTGAAGGCATGATAACAACAACAAATGTTTATTCAACCCTATTTGAACCTTGTGTTATTTTCAAATCTCCTGCCAATGCATCTACATTTATAGAAAATGGAACAATTAACTGTCTAAAATGAAATCAGAGATGTCCATTTGTATATAAACATTTTCTAAATGTCGTCATTCAAACAACCTCTAACAAAATTATGTACTACACTTTTATAGAGGCTATACTCCATGATATACTTCCTAACATAAAATATATGTCATATGAATCATATCTATAAAAGAAACAAAAAACCATTTATATGCTTTGTGGCCTTCGCATACACAACAAGTTTATTCTAAATAAAGACAATGTAATACTACATGTTGACTAGAATAGAATGGTACAATAAACAATTTCAAATATGTTCCCTAAATAATATCATAAGATGCCTCCAAATTGTTGTGACTTTTACAATGCTTTTAACATAATCTCTCTTTTACAATTCTTTTAACTTTCCTTTTGTTTTACAGGTCCTTCCACTATGCATTAGCTTCTACTGGGCATCTGAAGAATGAACATACACATACATGTCTTTTAACTATGCTTTGCTTACTCATTCCTACAAATTATTAACACTATGCATTAGATTTTGCTAGACATCTAAAGAATGAACACACACATACATGTCTTTTAATTGTGCTTTGCTTACTCATTCCTATAAATTATCAACAAAATCGTTTTAGTTTCTCTTTCTTCAAAGGATTGAAAATTTTGTCCAATACCATGTAATTGTACTTTGCAAATAGAACAAATGTTCACATAAGAATTAAATAGTGTGTATATTGAACATAATACCACAATGAATTACAAGTTTTTTTTCTTTTCAAAAATGTAAATTGTTAATTTTTTTTATGCCTTTCATAACTTCCTAAAATTATTCACACCGATTGAGAACTACCAAGAACATAATAAAAAATAAATTTGACCCTCACAAAACATAGTCATGGTTAAATGTAGGTGATCTCAATTGACTATGACCATAGTTGATCACACATAATAGAAAATTGCTCAACACTATGTATATCTGCATTGTACTAAATAATTTGTAATTCAAATATACATGAATGTGACAAAGATTTAGTTCTATATGCACATAAATATCAATTGACTATGAAGTTAACTATAGTTGATTATATGTATTGATGATGTTTCCCTTTGTTCATTATGTTTCTCTACATGTCAAGCCACATGGGAAATTGGCCAAAACTATCTAATTGCTCATTGTACTAAAACATGTGTAACTAAAATATATATCAATGTATATCCATCTAACACTTCTTAATTGAATTACAAGAATTTGTCAAATATTTTCATAAAATAATGATTTTCTATTAGCTTGTAAATATGAAAAATATATATTAATCTTTCCCATACTATACTAATATCAACGAATGTTTATATATATATATATATATATATATATATATATATATATATATATATATATATATATATATATATATATATATATATATATATATATATATATATATATATATATATATATATATATCATGCTAACACTTTTTATATACAGATATATATCATACTAACACTTTTTATATACAAATTTTGTAACAGCATAATTCCCAATTTCAATGAAAGGGACTACGCTTTCATGCAACACTTATTATGAATTGATGTCTATCCAAATTTACTATATTATTATTACAGCTTATATATATATATATATATATATATATATATATTTCTTTCATTCTAGACGATATATATTTTATAAGATCTCTATTGACTTAAATATTTAGATAAACAATAACTCACATACAATTAGTGATTAATAATTTATATTATAACTTTATTAAAATATTATTTCTAAATAAAATGACAAAAACTTAAAATAAAAAATTTATTATAATTTATTAAATATTTATATTTATATTATTATTTTCAATTTATTTATAAAAATAAAATTATTATTATTTATAAATTTCTTTTTATTCCATTCTTAATCATCCAAATCCTATTAATAAATATTATTCAAATTAAATTGACTTACAAAAGACATGCCACATAAAGATGAAAGACAAAACTAGAAAGTGATTACTAAAAACACATAAAATCTTAATAGACTTTTGTACATAATTAACTTCAACTACTTTTTTTTTTTTTTTTTAATCATGCCACATATAAAGATGAAGTACAAAAGTGGAAAATGATTACTAAAACCAATGAAATCTTAATAGACTTTTATTTTAAAATAAATTAAATTTTCATAGACTTTGGTACATAATTAACTTTAATTTTTTCTATCAATTATAAGTAACTTAGATAATAATAAAAATAAGAAGTGATGATTAGAATGAAATAAAACTTCCATAGAAATTTATTATTTTTTGTAACTAAAAGTGAATTTATTTTAAAGTAAATAAATTTTTCATAAACTTTTGTACATAATTAACTTTTAACCTTTTGGTATCATAAATAATTTAGATAAAAAAATTAGTTAATTTATTTTAAAATAAATGAAATCTTCATAGACTTTTGTACATAATTAACTTTGACCTTTTGGTATCAATTATAAGTAAAAAAAAAAAAAAAAGTGATTATTAGAATGAAATAAAACTTTCATAGAAATTTATTATTTTTCCTAATTAAAAGTTAATGTATTTTAACTAACGAGTATTTTTTATGAATTTGTTGTATATATTATTATTGATTTTTGGTAAAATTTATTATAATTTAGTAAATTGATAATGAGCTTAAACTTTTTATAATTTAATTATTAGTTAGTAATGAGGATAATTATATTTTTGTAGTAAGGATGATTATCACCTATTACTATCTATAAATATCGTTTGATTTATTCTTTTTATTCAAGGAAAATCTGATCTTTGAAATGACTTGTTAGTGGCTGTCAAAAAAAAGTAAACTTTGCTCTTACAAAATGACTATAGATTTGGATTATGAACCTAATTTTTCTCTAGCCAATTAAAGTTAATTTGAAGTCTTACTAGCTTATAATTTTCAATAAGACAACCACAAATCAAATTATATGTTTTCTAATAACACATAACCTTAACCTCATATATAAAACCAACTACCTTTCATTTTTGTAATACTACATAGATATTTGTATATCTACAAGATGTTTTCTATAACTATTGGCGTGTCATTAAGAAAATTAAACTCAAAGC
The DNA here is from genome assembly GCA_034641835.2 of Pinus albicaulis. NCBI lineage: Eukaryota > Viridiplantae > Streptophyta > Pinopsida > Pinales > Pinaceae > Pinus > Pinus albicaulis. The sequence goes on from CM076569.1 coordinate 633,253,658, forward strand.
ACAATAGAATTTCCTTTATCCATATAAATAGAGCATATGAAATCACATAATCAAATAAACTTAAAGTTTAATACTATATGAAAAGTCTAATATTATATGAAAAAATTATTATAATTACAAGTTTAAGTTCTATCATGACTATTGGCATATCATTAAGAAAATTAAACTTAAAGCACAATAGAATTTCCTTTACCCATATAAATAAAGCATATGAAATCACATAATTAAATAAACTTAAAAGTTTAATACTATATGAAAATTCTAATATTATATGAAAAAATTATTATAATTACAAGTTTGAGTTCTATCATTACTTTGAATTGCAATTTTATTAAAATACTATATAAAACAAACAAGTAAACATTTAACTAAAAAAATATTTTAATTAAATAAAAAATTATTATTTTCAAAACATTTAAATTTCAAATCAATTATTATAACTCCCGTTAGCTTACATCTTTCACATCACTAAGTACAGCGTTGCCATCTCTAACCCAACCAAATTATGATTCATTGTGAAAAAAATTGCCAAATCAAAACCCCTAACCCCATTTAGTTTAGTGATATCCCCATAATGCAACCTTGGCTTACATCTTTCACATCCACCTTTAAGTATAGTGGTGTCATCGCTAATATAAACCCAATTATGATTCATGGTGAAGAAAATCACAAATCAAAACCCTTAACCAAGATTTAACCCCATTCAGTATATGATCAAAGGGAGTCTTGATTTGACACCCCATATGAGGTAGTAAACCAAATGAAACCAACTACCAAATTACTCATCTACCCCAAAAATTATCAAAATGTATATTCAATATTCTATATTTAAAATGTATTGAAAAATGTAAACAATTGTTATTAAATAAATAAATATGGCCTTGGAAGCTGTAATGGGCTTATCTATACCGAGTGGCACGCATGTGCAGAGGGCAAAAAGGGGAATTATTATAAGTTGATTAAACCATAAATAGAAAAACATCAGCTCGTTCACAAAAAAGTAGATAAACCTAAAAATAGGACGTATGATAAGGTGTTGAAGTGGAAGGTATTGACATATACACTTACGTAATAATATTCAAAATCATTGGAACCAAGACACAGATGTGGCCCTCTCATTGGAGGGCCCATCTGAATCATCGGCTCAACTTTCCATTTACATATTTCATCATCACCCCCATGTTTGTCTATAATGGAGGATATGACAGGGAAACACGCCGGCTACTATCTTACATTACCAACACGTCTCTTCCAGATTCAATACGAGGAAGTGCAAATGCAAACACACCCGGGCCCCTTAATAGACCCACGCATGGGAATAATTCAAAGTTTGAAGACCCAATTCATCTCATCATCATTGTACCATCGTCGTCGCAACAACTATTGAAGGAATTAATTAGCAGAGGATTTGAATAGCCGTAGTCGTCTAATGTTGGTTAGAATTAAAATTTCGCAAAGAATTTTCTAATTCTAGAATTAAAATTTCGCAAATAATTTTCTAATTCTAAATTATAAATTTGAGTTGTGAATTTTAATTGGTTTGCGAAACTTAATTAAATATATAATTAAAATATATTTTAAATAACAAAAAATCATAATGAAAATCCCCACACTTTGTATACTGAAACTCCAGAACGGCTATTGCCCCGCCCATATTTGAATGTAGGGCTAATTCTAACGTACGTCCTGTCACATCATAACGATAATTATCTGCGAAAATTGAGCCGTTCATCATTTCGGTTTCCGCAGACGTCAGCCGCCCAGTGGGTCCCGTGAGAGACCGTTAAGAGGCCAGTAAGGACGGGACCTCGTCGTTTGCTTGCGGGCAGCCGGGCGCGCCCCGGTCTGCTTTCTTGGCCGGGGCCCGGCAGGATTGAACGGACGGGCAGGGGTCTGTGTACTGAACAGAAGGCGGCAGTACAGACAAATGTCCGTGACTCCAAACGGCTACTCTGACGGGACTGCCCACTGACGCGACGTGACGGAACAGAACACGACGACACGGGACGGGACGGGACGGCGTGCCATCCCCGTCCCCCGGGCCCACACCGCACTGCCCCGCGGGCCGCCGCTCCTCCCTCCATGTCCCATGATCCCGACGCCCGCTCGCCCATCCATCGATCCATCCCACCCCATTAACATCCATCCCCATGGAGCCATGCATGGTGATGGGCATGGGTGGCTCATGAATTTGAAATAATTAAATTAAATTAAATGTTATGACCGATGGTATTACTCGATATTTAATCACAACGACAAGGGGATAGCCTAGTTTGCGCTGGTTGCGCAGCCACTGTCGCAACTGCCACAACAGATTAATTAATGCGAGGCGTTGCATGCACAGGCATTACTATTACTTATTTTTTTTTTTATAATACGTAGATTTTGATGACTTTGCCATTTTCATTGTTCAGAGTTAGGTACGGAGCAGTTTATTTGTGTAGCAAATGTCCTTTCTTGTAGTAGGTAGTTGGAGGGAATTTGGCCATGAAAATGACCAACGCTATTTTGTAAATTCTCACCTATTTATATATATAGGGTAGAGGTTAAATTTAAGTTAAAATGATAGGGTGTTTATATATGTCTTTAGTTTTTCAATTATATTTTCATGGGTGTTATTCAAAATTTGATTAAATATATTTTTGAATTCAATTATGCTTTTAATGGAGGTTATTTAAAATTTGATTAAACATATTTAAATTTATGTATTTTAAATGTGTTACAGATTTTCAGGACTTTGGCTTATGTATGCAATTTTGATTATGGATTTAAAAACACATATTAAGTAATGAAAAATAATAATATCATAATATTATATATCTTTTGATTTAAATGAAAAAGACAAAAATATAGATTTCAACTACAACAAAAACTTAGAATAGTGGTTAGAATATTTAGACTTGCTTTTGTATTTTATTAAATTTGTTTTTATATATAACTTTAGTTTTTTAATTATATTTTTCAAAGATGTTATTCAAAATTTGATTAAACATTTAGCTGAGTTATTAAATCTATGTATTTTAAATGTGTTATAGATTTTTAAGACTTTGACTTATGCATGCAATTCTGATTATGGATTTAAAAATACATTTTAAGTAACTAAAAATCATAATATTATTTATCTTTTGATTTAAATGAAAAAGACAAAAAAATAGACTTCACAAGTAAGACAACAAAAACTTAGAATATTTAACCTTACCCTTTGTATTTTAATAAATATGTTAAAATACATGTTAAATAATGAATGCTCAAATAATATTTAACAAATCAAATTGGTATTAAATTAATTTGGATTTTAATGAACTAGTGGTTAGAATATTTAGACTTCACCTTTGTATTTTATTAAATTTATTTTTATATATAACTTTAGTTTTTCAATTATATTTTTCAAGGGTGTTATTCAAAATTTGATTAAACATTTTGTTGAGTTGTTAAATTTATGTATTTTAAATGTGTTATAGATTTTCAAGACTTTGGCTTATGTATGCAATTCTGATTATGAACTTAAAAATACATTTTAAGTAACTACAAATAATAATATCATAATATTATATATCTTTTGATTTAAATGAAAATGACAAAAATATAGACTTCACAAGTAAAGACAACAGAAATTTAGAATATTTAGACTTGGCCTTTGTGTTTTATTAAATATGTTAAAATACTTGTTAGATAATGAGTCCTCAAAGTTGGCATTAGATTAATTTGGATTTTAATGAACTAGTAGAATATTTAGACTTCCCTTTTGTATTTTATTAAATTTGTTTTTATATATAATTTTAATTTTTCAATTATAATTTTCAAGGATGTTATTCAAGATTTGATTAAACATTTAGTTGAGTTGTTAAATCTATGTATTGTGAATATGCTACAAATTTTCAGGACTTTGGCTTATGTATGCAATTCTAATTATGGACTTAAAAATACATTTTAAGTAACAAAAAACCATAATATTATTTATCCTTTGATTTAAATGAAAGAGACAAAAATATAGACTTCACAAGTAAGACAACAAAAACATAGAATATTTAGACTTAGCTTTTGTAGTTTATTAAATATGTTAAAATACATGTTAGATAATGAGTGTTCCAATAATATAGACAACTTTAATTGGCATTAGTTAAATTTGGATTTTAATGAACTAGTGGTTAGAATATTTAGACTTCCCCTTTGTATTTTATTGTATAGGTTAAAATACATGTTAAATAATGAGTGCTCAAATAATATTAAAAAATTAAGTTGGCATTAGATTAATTCGGATTTTAATGAACTACTGGTTAGATTTATCGCTTGTAATAATGGTGATCTTCTCTAAGTGTTATTTAATGATAGTGATCCTCTTGAGGATCATACTCCACAGTAAAGCTTGAATTGGAACTAAAGAGAAGGATAGAGGAGAGAGATGTGACACTAGTGGTCGTAATGAATCATGAAATTTTTCCATGATATAATATAGGTTTTATTAATAATAAATATTATGTTGATGACCAAAATTTAATGAACGTTGAATATTTTTTTTCACTTGTAAAAAACAAGCACAAAAATATATTACATATTTTCAGGACTTGGCTTATGTATGCAAATCTAATTATGAACTTAAAAATATATTTCAAAGAACCAAAAATAGTAATATCATAATATTCTATATAGTTTGATTTAAATGAAAAAAAAAACAAAAATATAAACTTCACAAGTAAGACAACAAAAACCTAGAATATTTAGACTTAGCCTTTGTATTTTATTAAATATGTTAACATGTGTTAGATAATGTGGGCGAATAATATTTGACAACTTAAGTTGGCAATAGATTAATTTGGATTTTAATGTACTTGTGGTTAGAGTGGTTAGAATATTTAGACTTGGCCTTTGTATTTTATTAAATATGTTAAAATACATGTTAGATAATGAGTGCTCAAATCATGACAACTTAAGTTGGCATTAGATTAATTCAGATTGTAATGAACTAGTGGTTAGAGTGTTATCACTTTTAATGATGGTGATCTTCTCTAAGTGTTATTTAATGATATTGATCCTCTTGAGGATCATACTCCACATTAAATCTTGGATTGGAACTAAAGAGGAGCATAGAGGAGAGAGATATGACACTAGTGGCGATGATGAATCGTAAATTTCTTCCATAATATAATATAAGTTTTATTAATAATATATATTATGGGGATGACCAAAATTTAATGAAGGGTGTTCTTAAAAAAAACAGAGAATGAGTTCAAACTAAAAACCTAATCTTGACATATTTTTTTCCTTCTTTATAATTTTAAATATTTCTAATAGTGGCCAATTGTCTAAGTACTTCCTATTGGAAATGAGTCTCTGAAGTATAAGTTTTTATCACTTTTAATGATAGTGATCTTCTCTAAGTGTTATTTAATGATAGTGATCCTCTTGAGGATCATACTCCACACTAAAGCTTGGATTGGAACTAAAGAGGAGGATAGAGGAGAGATGTGATACTAGTGGCTATGATGAATCATGAATTTCTTCCATAATATAATATACGTTTTATTAATAATATATATTATGTGGATAACCAAAATTTAATGAATGGTCCTAGTAAAAAACAAGGAATGAGTTCAAACTCAAAACCTAATCTTGACATAATTTTTTTGTTCTTCTTTATAATTTTAAATATTTCTAATCGTGGTCAATTGTGTAGGTACTTCCTATTGGAAATGGGTCTCTGAATTATAAGTTTTATTAATAATAAATATTATCTGAATATGGGTCCTCCAATTATAAGTTTTATTAATAATAAATATTGTGTGAATATAGGTCTCCCAAATATAATTTTTATTAATAATAAATATTATGTGAATGATAAAGATATGATGAACCCCACATATTCTTTGTCATTCTAAAAAAACAGAGGATTTGATCCAACTCAAAACTTGATCTTTACACTTTTTTGCTTTGTTGTTTTCATTTTTTTCCTTTATAATTTCAAATATTAATATTTGTGGTTAAAAGCATCTAGGTAGTTTTTTTCACTTTTTCCTTTGAAATTTTAAATATTTATATTTGTAGTAGTGTCTGGATAGTACTCTCCCAATTATTGGGTCTATCTTAGGAAGTTGAGAGAAATGGTGTTATCTTTCTCACCTAGATTTGATTTTTGTTATGACATGTTGAACTCATAATGAGTCTTTTTTTTGTAATGACTTTGAGTTCCTCATGTAATATATAAATATATTTCTCAGGGAAAAAAGAGAGAAAAAAAACTACTAGATGGTTTGCATTTAGGTTTCATTTCTCCAACTTTTTCACTATTGAGCTTTACTCCATTCTCTACTCATGTTTTTGCTTGCTCACCCTTGCATGGGATTAGTGTGACCACTTTATTGGATAAATTAGCAAAACATGCTACTATTCTGAACTTTTCCCATTAACTACAGGTTAGATACAAGATTATTTTTCTCTTTCAATTAATTTGTGATATTTTTTTAGCAAACAAAGTGGATGTCATTGAATTTATGTGTTTTTTTCTATCACACCATATTACTTTAAACCTTGAATTTATGGTTTACAGTGATAAGTTCCAATCACAAGAAATGCACTCTACATTGATTGAATTATTCTCATTAAATTTCTCAATTCATTTTTAATAAGTATATATTATAATTTTCATTTTTTATAAGTATATATTATAATTTTCATTTTTGTATGCAAAATAATATTTATTTATTTAATTTTGACGTTGCACCCAAAAATCGAAAATTAAAAAGACATAAAATTTATTTTTAACAGTAATATTACATTAAAAAAATAATTTATATAAATTAAAAATTATATATTTTGTAAAACCTATATAAAATGCATTGTATAGTGTTGGTCAACTTATACTAAGCACTTTTAATGTGTTGCTGCTAATTTATAAGTTTTTTCTGCTACAACTCACAAGAGGAGACTCAAACAAAGAACACCTTCCCAAATCCAATGCTTTGGAAAAAAGGGAAAGGGGGAGCTGGGAGAGCCTACTCCTTGAGCCAAGATCATAGCAAGCCACATACTCAATGAGATTTGAACTGCGGTCTCTTAGGTTTCACCCAAAGGGGGAGCCTACTCCTTGAGCCAAGATCATAGCAAGCCACATACTCAATGAGATTTGAACTGGGGTCTTTTAGGTTTCACCCAAATAAACTTTCCGTTAAACCACACATCACTGTATCTTCTCTTCCTCTTTTTAAGGCCCAAATTTATAGAAAAAAAAAGAAATTATCCCTGATTAGTGTTCCGGAAAAAAAGTGTTAGCTCCTTGGGTGGCCACCCTAATCATTTGAAATATATAATCAAATTTCTATTTCATAAACACTAAGTGTTCTAATTTCTTATTTCCTTCATCATCATTTGATATTAAAATTAATTTAATGATATATTATACCAATATTATAAATTTACAATTTTTAAATTATATTAATCATTGTTATGTGTGTATCACATTGAGCTCTATTTTGAGAGTAAATATCTCATCTTTATACTTGTATGTAGATGTTTTGTTTATTTATGTTTTTGTGTTCTTGTATCTATGTGTATCATGTGTTTTCTATTGGTCTGACCCATAACTTAAAAATATGAATAGTTATTTTTTTAATATAATTAATGTATATTGTTTGAATTAAATGATAATTAGTGTAAAATTTTGATTTTTGATTATATATTATATTAAAAATAAAACATAACAAAAATTTAATAAAGAAAGAAAAAATAATAATTAAAATTTGAAATTTACTTTTCAAAATATATGTCAAGATTTTGAGATTTAAAAATTAAATTATTAGAAAAAAATAATAAAAATAAACTCATCAATCGTAATATTAAAAATTTATAATTCTAATTATAAAAAAAATATTTTCAGAATAAATTTATAAACTTTGAATTAAAAAACATAAAAAACTAACCAATCAGTTAATAATAATAATAATAATAATAATATTAAAAATGTATAAATCTACTTTAAACTTTAAATTTTAAAAAATAAATTTGTAAACTTTGAATAAAATAAAGTAAATTTTTATATTATTAAAAAAAACCAAACAAACATGAAACATCTCGCCTCCAAAGCAAAATTTTGTAACTTTCTGCAACACGAAATAAAAAATCTGTTATAAAAAATAAAAAATTCTGCTGATAACTTTCCCTCCCTCCCTGCACGCACGAATTGCCTAATCTAATCTAATCTAAATGAGGGGGTGCCGGCTCGTGAGAAAAGCAAAATGCAAAGCCCGCGCTCATTCTACGAGCACGGGATGCATGGGCCACACTTTGTCCGCCTCCTCCAAATTCCAATACGTCCTCCACGATGTGGGTACCGCAATCCACGCGGCTACGTCTCCTACCCCGCGCGGTCTATCGCAATTGACTGCAGCACTGACAATATATATATATATATATAAACATAATACTAATAATAAATGGATGCATTTAGCGCGCCCTGCAGCGCTGCCAGCGGTTTACTGAGTCGGTGCGTAATTTGAAACTGATGCGTCCTGTCGCGGAGTGCGTGTCTATATTTAGTAGAGCACATGTAGAAAATGACAGGCGTCTTAATAATAATAATGAGAGCTTAGCCTTGATGGTAGCTTAGTTGGCCGGAGTCTCTAGATATTTCTGTCATGAAGTGTGGGTTCAATTTTTTTTAATTTTTTAAGATCATATTTTTGATTGGGTTTATGCTTTTTCAAGTGGGCTCCATTGAGAATGATCAATTCTCCTTGAATCGATCAAGATCAGATTTCAAGATCAGATATACTCTTTCAAGTAAATGGGATTCAAGATCAAATATACTCTTTCAAGTAAATCTCATTAAAGGTATTGAATTTTCTTTGAATAGATCAATATCATATGTACCTTTTCAAATTGACCCCACTGAAAATGTTCAATTCTCCTTGAGTCTATCAAGATCATACCCTAGACTAAGACTGTTGCCCTTTCCAATGGGCCCACTTAAGGGATCTTGCATTGAAAAATAATAATAATAAGAGAGCTAGAGTGTTGAAATAGATTTTTGGGTCTGCCCCCAACACTTCATCGTGGGGCTGTGTAAGTAATTTCTCATTCTCATTTTCTTTGTCATGTTTTATGGGGCAAAGGCAGAGCAAGACTTATTTCTTGAGCTATACAGTCATAAATAAGCAAGATAGTATATGCTCACCATTAGATAATATACCTGCTTGGTAAATATATACTGTTCGAGTTATTTATGACTCTATAACCTAAAAAATAAAGTTTGCTAGAAAACAGTCTCGTCTGATTAATGTGAGAACAACGCATTTCATTGCTGTCGTTGAATCTGAATCTGTGTCTGATAATGCGAGCGAGAACGAGAGAGCGAATTTGATGATTTTGCTATTGAATTTTGTGATGAGACCTGGACATAACGTCCACCATGGTCCCTCTGATCGGATGCATCCTGCACGTTTTAAATATAAAAAAGTGAATTGATTAGGAAGGAAAAAAAGAACATTAACAAATGTAAAATATGCACAGTTGGGCGAAAATTGTGGAGGCAAATGAATGGGCAGCGTAGAATTATAGAAAATCATCACAGTCGAAACACGTAGATTTTCTACCCAAGATTTTGAAATGACAGATACTGTATTTGAGCATGCTTTTACCTGCTTTTTCTGTAAAAGTAGGAAGTCTTCATGGTAGATGAGATTAGAACAGTGGCTGAGGTTTGTTCTACCAAATCACTAGCCTACACTTACCTTAGCTTTAAGGACAGGAATTGTACTTCGCCTCATAACTTTCATCTCAAGAATGTGATTCCACCTGAGTTATATAGGTCAATTACACTGTAGTTTGTTATTAGATTACATCCAGATATCTTTGGATTTATAAAGGAATTGTACTTAAATTCATAACATTCATCTAAAGGAATGTGATTTCCCCTACGTTATAGAGATCAATTACATTCCAATTTGGACCTATTATGTTATATAGGTCAATTGTCTTATAGTAGTTGTTATTAGATTACATCTGGATGTATTTGGATTTATTAAATTTAAAGTCACAATCATTGATTGTTAATATAGATTCATTTTAAATTTTGGATTTATTATGTTTAAATTCATTCATATATTACACTTTTTAAAGTTTGACAAAGATTTATTTATTTTTTATTTTTCTAAATTTGGATTTATTAAATTTAAAGTCACAATCACTCTTTATCCATATGGTTTCATCTTAAATTTAAAATTTATTAAAAATTAGCTCTTAATATGAGTTATTTAAACTATTTTATGAAAGTTTAGATTTATTAAATTTAAATTCATAATCACATATTATTAATATAGATTTACTTTTAAATTTTAAATTTATTAAGTTTAATTTCATAACCCATTGCTACTAACATAGATTTATTTAGACCACATTCACATTCTCTTGAGTTTGATGTAGGTTCATCATGCCTACTTATTCTTGAGTTTGATTTTATAAAACTTAAAATCACAATTACTTGCTACTAACATATATTGATCTTAGTCATGTGGGTTTAGCTCAGTAGTTGGGACAACTATTTGTGATCTTATCTATCCAGTTCTATTTATGTAGACTACAATGTTGGTTTATTGTAATAAAGCTAGAAGGGTAGATGTAACATACACCGATAACTTCACATGGAAATGCCAGGAGTTAAAAAAATTTATACAAGTTACCACGTTACCCACGGGTAACTATCCAAATCACTATTAAATATTTCTTACTCATCATTACATAGAACGTTCACTAGTTCATAGAGTAACCTTAGAATAAGAATTGGAAGTTGCTTAACCATTAACAATCTCTATTGTAGTACATTAACATAAAACTGTATGATGTAACCTTCCATTCATTTCATTACTGATGTAGTCATCACTTACTTGACATTATGAACATCACAACAAGAAAGGAATCGACATCATCAACTTGACACAATAATCAGTCACATCATTGAACACCAATATACCCTGGAAACCCCGTAGGGTGAAAACCAACAACGTTTAATTTTATTATTAAACGCTCCTGAGGGTGTTCAACCCTCACTCAATGGCTTATAAGGGATACCATCCCTTAACCATTGTTATAAATCTTACAAGGAAATATACAAATATCTACCTTAAAGCCATTACAATAAATATGATAACATTTACCCTCTAATCTTCATATGTTGGTAGCATGGATGCCCTACGATGGACCATCATACATTGGATCATCCTACAACTCGCACTCATCTGCATGAACCATAATCATTTACCTGCCACCAGTTTAAGAATAATATTTCCTTTGTACATGTCACCATCATTCCCTGCTAATGATGCCTTCAACATACATTGATGTCAAGATTCATAAAGTATTAATCAACCATTTCATATATCTATACTAAAGAGGCTTCTCCATCTACTCTTGTATATTCATGACATGAAAGTAAAATACCTTGACATTCTCCCTTTAACAGCACATACTGCATATGTGCTAGTTATAAGTCATCACATTAACTAACGTTTCCCTCGCATAAGCACACATTCCTGCAAGACAATAACTACATCTCCCCAGCATTTCTTTAAAATAACTGATATAACAGTTACGATATTCATGCATGCAGTTTACATAAATTTAATCAAAATAAATAACCCTTAAGATATTACTTTTGGTGCACGAAAGAAAAGCTAACATAACAAATGTTGTTCCCATGCATGCAAATGCATAGAGCTCATAGCTTCCAAAAGAGTCTTTCCAAAGGAATGCTTAACACAACAGAGTATCCAAACACCTGTTTATAGTAAAGCATACAAATACATGTCTTTATTTCAAATATTATACCAACATTACCCATATATATATCCCAAGGAAACTAACATATTAATATGGGTTTTATGCATATATTCCATCTTCTTTTCCAAAGATTATTTCCCTATGTAGGCTAACTAAACATTCTATCATTTCCCACATACAAATGTATATTCTTTCCAATGAAAGATAATACAAATCTTGCATGCATATACATGATCTTATTCTGAAATAAACTAACATAATAATTATGATAGCATAAGTAACCACAAATAATTCTTCTCGAATAAACATTATAACTCAATATTTCTTCTTATCCATGTAAAGAACATATCTCTATAATTACTATTATTTTCACATACAAGAGCTTATCTTAATAGCTTTTCTTTAATGTAACTTAACACAATCACTATTCTTTGTGCATGCAAGAACTTATCATAACAACTCTTCTTTAATGTACATAGGACATAATCCCTTCTTGGAATTACACCAGCATTAGCTATTCTTTTCTTGTAAACAAATACATAATTCCTCCTCAAAAGGAAGTCAATATAACCTAGATTCTTGGTCTTTCTACATGTAGCTTCTTCCAAAGGAAAGCATGTAGTTTCTCCCAAGAAAAGCTAATATCATAGTTGATTCCCATATGCATACAAGTTATGTTTCTTTTCCAAAAGAATATAACATAAACTAACATAATAGTTTTGTTAGAATAAAGGTACTCACATATTTTTCCTAAAGATTAAAAGATAATTCAGTATTTCTTTAATCCATGCAAAGAACATACCTCTATAACACAATGGCTATTCTTGGTGCATGCACGAGAGATAACTCTCCCACTTTGTGCATGCAAGAGAGATAGTTTTTCCTTTAATGTAGGCAACACATTTTCTCTTCTTAGAATTCTATCGTCATGAAATACTATTTTAAGGAAAATGATTAACATAATACCAATCTTTTCAAGAGATTATTCTTTTTAAGAAAATTAACATAGTAACTTTCCTTATGTCTTTTACCATGGTATATCATATAAGAACAATAGCTTTCTAAAAGATTAACATAACAATCTTTTCAAGAACTCACATAGATTATGAATTTTACCATGGTAATTCACTAAGATCAATATCTTTTCCTATTGTATGTATTTATATAAAGACAAGCTAAGTGTAAATTATCTCTTACTGTTGTAGATAGATATATTTTCTTTATAAAAGGTTAACATAATTCAAGAATTCTTTTCTAGAAAACGCATTAATTATCTTCAAACCGTCTACACGTTTTCAAGATAGATATATTTTCTTTATAAAAGGTTAACATAATTCAAGAATTCTTTTCTAGAAAACGCATTAATTATCTTCAAACCATCTACACATTTTCAAGTATTAAATACTTAACTCTTCCCAAAAACATACTGTGAGTGATTATCCACTATCGATATAAATAAAGATAGATGTGTAAAATTTTAAGACAATTAATAGGACAACTTATCTTTCCAAAACCTGAGTTCTTGGCTACAAATATTTCTTGCAGAAAAATGGTCAGTTCTGACTGTTATGTGTAGTCTCTTTCACTGTTGTGAAAACCTACACGCGGTATTCAATGCTTTCCTCTGAATTCTTTCCATACGTTGATGACCATCAGGAAATAAAAAAACCAAACAACCATCATTTTCTTCGAAAGTTTGTGCTACTGTGATGACAAATAGTAACAATTTATAATGGAGTTTTGCAGGGGAGACACGCAAAGACGCATATCAGAGGACGAATTCCTGCCCCTTCCTCCTCCGTAAGATTTCATTTCATATCGAATAAGACTTGGCAATTGCAACCGCACGAATCCTAATGAATTCTTGAAAAACTAATTCCATATTAATAATATTTGTTATTTAATCCCACGTCTAGTTACGTGGTTTTTAGGGATGTTACATACTCCCCCCTTAAGAGAACACCATCCTCAGTGTGCTTCTCTCACTGAAACTTAAACTTATACTCATGATATAATGATATAAACAACCCAAAGGGGGTCCTTCCCCTTTGCAATGAAACACTTTCTTTTCCTTAAATGCCATTAATTCAAACAATAATGTTTTTATCCATAGTCATAAGAATCTATAGCTCAAAATATATTCCATTTCAATTTTTAACTACTTATCCGTTATTCATTTCATAAAAATATAGAAAATTCTCTATACGAACTTGCCATTACTTACCAATTACTATTGGAAGTAATGATGGATTTTACAAAAGCTCTCTCAGAATGGTTGAACAACCCATCAACACTCCATGGAAAGAACCTGTAATGTATGACTAATATATTCAATCACATTAGTCACATAGTTTCAATCAAATGAAATACTTGCAATTATAAAACATTCATGCAATATTAAGAGATTTTTTAATCAGAGTACTTCCACAAGTACTCAAAGAGAAAAAACCCTCTAATCAATGCATCACATGCACACTGTCTTAGCTCCTACTAAAGACGGCCACACAATACTTCAAAAAGTACTCAAACAACACCTAGCTCTCTAATCTTAACAATGGTCAATCAATGCACCACGGGCATATCCTAGCCTCTGCTAAGACATTCAAACAAATGAATAATTAAATAAATTAAGTTATACATTCAGTAATTCATTTTCCGAGCACTAAGCTCCTTTCCTCTTAATATCCACATAAGATATTTACACAATCATATAAAAATTCATTTTAATATAACACATAAATTTTTACTTAAATTATTCTGCTATGAGAACCACAATGGTAAACAATATGCTCCTCCCAACCCATGGGAGTTGGTTTCCACAACCAAATCGACTAATTTTCACATCGAGACAGCCATTTGACAAAAGACCATTCTAGGTCCAATATGGATTCCTCTTGGCAACATCATGCCTATTCCTCTGACAACGTCCCATCTATGAGGAATTTCGGGCCACCTTCAATAGGCTCCAAAATCAATATAGTTTCCTCAAGTTTTTCCCCTTCACCATCTTGGCCAACTCTCTTCCCTACTAAGGTCATATATCTCTAGGGAGAGGAAATCTAGGCAAGTAAGTTCCATCAACCCCTCCGAGCAGGCAATCACAGTCAACCCAAGGCCTTCTAGCCTTTCACAAGTGTTGTCAACTATCTGGCATGTTAAATTTCTCTTTTAGCATTGTTTCCCATAGTAAATTACATAATTAACTCTGTACACATTATACAAAAAGAAACTTTATGTACATCATACATCATACTTTCCCTTAACATGGGTCCAATGATATCTAGATTAACAGGAAACATGAATAACATGCATGTGTTGTACATTATTATTTCCCAAATAACAAAACCATACACATTATAACATGATACTTTAACATTTACTGTTGCAATTTGCATTGCAATGTTTGTGATGTTTTACTTTCACAGATTTTCTGTTATCATTAAGCTACCCGTGCTTACTATAAACAACAATGCTAATCGTAAATATGCATTTCTTAAGCATGTATTATCTTACACAATTATTTTAAATTTCTGCATACAATGTTGTCATGCATACAATTATATACAAATATTCATTAATGCTTATGTGTCAATAACGATTAGGGTATGAGGGAAAAAATTTCCAATTCCCACAATGTTTTGTTACCAACAGAGTGGCACATCAAGTAATTACCATAATCACTTGTTCACAACTTTCAAATAGCTTTAGTCAAAATCGATCTGTGCATATACTTTCATTAGTTAGTCATTCCTAACTAATAAATTCTATTAATAATCTTAATGCATCCATGACTCGACCCATTCAAAAACTAGTCATTCAATGCCACAAATAATCTTAATGCATCCATGGCGACTCATTCAAAAACGAGTCGAACAACTAGTCATTATAGTCAAGACTCACTACTTGACCCATTAAGTATTTTTTTAACATCTAAAAGGCTTCATTCAATTTAACTTTTAAAACACTCTATCATCTTGTATAAGGACTTTCCTCACCTATTGCATTCATGCATTAGTTTCACACACCATCACTATACACATTCATCTTTTTCAAGGTGTGCATGGTAGCTTTAATTGTGTTCACTAAATGTATAAGTAATATGTCATATAACCACTGTTAATAAACACCTCTCACTTTCACTAGTGTGTACTCAAGCTATTCATAAATACAACAAAGGTTTTATTGTCTTTCATCCTCAACAGGATTCCAATGTTATGAAAACCGTTTTGCAACAACATTTATTACTCATTACTCTTTAATGTAGTTATAAACATGAATCACACATATCATGTCAATAGTAGACTAATACATATATCATTCAATATGTAGATTGCTAGAATCATATATTAAGCAATATGTAGATTTCCACAATCACACCTTAACTTATGTCCATTAGTAGCATACCTCAATTTCTTTTCGCTTAACAAATCCCAAAGGTGCTAGTGCTACAATATCAAACATTCATGCAATATCAAGAGATGTTTCAATCAGACTACTTCCACAAGTACTAAAAGAGCACCAACCCTCTAATCAATGCATCACGTGCACACTGTCTTAGCTCTTGCTAAAGACATTCACACAATACTTCAAAAAGTACTTAGAGAGCACCTAGCTCTCTAATCTTAACAATGGTCAATCAATGCACCACGGGGATATCCTAGCCTCTGCTAAGACATTCAAACAAATTAATAATTAAATAAGTTAAGTTATACATTCAGTTATTCATTTTCCGAGCGTTAAGCTCCTTTCCTCTTAATATCCACATAAGATATTTACACAATCATATAAAAATTCATTTTAATAGAACACATAAATTTTTACTTAACTTTTTCTGCTATGAGAACCACAATGGTAAACAATATGCTCCTCCCAACCCATGGGAGTTGCTTCCACAACCAAATCGACTAATTTTCACATCCAGACAGTCATTTGACAAAAGACCATTCCAAGTCCAATATGGATTCCTCTTGGAAACATCATGCCTATTCCTCTGACAGCGTCCCATCTATGAGGAATTTCGGGCCACCTCCAACAGGCTCCAAAATCAATATAGTTTCCTCGTGTTTTTACCCTTCACCATCTTGGCCAAC
Source organism: Pinus albicaulis (assembly GCA_034641835.2). Lineage (NCBI taxonomy): Eukaryota > Viridiplantae > Streptophyta > Pinopsida > Pinales > Pinaceae > Pinus > Pinus albicaulis. Next base: position 633,270,514 of record CM076569.1, read on the forward strand.
TCTCTTCCCTACAGAGGTCATATATCTCTAGGAAGAGGAAATCTGGGCAGGTAAGTGCCATCAACCCCTCCGGGTAGGCAATCACAGTCAACCCAAGGCCTTCTAGCCTTTCACAAGTGTTGTCAACTGTCTGGCATGTTAAATTTCTCTTTTAGCATTGTTTCCCATAGTAAATTACATAATTAACTATGTACACATTATACAAAAAGAAACTTTATGTACATCATACATCATAATTTCCCTTAACATGGGTCCAATGATATCTAGATTAATAGGAAACATGACTAACATACATGTGTTGTACATTATTATTTCCCAAATAAAAAAACCATGCACATTATAACATGATACTTTAACATTTACTGTTGCAATTTGCATTGCAATGTTTGTGATGTTTTACTTTCACAGGTTTTTTGTTGTCATGAAGCTATCCATGCTTACTATAACAACAATGCTAATCATAAATATGTATTCTTAAGCATGTATTATCTTAAGCAATTATTTTAATTTTCTGCATACAATGTTGTCATGCATACAATTATATACAAATATTCATTAATGCGTATGTGTCAATAACGATTAGGGTATGAGTGAAAACATTTCCAATTCCCACAATGTTCTGTTACCAACAGATTGACACATGAAGTAATTACCATAATCACTTGTTCACAACTTTCAAATAGCTTTAGTCAAAATCGATCCGTGCATATACTTTCATTATTTAGTCATTCCTAACTAATAAATGTTATTAATAATCTTAATGCATCCATGACATGACTCATTCAAAAACTAGTCATTCAATGCCACAAATAATATTAATGCATCCATGACGACTCATTCAAAAATGAGTAGATGACTTAGTCATTATAGTCAAGTCTCACTACTTGACCCATTAAGTATTTTTTTAACATCTAAAAGGCTTCATTCAATTTAATTTTTAAAACACTCTATCATCTTGTATAAGGACTTTCCTCACATATTGAATTCATGCATTAGTTTCATACACCATCACCATACACATTCATCTTTTTCAAGTAGTGCATGTAACTTTAGTTGTGTTCACTAAATGTATGAGTAATATGTCATATAACCACTGTTAATAAACGCCTCTCACTTTCACTAGTGTGTACTCAGGTTGTTCATAAATACGACAAAGATATTATTGTCTTTCATCCTCAACGGGATTCCAATGTTAAGAAAACCGTTTTGCAACAACATTTGTTACTCATTTCTCTTTAATGTAGTTATAAACATGAATCACACATCTCATGTCAATAGTAGACTACTGCATATAGCATTCAATATGTAGATTGCTAGAATCATATATCAAGCAATATGTAGATTTCTAGAATCATACCTTAACTTATGTCCATTAGTAACATAACTCAATTTCTTTTCGCTTAACAAATCCCAAAAGTGCTAGTGTTGCAACCTTTATGTAGTATACCTAGGGGGGATAATATAGGGTACATAGAGAGGTACCCAAGGGAATAATATGATGTAATAATATACGAATGATAAATGATTGGGCCATAGTTAATAAATAAAGTGGTTAACCACTTTATTTATTAACTATGGCCCAATCATTTATCATTCTTATATTATTACATCATATTATTCCCTTGGGTACCTCTCTCTGTACTATTATCCCCCCTAGGTATACTACACTTTAGCTCTGATACCACTTGTAACATACACCGATAACTTCACATGGAAATGCCAGGAGTTAAAAAAATTTATACAAGTTACCAAGTTACCCACAAGTAACTATCCAAATCACTATTAAATATTCCTTACTCATCATTACATAGAACGTTCACTAGTTCATAGTGTAACTTTAGAATAAGAATAGGAAGTTTCTTAACCATTAACAACCTCTATTGTAGTACATTAACATAAAACTGTATGATGTAACCTTCCATTCATTTCATTACTGATGTAGTCATCACTTACTTGACATTATGAACATCACAACAAGAAAGGAATCAACATCAACTTGACACAATAATCAGTCACATCATTGAACACCAATATACCCTGGAAACCTCGTAGCGTGAAAACCAACAACGTTTAATTTTATTATTAAACGCTCATGAGGGTGTTCAACCCTCACTCAATGGCTTATAAGGGATACCATCCCTTAACCATTTTTATAAATCTTATAAGGAAATATACAAATATCTAGCTTAAAGCCATTACAATAAATATGATAACATTTACCCTCTAATATTCATATCTTCATATCTTCATATCTTGGTGGCATGGATGCCCTACAATGGACCATCGTACATTGGATCATCTTGCAACTCGCACTCATATGCATGAACCATAATCATTTACCTGCCACCAGTTTAAGCATAATATTTCCTTTGTACATGTCACCATGATTCTCTGCTAATGATGCCTTCAACATACATTGATGCCAAGATTCTTAAAGTATTAATCAACCATTTCATATATCTATACTAAAGAGGCTTCTCCATCTACTCTTGTATATTGATAGCATCAAAGTAAAATACCTTGAAATTCTCCCTTTAACAACACATACTGCATATGTGATAGTTATAAGTCTTCATATCAACTAATGTTTCCCTCGCATAAGCACACATTCCTGCAAGACAATAGCTACATCTCCCCAGCATTTCTTTAAAAGAACTGATATAAAAGTTACGATATTTGTGCATGTGATTTACATAAATTTAATCAAAATAAATAACCCTTAAGATATTACTTTTGGTGCACGAAAGGAAAGCTAACATAACAAATGTTGTTCCCATGCATGCAAATGCATACAGATTCCAAGGGAGTCTTCCCAAAGGAATGCTTAACACAACAGAGCACATAGCTTCCAAAAGAATCTTTCCAAAGGAATGCTTAACCCAACAGAGTATCCAAACACCTGTTTATAGTAAAGCATACAAATACATGTCTTCATTAAATATTATACCAACATTACCCATATATATATCCCAAGGAAAATAAAACATTAATATGGGTTTTATGCATGTATTCCATCTTCTTTTCCAAAGATTATTTCCCTATGTAGGCTAACTAAACATGATATCATTTCCCACATACAAATGTATATTCTTTCCAATGAAAGATAATACAAATCTTGCATGCATATACATGATCTTGTTCTGAAAGAAACTAACATAATAATTATGATAGCATAAGTAACCACAAATAATTCTTCCAGAATAAACATTATAACTCAATATTTCTTCTTATCCATGCAAAGAACATATATCTATAATGACTATTATTTTCACATGCAAGAGCTTATTTTAATAGCTCTTCTTTAATGTAACATAACACAATCACTATTCTTTGTGCATGCATGAACTTACCATAACAACTCTTCTTTAATGTACATAGGACATAATCCCTTCTTGGAATTACACCAGCATTAGCTATTCTTTTCCTGTAAACAAATACATAATTCCTCCTCAAAAGGAAGTCAATATAACCTAGATTCTTTGTCTTTCTACATGTAGCTTCTCCCAAAGGAAAGTATGTAGTTTCTCCCAAGAAAAGCTAATGTCATATTTGATTCCCTTATGCATACAAGTTATGTTTCTTTTCCAAAAAGTATATTTTCCAAAAGAATCTAACATAAACTAACATAATAGTTTTGTTAGAATAAAGGTACTCACATATTTTTCCTAAAGATTAAAATATAGCTCAGTATTTCTTTTATCCATGCAAAGAACATACCTCTATAACACAATGGCTATTCTTGGTGCATGCAAGAGAGATAACTCTCCCTCTTTGTACATGAAAGAGAGATAGTTTTTCCTTTAATGTAGGCAACACATTTTCTCTTCTTAGAATTCTATCATCAAGAAATACTATTTTAAGGAAAATAATACCAATCTTTTCAAGAGATTATTCCTTTTAATAAAATTAACATAGTAACTTTCCTTATGTCTTTTACTATGGTATATCATATAAGAACAATAGCTTTCTAAAAGATTAACATAACAATCTTTTCAAGAACTGACATAGATTATGACTTTTACCATGGTAATTCACTAAGATCAATATCTTTTACTGTTGTATGTATTTATACAAAGACAAGCTAAGTGTAACTTATCTCTTACTGTTGTAGATAGATATATTTTCTTTATAAAAGGTTAGCATAATTCAAGAATTCTTTTCGAGAAAATGCATTAATTATCTTCAAACCATCTACACTTTTCAAGATAGGTATATTTTCTTTACAAAAGGTTAACATAATTCAAGAATTCTTTTCTAGAAAACGCATTAATTATCTTCAAACCATCTACACGTTTTCAAGTATTAAATACTTAACTCTTCCCAAAAACATACTGTGAGTGATTATCCACTATCGATATAAATAAATATAACTGTGTAAAATTTTAAGACAATTAATAGGACAACTTATCTTTCCAAAACCTGAGTTCTTGGCCGCAAATATTTCTTGCAGAAAAATGGTCAGTTCTGATTGTTACGTGTAGTCTCTTTCACTGCTACGAAAACCTACACACAATATTCAGTTCTTTCCTCTGAATTCTTTCCATATGTTAATGACCATCAGGAAATAAAACAACCAAACAACCATCATTTTCTTCGAAATTTAGTGCTACTGTGATGAAAAATAGTAACAATTTATAATGGATTTTTGCAGGGGAGACACGCAAAGATGCATATCAGAGGACGAATTCCTGCCCCTTCCTCCTCCGTAAGATTGCATTTCATATCGGATAAGACTTGGAAGTTGCAATCACACGAACCCTAACGAATTCTTGAAAAAATAATTCCATATTAATAATATTTTTTATTTAATCCCACGTCTAGTTACGTGGTTTTTAGGACATTACAGTAGAAGCCCCAAGTGGGATACCTCAACTCTTGCTAAGTCAAAACAAAAACAAACATTGATTCATATTAAACATTGACATTATTAAACCTGCACCTACAATCACTTGCTATTAATATAAAGTCATTTACATCACAATCTCTTAAGCTTGGTTAAAGTCATAATCACTTGCTATTGACATAAATTTATATCAAAACTTTGGATTTATTAAGCTTTAACTAGTAATTACTTTTGAGTGCTTTACTTTCATCTTAAACCTTATATTTATTAACTTATTAGCATAAATTCATTTTAAATTGGAAATTATTAAGCTCTAACTTATAACCATTTAATATAAATTGTTATTTAGTGCCTCAACTCTTGCTAAGTCAAGATAAAAACAAATATTGATTCATATTAAACGTTGGTGTTATTAAACTTGTAATGACCCATACCTAATTGATAAGTAGGATAACCGTTAAAATTATATAATGATGAACCAATAAAATAATAATATAAATTAATTAAGGCAAATAAATTAATTTATAAACAAGCATAAAGTCATCACACTCATTCCTAATTTATAAATAAAATAATTTAATTAAGCCAAATTAATTAAGTTATTAAACAAACATAATACAAATGAGCTTTCCATAAATTCATCACATATAGTCATCACATATACGTAACTGGATGAGGACTCAATGAGGATATTTGATGCACTTTATCCCAAAACCTTATCTCAACATTAAATGTCCCCTTAAATGAAGATAAGGTCTCCTTAAATGGTTGCAGAACCTCATAAATATGATAAATATCTACGGGAGTTGAAGGTGGTGGAGACATGGATATAAGGGGGAGGATGTGAAGGAGGAAGGGGACGGTTGGGAGAAGAAAAATTCTACATTCTGGCCAACAAATGGATTGAAGGATACGAAGAGTTCTAGAAAAAAGTTTCACCGTTCTGGGATTCTGGGCACGGGGGCAGAAGAGTGATCTTCTAGGTCTAGGATTATTCCTAGATCGATTGGGAGGATTGTTGTTTTGGTGATCTGTTCATTTTTTCCACAGGAGGAGTACCTGAGGAGCACCCCATTAATTTGTCTACTACATTCCAGGTATTTCCCATGTAGCTAAAATTGAACTTTCATTCCTGAACTACATGAAATCGTATTTCTATTGATTCATGTTCATATATGCTTAGATATATGCATGAAAATGATCTCTTAAACTGTATTCAGGGGAAAAATGATAGTTTGTAACTGCTGTCTTAATTAAATTACATAAACTTGGAATAATCCTTAGAAATAGCAGTGATTCTCTGTTAATGGATTTAGCTAAGCTCTGAAATTCTCTGAAACTAAGTGATGAATTTAGAAATCTATCATCAAGTATATTACATTTGGTATCAGAGGAAGATTCAAACCCTCTTTACAACCTTAAAGGCCCATTAAAAGCTACTGCTGGTATAAACCAGTCTCTGGTTGTTCCAAATTTAAAGCTGCTGTGTAAACCTGCACCTACAAAATAAAGCTTCAATATGGAAGGAAACCAGCGGGTCAGCGAATGGCATAAATAGACATTCACAAATATGGAAACAACAAAATTAGCAACCATAGAATTTCAACAACAATACAATCTTTATGTACACTGTAAACCAAAGGAAAGAAACCTACAGAAAACCACCTTCCCTAGGATCATCCTCTATCTTTTATCAAAAAAAAAAAATGCTATATAATTTGTAAATTTCGTAAATTTATTGTTTTTTTTTTTAAATACTGTTCAAGCAACAATACTTCTCCATCTGCTCACCTTAGGGAGATCTATTGTGGCTGGGACTTAAATGCTCGACAAGTAACTTATGTATTCTAGATAAATGAGCATGGGTCAGTGTTTAATGCAGACAAACAGCCTTCTTAAAGGTGGTCTACATCCAGCTTCTACTTTAATTCATCATTCTGCCATGGCCACAAGCAGACTATGATAGCATGGAAAGCAACCTACAGAAAGCAGACCTTGACAACTAAAAACATAAATTTGGAAAAATCTTTAGCATTCTGTTCAGCTGCAACTGCTTATTAACTCTGGCTCTTCAACACCTTTGACCGGAGGTCATGGTGCTATCCCATTCCAAGTCAATGGAACTCTGAAACAGTCCACACACACAGATGAAAATTTTGAAAACTTACCATGGGACACATGGAGTCCAAACTCCAGAAGGCTCCCCTAGATGTCGAGATCAAATAGCAGAAAAGAGTGATGTTCTAGAGAAAGCATTTCAGTAGAATGTTGAGCGAAAGCAATGGTGAGCTTCAAAGGCAGTATGGTGGTCAAGTTGCATTAGCCGAACTTGTATCCCAACAGCTTCTCAAGATTCCATCTAAGCTCCCTAGAGTTGATATTATTCGCTTGCAAAGTATATTATAGTCTATGTTTCAAAAACAATTCGCTGTCAATTCAAAAATTGTGGGTAGCAGAGGTAAAGCCAACTACCAAATGGGACAGGCCCTGTTGTTGCGTTGTCTAGTGTTGATGCCACAGCTAGTCACGGCTTATTTTGTTTTATCTGATCGCGGGAAAATAAATAAAATTAGAATTTAGTTTATCGAATGCCAGCGATGAATATAAGTGTGAGCCATCTATGCTTCATATATATATATATATATATATATATATATATATATATATATATATATATATATATATATATATATATATATATATATATATATATATATATATATAAACAGAAGTCGACCTTTACAAATTATAAATGTATTTAAAAACGCCGATTTATCATATGCCAGTGATGAATATAAGTGTAAAGTCGACCTTTGCGAACTATAAACGTATTTAAAAAAAAAAAAAATATATATATATATATATATATATATATAATATCTGATCCGTCACTATATTAGTAGTATTTTAGCCGCGCTGTTAGTAGTGGTAAATGGCTGTGTTAAGTAACCAAAATTTATAATTATCCATATCTATTCATGTGACAGGGGTCGAGGTCCAGGTTTGAACCCGTGACCTTCCCCACGCCTCCACCGACGGGTTTAATAACGTATTCAAACGTAATAAACAAGCAGGGTTATTGCATTCGTTTGGGTTCGAATGCACGAATTATGCCGTGGCTTATGCCTTTAGTCAATAAACAAAAAGTCGCTGGTACATACGATTGAGATTGTAACCGGATCTCAACAATTGTATATTAAATATAAATTCAAATGTAATGTTATGGTTATGTATATTTACAGAACATACGAATGGGATTGTAACCGGATCTCAAAAATTGTATTTTTAAATATAAATTAAATTGTAATGTTATGGGTATATATATATATATATATGTGTGTGTATATTTAAAAAAAAACCATACGATTGGGATTATAACTGGGTTATCATATGCCGAGTTACGAAAATGAGTGAAAAGGTCGAGTTTTGTAAACATATTTAAAAGCCGAGTTTTCATATGCCAGCTAGAAATATATGTAGATTTAAAATTATATCGTATAGTTTTAAATTTATATCGTATGTTTGTTTGGGTTAAAGGTATATATAACCATGTCACATAAGTTATGGATTTAATATATATATATATATATATATATATATATATATATATATATATATATATATATATATATATATATATATATTTAAATTTTATTAAAATTTATAAATTTAAAGAGTATGTAATAACATAAAGTTAAAAATAGTCTGGCAAAAGGTATAATGTTTAAAATATATATATTATTGATAAAATAATAATTATTTTGTGTAAATTGAATAATACATATATTATAAATAAGTTATTTTAGAGTTTAAAAAAAAGAAAGAGGAGGGGGAGACTTGAAAATTGCACTTTAAACTCTCATTTATTGCGCTTCTATAGCGGCATCTAGGAACAAAACCTTCTAGACAAGTTTATAAACTAACACTTTGATCGATGAAAAACCTTGCATTTCACTCTAGATTTAGTAAGCATACATTACCCTGCATAGGACAAGGAGGTCATACTACACCCTCCTGACCCTATACTCGCAAGACCTACTGTGTAAAATAGCAAAAGAACTATACCCGTATGCAAGCTTAAATCTTACAAAAATTATATTCTGTCAGTCTGAAAATTTACCCACTTCTCATAAATTTATTCTGTATTTCAGGAAAAGTTACAATCTTTAACACATACCAAAGGCGGCAACGCCAGCGAAATGCATCGCCGCCACTTCCACCTTCACCATCACCATCACCACCATCAAGATCACCGTCAGCGTCTGTTGCTCCACCCGATCTTACTACTGTAATGAGCTCATTAGAAGCCATTTTGGAAACATTAAAAGGGTCGCAGTCGACCAGGGACAAGGAGGAACGACGTCATCTAGAGGAAAGACATTCAGAAAAGCCTAAGGATTTTGATGACAAACCTCATAGAGAAGATATTTCACGGGAACTGCAAAAGATTAAATTCCCGGAATTCTCTGGAGGACGAGCTAGAGAACATGCCGAAGCATGGTTGGAAGGGATGATCAGATGCTTCACATTAAGAGAATATTCTTCAACTTCTAAAACAAAGATCGTTGTATTCCAACTTAGGGGGAATGCTCTGATTTGGTGGGGAAATATGGAAAAACAACTGCATCTTACTTCAGATACCGTTCCTTGGGAGTTGTTTGTGGACCGATTTCGTGCGAAATACTTACCACTTTTCTTTCAAGAGCAGCAAGCCGAAGCCTTCCATACTCTAACCCAAGGTGGAAAAACCGTGGAAGAATACGAGATAAAGTTCATGGAACTTGTGAAATATGTTCCTTATCTAGACACGGATGAACACCAGGCCGAGCGTTTCGTATTTGGATTAAATTCTCGGATCAGAGCCATGGTAAGAATGTGGAAGCCATCGACGGTGGCAGAGGCGGTTGAATGTGCTCGTTATGCAAAAGAACATTTGAGGATTAAAAGGGATTTCAGGCCAGCTGAACCAATACCGCAGACATTTACAGGAAGGACTCCCCGAAATTTCTTCCGAGAAAATAACTCGAGACCACCTCCTTATGGTAACAGGTTTACCCCAAGAGGAGCGGGGGCAGGAGCTCCCAGGACCATAAATGCAATAGCTTCCGAGTCCTCAAAATTCAGTCCTTGGAGGTCTCGGGGGACGGGTAGTCAGGGAAGGAATGGGAGAGGAAGCGGCACCAGGGGACAAAGCTCTTGGTCTAGAAATTCTCAGTCAAACTCAAAGGGACCAGCCCAGGTGGACTGTTGGGGGTGTGGAGGACCTCATTTTCGGCGTGATTGTCCGGAGAACTCTCGACAAATAGGAAAAGAACCGTCATCAGATGCCCAAAGCAATCATAGAATCCATGTTGTCGTCAACAACAACCAAGCAGCACATCAATCCACTGTAGTGGAATCTTCAGGTACAATCAACAAGATAAAACTCAAAATCTTATTTGACACTAGAGCTACTGATAGTTTTATTTCATCTTATGCATTGAATAAATGTGGGTTGGTAGCCTGCAAACAGGACGATTTTAGACAGGTAGAAATGGCTTCGAGAGACCTTCAATCGGTAGAATTAAGTGTTGAGGATTGCAAAGTTGATCTAGGAGTCTATTTGACCAAACTAAAAGTATATGTCACGGCCCTAGGAACTTACGACTTGGTGATAGGAATGGATTGGTTAGAGTCTCATCAAGCATGGGTAGACTGTTTCGGGAAAACAATACTTTGATGCGGGAGAAACAATCCAAATTCAAGGTATTAAGAGGAAGGTATCCTTACGTTTCATCTCAGCCATGCAAATGAAACGGTGCTTAAGGAAGGGTTGACAAGCGTATGCAGTTCAAATGGTAAGAAAAGAAAAAGGGCCTTCCTTAGATTAGTATCCAATTCTATTAGAATTTCCGGATGTTTTTCCAAAGGAATTTTCTGGACTGCCTCCTTGGCGAGAGCTAGACCTCACCATTGAATTGAAACCTGGTACAAAACCTATATCTAAAACTCCTTACCGAATGACCACCCAGGAACTTCAAGAATTGCGAATACAGCTGAAAGAACTATTAGATGTAAGGCACATTTGACCTAGTGTTTCACCATGGGGTGTTCCTATAATCTTTGTTAAGAAAAAATATGGTTCATTACAACTGTGTGTGGACTATCGAGATTTAAACTGGGCCACGGTAAAGAATAGGTATCCAATGCCTCGCATTGACGACATTTTCGATCAAATGAAAGGAGCTACAATATTTTCAAAGATCGATTTGCGATCGGGTTATCATCAACTCAGGATTAGCGAGAGCGATGTTTCTAAGACTGCATTTTGAACTCGTTTCGGGCATTATGAATTCATTGTGGTGCCATTTGGTTTGACCAATGCACCTGCAGTGTTCATGAACCTTATGAATAGCGTTCTCCACAAATATCTCGACAAATTTGTACAAGTTTTCCTAGACGATATTCTCATTTACTCTAAGAATGAAAAGGAGCATGAAGAGCATCTTCGGATAGTGTTATCTTGTCTCAGAGAGCACAAGTTATATGGAAAATTATCCAAATGCGCTTTCTTCCAGAAGGAAATCCATTACTTAGGGCATATCATATTTGGCGAAGGAGTCTCTATAGATCCTGAAAAGGCAAATACAATCAGGGAGTGGCCGATACCTAAGAATGCACATGAAGTGCGTAGTTTTATGGGTTTAACAGGTTACTACCGAAGGTTTGTGGATGGATTCTCCAAAATTGCAAAACCAATCACAAACCTTCAGCGCAAGGGTGTTAAGTATGAATGGACTGAGGAGTGTGATAAAGCTTTTTTTGAACTTAAGCGATTATTGACTAGTGCACTGATTTTGCGAGTACCGGATATGGATAAAGATTTTACTGTGTGTACCGATGCATCTAAGAAAGGGTTAGGTGCAGTTTTAATGCAGGAAGGAGGCGTAATAGCATACGCTTCGAGAAAATTAAAACACATGAAGAACTTTATGCTACGCATGATTTGGAGTTAGCCGCGGTGGTCTTAGCTTTAACGATGTGAAGACATTACTTGGTGGGGAGAAATTTTGTGCTTAAAAGTGACCACCAAAGTTTGCAGTATTTATTCACCCAGAGAGATTTGAATGCAAGACAAAGACGATGGAGTGAACTCCTAAGCAAATATGATTTTGCAATTTCATATATAAAAGGGAAGGAGAATGTGGTAGCGGATGCATTAAGTAGAAGACCCTGAATCTTCTCCTTCATACCTATCCGGGTGAACTTGAGAAATCAAGTGCTTGAACATATCGTAAGAGATAGTTGGTACTTAAAAGTAAGATCAACGCTCAAAAGCAACCATTCGAAGGAACCTAAGTTCGAAGGGTATGAGTTGGAGGAAGATGGAATTCTACGATTTCACGGAAGGATGTATATACCAGACAGTAGAGATCTCCGAAACACCATCTTGAAGGAAGCACACCGAGTAGTATATTGTGCACATCCTAGGGTAAAGAAGATGTATGCTGACACTAAGAGACTCTTCTTCTGATCAGGCATGAAAAATGACATTGTCCAATTTGTTGCTAGGTGCCTTGAATGTCAACAGGTAAAAGCTGATCACCGTCACCCGGCAGGTCTCTTACAACCTCATGACATCCCTATGACCAAATGGGAGATAATTTCTATGGATTTTATCGTTGGGCTGCCTCTTACGCAACAAAAGCATAATTCCATTCTGGTTGTGGTGGATAGATTAACAAAAAGCGCCCATTTCATCCCAGTAAGAGATACATATGAAGTAGCTGATGTAGCTCGGGTATTCATAAATGAAATCATCAGATTACATGGGGTACCTAAGAAAATTATATCCGACATAGATCCTTGATTCACATCAAGGTTCTGGAATTGTATGTAGTCGGCCTTGGGAACTCAGTTAAATTTGAGTACAGCATATCATCCGGAGACCGATGGGCAGACAGAAAGGGTAAATCAAGTACTCGAGGATATGCTACGGATGTATGTTATGGACCAACAATCACATTGAGAAAAGTACTTACCCTTGGTATAATTTTCTTACAACAATAGCTATCATAGTTCAATCGGGATGCCGCCATTTGAAGCATTATACGGAAGACCTTGCAGAACGCCTTTGAGTTGGGACAAGTTAGAAGATTGGATAATCGTCGGACCAGACTTGATCCAAGAGATGGAGGATCAGGTAAAATTGATTAGACAACGGTTAAAAGAGGCTCAGGATAGACAGAAAAGTTATGCGGACACTCACAGGACAGATAGAAGCTATGTGTTAGGAGATCGGGTTATCATCCGCATCAGACCAAATAAGAGCAGCATCCGGTTTGGGAGGGGGACAAAATTATCCCCCCGATTTATAGGACCGTTTGAAGTCCTGGAAAAAGTTGGACCTGTCGCTTATCGTCTTGCACTGCCACCCCACCTGCACAAAATTCATAATGTATTTCATGTATCTGCATTGCGACACTATATTGCTGATAAATCTCATGACCTTCAATGGAAGGAACTGCAGGTATCGGACGAGGGAATCCTAACGGTCGAACCATTACGTATTCTGGAACGTAGGGTTCGACAGCTCAGGAACCGCCGGATAGACCAAGTGAAAGTCCAGTGGGACAAGTATAGTCCTGGATCAGCGACTTGGGAGGATGTTGAGACTTTTTGCCAGAATTACCCCAGCTTATGCTAAATTTTGAGAACTGAAAAGTTTTATGTATATAACTGCTCTATTTTGATATTTGAAATTTTGAAACACTATGTAAAGATGAGTTTTACTTTACTGGTACATGGATACCCATAAATATAGAATGCTACTTCACTTTACTGATACAAGATATATGTTGTTGGTTTAGAATTTACTGGTGCATGGACATCGATGTGCAAGATGTCATTTAAATTAACATTGCAAGAATATGAAATCATAGATTAAATATTATAGATGAAACTATCTGTTGATGAATTTCATTTTAAATTTCAAATATGATCAAAAGAAAGGAAATAGAAGAGTAACTACATTTTGAATATGAAAAGTGAAACATATTGGTATACAGATTGAAAGGGGTAAAGCAATGCATCATAAAAAGAACATGTATGAACTAAATGGAAGCAGTGTCTGAAATGAGAAATTTTATTGGACATCTTGATACCTATGTAAACAAATTTTCTTTTTATATGTAAGTTCTAGGATTAATATCATCAATATCAAAGTATTTTGAATATGTAAAGGTTGTTATATGGGTAACAATTGGTTATGAACAATATAGATGCATATGCTGTAATATGTGTACGAGTGTTTACATTGAAGATTGTGTACCAGGGACTACTTCGCAGAACACAGGTTACCGAAACAATAGACGTGATGACAGAATCCCAGATCGTTGAGACTCCATGTGATTCCATGATAGGGTGTTGACCCTGGTTCTACTGGGAGGGGTGGAGGTGTTGCCCACTATTTATCCTCCAATACCTGGAGTCATGGGAGGACTGTGCGAGTCAAGCTCCCCTAGACGTGTGATGATGACTGCTGGATGCCTACAAGCATATTAGGTCGATATAATCGACGTTGATATCCTTAAGGTCTATGAATGGATCAGTAAAACTGATGCCGTGTCATATTCCTGTAGAGGATGGATAGGAAGGGAATGGAAGAGATTATGAAGGACAGGATGATTTTAGAATAGTCTGCAGAGGCGGTTGAGATGTGAAGTAACAAATAAATTACAAAGAAAAGAAACATGCATATTCAAACGAAATTCCATCTTAAAAAATTAAATAATAATAATAATACAAACCTTCTCACTTGAGCCCTAATCTCTAAAAACATAATTACCAATATGAGTATATGAAACCCTAACTTCGGGACAAAGTTTTCTGAAGGGAGGAAGTATGTAATGACCCATACCTAATTGATAAGTAGGATAACCGTTAAAATTATATAAGGATGAACCAATAAAATAATAATATAAATTAATTAAGGCAAATAAATTAATTTATAAACAAGCATAAAGTCATCACACTCATTCCTAATTTATAAATAAAATAATTTAATTAAACCAAATTAATTAAGTTATTAAACAAACATAATACAAATGAGCTTTCCATAAAGTCATCACATATAGTCATCACATATACGTAACTGGATGAGGACTCAACGAGGATATTTGATGCACTTTATCCCAAAACCTTATCTCAACATTAAATGTCCCCTTAAATGAAGATAAGGTCTCCTTAAATGGTTGCAGACCCTCATAAATATGATAAATATCTACGGGAGTTGAAGGCGGTGGAGACATGGATATAAGGGGGAGGATGTGAAGGAGGAAGGGGACGGTTGGGAGAAGAAAAATTCTACATTCTGGCCAACAAATGGATTGAAGGATACGAAGAGTTCTGGAAAAAAGTTTCATCGTTCTGGGATTCTGGGCACGGGGGCAGAAGAGTGATCTTCTGGGTCTAGGATTGTTCCTAGATCGGTTGGGAGGATTGTTGTTTTGGTGATCTGTTCATTCTGTCCACAGGAGGAGTACTTGAGGAGTGCCCCATTAATTCGTCTACTGCATTCCAGGTATTTCCCATGTAGCTAAAATTGAAATTTCATTCTTGAACTGCATGAAATCGTATTTCTATTGATTCCTGTTCATATATGCTTAGATATATGCATGAAAATGATCTCTTAAACTGTATTCAGGGGAAAAATGATAGTTTGTAACTGCTGTCTTAATTAAATTACATAAACTTGGAATAATCCTTAGAAACAACAGTGATTCTCTGTTAATGGATTTAGCTAAGCTCTGAAATTCTCTAAAACTAAGTGATGAATTTAGAAATCTATCATCAAGGATATTACAAAACTTGCACCCACAATCACTTACTACTAATATAAAGTCATCTACATTTAATCTCTTAAGCTTGGATTTAGTAAACTTAAAGTAATAATCACTTGCTATTAACTTAAACTTATATCAAAACTTTGGATTTATTAAGCTTCAACTCATAATTACTTTTGAGTGCCTTACTTTCATATTAAACCTTATATTTATTTTAATTATTAGCATAAATTCATTTTAAATTGGAAATTATTAAGCTTTAGCTTATAATCATTTAATATAAATTTTTATTCATGTGTTCTTCACCTAGATTCATTTAAACCTTGAATTTAATGAGCTTGCAGTAACAATCATTCATCTCAAATCTTAAATTTAATCATTTTGAATTTGTACTTGTTTGTTGCTAATATAGGTTCATGTTAAACCTTATTAAAG
The DNA here is from genome assembly GCA_034641835.2 of Pinus albicaulis. Classification (NCBI taxonomy): domain Eukaryota; kingdom Viridiplantae; phylum Streptophyta; class Pinopsida; order Pinales; family Pinaceae; genus Pinus; species Pinus albicaulis. The sequence goes on from CM076569.1 coordinate 633,286,615, forward strand.
TTTCAGGTGATTCAATTTCTATAGTTTGGAATCATTCGAAACCTTGGATCTATTAAATGTGAATTCAAAATCACTTGTTGCTAACATACATTCATTTTAAACTTCAGATTCTTCATCTTGAACATGTGATTACTTGATACTAAAATACAAGCATACTCAATCACTTGTTATTAATATGGATTCATTTTGAATCTTTTGATGTATTCAATTTGAACTTATAATTGAACTTTTATTCCATTGTAACGGTGGATTTTATATTAGGAAAAACTATGGTCAAATCATGTATCATTGTAAAAAAAAATTGTGTCATAGTTTGCTATGGTTAGGTTTCCAAATTGTTCCTACGTTTTGAAAAAAATATTTCCTATGTTTCCAGATCCATATATTATATTCTTGGTAGTTAAATGACTTTACAATTTTCAAAACTAAAAACAAAGTACTGCAAAATACACTAAATTCAAAGAAGAAAATTAGTATTTTTTTGCCTTTGACATGCTTTGAGTTTGTGTGTTCACTTGACACAATCTTGCACTTTTTGCTAAGTGCACTATATTTGTAGTGGAATTTGTTGTTGTGTAGGTGGATTCAACAAATTATTCCAATAACTCCAAATGTCGGGTCAACTAAATTTCCATTGGAAACAACCTCTTAAGGGAGGTTCAACTGATCCACTACAAAATCAACAAGGGGCTTAAATGACTCCAATTGAGATGCTATCTCCAATTACTTTCCTCTATGAATCAACATGAAACACCTCACTTTCTCCTCCCATACCATTAGTTCCAGAATGTGATTTTTTGATCCTATTGCACACTATACTTGTTACCCACCCAAGTGGGTGACCCTTAGGAGAAAATTTTTATCTTATTCTACTCAACTTGGTACCCAACAACCCTATCTGATGTATAGATAATTAGCGTCAAATTCCCTCCATATATACTTTGGTTAGTGCTTTATGATGTCTCTCTTATTTATCAGACGAAGGTGGGCCATCCATTATGCTTGTAATCAAGTGATTTCATTCAGTGGTTAACAACATATCAATATGTATCACATGTTGAATTAGATGATTGATTTATTTTGGTTGTATTCTTGTTCTCCTGCTAGTCCAATATGGCATTTTCTGAGGCCCTTTTTTCCATTGTCTAGGAGGGGAACAAATAAGTGGTATTGTTTGATGTTGCATTTCCATGGTAATCCAAATTTATCACTTTAAATCTTACCTTGGTTTCATGTCCCAATATTCAATTTTATTGCTATCTATCACCACTATTAGTTCCATAACTTCCTCAATCATGAGTAGGGGCTTGAAAAATTTTCCCTAAGATGTTGATGTAGTAGAATGAAAGGAATAAACATGAGCCATAATGATAAAGTGTTAAATATTTGTTGTGATAGTATAAACTGCATTGACAAAAGTGTATCCTCAGCTCTATCCCCCTCAATATCCCTCACCAAATTCCTAGAAAATGCATGAGAAATTCCAAAATAAAAGGAACTTTGTATCCCAACCCAAACGAATGAAAAATTTCTTCATCCTTAAGGAGTAATTGATGCATAAATGAAACCTTGTGACCCTTGAGCTACGCAAGAAAATGAAAACCATTAAAGAAAAACACACACAAGAGTGGTGGTAAAAATAGGTTGAGAAAAGGGGTAACTCAGGTCCCATGAATTATTCCCTCTTCAAATTATAAGACTCAAGAATGATGGTATTTCATAACTATTACATAGATGGTGGCATCCTCCATGAACTAAACCCCCACCATACCATTTTTCACTTGCACTTGTTGACTGATGGGTTGGCCTAGGAATTGTTCCTCCCCTTAAGGTTGGAATCACCCAAGAGGGGCTCTAGATAACCATCCCATACCTAAGCATGATAACTTGTTTACAAAACCTAATCTAGAAAGACATTTGATGATGATGTTTGTGTGAAGTACTCTTGTTCCTTTTGTGTTAAATATGATCCACTGTGATACTTTTATGGTTTGTTTACCTATGATGATGATCTCAATTGATTTTTAGGGTATGTTTTAGATATTTTATCCCAATTATAGTTTTTATCCCTTGAGGGATTGATCAATACTTCTCCAACACATCAAAGAGAATGTATACGATAGCTAGGACAATGACCACTTTGAGAACAGTTGACCTTGGTATTATTCTATAATTAATGATGGCCACCTCATCTCCTTCTAAAACTTAAAATGTTTCTCATTGAAGCAATGATGTTGTTAAGAAATATCATGTACCCCATAGACTATAGGGTGCCCCTATGCTGGCATTTCACCTTCTTGATGGATGTTTCTTTGTCCTTTGACTAGTTTGATGATGTGATGACTTGAGGTCCCTTTGGAAGGAATGATGCACCTTTCTAGATGATGACATCATGCCCATCGGTTGTGACATCACCCTCATAAACCTTCAAGTGATGAAATGGGGCTCAATCAATGACTACATGATGATGAGGAGGGTTTTTCTTGATGATACACATTTGTTAATGAGGAGATGGCTTAAAGTGAGGATAATTATTTGACCCATATTTAGCACCCTTTTTATGGAGATATGATCCTATTTGTACAATGAATGAAATGAAGTGAAATAAAGTAAATGGAACACACATGGAGAATTATAAAAAAAAGCATAATAATATGGTGAAACCCCAACTTTTATTAAAAGAGTATGATACGATAAAACCCAAAATTGCTAGAGTGGTGAAATTTATCTCTAAACAAAAAGAGATGACAACTATGCACTAAAAAAACATATAATATTATGAATAAATGGCTTCCATTGCATCAAGTTCCCTCATCATATGGGAAAAATTCTACCAAAATTGGCTCATGGAAATCCACTTGTCTTAGTGAAGAAGTTGTCTTGCTTTCACAACCTAGTAGACTTGTATGTGTTTCTCGCGAGTTTCCTTTGTATTGGTGTTCATGATTTGATCCATTGTAGTCTATTTGATGTAATTAAGATTGAGTTCTAAGGGGACCAATTGCTCAACTACATATGAGGTGTACAATAAAGGTGGAAGATATGGTAGAAGCAACTCCACATTAAATATTGGGTGCAACCCAAGGAAAGAGGGAATACTCAATTCAAAATCATTTTCACCAACATAATTTATGACTGTGTAAGGCCCATATTGGAGTGGTATGTTATTCCTAAGGGAGCTTATGAGGCAATCTCTCTGCAAATGCAACCACAACTTATCTCCAACCTAAAACTTGTGTGGAGCCCTGTGCTAGTCATGTTTCTTATTGTACTTCGCAACTTTCTATAAGATATCATGAATTTGTTGTCACGGGTGTTGGATCCATTCAAAAAAATTGATTGCGTTATCTACCTCAACCTAAGTATGGGAGGAATTTGATAGTGAAGATGTAACAAGCATGGTTATATCAATTGAGGCCAATAGTTGGAACCCCAAGCACACTTGAAAAGAACTGTGACCAATAGACTTATGAAGGGATCTATTATAAGCTATGTTGAACACATGGAAGGATTTTATCCCATATACACAAATTCTTGGAGTTGTACATGCACCATATATGTACAATCATCCTATTGACCACTATTGTTTCTCCATCTATTTGTGGATGAAAGGAAGTTGATTTGGTTAAATTGGTCTCCATCAAAGACCATATGTTGGAACAAAAGGTGCTAAGGAACTTGGTGTCCCTATCTGAAATAATGGTCCGAGGTAGCCCAAAATGAACCCAAACATGCTAAAAGAAGAGTTTAGTTGTGTCTTCAGCTCTTATACTCTTCTTGCATGGTGCCAAAATGGCCATCTTAGAGATCTAACTGATAACCATAAGCACACAATCATTACCATGCTTGGTGAATGGAAAAATTGACATGTAATCCATGGGTAATGACTCATAGGGATTTTTTGGGGTAGGTAGAGAAATGTACAACCCTTGCTTTCAATGACTGGTTTAGCAATGTCATATGAAGTGCACAATTTGATAACCAATGGAAATCTGTCAAAACTTTGTCTAGTAGAACTACTTTTGAAGTACTACTACTATATTCTCCACACCCAAGTTCCTTGCCACTTGACTATAATATGCCTCCCATATCAGCTTGGCATGCTCACTTGAAGGAACACAAAGGTGCCTCAGGTAGCACAAGAGTGCATCCTAGAGGTGGAAGTATGGAATTTGTATGCCTACAATCAATGTCTATTGTTTGGTAGTGAAGTTAGAGTAGCTATTGTATAATTATAGCCACCTGGAGGTATTGTTCTCATAAGAGTTAAGAACTATGGTCAGGACCACAGTTGGGGACCAACTAACATAGTCTACAACATGATTGTTGCTACCCTTCTTGTATTTGATGTTCAAGTGGAATTTTTTCAAGTATGTGGAACATTTTAGATGGTAGTCATTCGATAACTTTCCTTATTTCTACATGAATTATAGAGCCTCGTGTTTAGTGTGGATTATCATCTCCTTCCCCATAATATAATGCTTCCATTGTTGGCATGCTTGCACAATGAGGTACATATCCTTGTCATAGGCGAGGTATCTCTGGAAATTATCAAAGAGTATTTCACTATGATAAGGGTACATGTCCTTATTGAGTGAGTAATACATCAATAACATAGTCAAATTCATATGTATCAATCTAAAATGGATGTTACATGCCTATCATGGTGAGGATTGGTGCAGAGCAAAGACAGTATTTCAGATCCTTGAATGCTTTCTATTGTGACTAAGACTAGGAAATTTTTTCTTTTGCTCCACCCTCAATCACTTGAATTAAGGCCTAAGTGATATGAAATAGCCCCAACGCAAACCTTTTGTAGAAGTTGACATGGCCCATGACAGTATGGAGCTTTATTAGAGTCGTCGAGGTTGACGAATCCTAAATGACAAAGATTTTGGTTGGGTCCACATGCACCTCATGTTCATCCAAATTGTATCCCAAATATTGAATTATTTTCATGTCAAATGAGCATTTATCTATATTGACATACAATTTTTGTTACCATAGGGTGCTCAAGGGCTAGAGAATGTGCTGCCAATGTTCTATTTAAGTTCTTATGAAGATGAGGATGTCATCCAAATATACAACCATAAAAGAGTTTGTAAATGACCACAAGATATCATCCATCATCCTCATGCACATTGTTGGAGCATTAGTCAAGCCAAAGGGCATGACCAACTACTCTAAAAGGCCTTATTTATATTTTAAGGTTGTATTCCATACATCAAAATTTTCATTTGGAACCTAGTGTTAGCTTGACTTCAGATCAATATTACTATAGAACTTGGCACCCTTAAGCTATTCAAGAAGATTTCCAATCATGGGGATTAGGTATACATTCTTGATAGTGATTTTTTTCAAGGCTCTATAATCAATATAAAGTTCCATGTCCCATCCTTCTTCTGCACCAATATAATTAGACTCCTGCAAGGTGAGGAGCTTAGTGGAATGTTTCCCTTTTGGATGAGCTCATGAATTTGACATTTTATTTCCTCATTCTACAAGAGAGAACATTTATATATTAGGATATTAGGTAAAGGAGCCCCAAGTATCAAGTCGATTGAGTGTTTAATATGAGAGTGTCGAGGCAACCCTATAAGTAGAGTTAAGATATCTTTATATGTCTCTATGATATTATTTTCTTGGTTCTTTTGTGTTGAGAGGAATTGTGCTGAGGTCGTGGTGGTAGCTATCTCTAAACAAAGAGATAAGGTGGCTACGTGCATTCACAAAAGCTATTATAAGAGGTTGAAAGAATTAGCTTTTAACATAAATAAATAACCATGGAGGTCCAAAAATCTAACCCTGGACAATGAAGCACAAAAATTTTGCAAGCCCCAAGGTGGTTAGTTGGTACATCAACTTCCCGAGGAAATTTTTGCATATAATATCTGCTTTGGGAATGCAAGAGCTCATTGGAAAGAACTGTCCAAGGACTACAACTTTTGACTAGCGTTGGGGTGTGCCATGGCAACAAATGAGCCCCTAAATTTCCAAAAAAAAATCATTTAGGGCCTTAAAACAACTTTGGAAATTTGGGACCTAAAAAATCATAGAAAATGTGCTAAGAAGATAAAGAATTGTTGAGACAATGGAAGAGTTAGGTGGTCGATGATATCATATGGATCAAAATATTCTACTGGAGGATGAGAACACCTTTGGAGAACCTTTTTCTCACACATGTGGGATAAAAGGAGGCCTTTTTATTATCTTTAATTATTTTTTTCCACAGAAAAAAATGAACTTTCTATTAATATAGATAGTCTCTGAACATATGCCAAGCATTTCTGGAAACAAAAGAGTGCCATTCCCTTTGTGAGGGAGTGGAATCAAAGCTACTTAACACCTGTTGACAAGATGTTAGCAGCCCTAGAAAGACAAAATAACCACAGCATAAGCATCAGTGCATCTCTTTTTGCTCATCATCAATCAGTGGAAGAGATGAGAGCAGAAAAAAGGCAGCACAATCGTGATACACCATCACCCATAAGAGCTGGCAGTAGAAACTATCCCAGCCCCATATTAGAAGCATAACAAGAACAAAAAGCGAGCCCAGAACCTCCTTACATAAGGAAAACAATTCTGGACTCAATATAGTAGCAGTTTTCAAAAAGTTAATAAAAGTCCACTGTACAATGCTGAAAATAAACTGAATAATTACACAAAAAGAGGCTGTTCATGGATTTGAACAGTCCCATTCACTACTTCCGCTACTGCCCAGGACCCCAGAGCGAGCTGAGCACCTTCTTTAGATAAGATATCTGCTTGCTGGTTCCTTTCCCTGTAAATGTGAACAACAGAAATCTCAGAGAAAAAAGATTTAAGACGACGAATCTCCTTAAGCAAAGGAAGAAGAATAAAGTTCCTGCACTGCTGAGTCCCATTGAACCAGTTGACTACATTCCTAGAATCACCAAAAATCTGAATCTGATTTATCTGTTTGGAAAAAAGCCAGCAGAGGAGCAAGTGGAGGGCTTTAAGTTCAGCGAAGTTATTAGACCCTTGCCCAAGGCTGACAGAGGCTCGAAGAGAGTTTTCAGCAGAGAGATGAATAACCAACCCAGCACCACAAGTATCATTGTCATCAGAAGCACCATAAAAGTAGGCCCAGGGAAAGGATTCATTAATTGAATCAGGGTGTATATTGCGAGAGGAACCTTTGACAGCAGGCGAAGGAATGCTATCGAAGATTGCAGCTCCCTCTGCTGCCAGCCTTGCTAAGGGAAAGGTAGACTCATTGAAGATTATCCTGTTGCGAGCGATCCAGGTACCCCAGGCTATTAAAAGAGGAAAGGCCCTGATTTTGTCATCCGAAGCCTCCTGCCACCAATATTCCCAAGCTTGTAGTAGACTATCTCCATGACATCTCAAGGGAATATTTGTCAGACGCAGAGTTTCTGTTCAAAGGCTAGCATTAAAGGGGCAAAAGAGGAAGAGGTGTTGAGGCGATTCTTCTTCAGATTTACAGAGCGAACACCAGCTCGGCCCCTGCTTGCCTCTTTTTTGCAGAAAGTCCCAAGTTGGGACCTTATTGTGAAGAATGCACCAGAAAAAAAGTCTGGTCTTAGCTGGGCTTTTAAGTTTCCAGAGAGGTTTGGACCACCAAGCAGGATTCCCCCAGCCTTCTTGCGTCATAAGCCATTTATAAGCGAACTTTGGGGAGTAGATACCTGTCTGAGCATGCACCCAACGCAGAATGTCAGCAGAATCCGAAATTCTAACAGAAGAGAGTGAAAGATCAGCGACATACCGGTTCCATTCTTCCATCCACCTATTATCCAGGTGCAGGTCCATACCGGACATCCAGCCCTGCTTAACTAGTGAGGTGGATCTGGGATCTGCCACCTGGTTTAGATAAAAGTAACCTTCAGAATTTAAATGAGCAACCAGATCGCGGGACAAGGAGAAATTGGGCGAACAACCTACCCATGGATCACATCCCACCCGCACCTGGCTTCCATTACCAACCTGCCAAGCCAAGCCTCTCTCAATTAGCTGAACTGAAGCCACTACTGCTTTCCAAACTGAAGATGCATTTGTAGAGGATTTGACTGGGGACCGAACCCATTCCAGAACAGAACCTTGACTGATGTATTTGCACTTGATGACCGAGACCCAGAGAGATTCTGTAGAAATCAGACGCCATGCTAATTTGGCCGCCAAGGATTTTGCAAAGGAAGCCAAGTTTTTTATACCCCAGCCGCCCCACTCCTTTGGTCTTGTAATTTTATCCCAAGCCACCCAAGGGCTGACCGAGTCCTGTTTTGAGCCGGACCACAAAAAAATTCTGCATAGTTTATCTATAGAAGCCAAAATGCCTTTAGGGGCCCAAGAAAGACTGGCCCAATATACTGGGATAGCCATCAGAACAGACTTAATTAAGACCAGACGACCAGCCCTTGATAACCACCTGAAACTCCAATGAGTAAGCCTTTTTTCAATCTTAGCAAGAAGCCATTTCCAATCCCGAATACGATAAGAGTTTGGTTTTAATAAGAACCCAAGGTATTTGAAATAATCCTGCAAGGAGCGGACTTCAAAATTCAGCAACCTTTGAATTCTACTAAGCTCATCTCCAGAAAGACCAGAAGGAGTGATGGTTGATTTTAAAGAGTTAATTTGAAGCCCAGTTGCTTTTAGAAAAAGCTCCAGCAGAACCTTTAAGGCACGACAATCGTCAATAGACCCATTCAGAAAAATCAAAATATCATCTACAAAAAGAAGATGCGTGATCCAGAAATTTGTGGCCACTTCAATCCCTTTTAAATTGCCCAGTCTTTTATCCCGGTGAATCAGGAGACTTAATCCTTCGGCTGCCAGCAAGAACAGCAGTGGCGAAAGAGGGCATCCCTGTCTGAGGCCTCGTTCAGGAGTAAAAAAGGGAGTTGCAGCGCCATTAATTAGGAGAGCAATATCTGTAGAGGAAACACAACTCATAATCCACCGAACAAAGTCAAATTTGAAACCAAGGTGGGTAAGAAGAGGCCTTAGATAAAGCCAACTGAATCTATCATAAGCTTTAGATAAGTCCAATTTTACAATAATTCCTTTCCTGCCACTCCTTTTTAAGCTATGCAGAGATTCTTGAGCAACACCTACAGCTTCATGGATTTGACGACCGCTTAGAAAACCAAACTGTTCCGGGGAAAGATGAGAGGAAAGAAAAGGTTTAAGCCTCGCAGCAATGACTTTCGCAATAACTTTATAGACACAAGAGCAGAGGGATATAGGACAAAAATCAGCAAAAGAAGAGGGGTGGTCAGACTTGGGGATCAAAGCAAGGAAGGTGGAGTTGAAAGGGCCAAAGACTTGACCCGTGGCTCTAGATTCTTCAACAACAGCAACCAGGTCATCACCGAGGGTTTCAAAAAAATGCAGAAAGAACTCTACAGTCCAGCCATCAGGCCCTGGACTTTTTTCCTTTGACATAACTTTAAGGATATCCTCAACTTCCTGTTTGGAGACAGGAGCCATTGTTGCCTCATTTTCTTCCTCATCCACGAACCTAGGGAACAGCTGAGACACTTTGATTACTTCTGCAATGGTCACTTCAGAAGGGGCTTTAAAGAGATCTTTGAAGTAAGCAATTCCCAAAGAAGATAAATCCTCAAAAGAGGAGGCCACCTCTCCATTCCCCTTCGGAATTTCCCAGATAGTATTAGCCATCTTCCTGCCTTTGGCATAGTTTTGGAAGAACTTAGTGTTTTCATCCCCTGCTTGAAGCCAAAGAGCCCTGCTTTTCAATCTCCAGGTTTCCTCTCTTATCTGAAGAATTCTCCTTCTTTTGGACTCCAAATCCTTAATTCTGATTCTAGCTTCGATGGAGTCATAACCTCCTCCTTCTGGATCTTCTAGAAGAGCTAGATCAGAATTGACCTTTTTTAGTTCCTCCTCCTCCTTCTTTTTCAAGTTAGCCGCCCAGTCCTTAGCAGCTGATTTCATTTTCTTCAGATTATTCCAGAAGAAAGCACTCCTAGAAGAATCAGGCCCACCTGGGTCCACCTCCCAAGTTGAAGCAAAAAGCTCTTGGAATGAGTCATCTTTGAGCCAAACAGGGTTAAACCTGAATGGCAAACCAGGTTTCCTTCCAGCGCCTTTAATCTCAAGGAGGATAGGAAAGTGGTCAGAGATACCACCTTCGTCAGTCCAGTGTCTATACTCCACGAGAAGTTCCATCAAAGGCTCACTTAAAAGAAAACGATCCAGCCTCTTTCCCACCCATTCCTGGCCAACTCTTCTATTCCTCCACGTAGGTTTTAACTTCAGGAGGGGCATGTCCACCAGATGAGCCAAAGCAATACGGTTAAGGAAAAATTCAGAAAGAGGGTCTGCTTTGGCCGTGGCACCCCAGGATTCCGCTTCCCCTAACGAGAAGTTGAGATCACCTCCAATAATTAAAAAAGGGTGGGCAATCCAGGAGGAGCGAAAAAAAGCAGACCAAAACCTCTCCCTCTCCAAGCATGGTCCATAAATATTCAAAGAGAGCAAAGAAAGGTTGAGCTCACTTGAAAAAAGTTCCACAGCTAGCACATTCTGGGACCCCCAGGAAGAAACATACTTCAGTTTGACAGGATTGAAACCAGAGACCACTCCTCCAGATCTTCCCACAGCATCAAGAGCAAAGAAGGACCATCTGGGCATCAGCTTGGAAAGAACAGAGACAACCTCCTCCCCTTTGCCCAGGGTTTCTTGTAACAGAATAATGTCAGGATTGTGAGCACGCACAAGCTCTTTTAAAGCTAGCCTTTTGGCCTGACTAGCTAGGCCTCTGCAATTAAAAGAGAAGACAATCATGGCGCATCCCCGGAGGGTGGCCGCTCTGCTCTAAGCACCCTGGGGAGAGTCAATTGTTTACCGTCAGCTATATCAACAACCGCCTTGGATTGAGCTAAGGAGAGGTTGGACTTTCTACCTCTAACCTTTCTGATCCCAATTATTATCTTTAATTATTGAGATAACTATCTTGTAGCTTTTCTTGTGTTCTACTTAACTTGTAAACACTTAAAATATTATTTTTATGGATTTTAGTCTAATTTTTCCCTAAATCGACTTGGTTGCCCTCATATAAATAGAGGAAAAATGGTTTAAGAGGATTATTGAAACAAACTCATTTATTTCTCTTATGAGAGAGTGCACACGAGTTTTCTTCTCTCTTGGATGTAATGGATCACTAAAGGATATTGAGTTGTATTGGATATGACAAAATTACTTGGGGTATTTAATTTTTTATTGAAGAAGTGATGTTATAGTGAATTGTATTATTTTTACTGTGATTTTCTTCCATTTTTTTTTAATTGGGGTTCTCTTGGGTGGTTGAGAGAAACAATTATTATCCTTGTTACCCAGGTTCAAATCCCCACTAGTGACACGATGAGTTTTGATGCCTTAATGATTATTATTGTAATGGCTTCGATCCCAAAGAAAAACACCCTTAAGTGAGTATAATTGTGGGTTGGTCTAGTATCAACGATCCCACTCTTGCCTTCGGGTTGAGAAGGTGACCGATTGATTTCCTTGGAAAAAAATGTATCTTCTTCCATTTTGCAATGTTGTACAATTAGGGTTTCTATGAAGTTTTCATGATATGTTGAATATTTTATGGCTGTAAAATCTCCTTTTCAAGGTTTGTCACCTAGTATCCATCAAGAAATATTAGAATAACATTCCTTGACCTTAAATCTCAATTATTTTTTTAAATCACTATGGTTTAATTAAGAGGCTTCCTCTCTCTTTCTTTCTCTAACCAAGGTTTTCAACTTTGACCTCACCAATTGTTGACTCTATATGCCCAAGACTAATAAGGCACTAGTCCTTATGTGTCAATCTTTTACAAATTTTATCTATTTTTTTCATGGTAAACTACGTTTAGAATACGTCAAAAAAGAGCATGAAACATATTATATATCATAGTCCTAGGGTTAAGATTTACATCTCTTAAATTTCAAAAGGAGAAATATTATTTTTTTGCATTTTTTAGCCATAATTATAGGGTTCATGTCTGAGGATTTCATAGATGCTTTATGCATTTTTAGCCATTGAAAAGGTTGATTTAATCTCTTCCCTTGTTTTCCCATTAATGTCGTTTGATTGTTTATTGTTTATCATTAATTATGGGTTGTTTTACTATTGTTGCCATAAATTTTACATGTCGTAAAGTGTTTTTATTCAAAACCCTAATATATAACAACAATAATTTAATTAAGGTAGCACGTCTTTGGAATCTATTTGAGCATCTCTAGGACTTATCTCAATCCTCTAGGCTTAGCCATAGCTTCTTTAAACTCACTATTCATTTCACCCAGAGCTCTACCTTATTGAATATTTTTTTAGTGTGCCTAATTAACAAGTTCCTTAAAGGGTATACATTGTAGGAATCCTTGGGTTACTTATTCCTCAAGACATATTGGGGAAGCCTCCCTTATGGGATAATATATATCCAAAAAAAATAGGAGAACAATCACCAATCTCTTTTGTTGCCCTTAACCTAGAGTGTCTAATTAGGATTTGCTAAGTTATTAAATTTTACAATAACAAACGTCTATCACAAATTATTACCTAATTTTATTATTTAAAACCCTATTTTCATTAATTCTATTAAAAAATCAAATTCATTATATTACATTAAAATTTAATGACGTTTCATTCACATATTTTTAATACTTGCTACACTACTTTGAATTTATATAACACTGATATGATAGTGATAATGCATCATCTCTACTTAACTTGGAATAAAAATCCAAAAATATAAATACCATGTTTATTGAGAAGAAAATACCCAAAACTAATAGTGCTACCATGTTTATCGAGAAGAAAATATTAAAAAAAATAATAAAGCTCACATTCAAGAAAATATATTAAAAAATAATAATAAAGCTCACATTCTTTATATGGTGTTCTCAACGTTCATAAATAAATACACAAAAAAATCAATCATATTTAACTTACCATTGCTTATTGCTAACATAATTCATTTTAAAACACATTTAAAATTGAAAATAAATTAATTACCTAATAAATAGATAGTATGGACTTAATCTTTTTATTAGTAATAATAAAGAATTAAGATTTATTTCAAAAGTAATATAGTTTTGTTTGTTTTCAATTTAATTAAAAAATATTATTAAATTAATTAAAATAAAATATATAAAAAAATATTTTGATTATGAAATGAGTTATGGTTTTTGTGTATTTGGTATTGTAAGTCATGGTGTCTTTATAGACTTCTTTATAGCTGGGAGAGGACTGAGACAAGGGTATGCCTTATCTCCCCTCATTTTTATTCTAATGATGGATGGATTTAGTAATTTGATGAAGATGGCCACGAATGCTGGGTATTTCACAGGTTTATCATTTTCTCCTATGGTAAGCATAACTCATTCTCTTTTCGTTGATGACTTGCTAGTGTATGGTAAACTTAACAAGAATCACTGGTTCTATCTCTCTTTTATATTGTCATGTTTTGGAGCGTCTACTGGTCTTTTTATTAAAAATGGGAAGTCAATCCTTTACTATCAGAATGGGGATGTTGAAGAAATACAATTCATAGTTGGTTTCTTAGGGGTAAATTCTAAAATACTTGTTGATGGTATTACTTATCTAGGGTTCCGGTTGAAGCCATGTGCCTACTTGAACCGGGATTGGGATTGGCTAGTGGACAAATATAAAAGAAAAATTATGAACTAGACTAACAAGTGGCTCTCATTGGGTGGTCGGTATATACTGGTACAAGCTGTACTATCAAATCTATTGGTGTATTGGGCGCATCTGTATTATCTGCCTGTTGCCATTATTGACAAGATCAATGCTATTATAGCACACTTCATATGGCCTGGTACATCATCAAGGAAGAAATACCACCTCTATAAGTTATCTCTTTTAACTAAGTCCAATCATCTGGTGGCTGGGGTTTATTAGATCTTCGGGCATTTCTAATGCCTTACTCACCAAATTTCTATGGCGAGTTCTTACAAGTAATGGGATTTGGGCCAAGATCATTGGACATAAGTATTTTCATGGTGACCCTATACTTCAGATCTTTATGGAGTCTTTTGAAACTAGTTGTGCTTCATCAAAGATATGGCGTAGTTTGAATATGGTCATGGATATATTGCATAGCAGTTTAAAATGGAAATTTGGCAATGGGAAAAGAATTATGCTTGGATGTGCCAGAATCATTGGTATAAAGGATATGGAGCGATTTGATGCTGATATAATTCACAAATTAAATCAAAAGGGATTATTTTATTTGTCGGACATCATATCCCATTAGGAATTGAACGCCCCTAGATGGAAATCTCTATCTGCTATAGGTTTACAGAACCTTGTATCAGATTCATGGAACCATTTTATTGGAAAATTACAGATGGAAGGTTTATCACATAATCATACTGGTGATAGAATTACTTGGGAGGGCTCAATATAGGTAAATGGTATATCAGTACATGAATTATACAACAAATTAAAATCTCTTTAGAATGATGATAGAACCATATCCAGCTTATATCAGGTGTTGAAATGGAGGATTCCATACAAGATTATTCTGTTCAATTGGCTATTGAGGAGGGGGGAATATACTCACATGGGAGGTCATCAAAAAAGGGGGCAAACAGGGACTCGGAAGATGCATTCTATGCAAAATGGAGGATGAATTTACTGAACATATGTTTATAAAATATAATGTGGCCCAACAGGTATGGAGGTTATATTCATCATTAGCGGATGATCCACTATGGAGGCCTATTGGATGTGAACAGATGTTCCAATATTGGGCTTCAACAAAGGGACACTATAGATATCTACCTTATTATGTGATGTGGGAATATGGGGTATTCGTAATAGAATGGTATTCCAAGAGGCAGCTTTTGATATATCTATACTTCACACAAATGTCATATGTTGGATGAAGAATATTCCCACTAGAACGCCTGATATTGCTGATCTATCTGTAAGGGGTAGGCCTCACAATATTGAACTTCCAGCGATATTTTTTGATGGTGCACAGAATGGTAGAATTTGTGGATGTGGATCATGGATTAAAATATCAAATCAGGAGAGGTATCATATCATATGGAATGGTGGTTTTGGGACAAACAATAAGGCTGAGCTCATGGCTCTATGGAGTGGAATCATGATGGCTTTTCATCTTCAGATTCCTAATGTTCACATATATGGTGATTCGAGGAACATTATAGATGGTAGATCAGGAAAATATTTACTGCAGGGACAAAACTTATCGAGATGGATCGATCACACCCAATATATATTATCCAAATTCCAGAATTTCACTATTAATCATATATATAGGGAACATAATGGGAGGGTTGATCAATTATCTAAACAGGGGTTGGATATTGCATTTGGAAAAATATTGGTTCCACACTTCAAAAATGCTTCACTGGTGGCATTCACTGGTGGCATCCTTCACAGTCCCTCTGCCTTGAATATATTTGGACAATTCATAAGTCAGACATTAGCATACAAGCGAGTCTGTTAACTGTGTATCAAGCGAGCCTGTTCACATCCTACAAGCAAGCCTGCTTGTTGTTATCTATGCGAGAATGCGACTTCCATATTGCAGGGGATTAACCTTTAGCTCATAAGCAACTTTGTTTGATTATATATTTTTTTTTTACACGACTTAATACTTTTTTGGTGAATGTAGAATTTCAAGTTGATAGTTATTACAAGTCATTATCTACGACATCGAGCATCCATAAATAATATGTGAACATTCCTGTGGTGGATGGACAGTAACATTTGACCATACTTTGTTACATGATGGTGGTGGTACCCTTATCTTTTCATTAGAATACTGAACCGATTATGGCTGTCACAATTGAAATGTAATATGGATTCAATGTGGCAATTGGATATCATACAGACTTTTTTAGATATGTATTATTGTATATGAAAAAAACAAAACTCTTATTACTTGATCACCTGGTCAGGATGTATCAAGAGACTTTATGTATTGGTATATGAACTGTTTTCAATATAAGAAACAACGTTTTTTCTCCTTTGAAAAAAATTGTAAGCCATGATATTATAACAAATCTTATTTATATATTAGGAATTTGCATGGCAAAGTGAGATTGAATTTCTATGATTAAGAATATTTTTACATATTTTTTTAAATGTCTATAGAGTTAACTCATAAAATGAATAATGGTAAAGTTATAATTTATTTAATTTTAAGACTTTTTTAATCTTGGAAATGTGAGATGTATATCTTGATATCTATAATATACTAATGCTCATTAACATTTACCTCATTTAATTTATATAACTATACTAATTTTTAAATAAGCAAAAAAAAATTACATATACCTTACTTCCAAATAAAATAAAATAAATAAAATATATGTAGATCCATTTTCACTAATAACATTTATATTATTTCCAACACTCTACATATTCACTTTTGTAAGCCTTCATGAATTGTCTTATGCATCTCTATTATAGGGCAGAGAAAACATTACTAAGGTGGGGATATCATCCTTTATAACTTGCAATAGCTTAATGGCTCAATTGTATTTAATATTAATAAATTATTATAAAATCACAAATCAAAATGAGAAAATGTACTTAAAAAATATTTTTAAATAATTTTATCAAAACCAAGCTTTAAAAAACCTCTCAAAATGCACTAGGTACAAGTCTACCATAAAGTGCACCTTCATTAGTTGCACATCCCAACCACCACACTAGATTATTAATGTGAGCTATGGCTTGCACATGCATTATAGGGAAGACAAACCCATATTAAAAGTGGGAATCAATATGAGAGAGAGAAAAAGATGCCATAACTTCCATAAATTCAACATATATGATATATATTAATTAATATAAATCATTAAATATTCTAGTCATAAATTTATGAGGGTCACCATTTTAAAAATAATATCTTTAAAGTGAATCAAGGTAGAAGCTGAACCTATGATGTTTAATGCTGAACTTATAATATTTACTACAACGAGATCATTCACTAGTTTAAGTAATCTTTATCTCTAGTTTAAATAATCTTTGGTAAGAGAGCTTCATTATAGATATATATATTGTTTTTCTTATTGAGAGCTTTTAGCTTACTTCTAAGCTTCATTTAATAAATAAATACACAAAAAGGAAATTATATTTGAAAGTTAAATCCCTGAAGTTGAAAGTTTGGAATTGAAATTACCATTGAAGATCTTAACATAAGCAAATGTTAGAACATAGCTAGGAATAGATCATCCCACAAAAGTTCTAACAGAAGCGATCGTCATCCACCTTCATCCATAAGGTACGCACAAGTATGTTGAATTTCCAGTTCGGTCATGCTTTGTATTATATTTCAATTTCCATCTCGAATTTACAGGTATGTTGCAATCTCCAACTCGAATTTACAAGGGCAATATAAGTAATCAAGAAGAAGGGTATTGTGCACATTCTTATACATGTAAACATTTTCCTGGTTTTTTTCCATTCATCATCGATATTTATATTTATTATATCTAACATAGTTGATCAGGGGATAATCCTACATTAATTGACATTCAATTAATTTTCCTAAACTATTTGTTCATGTAAGCACTGATTTCTACTTGCACATGTGTTCAACATTTTTTTTTGTCAGCCTTGCCTTTCTAAGTATTTATCCACCCAACAAGTATGTAACAATTAATGCAAAAACAAATCATTAAACATTAATTAGGTAGAAAATTAACAGTAAGTACTAAATTCTTATATGAATGTTTTATGAATACAAAAATCAATTAGGAAGCAAATGAGAGCAGTTATGAATCCTACATATATTTCATCAATCTATGTATTCAATCCATGTAAATGAACAATCACTAATCAAACTCTCATAATAGAAAATTGTAAATTTGATTTATCATTCATGTAACCACTATACGAGAACTACACAACAATAGTACTCTATAGAATACTATGAATTCTATCTCAAATTTTATGAACACTATTTCAAATTTTTCTTCCAGTCTAGGTAACAACTATTAGTTTTATTTTTTTTCAATTAGTATCGATTTTCAAATTCAGCTGCAAAATATTTATTTTTTAAACTGTGTTGGGTTCAAGTATTCTAGGTTTTCACCTTCGTTATTTTTAATTTTATTATTTTTTGTTTTTCAACATTCTTGTCGGTGCCTACATTCATGTCTTTTTAATGCTTAATTTAGTTGGGGTAAGAGGTAGTGTTGTTTCTCATATAAGGAGTGTAACAAGTCTAATTATAAAGGGTGTTTAGGTACAACAATCTGCCTCAACTTAAGAGCTAAATTAGGTAGAGGATGAAGAGCATAATCACACAACAGTTGAAGGCAATGCTCCTCCATCAATTACACTCCAAGGTGCAAGCTCAAGTAAGAATAATAGTGTTATTAGAGACTAGACAATAGAAATCAATTGGTGACATTCATTTAAAAGGATACTTGGTGAGAGAAAATGAAAAAAAAATGTGGTATTGCATTAACATCAATACATTATTGGATAAATGGTCTCACGAATGCAGATAGAAAAAGGGAATCTTATAGTTTTAATTGTATACGAGGAAGAGTAAATAATTGACTAGTGTAAGAACATGGATAAAATAACCAATATGGCATGGAATACTTGATACACCTGGGGTCCAACATTGCTCAAATCTTGTAGTCAAGGCCAAATTCATTCAAGTATAGAATTTCTAGAAAATCATGGTTGGTAAGATTCAAGAAGATGCATCTGGAAATTGTAACACAAATAATTGAAGATATAAATATATATGGAGTTTTGAATATATGCCATATAGTTGTGACCAAGCTCTATGAAAATTTGTTTAAAGCATGCGAAGAAAATTCTTTTGGTCTTCAAAATATACAAAATTTTGCCATGAGACTAGTTTACACGATGGAAGGAGTCGTGTCATGTGGGTAATTGCCAAGAGAGGGAGCGAGGATGTGGCAAAATTGATTATTAAGAGAAAAGAGTGGATATCAAATTGAAGTTGTGTAAAGGTAATTGGCTTATGAATACATGAAGTCTATTTTTTCTAGGGGAAAAACTATGAAGAATTATGCCAAGAATTAGGAGCTAGGAACATCCATAGCTGTGCATACAAATGCATGGATGACCAAGAAATTTTTATGAATTGACTTTACCATTTTGTTGCTTCTATACATGTAGGTGTATCACTTATAAAAAAACACTTACTATTTTTTATGGCCATGGAAATGACATATAATTACAAGCTATGGAGGAGACAAACATGATAAGTATAGACTTGTTGGTGTTGCATCTACACACTACTCATTGGTTGCAACCATTAATGTGAGCCTATTTGTGCCTTTTAATAATTACTTGAAGGTTGGGAGTGAAAATAAAATTGAAAAGAACCCACAAATATTATATATAAAAAAGGTTTTAACTAACTGAACTTGCTATTAGAACTTTTCAAAAGGCTCTTACGCCTTCTAATATTAATGTTGAAATTAGGTGGGCTAGTATTTTACCACTCAATTATGATGCTCTTGTCGATGGCATGGCTTGTATCCAAGATCTTGAAATATAAGGGGAGGAAGATGAAAAATGTTGTGATAAGCATGTTGATCCTCTCTCAAGTAAATTTCCAACCACTAGTGATAATAACGAATATGTGATTGCTATTCAAGATGTTTCTAAATCAATTCAAGTAATTGTGGAAGGTGTTTCATCACATGAACTAAGTACAATTGATGTGGGTAATGATCAAAATGACACAACTGAAATGAACATTATTGAAAATGGTCAAGAAATGAAAAATAACAATGAGAAATTGACATTACCAAGCCAAGTGAATCCTTTCAAGTAATACCACAATCCATGATGAATTTTAACTGAAATAGTGTTACTAACTTTAATGAAGTAATGAAGAGAGCCTTTCCATGCATTCATTACCAACGAATATTAATAACCAAGTTAAATTTCATTTCCTTTTTTATTTATTGTTGGGATGATGAAGGATTAAATGGAATTGGATGTAATGAATAATTGAATTAATCTCATTACAATAGGGAAGAATCACAACTTTGAGAGGATTTTCATAGTCAACCAAGTAATGTTCCAGTGTTGCCACAATTCTGAAGGCTACCAACAGAGAGAATAGGGAAATATGGGATAAAAAATGAGGAGTTCCAAGTTACTAACTACATAATATTACATTGTACTTTTGGTTGAGGTATAAGAAAATAACGAGAAATGTTAAAATTGAAGAAAAATAAGAAGTATATTCAAAGGAGAAGAGGGCTACAAGAAAAAATAAGATTGAAAATAGGAGAAGGTTAAGCAATTCAATGGATAAAAACACAAATACTATTCAGTTCTTAAAAGATATATAAAAAAATTAAAACATGTTGCAACACCTCCCTCCTTACTAAGAATTTATGGTTCATTCCCATTTGTTTTGTTGCACCGTCATTGATTCTTCTAAGGTTGTTGAGCAAAATTAAGAAATACTTTCGATTCCTTCCATGGATACAAAGAATAAAACAAGATCCAAACTTAGATAAAGAAAATAAATTTAAACTTAACATATCCAACAATATTGATTATACTCAACTTAACTAATTACGAGGTTTTCTATCCAATCTAGCCACATTAAATGTGGATTTGTTACACATGAATTTTTCTTCTTCTACATTTAGATGTATTCAAGGTTAATCTATACAATCATTTATTTCCTAGATCGTTGTAACATCCCTACCCACCACTCTCAACGATGGGATGGGTAGACATTATCAAGGAGCTCAAATTGCAACCCTTAGAGGTATTTTCTCCATAATAAAAATTTATAAGTGCCCCTTCAAAGGACTAGAATTGAATAAAATGTGTATATGTGCAATAAAAGAATGCAATAGACTATAAACTAACATAAATTTTCAAAATCTCATGGAAACCAAATTCCTATTAATAAAAACAAAAATAATCACAAATATCATGCACAATACATTATTTTTTTATATTCCTATCAATAGAAACAAAAATAATCACAAATATCATGCACAATACATAATTTTTTATAACAAAGATCCACCTTGCATATTCATAAATAAGAAAAAGAGATTTATCTTTTAATAGAAATTGATTTAAAATTTTGGCTCTATAGGAACAATTTTCCATCCAATTACAATTACCTAGTGTAGACAATATGCCTAACCTCGACTATGATGCTAAAAGAAAATAAGCTTCAAGCTTCTATCTTTCTTAGAAAACCCCATCTACTCTTATACTTACCCAATTTTCTCACCCTATAGCATTATAAGTATCTTATTCAATCTTCAATAGCCAAGTAAATTTCTTTTATTAACCCACTGATACAAGAAAAAACTCGTTTTTCTCTACTCAACAATCCCTTAGAGATATTCATTCTATTCATTCCTTTAGTGTTTTTTAAGTATGGAAAAAGATAACCCATTTTACTGTTTACTTTTTACGAATTGCTCGCAAGAATAGTACTTTTCTTTCAAACATCCCAAGAGTAGAAAATGAATAATAAGTGTTGAATTCCTATTTTGCTCACCCAAAACCAACTTTATTTCATCCCAAGTCCACAATTGTGAGCTTCTATATGCTACTTTTGGTTAATTTCCATATTAATAAAAGTTTGCAATAAAAACATATCATGAACTATATAAAGCGTGAATATAGGAGTGCCTCCAACAATGATACAAATTCTATAATATGTAACATAAATGAAATTAACAATAAGAAAACATTAGGAATCACATACTTCAAATTAAAGGGTGGAAACATCTATTGAAAAAGAGAAATACAAGTGAATGTTACACAGAGATGACTCTCCATTCCTCTTTTGCTGGGTTGAACTTTTTGAAAACGACTTCACATCTTTTGTTTTCACTTCATCATCATGTCTTAGAAAATTATTCATATAGTAAAAATTTATTAAGAGATTCTAATTATAAATGATAATAAAATTTTATTGTCCAAATTCATCTTATTAATTGATCTCTTAATCTAGGTATTGCATTGATTTCTCAAATTAGGTATTTATGGTTAGATAAACTTGATTGGATGAAAGAGTTAATATTGTTAAATTAACATGGCGGTTTTTGGCATTATTATTGGTGATCTATGATATTATATATAGTTAATCCTTTAAAAAGCTTGGAGATTCTCCATTGTCATGTGCTAGAGTTGAGCAAATGGGTCACTTAGCTAAGCCTAGGGTGTTGTCAGAGTTGGTTGTTTTTAAACCAAAAGATAATATATCTATTATTAGAATGGTTTTTTCTTGTTGGGATTTTCTCAAGTAAATAATATTGTGCATGGTTTTTAGGTGTTGTTGCTATGTATGATTTGTTATCATTTATTTCTCTCATGTTTTTCTCTAACAACTGGTGTGAGTCAATGGATTGTGGCCTAGAGAAGGAGGTGGTGGTTGCAAATTTTGACACATTGTATTTTAAGGTCCAAGTGGTTGCAAATGTTGACACATTGTATGTTGAGGTCCAAGAAGATTCTAGAGATTAAGTTAGTGAGATCATGCAAAGAGATTGCAGCACGAGCTAACAAGAAATATAGTTCTGAAAAGGTGAGATGCAACCACAAAAGCTAGATTTGGAGAGGAGAGTACTTGGTGTGGAGAAGTGAGAGAATGGCAGCATAAGTGTTGGGGCAAAAAAAAAATACTTTGGAGATTGAAATTTGTAAACTGCATGTAATATCCTATTAGACAAGCTTATGTTCACCATAGTGAAAACAACACTAGGTTTTTCGTATTGGATCTCAAGAATTTAGTTAGTCAAGTTTTAAGAAATGATTGTTAGGTAAAATTGATTTCGTGAAAGAGTCAAGATTGTTAAGTCAACAATAGTGGCTTCTGTACCTGGTATTCATGTATTAAGTGTGTGGTATTATATGTAGTTAAAGTCTTTAAAAGGCTTGAATGTTCTCCATTAATGTTGAACAATCAAAATATTCACTTGACTTATGCTAGAGTGTTGTTTCTATTAACTATTTTTAAATTGGTACTTCTCCAATTTCTTTTCTTTAATAAAATCATAACGTGCATGATTTATGTATATATGAACTGTTATAGTTTATTTCTCTCATATTTTTATATTAACATTTATAAAATTTTAAACTTTTCTACGAAGTGAACTTTAATAATTCTAAGAAACATAAAAATTCATGAATAAGAAGTTGCAAGTAATTGATTACTCCACCATGGTAGTGAGCAGGGATGAGATGGAATTTGATGAGTAAATTGCTAATTACAAAGTGATTTGTCCTCTTAAATATACTATCACTTATGTACTATCACTTATCAATATTTTTGTGTTAAAATGATTAAATAAATATATAATTGTAAAAACCATCAAATTTAACAAATACTCCAATTTAAAATTCCTTTTTTTTTTTTTTCAGAAGAAAAAAAAGGCTGCGTATCTTATATAATATATACCATTACATATTCAAAATACATTCTCAGATGATAAATCAGTGAGAAAATCAGCATTGCACATACATTCGGATATTGCAAAATTTGAAATTCCTATCCAAACTTTTCCCATGACCTATTTTCTCCGCCACTTTCCACACAGTTCTCAGCAATTGGAGCAAAGGTGGAGTCCTCCGCTTAAAGGGAGAACATCGCAATTCATTGCTGTCGTTGAACGTAAATCTGTGTCCGTTGATGCGAGCGAGAACAAGTGAGAGATTTGATGATTTTGCAATTGAATTTTGTGACGAAATCCATCCGTGTCCCTCTAATCGGATGCACTGTGCACGTTTTACTTTTGAAAATGATTTGATTAGGAAGGAAAAATGCATTATTCAATTGTAAAATGATTAGGATGGAAAAATGCGTTATTCAACGTAAAATTCGGCCTAATCTATGCAGACTTATGAGTGGGCAGCCTAGAACGGAAAATTTACAGTCACCACAGAGATTTTCCACCCAAACCTTTGACATGACAGGTATTGTGTTTGTGCATGGTTTTATCAGTTTTTCCTGGAAAAGCATAAAGCTTTTATGATTTGGTGGATATTATTTCGTAGGTTATAGGTTATTTAATGCGGTTGGATAGTATATGTTCACCATTAAATTTAATAGTAGACATACACTGCTAAACAACATTATTTCGTAGGTTATAGGTTTTTTAATGCGGTTGGATAGTATATGTTCACCATTAAATTTAGTAGTAGACATACACTGCCCAACAACATTAAATCATTTACATTAAATCATTTATAGCCAAAAATATATATTGCCATGGTAGATGAGGTTAAAACACTAATAAGAACTAAGGTTTACTCTACCTAATTACTTAATCACTAACATAAATTTACCTTAAGTTTTGGATTTACTAGGGGTTGTTCTTTTGATTAAAGGATAAGAATTGTATTTGGTTTAATCAACATTCATCTGTAGAATGTGATTTCAATTCTATGTTATATAAGTTATTGTTCATGTTGTTATTCATTAAGTTATATTTTTAATATGTTTTAAAATTATAATGATTTATTATTAATATTTTTATATGTTTTAAAATTATAATTATTTATTATTAATTATAGTGATAAATGTTTTTTTCCAAATTAGTTTTTTTTTCACAATTTTAATTTAATTATCAATAATTATTAAGTGGATGTTAGAGATTTAATCTTTATGGAATATGCTATAATATTCATAATAGTATTCACAAATCAAATCAAGGGTGAAGATTTATTTCCAAATTAATTATGCTCTTTTGATTAATTGGTTACAAATTAATTAATTTAAAAAAAAAATGTCATATCAAGACATATCATATGAAACATCTATTGATAGCCCATAGTATTATAAAAAGAGTAATTTACAAGTTAAAAAATTTCATGGTAAAGTGAGAGAAAAGCTCCATAGTTAAGAATATTCTCACATGTTTCTTAAAATGTTTACATATTTAATTGATATAATAATAATAATATCGTTCACTTTTATGATTTTATTTTATTTTATTATTTTTTAAATCTGGCCAATGTGAGATGTATAATGATATAAGTGTTTTGATGTTTTATCATAAATTAATGCCTACATATATTTACCAACTATTTAATTTATATCACTACACTAGTATAAATTTATTTATTTTATTAAATTTAACTCACAATTATTCATTATTACGAATATATTTTCCTCTTACACTTGGATTTATTATATTTAAATTTACAATTACTTATTATATATGTACATATCTAAATCTATCTCAAACAAACTTGACATATATCTTTTTAACTACAAACTTGACATATATCATTTTGGCTACATAAACAACATTAGTCTTAACCGACGATAACGACCACCACCATCATCATCAATTTGAAAGCACAATTATTTACAATAAACATTTATCTAAAATTTTAAATTTATTAAATTAGTTTATTTTAAACCTTATATTTATTAATTTATTAAATTAAATTCATTTAAATTTGAAAGTTATTAAATTCCAAGTTATAATCATTTAACATAAGCTAGTATTCGCTTGTTCTTATCCCGTATATATCTTAAACCTTGGATTTGTCAAACTTGCATTAATCACTTGCTAATAACTGGATTCATTTTAAATATTAAATTTATTCATCTTGAATTTGTAGTATGTGTTTGTTGCTAGTTTGTTATTAATAGGGATTCATTTTGAATTTTGAATTTTGAATTTCTTCATGTTAGAACATGTGATTACCTAATATTTGAATATAATTATACCAAATTATTTGAATATATTTATTTATTTTTATAAAAAATATATTTATATTTTATGTGAGGAATATATATGTTTTAATTTTTGAGACATTGTTTATATTTAACAATAAGTCTTTAATCCATTATATCAAAGTTCATCATGTGTTTGTGGGAATTGCTTACATGGGAATAATAATAAATCATTCCTCCCAAGTGATATTGAACACATTCACTTTATTATTAGCATAGATTTATTTTAAATCTTGGATATGCTTATATTGAACTTACAATTGAACTTTTTTCCTAGTGCAACAAGTAGATTTTATATTTTATAAAATCATGGCCAAACCATACATCATTGTAATACAAAAATGTGTGGTAGTTTGGCCACGGTTAGATTTCCAAACCATTGTTCTTGCATGTTGAAACAAAATATGGTATTGTTTTGAGATCCACTTATTAAATTTGTGGTAGGTATGTTACCTTACAAATTGTATAAGTAAAAACATAGTACTGCAAAACATGCTAAATTTAAAGAATAAAATTAGAAAAATTATTCCCTTTGACATGCTTCAACTTCCATGTCCACCTAGCACTCAAATCTTGCATTTGTTAAATACAATTTTTTGTTAGTGGAATTTGTTATTGCATGCTTAACTTCAACAAAGAATCCCATCAACTTCAAGTGTTGGAGGTACATTAAGACTCTCCTCTACAACTAAGGAGGATCCACAAAGAGAGCAGTGCTCTAAAGTATGTTTCTCAGTATGTGTGTGTGGGGAGGGTGGGGGATCTAATAAATTCCTAACAAAGGTTAAGGTGATCCAATATGAAACTAATATAGAATTTACATGATGCCAATTGTGATGCTATATCTAGTTTCTTTCTTGTATGAATCAACATGAAAAAACTCTTTTCCTCCTCCCATACCCTCGGTTCCAGAATGTGATTTGTTATCCCTTGACACACTAGTCTTTAACACGACTTGCTACATCAGTCTATTGCTCCAAACCATATTTCCACCTATTCCACTACAAATTAAAATTCACGACACTCCATTAGGCCTCAATGACCTCTCATTCACATCTCCTTCACACTCATTTCACTTTCTTAAGTTTGCATAACATACAAAACCTGATGTGACACTAACATTACACCATGTGTACCTTAGCTTTGAGTAAAGCCAAAAAAAAAGATAATACCCTAACTATTTAGAAGAAAATACTTAAAACTAGTGAAAATACCTTTCTTATATGATTTTTCTCAATGTGCCCATAAAAAAATACGTTGAAAACAAACCATATATCCATATCACCATCCAAAAATTCACAATTACTTACTACATATATAAATTCATTTTAAACTATCCCCAATGTGGGTGCATATCGAGTGAGGTAACCTCCATGAAATAATATGAGTACCATCTATTTAATATGAGATGGCAGGGAACCCACCAAATGGTGCTTTGTATGGCTTAGAGTACAATTGCACCTGCTGGGAAATCTAGCCTATTCATGGTTGAACGATGCATATATTTCCTTTCTTACGTGGGAGTTCAGAGAAGGAAAATATGTCCTGCACAACGATCATAGGGGCATCTAAGAAACAAATATGGTGATTAATGGAATATTGATAACATATCACGACATAGGATGGAGTAAGGAAGATAAAGGAGGGTGGGTTGATTCTCTCTCTATGGTTTTTTTCATTCCATAAAATTGTTTCTCATGGGAACTTCCAACCTTTATGGTCTTGCTATTTCTAAAAAATATTGATTTAGGAGGAAGGACAATTGATGTGAATCCTACGATGGGGTTACCACTACATGTAGGCCTCACAAGAGTTTGTAGTTGGAAAGTATTTCATCTGGGCACACTATCTCTAGTTCATTGCAAAATTGGCGAAGGAGTCTCATGTTTGTTGTAATTTTCATTTCTATTATGAACAACCCTTTGACTGTAGACATTTTTCTATCTGTGCTCTACAGGAATTGGGGGTTGATTATATTTTGGCTATCTCCCCCCCCCCCCCATCCCCTTCAGACTCTAATTTCAGGAGTTGTGTTTTTATGTCTTCCATTTGGTCTTTTCCACCCTTCATTTTTCCCCATACCTCACTTGTTTCTCTTTGTCGGGTGAACCCTGTGAAACATTAAGTTTGGTTATCCTTCTTTGGCCACCTCCTTATATTTATTAATTTATTAAATTAAATTCATTTAAATTTGGAAGTTATTAAATTCTAAGTTATAATCATTTAACATAAGTTAGTATTCGCTTGTTCTTATCCGGTATATATCTTAAACCTTGGATTTGTCAAACTTGCATTAATCACTTGCTAATAACTTGGATTCATTTTAAATATTAAATTTATTCATCTTGAATTTGTAGTATGTGTTTGTTGCTAGTTTGTTATTAACAGGGGATTCATTTTGAATTTTGAATTTCTTCATGTTAGAACATGTGATTACCTAATATTTGAATATAATTATACCAAATCATTTGAATATATTTATTTATTTTTATAAAAAATATATTTCTATTTTATGTGAGGAATATATACGTTTTAATTTTTGAGACATTGTTTATATTTAACAATAATTCTTTAATCCATTATAACAAAGTTCATCGTGTGTTTGTGGGAATTGCACTTAGGTGGGAATAATAATAAATCATTCCTTCCAAGTGACATTGAACACATTCACTTCATTATTAGCATAGATTTATTTTAAATCTTGGATATACTCATATTGAACTTACAATTGAACCTTTTTTCCTAGTGCAACAAGTAAATTTTATATTATATAAAATCATGGCCGAAGCATACATCATTGTAATACAAAAATGTGTGGTAGTTTGG
This sequence comes from Pinus albicaulis, assembly GCA_034641835.2. Classification (NCBI taxonomy): domain Eukaryota; kingdom Viridiplantae; phylum Streptophyta; class Pinopsida; order Pinales; family Pinaceae; genus Pinus; species Pinus albicaulis. Next base: position 633,315,164 of record CM076569.1, read on the forward strand.
CCATGGTTAGATTTCCAAGCCATTGTTCTTGCATGTTGAAACAAAATATGGTATTGTTTTGAGATCCATTTATTAAATTCATGGTAGGTATGTTACCTTACAAATTGTAGAAGTAAAAACATAGTACTGCAAAACATGATAAATTTAAAGAATAAAATTAGAAAATTTATTCCCTTTGACATGCTTCAACTTCCATGTCCACCTAGCACTCAAATCTTGCATTTGTTAAATACATTTTTTTGTTAGTGGAATTTGTTATTGCATGCTTAACTTCAACAAATAATCCCATCAACTTCAAGTGTTGGAGGTACATTAAGACTCTCCTCTACAGCTAAAGAGAATCCACAAAGAGAGCAATGCTCTAAAGTATGTTTCTTAGTATGTGTGTGTGGGGAGGGTGGGGAATGTAATAAATTCCTAACAAAGGTTAAGGTGATCCAATATGAAACTAATATAGAATTTACATGATGCCAATTGTGATGCTATATCTAGTTTCTTTCTTGTATGAATCAACATGAAAAAAATCTTTTCCTCCTCCCATACCCTCAGTTCCAGAATGTGATTTGTTATCCCTTGACACACTGGTCTTTAACACAACTTGCTACATCATTCTATTGCTCCAAACCATATTTCCACCTATTCCACTACAAAGTCAAATTCACGACACTCCATTAGGCCTCAATAACCTCTCATTCACATCTCCTTCACACTCATTTCACTTTCTTAAGTTTGCATAACATACAAAACCTGATGTGACACTAACATTACACCACCTGTACCTTAGCTTTGAGTAAAGCCAAAAAAAAAAGATAATACCCTAACTATTTAGAAGAAAATACTTAAAACTAGTGAAAAGACCTTTCTTATATGATTTTTCTCAACGTGCCCATAAAATAATATGTTGAAAACAAACCATATATCCATATCACCATCCAAAAATTCACAATTACTTACGACATATATAAATTCATTTTAAACTATCCCCAATGTGGGTGCATATTGAGTGAGGTAACCTCCATGAAATAATATGAGTACCATCTATTTAATATGAGATGGCAGGGCACCCACCAAATGGTGCTTTGTATGGATTAGAGTACAATTGCACGTGCTAGGAAATCTAGCCTATTCATGGTTGAACGATGCATATATTTCCTTTCTTACGTGGGAGTTCAGAGAAGGAAAGTATGTCTTGCACAACGATCATAGGGGCATCTAAGAAACAAATATGGTGATTAATTGAATATTGATAACATATCACGACATAGGATGGAGTAAGGAAGATAAAGGAGGGTGGGTTGATTCTCTCTCTATGGTTTTTTTCATTCCATAAAATTGTTTCTCATGGGAACTTCCAACCTTTATGGTCTTGCTATTTCTAAAAAATATTGATTTAGGAGGAAGGAAAATTGATGTCAATCCTACGATGGGGTTACCACTACATGTAGGCCTCACAACAGTTTGTAGTTGGAAAGTATTTCATCTGGGCACACTATCTCTAGTTCATTGCAAAATTGGCGAAGGAGTCTCATGTTTGTTGTAATTTTCATTTCTATTATGAACAACCCTTTGACTGTAGAAATTTTTCTATCTGTGCTCTACAGGAATTGGGGGTTGATTATATTTTGGCCATCGCCCCCCCCCCCCCCCCCCCCCCCCCCCGCGATCCCCTTTAGAGTCTAATTTCAGGAGGTGTGCTTTTATGTCTTCCATTTGGTCTTTTCCACCCTTCATTTTTCCCCATACCTCACTTATTTCTCTATGTTGGGTGAGCCCTGTTAAACATTAAGTTTGGTTATCCTTCTTTGGCCACGTCCTTACCCTCACTAACCCCCCTCCTAGAGTGCTTATTGTCTCTCTTTAGTATCTTCTCTCTGTTTAGCTTCTACTTTCTGTTCCCCCTTCCCTCACCGAGAACCCCTCCCTCCCTAGTATTCTTAACTCATGGCTAGAAATTCTCTCTCCTCTACTCACCATGGAGGTAGAAGAGGATGATCGGGTCCCTCCCCTACCTCTAACCTTTCTCCCCCCCTCTATTGGCTAGATTGGAGTCCAGTCAGTAGATCATGTTGCTATGACTAGATACAGAGAAATTATCCCTCAAGTGGTCTAAAGAGAAATATTTGATGTGGAATATCAAATCCGATAAACTAAAAGGTTTATTCCAAACATGAAATTGGGCCAAGAAACTAATGAATGGATACATAATGTGGGTAGATCTACTTGAGCATGCTCCTTTTCCTACACACAAACTATCAATCGTTACTAGCATATTAAAAGGCTCATGGAAAGATTTCTTATTGATAGAGCATACTCTCAACAAAAAATGATAATCAAAATGTCTAAATTAATGGACAAGGTGGATAGACTCAGCAAGAAGGTCTCAGTTTTGGCCAAGAAATTGGTAAAATTTTACTTCTCTTTAGATAATGACAGTGAGTCAGAGCCATCAAATCAGGAGGACTCCTTAACTAAATGATGATCAAGCGAGTCTGTTCTTCAAAGAATAAAATTTATCATAATGCAAGCATTGCTATTGTTTTCATCTCGTGGTTTATTTTATTTCTTGGTTTTAATTTTATTATAAAAGGAAATATGGAATTATATAAAATAATAAATAATAGTAAAATTTTAAACTTATGCTACTGGTTTGGTTTTCCAAGAAATTGACCAAAAACTAGAAATAATTCTCTATACATACCTTTTTATTGTAATATAAACGATACAACCTTACCTCATAAATAAATAAATTCATTTTAAATTTTAAATTTATATTATTTATACAATTAAAAATTTAAAAAAAAAAACGAATTTAAATGAATATTTATTTAAGAAAATTCCAAGAAATATTTGTTAATAAATATATTTATAGCTTTTATTGTTTTGATTATGAGAAATAATAAATTGAGGAACAAGTTTTTTCATTATAATTGTATGGAATAGTTAAACAAACTCTAGTAGATGATTTATATAGTTTGATAAAAAAATGAGAATAGTTTGATTGAGTCCTTTTTTTTTCATTTATTATATAATTTAATTATGGTAACTACTAAAATGTTTAGTGTGATAGAATTTAAAATGTATGGTATATTATTTTATATTGATTTTTTATACACTAAAATTTTGTGTTTATTTTCTATTGAGTCATTTTAATTTACTATATAATGTAGTTATGGTAACTACTAAAATGTTTAGTGTGATAGTGTTTTAAATGTATGGTATATTATTTTATATTGAATTTTTATATATTAAAATTTTGGGTTTATTTATTTTTTATTGATAAAATAATTTTATGCATTATTAGGTAGGTGATTCAAAAAATTGGTTGGGAGCTCGGGGTTGCAAAAGTGTTTTGGTGTTCGATCAAAGTTTGAATGACATTAGTAGTATGGGTTTCAAAGGTGTCATTGACTGGATGCTTAAGGTTTTGACAACACGAAGCAATCGAAATTCACAGATTTTTTGGAGAGCCCTTGTCACATGGACATCTTTGTTTCTGATGAGGAATTCAGACAGTCAAGGGAAGTTTCAATCAGAATAGGTGGTACCCTAGTAGAGGTTATGGTAACTAAGGAAGGGCATTAATTCAAAGGAGATTCATATTGCGAGCCAGGTGTATGGATATCAAGGGGTAATTTTCATGGGTTTTTCACCTTCGATAACTCTATAACTCAAGGATTTACCCCTCCTCAAGTAAATGGTGGTGTTTCGGTGCAGTCAAATTCGTTGGTTTTACACATTTTTGGAACCCTATTACTTTGTTGGGTTTGGTTTTTCTAAATGGAATGTTTTTTTGGGTGGATTTCAGGATACAGGGTTTGAAAATCCTTTGATTTTTTTAGGGGGAGAAGGGGATTTATCCTTTTCAACTATGGAAGGGGGTATTCATGTTGTGGTTTTGGATAAATTTTTGAAGGTGGAACAAGTGGTGGAGGTTTTTCAACCAGCCACTAGTAGCTTCCTAAACTCATTTTTGGTAGCCAGGAATGGCGGTGAACACCTTCCCCAATGTGTGAATGAACATGTGCACCCATTTTGGTCTCAGCTCTATGCCCCATACTTATGTCCATTTTTCCAGATGTCTACGTGGATCACTCTTTCCGGAATAAACTTCTTCCATTCTTGTAGTTGGACATTCAAAGCGCAATCTCATCATTCGAGCACATTCTTCCCAATTGCCCATGTTCCCTTTTTTAGTCTCCCACCATCATGCTAGAGTAGAGCACAATACTATATCCAATGCAGGGAATCTCTATCCTTCTAGAAAAATTCTTTCAAGCTCTCATAAAAACATGCTCACATTAGTTAAACCATCATAATACGGTAGTTCTCATACCTCTGATGATATGCAGCGAAGAGATATAGTCACTCGATTGTAGCACAACACAGATACTTCATGTAATCGGTTCTTCCAGGTCTCCAATTCCTCATATGAATCTGAGAAGCAGGAGTTGTCCTTTTCCCAATTAATCCTCCCATCAGTTGTTGGATTGATCCAATCATCATCTCATGTAGTCAGCTTGTAGATATGGTCAATAACATCATCAACGCGCACAGGATGTGTGTATCTTTCACCTTCTGTAGAATCTAAGGGAATTGTGACTCTGGTCCCATTGTTTTCAAATTCCATTCTTATCCTCTTCAGATTTATGATGCCATCCATATCAATAGCTCAATCCAACCCCAACAACGCAGGATAAGGGTCAGTATCATCCACGATCTGTATGACTTCAAAATCTACAAGCACCTTAACTCCTTCAATATTTACTACCACTTGTGATAATCTTCCTAATGGAATGATTTTTTGTTGGTTTGCCATGCGCAGTTGAATAGTAAACCATTCCAGCTTAGGTTCTCCCATGCGCTGCCAAGTTTGTTTAGGTAATACATTTGCATTAGACCCTAGATCCAGAATGACCTGATCCATCTCATAAGCACCAATCTAAGCATTCAAATGCATCTCTTGTTCAACTCTCTTGTTATTTTTCTTATAGATCTTGTTGACAACTTTTTGTTCCATCTGAGGTTGTTCCTTTTCTGCATAGTTATCTATCAATTCTTGAAGATTCTCGACTGCCTTGTTGTAACACAGTAACTTAATGCAAGCTTGTAAGAATGGTTTTATTTCTTTGTCTACTCCTGCCTCATTCGTAGGTCTACCTGATGTCGATGCGCTTGCTTCTGCAAACCCCTTCCTTGCTTCGATAAACGCTTCTTTTTCCCGCTGTAAATAAAATCCATCTTGTTTCTCAGGTGCCTTTCGAATCCAAATATCAGCATATGTGTTCTTCCCCTTATCTTTACTAGTGGTTGCACCACTCCTAGTGACAACGTTCACGCTAGGATCCTCTTCGCGCAGCTCCGCCCTGACCATTTCAATATTCTGCATCGGATTTTGCGTCTTTTTCTCCTGCATCTTAGCAATTAAAATAGAACAATATTATATTACATGATCAAACTGCCTACAATAACTACATGATTGTCGCGTAGGGTTTGAGCAGTCGTGCCCATAGTGACCAGCATCTCCGTAATAGCAAATGAATTGTCCCCTTCCTTGACTAGATGACCCTCCTCCTCTTCCTCTTCCTCTAGTCTAGAATCCACTGCGCCCAGATGGGGATGCTGGTGAGGTAGGCTCGACCTGAATTCTATACAGCTCAGCTTTGTCAATCATCAAATCAAAACTTTGACAGTGTTGTTCATCATGTCCCAGTGACGAACAAAATCTACAAAACAATTGCTTCATCTCAGGCATGTATTTTCCATTCCCTGGATATAAATTTGTCGCATGTTGACCTGTAGTCTGACAGATCACGCATCATACTGGAGGTGTCCCACTTGGTCCCACCGTGCTCTTCAGCAGGCTTGGTCCTCCAGCGTGCAGATAATCATTGAAGACTAGACATTGATCTTTATGATGGCCATCATCTTTACATCGTATGCACCATACCTCTGCGCATAACTCCTTACCCTTATCTTTGTGCAGATTTTGAATCTCCAAATGCACTTCTTCTAACTAACTCTGAATTTGCTGATTTCCAATCATAGCAAACACCGGTGCAACTTCTAGTTTCGTCGCAATTTCTATAGCCTCAACATGCATAGTAGTATTGTGTTGACTCAATAGCTGGTGGAAATGTGGGAGCAACATAGCGATGAACCATTCCTTGTGTTAGGTTTCATCGATATTGAATCCACCGTCTCTGATAGTGCACTTCAATCTCTCACTTGCATCACAGACAGTTTCATTCACTTCTTGGTGAATCTCATTCAACTCTGTAACACATTGTGCATATGACTTAAAATATTTGAATTTCTCTTTTAAGGCATCCTTCAGATCATTCATAGTCAGATTAGGGTTTGCAGATACATATCTTATATACTAGTCCAATGTGCGATCTTGGAAAACAGTGGCTAACTGTGCTTCCTTAAAATCATCACTATTAATCCGATGTTCTCTCCATACAACATCAGTGACAAACCAAAATTGATTTGCATCTTCATTTCAAATACCTCTAAAAGTAGGTAGCTTCATAGATGCGGCCATATCTGCACCTAGGGTAGGTGGAGGTGGAGGGGGAGTGGATGACTTGTGAGATGAGTTTGGAAGTGGAGTGGATGGGATATGAACTATGGTCAATACTCCCTGAGTGTTCTGATATTGTGAGACTTATTTTCCAAAGACTTCCTCTTCTTCAGAGTGCACAGATTCACTAGAGCTACGAGTTTCTATCTCATCGTCACTATTAGATCTACCCTTGAGAGGACTGTAAATAAACCATTTTGCTAGATCCACACGGTAAATTCTTCCACTATGCATAGTCGGGCCTCTTCGGGACATTCACTCAATATTCTCACACAGAGAACCCTGTTCACACAATATAATATTAATCCACAACTTCAAAGAGCACAGGAAATTACCTCTAGGACCCTTGAAGAACCTTCTTTCTGCTTTGGAATAAGACACAAACTAATCAATGACGAACTCAGTCACAAATCCTCCCAAGATACGATCGATCCAATGATCTATCGTGTGGGTGATCATGTTTCTTGTCTTTTCTTACAATTTTACCAATTTTTGGGTCCACTGAGTGACTGTTTCGCCCTTTGTGTGGGAATTAAATTTAGTCAATCGAGATAACCACTCATGTAGCTTAGTTGCAAAGGAAGAAAATAATATTTCATGAAATTACATATAAATATACTTTTGAACCCAATCCTCAGTATATAATTTAGAACTTTGATTCTCTTGGATTGTGAATTCACGGATCTTTCTATCTAGCCAATATTGCAATTAATTCTAAGTAGGATGCTAATACATCAATTCTCCAACAAAATGATACCGGTCCTAGAAAATGAACCATTTGTTGGCTTGAGGGGTCCTGACCCAAGTTTATATTTATTGTGCAACCAACAAACCTCCCAACTACTGGCCTTTCAGCAGTGACCTGCTTGCACAGATCAAAGTCTCACCTGAAGTAGTATGGGGGGTGTTGGAACCAGGTTTCCGCACCTTGAGGAAGAAATTTATTTGTTGGCCCTAAATAGACTTATAATATAACTTATTTTGAAAATTAGAAGCAGAAGCACGCAAAAACAGATCAACTTCATCGCATAAATAGATAACAGATCTTTGCATATACAGTGTGTGTATATTCGCGTGCAGTAACAGATACACTTAAGCAGATCGATTCATCTAATACATACTTAATCATCAACTGATATTCATGCATAAAATATAGGATCTATTCGCACAGATGCATTTGATGATAAACAAAAGTAAAGCGATCTCAAAGTAATAAATAGAATCATATTCGTAGTAATCAAATAACTAAGACATAAAACACAGAACAAATTTGATTCCGGCAAAAACCGTCTTTGTATTAATGGATTCAACAGTTCAATACATTTAGACATCCCTTACAATTACCCTTCTGCACACACCGCCAGCAGAGTCCGCACACAACCAACATGAGCCTTTCTACCCAACCTAGACTTAGACTCAAAACCTTACAAAATGTTCATCAACATAAGCATGAGATTCTTACTTAACTGAACTACTTTAATAGACTCCATATATCTATATTTATATCCATCCAGCACGTAGATACTATAGTTTCAAACCATGGTTTGAGGCCCACAGTTTTCCCTTAAAGCCCATTTTATAAAATAGGGACTTTGACTCGCCCCAAAGCCTCTTTGACTCTCCCGTGCAGTGCGCATAACCAAAAATATATACAAAAATTGATCAAAATTTACCCCAGGGGACCCTGCTCCAACATAACCACTAAGAGTTGCAACAGGGTTACAAGCTCTCTGTGTTGTATCAGATTGGAAGCGCGTGACTTGCCATTGTATTATGGAACAAGAACGGGGAATGTTGTCTTGTTTTTGGAGGAATTTGGAAAAAAGGTGCCTGAGAACCAGTGATATGAAGCTTTGGACTTTGCATTGAGTTCTACCCTAGCCTAATGGTGGGGCGTGCACAGGGTAAGCTTCAAAGGATGGAAGGAGTTTTGCAAAATGATAAGGCTAAGATTTAGTCATGTTGATACGGAGATCGCGAAGAAGTATGATGGCTAGAAGGATACTCACAAGCACTTGGCTCGCTGGACTGAGGCTTGGGCACTGAACCTCAAACATAATGGGTTCACATGTTCTTACACTCTTTACATATGATACCTCAACAATGGCATCTTGAAAAAGAGATGCGTCATGGAATCGTGGATTGGGATGAGATGATAGATGGGTTCTTATCAACATATAGCCTCCCTGATGGTTGGGAATACATTAATGAGGCTCTTCAAGGAGTGAAAACAAGAGTACTTCTCATTACTAAGGAGCCAAGGATGTTGACACAACCTGATTGGATAGAATCGACCAACAAGTCCATATTGGGGGGGGGGAGATTTGTTGATGGTTACTGATGTTCCAAGAATATGATTTTGAGGTCATTTCCAAGCTAGGTCATTTGAATTCCAAACTAGACCATCTGTCCAGAATTGAGACGGGGGAGAAATCAACAAATATTGAGGAAGGATTACATGATGTGCAGTTATTCACTATTGAGGTTGCAAATGAGCATTTCCTGGATATAATTCAGTTTCTCTCGACGGGAATCGTACCTACATAATATACTATGCAACAGAAGAAAGAGCTCGTTGTAAGGGCAGCAGATTTTACTTTGATTGCAGGACACTTGTATAAAATGGGAGCTGATGAGATTTTGCGAAGATATGTTCCTGAACATGAACAACACAACATACTGGTTGAAGCACATGGCAGAGTAGCTGGAGGTCACTACGCATGAAAAGCTACTCCGCAGATTTTAATCCAGCGATGAACCAATATTATTGATTTGATGTCTCAAATGCCATTCAGCGGTTAAGTGATTTGATTCAATGATTGGTTTCAGAATTCTTATTTGGTATTGGGCTTAAATGATGGTAGTGGGTCCAGTCTGAAAACATGACGAAAAGTGGCCTACATTTTTTGATGTTTTGAGTCAGGTGGATCCAATATGAAATATTATGAAATTTAGTCCACAACGGTGTTGAGGGTTGGAGCCTTCAGTGAGGGAATTGAAGCTTCCTTCTAGTGGTAGCTAGTATGTATGATCATGGGATTAGAGCTCCCTTCCAGTGAGTGTTGGAGAACGAGAGAAGGTTGTAGCCTTCTGCAAGTGGGTGCTTGCGTATTGGTATGAGTTTGTGTCAGTACAATATTGTATGAAGTTTTTATTTATAATAAAAGAAGAAGACAGAGATGACGACAACGATGATTTTCTCCCACATTGGGTTTCCACCTAAAAATCCTGGTGTCCTCATGTGTTTTTGTGTTGCTTATTTGTGAAGGATTATTCACTCATTTCCTTTTATCTCAAATTTTAAAGTTTCTTTAACTATTGTATGTAGTAATCCCTTGGTATGAATTTTAATTTTAGATTAGCCACCATTCTATCCCATGATGTGCTATTTTGATTTCCTTTCTTTCTTCTTTCATTTTGAATGTTATCCTACCATAATGAGACATGCCCTTTCAATCTTGTAATAGAAAACTTAAACGTTTTGTTATCTATTATCTCCTCATATTCAAAATATTTATCCATGGTGACAATCCAATAAATGAATTCTTCTTCATTAAGATTGAGCCTTCATACATAGGAACTTCTAACTCTGGTTTAGATCGTACCTTCATGATTCCTTTTAAAATCCTTTCTTCTACACTTTCCTGGTCTTTTTTTTACTACCATATCTTGTGATTTTTAATCATCACTCTTGTAACTTCCTTTAATCCCCCTTCTCTGAGTTGTCTCTATGGTCTACAAATTTTCTTTCATGTTCTCCATCTCTCTCATTAATTCCTTTGTCGTTGGTTTCCTTCCTAGATCTCTTCAAATACCTCTTATTTTAAGTGTCATCCTTACAAGGTTCTCCTTCACAGTTTGTTCTTCTCTTTCTTCAGCTCTACTTTTCTGTGGCATTTCTTGCTACTAAGCCCTTCATTTTGCTGTCCATTTCCTTTGAGATTTGTTGTGCTCACCTTTGCTATAGGCTGCATTGCACCTCTCTTTCATAGCAATTTTGATTCACCTTACTAATATAATACCTCACCTAGGTCTTTCCTTTGCCAATCTAGTTTGTTGGTATCTCTTCTAGTCCTTATTCTCTTTGGACCTTCTCTTTGAGCTTCACCTACTCCTTATTCTTCTCTATTCAAGCTTCACTAGCCTGAGGACTTCTTCTTTCCACCAAATCCTTCTTCTCTCTACTTTCACTTTTTCTGCCTTTTGCTTCTATCATGGAGTCAACGTATTCTTTATTCTTCATTTATTTGCTTCATTTTTTTAGTCTTCTTTTATGTCTTTCACTTAACCTACAATATTCTTCATAGACATGTTTCTTGTTGGAGTTGATCAAGGTCCAACAAGACCCCTATGACTTTGCATATTCAACTTAACTTTGGATTTAGTATGACTCCAAACTAGAGTCAACTCAACTCTTTACATTTGACATTCATTCAATGCCTTAACATGTCAAATTAATTTCAATAACTTTAAATCTAGACGATAAATCTAAACCTCTAGTACCAAAAAACACTAATCATACACACTATTACATATCAATAACTTCTTACTTTACATCACTATGCAAGCCGTTCTACATGCTCCATAACTTAACTTTGAATTTGATTTCAATGAATTTAACTTAATCTTGAGAAAACTCTAAACAATTCCTTGACTTACCTTCAGCTCAAACTCTCAATTTGATTTTTGATTAGAGCCATTTGAATACCCTATTTTCCATTTTAACTCAACTTGACAAAGTCTTCTCTGGACTTGAGCTAAATTCACTTTGCCAAAAATAAAATTAACTTAATTTTCAGTTTACGTAGACTTCATCTCACCATGATTTTAGCTTGCTTTTGAAAGTGATTCAAATTTTATCTCCTTACATCAACTTTCCTATATTGGTAAGGCTTAAAACCTCACCTTTTAGCTTTAGAAAATCCAAGATAATATTATTGAGTCACCATTCTAAGTCACCATTATTGATTTCCAAATCACCATTCTAATCTAATTATCTTGATAAGAAGCGGAAAATTTAGTATAAAATTTAGTATACCTATTAGTGGCCCATTTACCAATCAACAATACCACAAATTGACCTGATAGTCCTATAGATCGACCCTGGACTTGAATTCACGACCCATCTTCTTCTCGAGGACATCAACGTTACGAATCTCTTGAGGGACTACGTCTCATCTCTTCTTCTATGGCTCCATACTTTTCCATTTTGCGATTATAAAATCTTCTTTTTTTTCAATGTATTATATCATCATATAATGATGCTTCCTAAAATAACATTATATTTTTTTTTAATGTCGAGATATATGTAAAATATTTTGAAATTAATTTTGTGATTATAACTTATTTTAATTAGATTATGTGATCATATATATAAATGATGCTAATTCCAAAATTTTATTATAATGATTTTTATTTTTATTTTAGTAGAATTGGTAATTGGGAAGTCTTGTGCTTATCTAATATGAACTAAATTCCAACTATTATTATTTTATAATTTTTAGAAGAACTACGTTATTTCTACTATACAATTATACAATTATAGTATACTATTATGATTAAGCAGTAGAGATTTAAACATATAACTTTTGTATTTATATTTATTTTATATTTTCACTCATTTTTTAAATCATTTTTTCTATAAAATTATATTATAATGAATTATACAAATTAATACTTATTTTGTTAATAAAAACTTATTTACTCAACACCACATGTCCAAGGAAATTGGCTATGTGGGTTACAAATTCTTTATAAATGTTGCAAGTTTTTAATTATTGGTTAGAGTTACAAATTATGTTGGTGAAATTTATAATGTGTAATTAGTTTAATGAGAAAAAAAATTGGAAAAAGATATTTATAATATCTAAGTTTGTTAAATTATAAAAAAATATTATTGAAATCACAATGTTTTAGTAATTATATTTTATAAGTTAGTAATTATATGTTATAAGTTATAAGTGGAAGAAAGATACATTCATTATGTTATTTAGTGATTTAATTTTTTTATAAGAAGAGTAACATTTTAGTAAGTTAATTGATATATTTATTATTTAAAGAGTGTATTGTAATTTAAATGTATTTTTTGTCATGGTGTTATTTTTTTTTCAATTTTATTTAAAATTGGTTAGAGATTTTTTAGAATTGTAAGTTTGAGTTGTATAATTTGTAAAATTAGAATGTTTTTTTTGTAGTTTTTGGAAGTGTTGAATCTAATTTTGTATTTAAAAATACATTTTAAACAACAAGAAATCATAATCTCACCCCAAATTGTATACGAGATAAGGCAAAAACACCTATTAGTGAGATTACACCTTTTAAAGTCATCATGATGTCCCTCCTCTATAGGGATAATTTTTCTCCATAGGTGACAAAGTTACTTTTTGTTGTGGATGAATAATATTTACTCATTTATAATCTATTAGGATAGACTAAATTGTGGACATATGACAAGAAAAAGCATTTGCTAACTAATATTGAGGACCTACTTAGGTCTGAAACTAACTCATCTTAGAGCATGCTTGTGGAAAGTTGTGTTAAGCTCAAGAATATAGAGGTAGTGCCTTAAAACGAACCTTGAGCCTCCTTAATGATAAGTGACAAGTCTACAAATTCTCTGGATACAAAAACAAAATATTTACTCAATTATTGCATATTTAATACTTTAGATAATTTAAATAAATTTAAATCTAATAATATAAAATTCGACATATAGAACATTTACTTTGTAACCATGTGCTTATTAATAAGTATAATTACAAATACATAAAATGCAATGATTAGTAAACTGTCATGAATATTCTATACAAATTAAAAATATATATATAATAAAACTATAAATACAATATAAATATAGATATAATTATAAGTACGATACTGAGTATAGGGATAATTATAAGTATACCGATATAATATAGGTACATGATATGCAACAGAAAATGGCAGAAAAAAGAAATGCTAAGCCCGTGGTCAACCTGACAGCACGGCGTGAATGGTTCAGACTTTGTTTGCCGGTTCGTTCGTTGTAATTTGGAAGGGTTGCAACAGTAGCCGCATAATGGGGCTCGCCCTCTGACACGTCGTGCAGGTTGCGCACCGTATGCGGCGCCGCTACGTCTTGCAGCGCAACGGCTATCGCAGTTGAGTGCAGATCTGACATGTAGGCGACGCTTATTTTGTATGCTATTGGCCCATTAATGCGGTGGCAGAGACACTGCTCACCGTTAGATTTAAACAATTTTAAATCTAGCGGTGAGTAGTGTCTCTGCGACCACATTAATGGGCCTTTAAATCTAACGGTGAGCAGTCTCTCTGCGATCGCATTAATGGGCCGATAGCATAGAAAATAATGTTCACCTGACATGTAATGGTTAATAATACATTGGGAAGGGTGTTTTTGTAAAAAAAAGTTGTTTTTAGTGTGATTTTTTGGAGTTTTTGTTGTTGAAATTTGGTGGAAAAAATTGTGATGAAATCTTGATTAGTGTTGGTTTTTTTATTATATAGATGGATTCAACACCCTCAAAAACTCCTAGGTCACTTCGATTGTGCAAAGGTCACCTATCAAACTTGTGATTGTGATTTCAAAGAATTTTTGTTAGATTTTAGAGAAATTAGACCTGAAAAAGAAAAGCTTCCAAAAAGTAGCAGTAAAGACAACTCGGTAAAAAAGAACTCCAAATTGAAAAATCATAATACTTAGGCAACAGTTTGTTGAATAAATTATTGCCACTAAAGAAGCTCTAGTTTCCCGTGCTTCAATTGCTAACATACACTTTGTCTTTGTATAATGAAAATGGCATTAGGTATAATCAAAATAGATGGCAAAATAGATAAAATTAAAGTGACTTGGGTTCAACTCAACTTATTTGTTCCAAAGTGCAGAGAATGTCAAATCCCATTTCAAAAATATTATTGATTTTTTTTAACAAATTTGTTCCAAATCCTAAATTAACATTTCTCCTTTCTCTTTGTGATTTTAGAGTTGAAATGAAAGCTCAAACCTATTCTCTAACAGAAAATTGAACACTTCCTAAGGATGAAGGAGAATGCTTTTAGTGGATGTAACCTGAAGGGAACCATCCATAGAACATAAAGGATGAAAAATGGCAAGGAAAACAAAAATGTCAAGGAGTAGCACATATAAAGGGGAAAAGTTGGATAGTTTCAAGGTAGAGAGGTCAACTAACAATTGGTTTCTATCACAAATGGTAGGGAAATGTTGAATAATTTCAAGGTGAAGAGACTAATCAACAATTAGTTCACATCAAAAATGGCAAGGAGAACGAGAGGATTTGGGAGACACAATGAGGGGACATGTTAAACCAGGCCATTAAATGAGCCATGGAGACCTTGCATAGTCCACATGGGATTGAATATGTGGAGAATTTAGTGGGTTTAGTAGGGTGGCCCACTATTATCGCCCTCACCTTGCATACACAAATACCAAACCCTGACATATATATGAATATGTTATTGTGTGGTTGAATTTTGTTCTAAATTCTACAACAAAAACAACAACTACATACATCCATGTGATGACTCATCCCCCAACGTGTCATTTAGGGTGTGAGAATTAACCACCACATTTTATAGAAAATGTTTGCTTGTGGCCACCATAGTCTACATGTTATGGTCATTGTAGTCTATATCGTATAGCCATGTAGTGACATCTTATGAATGTGTGAATCAAGAGGAGAATGGTTGTGGAGTTGATGGTTTTACAATTGAATTTTGTGATAATATTTATGCACTATTTTTGTCATCAATGCATTTGGGTACTTATCATCTAATGCATTATAAATGTTTTAATATGCAAGGAATTTGGTTATTAGGAAAAAAACCATTGAACATTAAACACCATGTGGACTCTGACTAAGAGTTGTCTTGACATACTAGTGGGAAAGTTATTATAGTCACTTATACTAAGCATTAAGGATGATTTTTTTGTCTAAATTTTCACTAGCATATACTTGGGAGGATTTGAACTAAGGTATATGCGTTAATGTAAGAGATAATACAAGTTGATCATCTTACTGCTTGTGGTTAGATCACACTTTGTTTAAACTTGGATTTATTAATCTTTGGAATTATTAAGGTTGAACACCATTTATTATTAGCCTACTTTGATCTCAAATCTTGGACTTATTAAGGTTGAATTCGCATTCACTAACTATCACTTAGCATAAGTTATTATTCAATCACTTGCTACTACCATTGATTTAGTTATCACTTAAAATACTATTCAATCACGTTGCTAACATATATTTATTGTTATTTTTAGGACACTAATTAAACCACTCACTTTGTTTTAATTTCCAATCATAGAGCATTAACATAGAGTCATCCTGAATTATGAATTTATTACGTCGAGAGGTGCTCTACAACCTAGTGTGGCAATAGTGTTGCAAAGCCTTATGTAAGGCATTATGTAATGTAATGTTATCTTGACTCAGTCAACATTGAAATTAAAATATTAAAATTTAAAAATAATAATCATTTATAAGCTTGATTTAGTCCATGGTATTGCATAGTGCATGGTATTTGGTATGATGAAGCCTATTAAAGGCTTCAGGAAATCCATTATGGATTGCAAGAGTACCAGCTTAAATCCATCTTAACTACGAACTTGATCTGTCTCAATGCTTAGTAGATCCATATTTAAGATGGATCTAGGTTGGTTTAAAGTATAAATTCATAAACACTTGATATGAATATAATTACCTTTTATTTGGATAGATTCATACTAAACCTTAATATCTTGTAAGTTAAACTAGCATTCACTTACTAATAATATAGATTTATTTTAACCTTTATATTTTTCAATTTAAACTCTCAAATAGTGTGAGTCGCTTGCTATTAACAGAGATTCATATGAAATTTTATTTTATATATAATGGTTATCTTTGGCATTAAAATGAGTTGTGACTTAACCTCGCCTACAATTCTTACAAAGATTCATAAATGCTTCTATAGTTAAGATCATGTCCCCTCCTTGGATGGGATGGCATAGATTCTAGAAATTATATTTCTCCTTGCATACCTTCTTTCATTTCCTGAGTTGCATGAGTGGAGCTTAATGAACTAATTTCATAGTAGAGAAAAAAGTATACATGTTTAAACTTTTAAAATAAATTTTTTGATTTTAATTAATTCTTCCTTAACAATTCCTTGTCTCGTGGATACATTCATTCCTAGGGATGCCCAACTTATTGTGCAAATTCTCTAGGTTTTCTCTAAAAGGGATCTTCTTGACAAGATTAACCAAATACAATGATTCTAGATCATTTATACATTGAGCTTCCTACTCAAGTATAATATTTCTAGAGCTAGGTTGTTTTATACCACCTTTGTAAGGTGCAACCCTGCTTTTTTCATCCTTCATTGTGTCAAATGAATCTCTTTACAAATTGATCCCATGGGAGGGAAATTTCTTTGTTCAAATTATAAGGTTTGGATCTTACTCACTACCTTTGAGAACACAACACTATGAAGTTGATCTTTAGGTAATAAATATTTCCAAGATATTGATTAACCATTTAGAAATCCCATATTATAAGAAGCTTTTTCTTGACTTCTAGATGCTTGTCCTCCCCTTTCTAACCTTATCCTTGTCCTTCTTCTTTTGAATAGTTAAAATTCATCCAAAGAACTTTGGACCACCCCTTAAATATTTTCCTTCATGCCCTCTGTCCTTTGGGGTTACTCATGCCTCATTTGCTTCTTGGGTAAACAACTGTTAAATGGCATGTTTCTTAACATAGTTAATAATGAAAGGAAATGATTTGTAGTGAAATTCTTGGTTCTTCTTAGTTCCTCCCCATTCAAACATTATCTTTTTAAGTAGCATCTTACTCAAATTTATCTTTATACATATTTGTGCAAAAGAAAATAAACCCTCATTAAATTAATCATCACAATTAAACAGTAATTTCCTAGTTTATTCTTGATTTGAACTAAACATCATCCTCCCAAACGTGCATGGGTAGGTTTGGGAGTCTCACCCAAATGGGGGTTGATGAGATTGACTAAGATACCATATTAAAATTAGGGGAATAGGGAGGAGGAAGAGTCTTTCTCTTACCCTAAACTAAACCCTAGATTTAAAAATCATGTATTTCTCCTCTTCATTCATAAACAACACCATAAATAAATCCCTTTCACAAAAACTTACATCAAGATCATCTTCACATTTGTCTTTTAACCAATCCATAAGTGCATGATTAATAGTTGGTAAAAGATTGTTCAATTAACAAATTAGAGATTTTTTTACCAACAAATAGTAATTTCTCTTATATATGTTGTTCATGGATTTGAATTATTAGGATATGAAGGGCTTTTTTCACTATGAATTCTTGAAGAATTGACCTCTACTCATCTCTAACATAACTGACAACACTTGATCTTGTTAAAGAGGCATTCCACAATTTCATAATCATAATTTTGAAAGAATTCCTTGCATTCTACTCAAATGCCCCATAATTATGATAAAGATAAGATTGTGTAGGGTCGGATCGCAACACTAGTTGGACTCCATCTATCAATCAATTGGAACTTTAAACCCTAATCACTGAAAAAATGATGCTCATTTTATTTACTCATAACTTAATATTTAACCTTAATTTTAATTTTATTGAACTTACAATTACTTACTATTAACATAAACTCTCTTAAATTTTAAATTTATTTAATTCAAACTTAAAACTATTTTTTATTAATATAAATTTATTTATAAAAAAAATATTTATGAAATAAATTTTATTAATTATAATAATAAATTTAATAATTTATTTTTCATAAACATTATAAAATTGTGGATATCATATATTAGTCTTTCAACACAACCCCTTTAAAAAATACAAAGACTCATTACATTTTATTGGTAGTCATAATAAAGGTGGATGTGTTAGTAATATCCTGAATTTCTAATAAAGTAGTAAAATATATTTCCATTAGAAATGAAAAGTTTAATATAGATGGATAGAGATTTGCCTAAAGTATGTTTTAAAATTGTTTTTATTTAGTTAAGAGATTATCTTTTTCGGATGTAAGGAAATAGGTTAACAACCCAAGGCCCAATTGCATGTGGCAGGAGTGAAAATTTGCCCCTTTAAGAACCACTAACAGGTAATTTCAAGTGGCATTGTTTTGATTGGGCGTCAAGTATGCTCTAAAATTGCTTATGTTTGGCTAAGAGCCCATCTTCCTAGAATGTAAAGAAATAGGTTAACAACCCAAGACCCAACTGCATTTGCAAGAGTGAAAACCCACCCCTTTATCGACCACTGACAGGTAATTTCAAGTGGCATGATTTTCTTTGAATTACAATGATGGGTTGGGAATTTTCTAACAACCAGCAATGATTGTCCTCACTACTAATTTGACAATTAAATTATGATAGGTTTTCCCACTATATAAAAAACGATGAATAAATATTATTAATAATGTTGAAAAAAATTCTTCTAAGATGGCTTCATGGAAATGGAGATGTCCAAATATTATCCAATAATCCAAGAAAACTTGTAATGTGTAATTAATGGATGCATAAATGTTAGGGTGAATATCCTTTCTTCTTTAGTTTTAATTTTTCCAAATATGTATGTGATCTAGGGGATCAAGAAAATGCTCAAAATTGGAAGTGCTTGAGATCACTCGAAATCAACATCAGATCGTAGTTCTCATTGTCTAGAATCCAACGCCACTTGAATTGTCTCAAACTGACAAAATATGCTCAAGTTATGATGTTCTGAAGTTTTGGCCAAACCACTAAAAAATTGAGCAGCAAGGTTGACTACGTTGCTGACTGGGCAGACCATACGTTGATGTCAGCATCTGACTAGGCATGCAAAATAAGTGGTATGTGCCAATCCCATGTCACCATGTGGAAATACCGTAAAGGACTAGTTGGTGCATTGTTATTGGTTGAAGGTTATGGTACGGGCCAATTACAGAGTGACATGTGGCCCAATCCCAAGGCGCCACATGGCACTTCTGGAGAGGTCGTAATTTTTTTCAACTCACTGACCAACTCTGCAGGGTTCAACCCCAAAACCTCCCAAATTCGGAACGAGCGCCCAACCAATCGGGCTACGTGTGGTACTTAACATAGTATGACACAAAAATTGTATTTAAAGTCATTGTAATAGCATGTTTGGTGGAGAGGGTTCGAGCGATTATCCCTAGCCCCAGATCGTATCACATAACGTGATCAAGAGTGCGCAAAGGGAGTTGGGTGGAGCGGTTATCTCTGGCCCCGAGCCATATGGATCCCATGTAACCAATAGAGGAGGGTTAGGCGCAGGGGGAAAATGGATAAGCCATGTCCCTCGGTCGCATTAATACCACATGACCAACGATTTCTGTAGTGGGGAGTGAAGCGGCAAGGGCGGGTGGTTAACCCCGATCCCCAGCCACATGGCATTAATATGGCTTTGACCAATGCTTAAGCGATATTGGCACAGTTAAGGAGGCGACAATTTTCCCCATTTTCGATGGGAATTCCATTGACTCCAGGCGAAATTTTTGCTTGGTGGTTGGCGGAATGGTGGAATTCGTAGGATGATTAGTCCAAATTGCAGATTTGTAAAACAAATAGCAAAATTTGTTCAAGAAGGCATATCTTGCTCATTTTTCAACCTTTTTGAGCTCAATAAGATCCTAGATAGGGGTTTTTGAGCATTCTAAATCCATTGGAAACACTATTTTTTCATTTTGATCACTGTAAACTGATGTAATTTCAGATTTGAGCATATAATTGAAGAGGCCCAACATTGGAAGCTAGATTCAAAGACTTAGCCCAGGAGAGGTTAACTTCGTTATCAAATTTTTGTTTTGTTTTGTTGTTCATGGTTCATTTTTCTTTGTTTTACTTCTACAAACTAAGTTTAAAAATACTAAGTTTATGTACTTTTTCAACTTGATCCATTGCCAACAAGACATAAAATTGCTTACAATTTTTTAATAAACCTTCAAGAGTTTTTAATTTCAAATTAGTTTGGTATCAAAGCATGGTTGTTTTGAAAGTTTGACTGTGTTTTCAAGTGTTTTATTATGCTTACAAGGTTAAAGTTTAAAAGAGGATAAAGAGTGCTTGAAGAATTAAATCCTCAAATTGGTTCAAAGAGGTCACAAACTCCTCAAACTCCACCAATCATGGCACATGAAGAAGGACATGAGATGATGTATGAGGATGAGAGAGCTTTCAGAAAGGCTTTCTATGACATGTCTGAAATGGTGAAATTTTTATATGAATATAGGACAACAAGGTTGCATGGAGAGAGTTGAAATCAACCAAAAGTTAATGGTGGTGATGGGAGAAAGCCTCCAACTCCACCTCCTCCTTCTCCTCCATCTTCACCTTCATCCTCATTTAATTCATCTCCTTCACATACTCCTCCAAGGTCTCCAAAAGGACATGCTAAGTCTCCTTTGTTAAAGCTTGATGTCAAATTTTAATTTCCTATGTATAATGGGGAAGTAAATGCTAAAAAGTTGGATAATTGGGTTCGTCAGATTGAAGTCCATTGCAGGATTCAAAGGATTAAGGATGATGTGACCAAGATCCAACTTGCTTCTCTTCATTTGGAAAGTGCAACTTTCATCTGGTGGGAGGCCAAAACTCATGAAGACATGAAGAAAAATGGTAAAATTATATCTTCTTGGAATGATTTTGTAGCTGCATTAAGAAGGAAATGTTATCCATTAGCTTACAAGAAAAAGGAAATTATGGATTGGAAAATTTTTAGAAAAGCTAAAGGTCAGAGTGTTCAAAGTTACACACAAGAATTTAGAATAAGAGCTTTAATCTTGGGTGTAGATTTTCCTTCATAAGACACTCTTCTTAAATACATAGGTGGATTACATAGTTTTTTTTTCCCCAGAAAAAATCGAACCATCTATTGATATAAGAAGGTTACATAGCATATGCAGAGCATTTTCGTTTCCCTTCTGTCAGAGAAACCCAAAAAACAGTTGTTTGTAGAAATTTCCAGATATTCCTCCGAAACAGCCCTGTCAAAATCATTCTTTAGGACAGCGAGATAACCTTGGTTTCCCCAACCCCTGGCTTCCTATTAGGAAAACAGCCGAAACAGAGTAAAGGGATAACCACAACTGTCAAAAAATCCAGATAGTAGACACTGTGCTGGTAGTATGATAGTTTAGTATCAAAAAAGGACAGGAACTCAGGCCTCCATTGTGAGGAAAACAACACTGAGTCCTGTTGCGGTTTATACATTAACATAAATTTTTTTACAGCAATATATACAAAATAAAACGAAAGACTAGAAAGTAAAGGAGAGCTGTAGGCAACTCAAGAGTTATGCAAAAACAAGAGGAGCAAGTTGCCTTGCCACCCCGTCAACCACTTCTTCTACTGACCATGCGCCCAAATCCTGCTCAGTGCCTTTTTTAGAAAGGCTGTCTGCTTCTGTGTTTCTTTCCCTGAAAATATGACAAATTTGGAGCTCAGAAAAACAAATTTTAAGGCGAATAATCTCATTAAGCAAAGGAGTTAAAAGAAAATTCCTGCAATGATGCATTCCATTGGCCCACTTGATTGTATTCAAAGAGTCACCAAATATCTGAGCCTCACGCTCATTGCGCAAAGAGAGCCAACAAAGAAGCAAATGTAAAGCTTTTAGTTCAGTGAAGTTATTTGTTCTGGTGCCAAGTCCGATGGAGGCTTTGAGGAGCTTCCCCGAGGGAAAGTGGATAACCAGACCAGCGCCGCATTTCTTATTCATATCTGAGGCCCCGTCGAAGTAAGCCCACGGGATGGAGCCCTTTATTTCTTCTTCCTGAACAGGCCTGATACTCTGAGAGATGGATGGAGAGGGTATGCTTTCATAAATGGCCACTCCTTCTGCTACTAATCTGGCAATGGGAAAGAAGGTGTCTTTGAAGATCAGGTGGTTTCTGACAAGCCAGATTCCCCAAACAACCAACAAGGGCAGCGTTCTGACTTTATCATTGGGAGCATGCTGCCACCAGTTGTTCCAAGCCTCAGATATCTCCTCCCCCTCCCAACTTAGGGGGGTGTTAGTCAATCTTAACATTTCATTCAAAAGGCTTTTAGAAAGAGGACAGGCAAGGAAGATATGCTGGGGGGTTTCCTCATTCTCCTTACACAAGGAACACCATATGGGGCCAATTTTCCCCCTTTTTTGGAGAAAATCCCAAGTGGGTACTTTCTTTTGTAGAACACACCAGAAAAATAGCCGAGTCTTGGCTGGACCTTTCAATTTCCACAGTGGCTTGGCCCACCAGTTTGGTTCCTCCCACCCCTTTTGGGACATAAGCCAATCATATCCCTTCTTTGGAGAGTAGAAGCCAGTCTGAGAATGCACCCATCTCAGCTCGTCTGGCTCATTAGTAATACGAATGTGTGAGTTCAGAAAATCGGCGCGGAAGGCCCTCCATTCCTCTTTCCATCTTTCTTCTAGGGCGAGAGCATCCCCTGAAAACCACTCCTGTCGCCAGATAGATGAGTTTACAGGATCAACAATTTGACGAAGAGAGAAAAAATCTCTGTTATTTAGATGTTTGATCAGATCTCTTGAGAGGGCATAAGAGTCCAGGCTGCCCACCCAAGGGTCTCTGCCAAGCCTTACTGATCTACCATCACCCACTTTCCATGCCAAGCCTTTTTCAATAATCTGTATAGCTGCCACCAAGGCTTTCCATACCACAGAGGAGTTTTTGATGATTTGATGGGCTGTCTGATCCATTCCAAAGGAGAGATTGGGTCGATATACTTTCTTCTGGTTACAACGGTCCAAAGATTGTCTGAAACAACCATCCTCCAGGCTAATTTAGCGGATAATGACTGAGAGAAAGGAAACAAATCCTTAATCCCCCATCCACCCCAGTGTTTTGGTCTGACAATTTTATCCCATGCAACCCAGGGAGTGACATGGTCCTTCTTCTGACCAACCCATAAGAATCTGCTACAGATTTTATTTATTTTCAGCAGAATGCATTTTAGCACCCAGATGAGACTAGCCCAGTAGACTGGGATACCCAAAACCACAGATTTAATCAAAACTAACCGGCCTGCCCTTGACAGCCATTTAAAACTCCAATGTTTCATTCTGTCCTCAATTTTCGCCAATAGCCAAGACCAATCTTAAACCCTGTAGGAATCGGGCTTAAGTAAAAACCCGAGATATTTGAAGAGGTCCTGAAGGGACTTTGCCTCAAAGGAGAGTAACTCTTTAGCTCTATTCACTTCAAAAGATGAGAGCCCTGCAGTAGTGATGGAATATTTCTGTTCATTTATGACCAGACCCGTGGCTTTTAAAAAAAGGTCTAAATTCCTTTTAAGGCAGCGGCAGTCATCCTGGCTCCCATCGCAAAATAATAGAATATCATCAACGAATAGGAGGTGAGTCACCCAAAGATTAAGCCCAACTTCAATCCCTTTCAGATCACCCTGTCTCTTCGCCGCTTTGATCATTAAGCTTAATCCTTCTGTTGCAAGCAGGAACAACAAGGGAGAGAGAGGGCATCCCTGGCACAGACCCCTTTGAGGGTTGAAAAAATCCGAAGCAGCACCATTGATCAGGATAGCAATCGAGGTCGAAGTAACACACCCCATGATCCATCTTACAAAGTCATACCTGAACCCAAGGTGTGTTAGGAGAAGCCTTAGATACATCCAAATGATTCTGTCATAGGCCTTGGAGAGATCAATTTTGATGATGGCCCCTTTTTTCTGGCTCTTTTTGAGGCTGTGAAGGGTTTCCTGAGCTACTCCAACAACCTCATGAATTTGTCGGCCATCCAGAAAACCAAATTGTTCCGCATACATGTTTTTGGAGAGGAAAGGTTTCAGCCTGGAGGCAACAATTTTTGCAATGACCTTGTATAAGCAGGTGCACAGTGTTGAAAATGCAACAAGATGATGGAGCTTAGTGAAATGAAGTCGCCTTCACTAAGTGGGCCCACAGGCTATTTTTGGCGCAAAGTCTATTTTTAGACATATGGAGCATGGTCTATGAGTTGCAGTATGCTATTCTTGGATGATTGGTCGAGTTGGTAAAAATATATGGACCTCTATTTTTAGACATACAGGTCGAAGTCTATTTTTAGACTGCCTATCTAAAAATAGGTCAGTCAAATATTATTAGCCCTTAATAATATTTGGACTCTAAACTTCAGTTTATTCTCTTACAGCACTTCAGTTGGAGCTACGGATGTGGCCCATGCATCTGACAGAAGGAATTACGCTATTCCTTGGGGTTTGGTGAGCTCATGCATCGTTGACTTCAGTTAGGACTTCAGTGGCAGAGTTTGGTGGAGTTGATGAGACAGTTGGTGGAGTTGTGTTCGGTTTAACTTAGTTGAACTAGTTGTGATTAGTTTAACTAGCTAATCAACTAGTGATGAGTGGAGTGAATTAAATATTATTTAATTCACTAATTATTAACTCATTATTCAACTCAAGAACACATCAGTTCACTATAGTGCATGGACAATTCAGTGGAGACCAGTGGAAGAGGTAGATGAAAGGGTGAGTTTGCTATTAGTTGCGACAGCAGTTGTGCATGAGATTTGCACAAGCATTGGAGGAGATTGCTAATGATGATTGCGCAGTTGGAGCCAGTGAGATTCGAACTTGGATATCTCATTAGACCAGCCTTGATTGCGCAATAGAGGCAGGCAATTAGTGGATGAGTTTTGAACCTGTGACTTGTTCAAAACCAAGCTAGTTTGTGTGTAACTTTTGGAGATAGTACTGAGTACTTGTGAGGAGTATTGTACTAAGATTGTTACATGTTTCTCTTCTATTATAATATACAAATAGCTGGGGGTTTTCAGCTATAAGCTTTCCCCATTACATATTGTGTTTATGTGCACATGCGACTGTTTCTATTTCCGCAAATTGATGATCAATTGTAGAAGAGGTTATGTGTTATGCATGAATTCGAATTAGTGTGTGACCAGGATAATCTCAGTGGATAAATCTTCATTATTCAGCAAATTTCTACATGGTATCGGAGCAAATTGATCATCGGGATCTATTGCAGTGATTACAATATTATTTCGGTAGACAGAGTCTGTAACGAGCCAGGTAGCCTCTGGATCCATCCTTTCTCTGAAAGGTGATATATCCAGTAAATGCCCTTACAGTCGATCTCTGTGCTAGAAATAATTTGTTCTCACAGATCCAGAAGCAGTTGAGTTTTTGAGTTTGGAATTCGAATTTTGCAGCAGCTTGTTTTCTTGGTGCCGGAGTTGAAAATGTCTTTCAACGGTTTGCGACTCGAATATGCTCTTGAAGGCAGTTCGAATTATGTTGCATGGAAGGATCGCATGGAGGCAGTATTAGAAGATAATGGACTGAAGGAGTTCGTAGATATGGATGTCCAAAAGCCCACTGATCCTGCTGAAGTCGAAGCATGGCAAAAGAAGATGGCGAAATGTCGAAGGATCCTGTTGGAGGGCGTCAAGGATCATATTGTATCCAGCCTGCATGGAAAGGCTTCTCCATATTTAATGTGGAAAGCTTTGACGGATCTATTCCAGAGTAAGAGCGACTAAAGGAAGCTGGCGCTCAAGGATAAGCTCAGAAACATTAAGATGGAGAAAGGCGACAGTATCGCCAAATACCTCACGAAGTTCACTCAATGCAGAGATGAGCTGGGAAGTGTGGGGGTGACTGTCGAGAAGAGGACATGGTAGACCTGGCTCTCCTTGGTCTTCTAAAGGCTTGACATTCCTATCAAGACTCTGTCAATGGTCGGGAGAAGTTGTCGGGATGGGAGTGACTTTGGGCGGATGTCATGCAAGAGGAGATAAGGAGGACTACCAGGAACGGATCTTCATCAAAGGTATCTGATGAAGAAAATTGTGCTTTGGCTGCCAAAGCAAAGAAGGGGAAGAGCAAGAAAGCTTCTCATTCTGGTGCGAAAGGCAAGAAGCAAGACATGACCAAGGTGAAGTGTTTTCACTGTCACCAGCACGGACACTATGCCACAAATTGTCCGCAGAAGAAGAAAAATAAGAAGGCTACTGGATCTGTAGCGGGAGAGGCATTGGCTTCTCAATTCGAACTAGATTTTTCACTGATCGCATTCTTGGTTTCAAGTGTGATGGGATCAGTATGGTTCTTGGACAGTGGTGCATCATTTCACATGACCGAAGATCGAGATCTGTTTTCAGATCTGGAGGAAAAAGATCTTGGAGTGCACATCGAGATGGGCGATGATGGTAGATACAGTGCGACCGGTATCGGTACCATTTTCTTTGAGAGGGAGTCTGGTAAACCCTTTGTATTGAAGGAAGTTTTGCATGTTCCAGGATTGATGAAGAATTTGATCTCTGTGGCTATGTTGGAAGACAAGGGGTATGATGTGGTCTTCAGCGAAGGAAAAGCTTTCCTGCGCAGTAAGACAACTGGAGAGACCCAGAAGATAGGGGTTCGAGTCAAGAACCTTTATCAGTTGCAAGTAGATGGCTGCGCAACAATGGCATGCAAGGCGGAAGAAGTGGTGATCCGGGATGATGATGGCGAGCTGTGGCACAGGAGATTGGGCCACCTTCACCATGGAGCTTTGAAGATACTGCAGCAGATTTCTACTGGGATTCTTAAGGGCACTCTTGCGCAGTCAGATCAGTGCAAGGGGTGTACCTTGGGAAAGTTTGTGAAAGCCACCTTTTACGAGAAGGATAGTCGCGCCACGAAAATCCTTGAGAGAGTTCACATAGACGTGTGTGGTCCTTTCTCTATAGCTTCGACAGCAAAGCACAAGTACTATGTGATCTTTGTTGATGATTTCTCTCGGAAGTGCTGGATCTTCTTCATGCAGAAGAAGAGTGAGACATTTTCAAAGTTCTGTGAATTCAAGGCACTAGTTGAGAAGGAATCGGGGAAGCATGTGAAGGCTCTTAGGAGCGACAATGGTGGTGAATTCATCTCTACTGAATTCAAGGACTTTTGTAGCGCAGAAGGGATTCGGAGAGAGCTCATCGCACCCCACAACCCACAGCAGAACGGGGTGGCTGAGCGGAAGAACAGAACGATCGTGGGTGTTGCACGGGCGATGTTGCATGATCAGGGCCTACCCCTTCACTTGTGGGATGAGGCATGCAATACAGCAGTATATGTGCAGAACCGTTGTCCTCACAAGGTTCTTGGCATGAGTACACCAGAGGAGGCTTATTCTGGCAAGAGGCCTGATATTTCCCATTTGCGGATTTTCGGATCTCCTGTCTACATGCATGTGACGAAGGATGCAAGAAGGAAGCTGGATCCAACTGCTGAAGTTGGAATATTTGTGGGGTACACTGATACACCTCACAACTATCGGATGTATGTGCCAGACAGTCGCAAGACTGTTGTGCGACGGGATATAAAATTCCAGGAGGAGAAAGCCATGCAGTGTTCGCTTGAGAGGGAGCTACACTTGCATGCAGATGAGGAGCTGTTAGTTCCTAAGGAGGAGCTTCCGGATGTGGATCAGCCACAAGAGGAGGTTCAGGAAGTGGAAGAAACCACCCAGGCAGCGCCAACCATCAGAGGGCGCATGCGCACTACAGAAGCTGAGCGACTGGCTCGGGATGCAGAGAAGGTTGTAGGACCACCTACGGCACAGCGCAGACAGAGACAGTCACCGGATCGGTACACTGGATACATGGCTCTTATGAGTCAATGTGTTGTGACAGAGCCATCCTCTTTTGAGGAAGCCGTGGAGGAACCCGCATGGGGTGATGCCATGATCGAAGAATATGATTCGATCATCAGGAACAGTGCATGGGAGATTGTCCCAAGACCGGTTGGGAAATCAGTTGTAGGTTCGCGATGGATCTACAAGGTGAAGCAGGCGGCTGACGGGAGTGTGGAGAAGTACAAGGCGAGATTTGTCGTTCGTGGCTTCTCACAGATCGAGGGGATTGACTATGAGGAGACTTTTGCACCTGTCGCAAGGTACTCTTCCATACGGACGATCCTTGCTCTCTCAGCGCAGATGGGGTGGCACATTCATCAGATGGATGTGAAGACTGCGTTCCTCAACGAAGTCATTGAGGAGGAGGTGTACATAGAGCAGCCTGAAGGTTTCGAGATCTTCAGCAGTGAGTCGCATGTTTGCCGACTCAAGAGAGCACTGTACGGGTTGAAGCAAGCACCTTCTGCTTGGTACACACAGATAGACAGTTATTTCACCGGGCTTGGATTCTCCAAGAGTGAGGCGGATCCTAACCTATACCAGATTGTGGTGGAGGGGAAGCTGCTGATCATTGTACTGTATGTAGATGATCTGATTTTGACGGGTGATGAGCTGTTGATACTTTCATGTAAGGAGGATCTTGCTAGAGAGTTCGAGATGAAGGAATTGGGCCTCCTTCATTATTTTCTGGGATTGGAGATTTGGCAGCGCAATGGAGGACTGTTTGTTTCTCAGGGTAAGTATGCCCGGGAGATACTGGAGAGGTTCAACATGCATGGCTGCAAGCCTGTTGACACTCCTCTTCCTGGTGGTTGGAGGAAGGAGGATTCTACTTCAGCGGAGGTAGTGGATGCAACTGTCTATCGACAGTTGGTGGGGTCGCTTATGTATCTAGTCAATACACGACCCGATATATGCTATGCTGTTAACCAGCTTTCGCAAGCTATGGTTAAACCTACCAAGCTCTTCTGGAAGGCAGGTAAGAATGTATTGCGTTATCTTAGTGGCACATCGGGATATGGTCTATGGGACAGACAGGAGGATGGAGTGAAGCTTTCCGGCTTCACTGATGCAGATTGGGCAGGGAGCCCAACGGACCGAAAGAGCACATCTGGAGGAGTTTTCAGCATTGGATT
This sequence comes from Pinus albicaulis, assembly GCA_034641835.2. NCBI lineage: Eukaryota > Viridiplantae > Streptophyta > Pinopsida > Pinales > Pinaceae > Pinus > Pinus albicaulis. Next base: position 633,344,551 of record CM076569.1, read on the forward strand.
GACAGCAGTTTCCTGGTACAGCAGGAAGGAGAGATCCATGGCACTCAGTTCAGCAGAGGCCGAGTACATGGCAGCAAGCTTGGCTGCATGCGAGGCTATTTGGATGAGGAAGATCCTCGTCGGATTGTTTTGGTCGCATTTGGAGCCTACTGTGATTTATTGTGATAACCAGAGTTGCATTAAACTCTCAGCTAATCCAGTATTTCATGAAAGATCCAAACACATCGACATCAGGTACCATCATATCAGAGATTGTGTTCAGCGTAGAATCATGTTACTTTCATATGTTCCCACGGAGGATCAGGATGCTGACATCTTGACGAAGGCGCTCACCAGGAGCAAGTTAGAATTCCACAGAGGCAGGATAGGGGTTGCAGATAATCCATATCTTGTTGAGAGGGAGTGTTGAAAATGCAACAAGATGATGGAGCTTAGTGAAATGAAGTCGCCTTCACTAAGTGGGCCCGCAGGCTATTTTTGGCACAAAGTCTATTTTTAGACATATGGAGCATGGTCTAGGAGTTGCAGTATGCTATTATTGGATGATTGGTCGAGTTGGTAAAAATAGATGGATCTCTATTTTTAGACATACAAGTCGAAGTCTATTTTTAGACTGCCTATCTAAAAATAGGTCAGTCAAATATTATTAGCCCTTAATAATATTTGGACTCTAAACTTCAGTTTATTCTCTTACAGCACTTCAGTTGGAGCTACGGATGTGGCCCATGCATCTGACAGAAGGAATTACGCTATTCCTCGGGGTTTGGTGAGCTCATGCATGGTTGACTTCAGTTAGAACTCAAGTGGCAGAGTTTGGTGGAGTTGATGAGACAGTTGGTGGAGTTGTGTTCTGTTTAACTTAGTTGAACTAGTTGTATTTAGTTTAACTGGCTAATACACTAGTGATGAGTGGAGTGAATTAAATATTATTTAATTCACTAATTATTAACTCATTATTCAACTCAAGAACACATCAGTTCACTACAGTGCATGGACAGTTCAGTGGAGACCAGTGGAAGAGGTAGATGAAAGGTTGAGTTTGCTATTAGTTGCGACAACAGTTGTGCATGAGATTTGCACAAGCATTGGAGGAGATTGCCAATGATGATTGCGCAGTTGAAGCCAAGGAGATTCGAACTTGGATCTCTCATTGAACCAACTTGGATTGCGTAATAGAGGCAGGCAATTAGTGGATGAGTTTTGAACCTGTGACTTGTTCAAAACTGAGCTAGTTTATGTGTAACTTTTGGAGACAGTACTGAGTACTTGTGAGGAGTATTGTACTGAGATTGTTACATGTTTCTCTTCTATTATAATATACAAATAGCTGGGGGTTTTCAGCTATAATATTTCCCCATTACATATTGTGTTTATGTGCGCATGCGACTGTTTCTATTTCCGCAAATTGTTGATCAATTGTAGAAGAGGTTATGTGTTATACATGAATTCGAATTAATGTATGATCAGGATAATCTCAGTGGATAAATCTTCATTATTCAACAAATTTCTACACATAGTGAAATGGGATGGAAATCGTTAAAGGAAGAGGGGTGGTCAGACTTAGGGATGAGGGTCAGGAAGGTGGCATTGAGAGGCTGGTAGACCAAACCTGCGACCCTGGATTCTTCCACCACCACAGTCAGATCTTCGCCAAGGGAGTAAAAAAAGTGAAGGAAGAATTCCACAGTCCAACCATCCGGTCCTGGACTTTTCTCTTTTTGCATCGACTTTATAGTAGCTTCCACTTCATCTTTAGAGACCGGAGACATCAAAAGATCATTGCCTTCTTCATCAATGAAGCTTGGGAAGAATTGAGCTACTCTTATAACTTCAACAATAGATGCTTCTACTGGGGCTCTAAAAATATCTTTAAAATAGGCAACCCCAAGAGAGGCAAGCTCTTCAAAAGACTGAGCCTTTTCCCCATTCGCTTTTGTAATTTCCCAAATGGTATTTAAATTTTTCCTTCCTTTGGCATATTGCTGGAATAATTTTGTGTTTTCATCCCCCGCTTGGAGCCAGATAACCCTGCTCTTTAAACGCCAGCTTTCCTCCTTTACCTGGAGAATTTTCCTTCTAGCTGCTTCAAGCTTCCAGATTCTGTCTCGTGAGGCCAAGGTGGCATAGCCACCCCCTTCCGGGTCTTCCAAAAGCTCAAGTTCGGTGTTTATAGCCCTTAACTCCTCGTCTTCCTTCAATGTATTTTGAATAACCCAGTTTTTGGTTGCAGCTTTCAAACGTTTTAGGTTATTCATGAAAGCCTTACTTCGACTCAGCCCCTCCTCATCAACTGGCCCATCCTTCCTCCAAGTAGTATGAAAAAGAGTTACAAAGGAGTCATCGGCAAGCCAAGAGGCATTGAATTTGAAAGGGGACCCAGGTTTTTTAAGAGTTCCTTTTGCCTCTAGCAGAATCGGGAAATGGTCGGACAGGCCCCCTTCACCCACCCAATGCCGAAAGATAGATAGTTTTTCAGATAAATATTCACCCAAGAGAAAATGATCCAATTTTTTTCCCACCCAGTCATCGCCCACTCTTTTATTTCGCCAAGTAGGTCTGGATTTGAGGAGCGAGAGATCGACCAGATGGGAAGAGGCAATCTTGGAAAGAAAAAAATCTGTTAGGGGGTCCGCTCGGGCATTTGCTTCCCAAGATTCTGAGATCCCCAGTGAGAAATTAAGGTCCCCTCCAATGATCATATTAGGATGGGCAAGAAAAGATTTTTGGAAAAAAGGAGACCAGAACAACTCCCTCTCCTGAAAGGGCCCATAAACATTAAGGAGAAGAAGGGGTAGACAGAGCTCCTTGGAGTAAAGCTCCAGCGCCAGAGTGTGCTCATACCCCCAAGCAGAGATTTCTCTGAGGTTTCCTACTTTATAACCTGTGACCACCCCACCTGAGCGGCCATTTGCATCAAGGGCCTGAAAGAGCCAACCTGGAAGCAGTTTAGATAAAAGAGCTATGATTTCCTCCCCTTTACCAAGAGTTTCTTGAAGCATAAGAATATTTGGGTTATTTTTTCTGATCAAATCCCTCAAAGCTAGTTTTTTGGGTTGACTAGCTAACCCCCTACAGTTGTAGGAAAGAAGGATCATTTCAAAATATCAGGGGGTGGCTTTGCTGCTCTAAGCACCCCAGTCAGGGATTTTTGTTTTCCATCAACAATATCAATTATTGCCTTATGTTGAGCCTTTGAAATGTTTGATTTCCTACCTCTCGATTTTCTGGGCCCAATTGGCACCAAGTCCTACTCTAGACCACCAGGAGCTGTGTCTTTCCCGAGACGATTTTCCAACGATCTTAGGTTATAGGGGGGAACAACAGAGGAGGGTGTAGACTCCACAGGGTGACAGGGGACCAGGGGTTCAACCAGAAAGGGAGAAGGGAAACCGGAAGGCGAAGGCACTGAAACAACTAGGCTGTCAACTGGGGAGGAATTTAAGTTTAAAAATGAGAACTCCATTTGAAGCTGCCTAGGAGGACCAGGCTCAGAAACAACAGAGACAGAAGCTGAATCAGAAAAACAAAGGGAAAAAGGGAGAGATAGTGGCATACTCGCCTGTGAAGCCCCTGTTGTCCCAATTGCTGAAGTAGCCAGAGAGGCGGTCAACACATGTGCATTCTCAGGGCACAGGTCGGGAACAAGCTGCTGCGAGGGGGCGCTAGGTGTCACATTCTCCAAACCAGCCTCTAAGTCCTGCTCCATGGGTTCCTGTGGGGCATCCGTGCCTGGGTCAGTAACAGGAAAAACCGCCGGCTTTCTGGCCACTTTGAAAGGATTTCTTCTACGGCGATGACCCAGAGGGCACTCTTTGGCCAAATGCCCATATTTATGGCATATGTGGCATCGGAAAGGAAAATTCTCATAATCCAGCTTTTGAAGGAACTCCATCTCTCTGTATTTTAAAGTCATGGCGTCCGCAAGCCCTTCTCGAGGATTTAGGCTTACAAGAATCCGTGCCACACTAAGATCATCCGTTTGTTCAAAGGACCTATCAACTTCCAAGAACTTACCTAGTGTGTTCCCAATGGAGGTGAATACCGAATCAAACCAGAACTGAAGAGGGAGCCCTGTCAATTTAACCCAAACTGGAGATTCGTTCATTTTTTCGGTCTGGGCATCAAACAGAGGAGTCCATCTGCGGAGGAGGACTGGGCGTTTGCCAAAACACCAATTCCTGTCGAGAACCCAATTGACATGATCTTTATGCACAAAGCGCAGAGTAAACCAACCTCTTTCCAAGACTTTAATCTCCACTGGTTTGCCTGGCGCATTTTCCCATTCCGATTGAACCCAGTCCTGGATATAGTCTGCCGTGTATTTCCTCCCGCACACTCTGCCTACTAGTCTAGACTCAGAGGCTGCCATTGCTTCTTCTACACGGATATCCACTCCAAGGGTGCAACAAGGCCGAAGCTCCTTTTTTCTAATAGGACTCTGCTTTTTACGCTTCCCGCCCACAATCGTCGTTTGCACATCACCCACCCCTGGTTCCTTGGATGGCCGAGCATCAGAACCCTCTGCATCGGGCAACTCCTGGCACCTGTCCTCCAGATCACTATCAACACTGATGTCATGGTTCTCCGATCCCTCAACCACGGGTTCCTTGACTAACTGACCCTTCTCAGCAACTGTGGCGACCCCAGAATCGAGTTCCCCCTGAAGGTTCGCCTCTATTCCAGCTCTCACTAACTCCTGATGGTTTGCGTTTCCCGATCCATGGCCTGTATCTCCGACCTGATAATCCTTCTGATGCAGAGCCCAAATCACCTGAGCAAAGAAATCTGTCAAGCGTCTAGAGCTTGATTCTGGCTTTTTTCTTTGAGCTGGGGCCCTATTTTCACCTCCGGACACCCAGGGAAACCCTGCTCCTGTAACAGGCCTTTTACCGCCTTTATCTTTTGCAGCTAATGGCCCTTTCGATACATGTAACCCACAACTTGCCACCACATCCTCTAGTCCTCCTGTAAGAGGAGGAAAACCTGAGAGATCTGACCCCGAGGATAGGGAAAGAGGCCCGTGAACAACAAAGCGATCACTACCAAGACTTTCACCCCTGGAAAGACCACCCCTGAAGGATAAAACGACGTAATCGGCCTTCAGAGCGTCATCCGAGTCAGGGAGTGCAGATCTGAGAGGGAGAGAAACTGCACCTTCTTCTTTGTTTGGAAAGCCGGATTTCGCAGTCGTCTTGGGGAAAAAGCGATCAAGATTCTGGGCTGAAACTTCATGCCCCCAAACGATGAGTAGGTCCTCCGGCGCCGGTTCTAAATCCACAAAGTCATGATCGAGCCCCATCCCTGCAGTTAAAACCAAACCCTAGCCCGACACCGCTGAAACTGGAAACCCGTGGAAGATAAAAAGTAAAACCCCGTCGCGCGGTGAAAAAAACAAGGAAAAACTTTACCTTCATGCTAGCTAGGGTTCAGGTGGATTAGATAGTTATTTCATACATACAATTCTTATGTTTAATCCCACCAATATAGATGTAGTATGTGTTCATGCAACTCATTTAGAAGAAAGAGGGAAGAATTTTCCTCAAGAGACTAGCAAGAAGACATTCAAATCTGGAGACAAATGAAAGGGGAAGTTTAGGGGCAAAGGAAAAAATAATGCTATAGTCAAGAAAGGGGGAGGGAAACTCACATGCAAAAATTGTTTGAAAGAAGGCTATGATGAAGACAATTGTTGGAAACTACATCCAGAAATGAGACGAAAGAAGTTTAACAACAATAGGAAACAAAAGACTGTTGTAGCAACTCAACAAGATCTAGGATTTGATTCAGGTGATGAGACCAAAATCACAACCATGGGAATGAAAGGTAAAGCTTCTATTGCAAGTACTAGTTCTTCTAGTAAGCCTATTGACCCTCAATATGATAAAGAAATAATTGATCTTTTCCATGTTAGGGTAATTACAAAACATACCAAAGTTGATACCTTGTTTGATAGTGGATCCCAAGTTAACCTTATTTATGAATCTATTGTCAAGAAACTAAACTTAAAAACTATCCCTCATCCTAAACCTTACCCTTTGGGTTGGGTATGTGAAAATGCCAAATTACAAGTGACAATAAAATGTAAACTTAAATTTTCCATCACGAAAATTTTTATTGATGAGGTAGAGTTCGATGTTGTACCACTTGACATATATGGAATTGTTTTATGGAATCCATACTTTTATGATCGAAAAACCATATTATAATGTCATGAGAACAAATATCATCTTTTTAAAGATGCAATTGAGTATATTGTTAGAGCACATCGCAAGAAGATAAACATGTCTCTTGTAAGTGCTGGTCAAATGAAAAGGTTTGTAAATGCTGGTAAGAATTGTGTATTGTTGATAATCAAACCCAAAGATACTGTTGAATCTGAAGCTTTCCAAGGATGTGGTGAAAAACTCAAGCATGATTTGGTTGAAGTTGTTAACACATATGATAATATTTTTCAGGAACCTGAAGGGTTGCCTCCTAAAAGATGAATTTAACATGAAATTCAATTACAACAGGATGCACCTCTTCCAAATATTGGCATGTATAGAATGTTAGTTTTGGAGAATGCAGAGATCAAGAAGCAAATTCAAGAGCTTGTTGACAAAGGGGTCAGTATATCAAGTACATCTCCATGTGGGTCTCCTATTGTCTTGGTTCCAAATAAGGATGGTACATGGTGCATGTGTGTGGATTTTAGAGCTTTGAACAAAATGAAGGTAAATAATCGCTATCCTCTTCCTCGTATTGATCATGTACTAGACCAGTTGAAGGATGTTATTTATTTCACTAAGTTGGACTTGAGAATTGGTTATCATCATATCAAAATTGTTGAAGGTGATATTTGAAAGACTGTTTTCAAGACAAAACAAGGTCTGTTTGAATGGTTATTTATGCCATTTGGGCTTTGTAATGCACTTGCAACATTCATGAGAGTTATGAATGATGTGTTGAGACCATTCCTTGATGATTTTTTCATAGTCTACTTAGATGATATTATGATTTTCAGTAAGACTCGTGAAGAGCATGTCAAACATGTTAAGAAAGTTTTAGATGTATTAAAGAAAGAGAAATTGTATTTGAAGATGTCTAAATGTGAATTAGGGAAAACATATTTAGTTTATTTGGGTCATATTATTGGAGGGGGTGAATTGAAGATTGATCCCTTAAAGGTTGAAGTCATTCTGAATTGGCCCAAGCCCAATAATGTAACATAAGTTATGATATTTTTGGGAGAAGCCCAATATTGGAGAAAGTTTATTGCTAACTTCTCATCTATTGCAACTCCACTACATGCTTTGACAAGTGTGAAATAGTTCTTTTAATGGGGAGGAAACCAACAAAAAGCCTTCAATACATTAAAAGAGAAAATAAATACAACACCAGTCCTTTCACTTTCATATCTTAGGAAACCATTTAAGATTAAAGCCGATGCAAGTGATTATGTCATGGGAGCACTTTTGATGCAGCATGCTACACCTATTTATTATCATTCTAAAGCCTTTACCAATGCAGACATTAACTATCCAACTTATGATAAAGAGTTGTATACTTTGGTACAAAGCGTGAAGAAATGGAAACATTATTTGATGGGTAAGTAAACTATTATTCATACTAACCATCAACCTTTGCAATATTTACAATCACAAACCAAGCTACAACAAGCTAGAAATTTCAGGTGGATGTGATTTCTACAACCGTTCCATTTGGTAATCGGGTATAAGAAAGGTATATACAAAAAAGTTGTTTATATGTTATCAAGGCCTAATGTTAGTGAATTTGTCATTCTTAAGCATAATTCAATCATGCATGAGAGCTATGTTGAAAAATATGCTAAAGATGAAGATTTCAAAGATGTTTATGCAACTTTGTTTCAAGGAAATCATGTTGAAGAGTTATATTATCACGATCATGATAAATTGTTGTATCATCTTGGAATTTTATGTGTTCCACATGGTGAAAGAGTTAACTTCATAAGGGAAGCTCATAATTCTCTTATTTTGGCCACTTTGGTGTAGGAAAAACAATTGCGTAATTACAAAGGTATTTTTATTGGCCTCGTATGAATGAAAGTGTGTCAAGATACGTAAGAGGATGTTGTATGTGTGCTACTAGTAATCCTAGCAATAGAAAGTTGGGTTTGTATACTTCACTTCCTATTCCTTCTCGTACCTGGGAAAGTATTTCTATGGATTGTGCAGGAGTAATACCTATGTTTAGGAAAGGTCATGATTATCTTTATGTTGTTATGGATTGCTTCAGCAAAATGTGTGTTTTGATGCCTTGTAAGAAGAAGGTTACAACTGCACATATTGCACAAATGTTCTTCCAAAATGTATGGGTTCATTTTGGGTTACCCACTTCTATTATTTTTTGTCGATATTCTCGATTTATCAATAAATTTTGGTCAATTTTATAGGAACTCATGGACACCAAGTTAAAGAAGAGCACAACATTTCATCCACAAATTGAAGTCCAGACAGAAGTGGTGAACATAACAGTAGTACATCTCCTTCATGGATACTGCAACAAGCATCCTAAGATTTGGGATGAACACTTACATTACATTCATCATGCCATAATATAGCCAAACATTCTTCGACTTAGACATCTCCATTCAAAGTATGCTTGGGATATTTACCAAAATATCCCTTAGATTTTATCTTTGGGAAAGATTTTGCAGTGGATGGACACAGTGACATATATAAGGCCAAGCGCTTCATTGAACATATTCAATTTATGCATTATATGGTACAAGAATATTTGGAGAAGAGTCAAGCCAAGTACAAGGGAAGAAATGATAAGCATAGTGTTGACCACAATTTCCAGGTGGGAGATCAAGTCTGACTTTATATCACCAAGGAAAGGCTCCAATGTGAAGGTAAGAAGCTCAAACCAATAAGATATGGTCATTTTAAAATCTTGGAGAAGATTGACAATAATGCCTTCTAATTAGATTTACCACCATACATGCAAATTTATGTTGTTGTAAATGTGGAAAACTTGAGATTATATGAGCCTCTTATGATTGAAGGTCAAAGAGAGAATGTTCAAATTCCAACAACAGAAGAATTTTCTCCTGAATACTTAGAAGAATTGCAACATATACTATCCTTGATAGGTGGATAAGGAAATATTCACACAGAGGTAATGTGGAGTACTTTCGTTTGGGGCTCAAGGGAACTAATTCAAGTAAGGCCAAGTGGATTGAGATTGGAAGGGTGAGGGAGCTATACCCTCAGCTACTTGGTGGCTGAAAAAAACCTTTTGGTGATCCAAAAGCTTTCAGTGGGGAGGAATGATCTAGGGGATCAAGAAAATGCTCAAAATAAAAAGTGATAAAAATAAATCGAAACCAATTCCATATCGTAGTTCTCATCATCCTGAATCCAACGCCACTTGAATCACCTCAAACTGACATCGTATGCTCAAGTTACGACGTTCTGAAGTTTTGGCCAAAAAGCTAAAAAATTGAGCAACAGGGTTCACTGGGCTGCTGACTGTGAAAACTGTATGCTGATGTCAACATCTAATGGGGCATGCACAATAAGAAGTACGGGCCAATCTTGTGATGCCACGTGGTAGTATCGTACATGACTAGGTGGCACATTGTGATTGGTTGAAGGTTTTGGTATGAGCCAATTACAGAGTGACATATGGCTCAATCCCAGGGCACCATGTGGCACTTCAGGAGAGGCCAAAAATTTGTTCAACTAACCAACCAACTCTATGGGGTTCGACCCCATAAGCTCCAAAATCTAAAATGAGCGCTCGACCAATTAGGATACATGTGGTTCTTAACATATACGGTACAACGATTTTATTTAAAGTCATTGTATTGGCGCGTTTGGGGGAGAGGTGTTGGGCAATTAGCCCTGGCCTCAGATTGTATCACATAACGTGACTGGGAGCACGCGAAGGGAGATGGGTGGAGTGGCTAGCTCTAGCTCCAAGCCACATGGAGCCCACATAACCAATGACGGAGGGGGCATGCAGATAAGCCTTGCCCTTCGGTTGCATTAACACTGCATGACCAACAATTTCCGGAGCAGTGAGGGTGGGTAGTTAGCCTCGACCCTCGGCCACATGGAATTAATATGACCATGACCGTCACTTAAGGGATATTTGCGCGGTTAAGGAGGTGAAAAATTGCCCCATTTGCGGGGGGGATTATGCTAACGTCAGGCGAAATTGTTGCTTGGTGCTTAGCGGAAAGGAGAAATTCGTAGATTGATGAGCCAAAATTGCAGATTTGTAGAACAATTAGAAGAATTTTTCGAGGCATATCTTGCTCATTTTTCAAGCTTTTTGAGCTCAAGAAAAACCTAGTTAGGATTTTTTGAGCATTTTAAATCCATTGGCAAAACTATTTTTGCATTTTGAGCACTGTAAATCGATGTAATTTCATATTTGAGAATATAATTGAAGAGGCCCAACATTGGAAGCTAGACCCAGAGACGTAGCCCAGGAGGGGTGAAATCTGTTATCAAATTGTCATTTTGTGTTGTTGTTCATGGTTCATTTTTATCTATTTTACTTTTAAAAACTGAGTTTAAAAATACTAAGTTTATGTACTTTTGAAACTTGATCCATTACCCAGAAGACATAAAATTGCTTGCAAATTTTTAAGAAACTTTCAAAAAAAATTAATTTCAAATCAATATATGAAATTATTTTTGTAAGCAAGTGGAAGATGAAAAATACTTAATTTTAGAGTACCCGACTCTTACTCACATCCGCTCTCAATTCCCTAACATCTGCCGCACTTCGAAACTTCTTGACCTATTAAGCCAACCCACCTATATCGATCTTGGAGCACTTCTTTCCCTTCTCTTTGATCATAGAAACAAGGTTTTGAGGAATCAAACTTATATTATTTTTTGAGGTCTAATAGGCCACATTGATCTCAGCGAACGTTAATCATTATCATCATCATGATCTTATAATAATACACATCCCAAAATAATATTATAATGAACTAGCAATACAAATTGACACTCAAATTATGTAAAACAAAAACCTATTTATTTCATTACAAATATACCTAACACCATATATCTAAGGGAATCAACTGTGTATGTAAGAAAATATTTACAAATCTTCTAAGTTTTTGACTACTTGTTGGAGTTATCAATTATGATTTTTCGACTACTTCTTGGAGTTATTAGTTATGAATGTTGAATTTGTAATGTGTAATTATTTTACTGGAAATTAAAGTTTAAAAATTCATTTATCATATTATATTATTTAAATTTCTTAAATTATATAATATACTAGCAATTGCACCACATGTTGCAAAGGAAATGCCGTAAGGTTGTGGTATAGTAAAGAATAGCATATAAGAAAGAAGAGGTAGTAGGAACTTTCTCGGCTCCAACCGATCCTCCAGAATAAGGGGTGGAGAATTATGTTTATTGAATCTCAAATCAAAATATCCATATTGGGTAATTAATGTGGAACAACTTCTTTGTTATTAATTGCATGTAAGATGTGTTTTTTCATAATGGATGAGACATTTTGGCCAAAGTAGTCAAGACCTCTATATGACGAAATCTGCATGTTTACTTTTTTTTTTTTTCTGCATGAAGGATGCACTTGGTTTTTATGACCAAGTTGGACAGACTTCACCCTTCCAAAAAAGTATTTGCTTCTATCAGATTCACAATGTTGAATTCCTTTGATACTAGTCCTAGAATTCTGACTCTGCTCTACAGCTAGAATTATTTAATGGAATAAAAACTTATCACTATGACATGTTGTACTCCATAAGAGACTACTAAGAAGCTTAAGTATGGTAAATCCACCTTCACCATTCATTTGAACATAGAGCATAGAGTTATCTTAATCGTCAATTTTATGGATAAGAGACATTTAGGCCCTTTTTAACTCTTGGGGATGATTAATTAATCTCAGTTCCGATAATTTATATTAATAAATTATCTACAATCATATTTCCATAATTCCTCTTTGAACTACCAATATTCCACTTCTTTGGAACTTTTCAACTTAGTCAGAATAACAAACATCACGAAGGCTCAAAATTAAGAAGAAAAAATCAGCTCATAATCAATGAATCTATCTAGTGACTTCTTTAAGGATCATAATTCAAGACTTTAGTGCCTTTTAAAGATCATTTATTTTCCCATCAAATAAAAAGAAACAATCAAATTTTGTAGTGATGAGAATGGGAACAGATTTTAAGTGTAATAACTCCCTTCCCTAGTGATAGTACTTTTTTGTTTTGAAATGAAATTAGTTTCCCCATCTTCTAAATAATAGATTCCTCCCCAAGTGACCCATTAGAGATACCTTCTTTTCAACTGATTGCAAAAGGTAAGTGTCTTTTGTCTAGTATTTTCTAAGGCTTCCTTACAATTGGAATGTTTCTCTTCCCATAACTCTATCTCGGATTATAATTCTGGCTTTCTCTTGTTTATGAATAAATTGTCTCTATATCACTATTGTCCATCTCTTTTTGAGTGCTTGCTTGAATCAGTGAGATAATGTAGCTCATCTGGATTCGAAAATCCTTGAGTAACCCATTTTCTAAAGAGTCCTCTTTTGTTTTTAGTTCTGCTATTTGGTCCTCCATAGCCTTGTCAACATCATTTCCTTCTAAAGAATCATACATTCTTGATAAGTATCCATTGTCCTGCTTTTCTTCTTCCATATACTTCAGATCTAAATGAATGGAACATGAGATAAGCTTCGTGACATTTTCCAAATTCCAAGATTTTTCATTGCACTTCTCATGTCTATCACGGAAAATGGATTCCGTACATTCAAGGTTATTCCTTTTTAGGGCTTGTTGTAAGGTTGGAAGCTTCTATTAACCATGTCTCCTTCCTTTTGTATCCTTGACTTCGATACAAGCAATTGTTACCCGCCCCTTTAAAACTAAATTTAGTGTTATTTAAGAAATGAGAATTATGAACATTCATCATTATTGCTCAAGATAAATCATTTCCTTTGAAATAATTTGGAAAGATAGAAAAGATCACATATTTTTAAAAATTTCGTTAAATAATATATAACAAAAAAACCACGTATTTTTGGAATAATAAAATAGTTGTATTTTTTTTATTCATTAAACTAATTTAAGTTAAATCTAGTTTTTTATTTTAAAATACATAAATTCGGATGCATGAACATTTAGATACATTTTTTTAAGTAAAATTTTAAAAGAATAATGGCTATAAACATTTAAAAATAGTTTTATTAAATAATTAGTTTAGATCCAAAGGTAAGATTTATTTAGGCCATATTAGTAAAGAAACTACATTCCACATGAATACCATGGGCTGTATTTATAGTTTATCATTATTTTATTTTATTATTTTTATTTTTTAATTGTATTTTGATCTAGTTAAAATGTTCATTACATTATGTCAATATTTTTATTTAATTTACTTTTATTTTTAATTTTGTGTAATTTGACATAGTCAAAATGTTAAACATCACATTACAACCTTTCTATCATCACCAAAACCTAAATTCAATCTAACTTATTAAGAAGAAAAAAACTAACATTATAAAAAAAAAAATATAAAAATATTTACTTGATCTAATGGCCTAAAACATTTCAATCATCTAACATTCAATCCAATGACTCAAACATGGATACAGTGACAGGTAGGACATGGAAAAGTGACAGGAAGGGGAGTTGTTTTCAAATAGTGATGCCTTACGGTGTAATTATAAAAATTATAATGTGTAATATTTAAATTTATTAATTTATAAAATTTTATTATTAAATTGATAATATTTTAAATGATTAAATTAGATAAATTATTAAAATAGATATATAAATTAAATGATTAGTAAATATTCGTAAATATTAAAATATTTAATTTATAATACATTTTACATTATTAAAATAATAAAAATCATAAAAAATAATTAAATTATTCTAAAGAAATGAATATTGTTACAATATCATAGGTTAATATAATGACTTATTATAGGTATTTCTTTCTAATAGGTTATAAGTTCAAAATCAAAGGGGTAAAGTATGTATGTCTTAGTAGGTGGATCCCTTGCCCGATAAATAAGTGGGTCTCATACTGACCTTAAAATTGGATAATAATAATAATCAAGCTAAAAAAACTATAACTCATATCCAGTCATATATATATATATATATATATATATATAATCTAATTTTATATATTTTTTAACTAAATTGAAAAGCAAAAAGGGCATAACTAACTTTCAAATAATTTTTAACTTTCTATCCTAACTATTACTAAAAATATTTTATGCATATTTCAAAGACATAAAAGCCCCATAATCAATTTATTTTATTTTATTTGTAAGTGAGATAGATTATATTATCAGGCAGAAACCATATTTACAAAAGAGTTTGTAATGTAGAAATTTTAATACAATTATGTATTGCATGGATTCTCCTAATCTAACAATTATATGCCATTGTTAAATACCTTGAATTAATTCGATCTTACCTTTCTTTGACTGCACAATCCTCATTGGCATCTCCAATGTGTGTTTGGTTGCAAGTGTGCACCCACTATAGTCACAACTGATAGTCAAATTGTCCCTTTCACCTATCTCTCAACTGGGTCTCCACTGGATCTAACATGCATGTAGTTAACAATAGTAAATCTTTAGTTGCATGTGAGATCACTCCATGTGAATTAATTTAATATTTAATTCACTGATCTCTCACTAGTGTGTCTTCAGTTACAACTAGCACAACTGAGTTTAACTCAACTGAGTTAAACTACTTTACAACTCACATAACTACACATCCAACTTTGTTACAACTTCGAATCACTCAGTTACAACTAAGTCCACTTGCATGTCCCACCAACCATCCTTTGAACTTGAAATTCCTTCAGCTAAATAGTTTTCGACTTCAGTTAACTGATTCCAAGTGCTCCATGAGAATAGATTAATATTTATTGTACAACTATTATTGAGGGATAATAATAGTCGACATGCATCTATAAATAGACATGCGATCTATAAATAGAACTTGCACATACATCTAAACAATAGAACATCATCTATAAATAGAATTTTCTCACCATCTATAAATAGACATAATCTATAAATAAAATTTGCTCATCCATTCTAAAAATAGACTTCCACCTAAAAGTAGCCTGAGGCTCCATCCTAGTGTAGGTGCTTAATTTTCACTAGGATCATCATCTTATTGAATCTCAACACTCCCTCTTAACAAGAAATGGATTATCCTTCACCCCGATCCTGTCTCTATGGTATTCGAATTTTCTCCTGGTGAGCGCCTTCATCAGAATATCTGCATCCTGATCTTCCATAGGAATGTATTGAAGCAACATGATCTTCCATTACACACAATCTCTGATATGATGATACCTGATATCTATATGCTTAGATATATCATGAAACATAGGATTGATCGAGATTTTAATGCAACTCTGATTATCACAATGAATCACTATAGGATCTAAATGAGATCCAAACAAACCAACCTGGATCTTTCTCATCCAGATAGCCTCACATGCAGCTTGACTTGCTGCTATGTATTCCGCTTCCACTGAACTGAGTGCCACGGATCTCTGTTTTCTGCTGTACCAAGAAACAACTGTAGATCTGATACTGAAGATCCCCCCTGATGTGCTCTTTCTGTCCGTTGGGCTGCCCGCCCAATCTACATCTGTGAAGCCATGCAACTTCACCTCATCCGTTTGTCTATACCACAAGGCATACTCAGATGTGACCCTCAGGTATCTCAGGACATGCTTTCCCGCCTTCCAAACGAGCTTGGTAGGCTTAACCATTGCTTGACTTAGCTGGTTAACCGCATAGCATATGTCTGGTCTTGTATTCACTAAAGACATTAGCGAACCCACTAACTGTCGATAGACAGTAGCATCCACTACCTCTCCAGATGTAGCATCCTCTTTCCTCTAGTTTCATGGAAGAGGAGTATCCATGGGTTTGAAGCCCTCCATGTGAAACTTACCTAGTATCTCCCTTGCATACTTTTCTTGAGACAAAAAAAGTTCACCATCTCGCTGTGATATTTCCAATACAAGGAAATAATGAAGGAGGCCCATATCCTTCATCTCAAACTCCTTTTCAAGGTCCTCCTTGCATGAGTGTATCAGCTGCTCATCACCAGTTAGTATTAAATCATCAACATAAAGAACAATGATTAAAATATTACCCTCCACCATAATTTGGTATAGGTTTGCATCAGCCTCACTCTTGGTGAAGCCAAGTCTGGTGAAATAGCTGACTATCTGAGTGTACCAAGCACGGGGTGCTTGCTTCAGCCCATACGACACTCTTTTGAGTTTGCACACATGCGACTCACTACTGAAGATCTCAAATCCTTCAAGCCGCTCAATGTACACTTCTTCCTCAATGATCCCATTGAGAAACATAGTCTTCACATCCATCTGATGAATGTGCCAACCCATCTGCTCTGAGAGAGCAAGGATGGTCCTTATGGAAGAATATTGTGCGACAGGTGTAAAGGTTTCTTCATAATCAATCCCCTCGATTTGTGAGAAGCCCTGAGCCACAAATCTGGCCTTGTGTTTCTCAACACTCCCATTAACAGCTTGCTTTACCTTGTAGATCCATCTTGAACCTACCATTGATTTATCAACCAGACTTGGAACAATTTCCCAAGCACTGTTTCTGACAATTAAGTCATACTCCTCCACCATTGCATCTACCCTTGTGGGCTCCTACACTGCTTCCTGAAAGGAAGATGGCTCAGTCATAATACATTTTCTCATGAGATCCATGAATCCAGTGAATCAGTCGGGAGACTATCTTTGTCTACGCTGTTAAGTAGAGACTCCTACATTATGTGCATCATCAAGTCTCAGCCTCTCAGCTTCTATGGTATGCCTTCTGCTATTTTTGATTTTTGGCTCTACGTGAGTGGACTCCTCCACTCCATGAACCTCCTTCTATGGTTGATCCACATCTAGAGACTCCTCTTTGGGAACCAACAGTTTCTCCTTTGCATGCAAGTCTAGCTCCCTCTCAAGCGACAACCACATGGATTTCCCCTTGTCAAATTTTATATCCCGTCGCATAACAATCGTCTTACTGTTAGGAAAATACACATGATAATTATGGGGTGTTTCTGTGTACCCCACAAATATCCCAATTTCAGCAGTTGGTTCCAGCTTCTTCCTGGCGTTCTTGGTCACATGCACATAAACATATGAGCCAAAAATATTAAAGTGAGAGACATCTGGTTTCTTACTAGTGAAAGTTTCTTCAGGTGTACTCATGCCAAGTACTCTATGAGGACAACGGTTTTGCACATAAACTGCAGTGTTGCATGCTTCCATCCACAAATGCATTAGTAGGCCCTGATCATGCAACATTGCTCGTTCTACACCCATGATCATTATGTTCTTCCTCTCCGCGACTCCATTTTGCTGTGGGTTATGAGGCACCATGAGTTCTCTTCGAATTCCTTCTTTGCTACAGAAGTCTTTGAATTTGTTAGAGATGTATTCTCCACCATTATCGCTCCTCGGAGCCTTCACTTTCTTCCCCGACTCTTTCTCCACCAGTGCCTTAAACTCATAGAAATTTGAGAATGTTCGATCCTTCTTCTGCATGAAGAAGATCCAGCATTTACGATAAAAATAATCAACAAAAATAACATAATACCTGTGTTTTGTTGTTGAAGCAACTGAGAATAGTCCACACACGTCTATGTGAAATCTCTCCAGGATCACCGAAGCACGGTTCTCCTTTTCATGAAAGGTGGACTTTACATACTTCCCCATGGTGCAACCCTTGTAATGATCTAACTGAGCAAGTGTTCCCATTGGAAGTCCAGTAGATATTTGTTGCATGACTTTCAAGGCTCCATGATGAAGATGGCCCAATCACCTGTGCCACAATTCGCCCTCATCCCAACTCACCACTTTTTCTTCCTTTCCCATCATGGCAGCGCAACCATCTCC
Source organism: Pinus albicaulis (assembly GCA_034641835.2). Lineage (NCBI taxonomy): Eukaryota > Viridiplantae > Streptophyta > Pinopsida > Pinales > Pinaceae > Pinus > Pinus albicaulis. The sequence continues at coordinate 633,362,490 of CM076569.1, forward strand.
CTCCAGCTTGTAGAGATTCTTAAATCGAATCCCTATCCTCTTGGCTTGACCCGTTGTTTTATGTCGCAGGAAAGCTTTTCCATCGTTGAAAACAATGTCATAGCCTCTGTCCTCCAACATCGTTACTGAGACCAAGTTTTTCTTTAAACCTGGAACATGCATAACATCTTTCAATTGAAATGGTTTACCTGACTCCCTTTCAAAGGTAATGGTACAAATTCCGTTCATACTGTATCATCCATCGTCACCCATCTCTATATGCATTTGGAGATCTTTCTCCTCCAAGTCACTGAAAAGCTCCTTATCTCCCGTCATGTGGAAGGAAGCACCACTATCAAGATCCCACACCGATCCCAATGCACTTTACACCATGCATGCAATCAAAGAAAAATCAAGTTCAAATTATGAGGCAAGGGCATCACCAGCTGCAGCTCCAACAACCTTCTTGTTTTTCTTCTTCTTCTGTGGGCAGTTAGTGGCTAGATGCCCATGTTCGTGACAATGAAAACACTTCACCTTGGACAAATCCAACTTCTTGCCTTTAGACTCGGATTTTGAATCGAATTTCTTCCCATTCCCTTTCCTTGCCTTGGAAGCCAAAGCAAAATATTCTTCATCATAGTGCTTTGATGAAGAGCCATCTTTGATGTTCTGCCTGAACTCCTCCTACACTAGATCCGACCACAGTCATTCCCAATCCGGTAGTTTTTCCCGTCCGTTGACAGAGTCTTCATAACTATGCCAACTCTTAGGAAGTCCCAAGGGAGCCAAGCTCACCAAATCATCGTCAGCAATAGTGATTCCCACACTCCCCAGTTCATTCCGATATTAGAAAAAAATTGTGAGATACTTTGGAATATTGCTGCCCTTTTCCATCTTGGTATTTCTAAGTTTATCCTTCAGCGCCAATTTTCAATGGTCGCTGCTACTTTTGAAAAGATCTGTCAAAGCCTTCCAGATAGCATATGGAGTGGCTTTCCCATGAAGGCTTGAGACAATGTAGTCTTGTACACCTTCTAACAGAATCCTTCTCACCTTTTCTACTTTCTTTTTCCATGCATCAAGTAATGCAGCATCCGTCGAAGTGGGCTTAGGAACATCACTGTCGATGAATACCTTCAAGCCATTGTCTTCAAGCACCGCCTCCATCCTTCCCTTACAAGAAATGTAGTTCGAGCTGCCCTCGAGTGCATACTCTAGCCGCAAGCCATTGAAATCCATTTCGATGTTTACTCAATTGTAGCACCAAGAAATTCTTGCAGCAAATTCGAATTGTTTCCACCAACAAACTCAGCTCCTGCTTCAAAATTGCAATCTTTTGTGCTCTGATACCATGTAGAAATTTTAATACAATTATGTATTGCCTGGATTCTCCTGATCTAACAATTATATGCCACTGTTAAATACATAATCACTTCTACAAAAATTATTGCGGAAATTTAAAACACGATCGCAAATTGCAAACACATGAAGAAAGATCAATCACACATAACACATATGTTTTTACCAGGAAAGCGTGAAGCTAAAACCCCACTATCATATATTATGTATATATCATGGATCATGAAACAATCTCATACAAAACTCTAATCCAAGAGCTCTCAGTACAATATACAATCGTCTCACACTGCCTTGCAGAAATTGGCAAATACCTTAGCCAAATTTTCGCCTCACAACAGCGTACCTCCACTGTGCAATCCAAGTTGATTACAAAGACCAATTCGATGCAATCATGCCCTCCTTGACTGCGCAATCTTCATGAGCATATCCAATGTGTGTTTGGCTTACAAGAGTGCAATCCAATATAGTACAACTGATATTCAACTGTCCCTTTCACCTACCTCTCAACTGGGTCTCCACTAGATATGACATGCATGTAGTTAACAATAGTAAATCTTTAGTTGCATGTGAGATCACTCCATGTGAATTAATTTAATATTTAATTCACTGATTTCTCACTAGTGTATCTTCAGTTACAACTAGCACAACTGATTTTAACTCACTTAACTGAGTTAAACTACTTTACAATTCACATAACTACACATCTAACTCTGTTACAACTTCGAATCACTCAGTTACAACTAAGCCCACTTGCATGTCCCACCAACCAACCTTTGAAATCGAAATTCCTTCAACTAACTAGTTTGCCACTTCAGTTAACTAATTCCAAGTGCTCCATGAGAATAGATTAATATTTATTGTCCAACTATTATTAAGGGATAATAGTAGTCGACATGCATCTATAAATAGACATGCGATCTATAAATAGAACTCGCACGTACATCTAAAAAAGATAACATCATCTATAAATAGAATTTTCTCACTATATATAAATAGACATAATCTATAAATAGAATTTTCTCATTCGTTCTAAAAATAGACTTCCACCTAAAAATAGCCTGAGGCTCCATCCTAGTGTAGGTGCTTAATTTTCACTAGGATCATCATCTTGTTGAATCTCAACATGTAAGGTGCGAGCCATATGCTCCAGCACCGTGAAAACAAGATGAGAATTTTTATCCTCTGAGAGGTTATGTTTACAATTATCAGAGTTGTGGAGGATTGTGACAAAACTTGTAAGACTACGAACAATATCAAAATTTACATCATCAGATCCCATATAAAGTCGAGTAGTAAACGGTAACATACATATAACAGAAACAAGTAGAGAACAATAGTAGACATGTAGTGGACAATAGTGGACATGTAGCAGAGAGAGGTGGAGAACAGAAACCAGTGGAAGACAGATGACCGCAACCAAGTTCTTCAAACCACTGTCGTTGCCGAGGTCTTCAAACCGCTGACGGGTCATCATCCTCCAGGATAATGGGCGTCTCATGTGTGCTGCCCACGTGAGTGGAAGGCGCTAGAGGGGCGCAAGAGGAGGCTCCAGTTTTTTCCTTCTTGCTAATGGGTGATAGCCCACTAGCATGGGAGCGCTTCTTCTGCATGGAGAAGCGGTTGGTGTCCCTTATGACAAATTTGCAGTGGTGCATTGCTTCAATTTAAAACACGAATTTATCCATGAGCATGTCAAACTTGTTCTCCAATGTCTTTTTCACCTCCGCTTGTTGCTGCATTTCCAGGCCAAGGGTGGTATTCATTTGCTAGTACATCTCAATGGTTTTGTTGTAGAGATTTTCCCTAGCCCAGGTGAATCCTGGATTAGGGATCCATTCAAAATCCCAGTCGATGCTCTTCATTGTCACTTTACGTCTGAGAAACCTGGCTTGCACTTCTTGGGAAGCCTGCTTGGCCGAGGATTTGGCTCTAGTGATAGGAGGGGTGCTTGGAGTATTCCAACGGGAGGTCGTGTGCCTACGACCTTGGCCGGAGCCATGTCTTCGGGCCATGCAGACAGGGGAAGGATTCAAAGGCAGAATGTGAAGGGTAGCAAGATGAAAGGAGAGTTTGGGAGAGCAGGATAGCTAGAGGCAGTGGGGGTGTCGTCAAATAGGAAGGTGAGAAAGGGGTAGCGGGAGGACAAGAGGTGGGGAGTAAATGCAGGTTGTGGGAGGTGCTGCACCATGATGCCAGATATGGAGCCAGATAGGGGTGAACTGTCTGAGAGACGATGGTCGGTAGGGGACGCGACATAACCTTCTGATTTCGTATCCATGCCAACCTTGGGATTAGAAAGCGGGCTCAGAGTCATTTATAATGGTTTTGTTCGGAGGAAGGTGTCGATCGATGATCTCGGTACTGATGGGATCCACAGGTCGGTTGTCTTTGACGTTTAAGATCACCCATTGCTGACGCAACTTCCCTTCTTCCAAATCCTCCCATGCATTTGAACGCAGACTCTGTGGTCCCCCTATCATCAACCTATTAATTATCTGATAAAAATAAAATTAAATTTTTGGAAGTCTTAGTTTAATTATTAGATGTTTTTGTCTTTTATAATTTTCCAATAATTTTGTTCTTAATTCAATAAAAATATCTTAAAATTGTAAATTTGAGTTGTGTCATTGACAAAATATGAATGCCCCAAGGGTTTTATACATTTAAAAACTCATTTTTAATAACAAAAAATACAATCTCACTCAAAATTATATAGCTGAAACAAACAAAAACATCTAACAAATTCAACGCTATTAAAAATCCCTCAACCCAAAATCCTAAACTTAAACATAACCCAAAATTTCAAAAATTTCTGACAAATTTTATTATAATCTTACCAAACTTTCCATTTTTTCCGGAACTAATTTGTAAATTCTTTAGAGAGTTTAATATGAAAACGTAGGCAAGACAAACAAAATGCAAAGCCCGTGCTGAATCTGACAGCACGGGGTGAACGGATCCGCCTTTGTGTGCCCGTCCGGTCGTTGTAAGCCCCAAAACAGTAGCCGCATAATGGGCTCGCCCTCTGACACGTCGTCCACGCTGTGGCCACCGTATGCGGCGCGGCTACGTCAGTTGACTGCAGAGCTGACATGTAATGGTAATAATACATTGGGAAAGGCGTTCCTGCCGCCTTGGCAGAGGGAAAATTCAGCCAACGGTTTGCTGAATCAGTGGTTTATTTTAGACTCTGGCATTTTGTCGTGGAGTGCCTGTGTATTTAGGAGAGCACAGGTAGAAAATGACAAAATGACACTGGCTCATGGGTACTGTTGAAATTTTTGTCCAAGTTTTTGGTTGTTTGTTATGAATGGTGGGATCAATTTTTTTTAGATTTATCAAAATTAAGTAAATTTTCTGAATGATTTATAATGTTATCGAACATTTTATAATACTGCGGATAATCTAGAAAGTTCTTCAATAAACTATAACTACAAAAGCTTGCTGCGGATAATCTAGAAAGTTCTTCAATAAACTATAACTACAAAAGCTTGAAATCCAAAATTAAATTTCAATAAAGAAACTGATCTTTTCAAACATATCCAACGTTGAAAAACAACATATATTCTGATCCCACACTCTGGATTTTGGCTTCTGTGGTTTTGGCCTCTGGTTTTGATCTCTGATTTTCTCTGCCACCTTCCATGTTGTGCTCAGCTGGTGGGGGCAAAGGCTGAGCTCTCCTCTTATTGTGTGAGCATTGCATTTCATTGGTGTCGTTGAATGTGAATCTGTGTCTGATTGTGCGAGGGCAGGTGGGCGCAGAACTGATGATTTTGGCATTGAATTTTGTGAGGAGACCTTCACATATATGTCCATCCCTGTCCCTCTCATTGGGTGCATTCAGCACGTTTATAGAAGGGAAAAAACGCTCATTCACTGTAAAACATTGAACAACATGTGCACTTTCGGCTTAAAGTATTCACACTATGAATGGGTAATGGGCAGGTCAGAATTGCAAATTATAAGCACTATGTAGATTTTTTATTAAGATTTTGAAGTGATAGGTGTTTATAAATGTTATAGTCTAAAAAATTCACAGAATAATCTAGAAATTTCGATAAGATTCTGAAAATTTTTGACAAAAATCTTGTTTACAGTTGTTAAATTTCATTATTTTGGGTGCCCAAAGATTTTTGATAGTGTTGAATCCATTTTCACTATAAAAACATGCAATTCAAACACTCCAACTACTTGATTTTTTGAATTATTTTTACCAGATTCCGGCTAAAAAACTGCCGTCCCGACTATTCTGACAACTAAATAAATGGTCTTGGTGATATTTTAAAATGATTTAAATTGTTTATTAAAAAAAAAAAAAAAAATTCAAAATTATTGTGTTTCGTAAGCTTTTTATTATGTCTAAATACATTATTCTAATTGGGACGCAGAATTGAACTAATGACTTCATATCAAGAAGTACCTCAACAATGCATCCTATCAATGTCTAACCAAGATCACATGGACGTTTGAATTTAAGTTTAATTTATGAACATATTTTTGAATTAATTATATAAAATATGATTAATAATATAAATTATATTTAAAATTAACTAAATTTATTTAATAATATCTAAAATTTATTATATATTATTTTCATTTGTTTTATATTGAAATTGAATTTCACATTGTTATTTTTCAATATATATGGCTTAAATACTAGTATAGTTATACAAATTAAATGATAAAAAAAAACATCAAGACACTTGTCTTATGATACATCTTACATTGCCCAAAAAAATTACAATTTTATTTTAAATAATAATTATTAAAAAATAATATGTGAGTTAAACATATGTACATTTAATAAATAGGAAGAAAAAGACAATAAAACAACAATGTGCAATATGAGTTTAATGGTATAAATAAAAATCCAATAAAAATGAAATGTGACATTTGTAGATATGATATTCTTTCAATTAAATTGAAAAATAATTGTTGTTGAGATAAATCTCAACCCTATATCCTTTATTATTAAAATATGGATGTGAGGTGTGGGGTTGTAGTCTATCTAGAGATTCATGGAGAAAGAGTGAAATGATCTAAAAGAAATTTATAACCTACAACCTCAAAATTAAAGGCAATACTCCCCACCCTATTCTCTTAATTGGGGCTAGCCTTTCCCCCATTGAAATTGAATGCATGGCTATGTTTAGGTATTTGATGTATAAGAAGATGTTTTACAACATGGAAGCCAAGAGACTCCCAAAAATTGCTTCTGACTCTAGTTAAAACCACCTTCGACTCAAGGGAGAGTGGCATAAGGATGCCAAGTCTTGGCTCGATTATTGGGAGATAAAGGAGGAGATCATCTTGGGGAATAAGGATAATATTAAAAACATCATTACTTCCAAATTTAAGGATAAGTTATGGAGTGATAAGGAGTTAGAGGGGAAAAGAAAGTTAAGATAATATAAGGAACTTATCAACCCCACACTTGCTAACCAGAATTACCTCTCTATCTTAACCAATGCTAAGAAGAGAATGAATATTGCAAGGATTAGAACTAATTCTCATGAAATCCCGAGTGAAACCGAGCATTGGTATATTCCCAAGATACCTTGGGACGAGAGAATATGTCTTCTTTGCGATACTATGAGAGTCTAAGATGAAAATCACTTTCTCTTGGATTGTCCGACCCTTACTCGCATCAGTTCTCATTTCCAAAACATTTTCCCCACTACCAACCTCCTAGGCTTGTTTAATCAACAACTACGCTTATTTCCCTCCTTTTTTATCATAGAAATCAAATTTCAAAGAATCCCAATTAAGTATTTTTTTCTTAAAGTTAGATCTAGACCATATCAACTTTAATCATCATCATCATAAATAATTAGATTAAAATTCTAGAAGTCCTATTTCTAAACAAACACATCTATCAAAATAATTATTAAACTTAAATTCACCATCATTATAAATATAATTTTACTCAAAATATTTAATTTATTTAACTTAAATTCACAACTATATATATTAATATAAAATACACTCTCTTAATATATATATATATTTTTAACTTATTGTTAAAATAATTATATCAAATATAATTTATTTTATTAATTACATTTAAAATAAGATAAATTTATTTAATATTATATACAATTTACTTTTATATTATTTTTATATTAAATTTAAGTTTCACATCAACCTTTTCAATTTACTATTAAATATCACTTAAACTTTATATTTTATATATTTAAATAATATATGTTATATTTAAAATCATATAAATTTATTTAATATTATATAAGATTTAGTTTTATATTATTTTTATATTAAATTGAAATTTCACATCAACCTTTACAATTTAGTATTAAATATCACTTAAACTTTATGTTTTATATATTTAAATATTATTTAAGTTATTTTTAAAAAGAAATAGATTTTATTTTGGAAATTCAAATTTTCAAAATAAGTATTTAATAATTAAAAAACCCTACATACCCAACATATTTATTAATATGTGATGAAATCTATTTAAATACACAATAAAACTTTTAACTAGTTAATTAATAAATTGATTATAAATAATTTAAATATTATAAAAATTATTATTTCAATTATTCTAAGTATTAAGAATATAAAAAACTAACAATTAATAATAAAAAATAAATCTATTACTATAATATTAAATTGAAATATTATAAAAATTGTTACTTCTAAGTTCAAAGAAAAAATGTGGTGTGAGAAAGATCTAGTAGCGAAGAGAAAATTAAGGTATTATAAGGAGGTCATCAACCTCACCTTAGAAGATCAAAGTATCTCTCTGTTTTAACTAGCTCAAAAAAGAAAATTAATATAACCAAGATTAGAACGAACTCTCATGAGCTCCATAGTGAAATAGGTCGTTGGACAGTCCCTAAAACACCATGGATGGAAAGGATCTGCCATCTCTGTGAGAATATAAACATCGAGGATGAAAATCACTTCCTCTTAGAGTGCCTCGCGTACAACCACATTAGAGCTCAATTTCATAATCTTTGTTGCAATACTGACCTTCCTAGCCTTTTAAGATGTCAAAATTATAGTGAGCTCAGGAGGCTTCTCTCCAAGTTTGCTTTTTGAGCATAGGAATAAAATCTTAAATCAAATTAAACAACTATTTTCTTTAGGTCCAATAAACCAAAGGGTCCTAGTGGACGTTAACCACCACCACCATCATCATTATATAGAAACTCAATAAAACTCTAAATTTGTTAATATATATATATATATATATATATATATATATATATAAACCAATTTAGAGTTTTATTGAGTTTCTATATTATATAATATAATGTTTCAATTTAATACTCCAGTAATAAATTTATTTTAATATATATATATATATATATATATATATATATTAAACAATAAAGTAAATAATTTCTTTCTTTTATTTATTTATTAATTTTAAACATTTAAATTACATTTTTTTTATCTCTTTGATTGATGCATATCCCAAATAAAATAAAATATTAAAACTAAACCAAAAAAACATTTACAACGCCCATGTTTTCAAACATTCATTTTTTATTACGATAACAACTATTTGTCCGTTGACTCGATACATTTTACACACACAAACAAATGGAGGATGCAACATTATTATAAAGGAGAGTTATAGAGACAATTGGAGGATGCAACATCATTTAGAAGAAAAAGTTATTTGGGATCATAGTTGCATGTTTACCAATGGCCCCTCCACCTATATTATTAAAAGTTGAAACTTCCAATGCGGATATCATTACCAAGTTGTGTACGTTGAGGACTATAGGTTTCATCATTGTGAAAATCAATGTATAAATTCTTATTTTTCATTTTAAAAATAAAAATAAAATTAGGATAGGCATAGTATAATCAATAGATGAAATAGTTTTTTTATGACATTTTTCTAGTTAATTTTAATCAAATTTTCACAGAGACTTTTAAAAGTTGAGTTTAAATTGTTTAATATATATAATTTGAGTGCCATAGGGGTTTTTTAGGGTATTAATCTATTTATGCATTCGAAAATGTATTTCAAATCACAATTTTTTTTTGAAATTGTATTGTCAAATTGCATTTATGTAAAAAAAAACTATTTCTTCTATAAATTAGCCTACCCCATTATAATATATACAAATATATATTCTCATTTTGAAAAAGCTGAGTGAAGTGAAAGTGAAAACTATGCCTCTTCACTTATATATATATATAATTTCACTTCAAACTACGCATCTTCACTTTTATATATAAATATATATTTTTAATTTCACTTCAAACTATGTATCTTTTTTTTTTTTTGACAGAAACGGTTATGGAGTATTAATATTCATCTTGGCCTGAATGCCGGAAATCTGATTACATTGAGGATGTCTAAATCCTAATGCAGCTCACTGCTAATAATGAGAGTGCAGCCGAAGCTTGCAAACTTCTTCCATGATAGAAAATCTAAAAATTCGATTTCAGAGATTTTCCCCAACTTAAAGATACAAACAAATTTATTTAAGAGCCAACAGTAAAACATGACAACGAACAGCTTATGGGATAGGTTCCCAAGATTCTTCTTCGTCTTTCATCTTGACCCCAGCAGAGAGGAGGGTAGCTTTATTGGCTTCAATGTCCGCCAGTTTATTATGAGTTCTCAGCACATGGTAGTAATTCAACTTCTGAAAAGCGTTTTCCAAACCCTTAATTCTGGATATCAACCTTGCTAGTTTGAGATCCGAGGCTGGGAGTTGGAAACCATTGCGTTTATAATGATCTGGGAATCACCTATGACATTAGCTTCACTTATATTTAAATCTTTGAGGATCTTGAGGCCTTGGAAGAGGGCCAAAGCCTCAGCTTGAACGCTGGATGAGAATCCAAGCCCCCAAGCAAAGGTATGAATTTTTTCCCTAGTTGGACTTACAACAACACCTCCTGCACCGGCTTTGCCCGGATTGCCCTTTGCTGCCCCATCAAAAAAGAGAGAGTGCCTTGAGTGTGAATTGAGCCAGTCTTGAAGGTCAGTTTTGGATTTCCTTATTTTCCAGTCTTTGAGAGGAGGGACGTTTCTAACTGCTGATTGAAATTGCAAGTCAAGGGAAGATCCCCAAGCAAAGTCCTGGTGGCTAAGATTGGAATCATCTTTTATATCAGTCAAGCACTCCTTTAAATGACTTTTAATCTTAATTTCTAAGACCTTGTGATTCTGTTTAATGTTTCTGAAGATTCTTCTGTTTCGTTCTAGCCAGATCTGCTAACAAATAACCTTTGGAAGGACAGCCCATGCGGATTTAATTATCTGATTTTTAGGAGGGGGGCCAGGATATCTGAGTGCCCAATTAGAAAAAAGATCAGCAGTGGAACAAGGAAGCAAAAAGTTGGGATCCAAATTGTGGATAAAGGAGAACCGGATTTGCTTAGAGAACTTGCATTCGAGGACTAAATGGACAGCAATCTCTGCATTTTCGTTGCACAATGAGCAAATGGAGGGACCAAAGAACCCTTTTCTCTGCAGGATGTCATACGTTAGGATCTTGCCGTGGCAGAGAAGCCAAGCAAAGAAGTCGACTTTGGGCCATGAAGGAAAATGCCAGACCCCCTGCCAAGGTGCAGGGTCAGGGGGGACGTATGGCCTCTCTTTCAACTTGTCATATCCCATGGAGACAGTGTAACCTTTGGCATTCGGTCCCCAGCCTTTCATATCTCTTTTCCTCATGAGCGTGGGTGCCAAGCCATGAAGGAGGTCCAGCAGCGTGGACCATTCGTGAGTCAGATGGGCCGGCACCTCGATTCGTTTCCAACCTACCCAGACAGAGTTGTTCCAAAGAGAAAGATCCCACAACGAACACAACCCCTCTCTATCCATCCAGCAACACAACGCTCTAATGGAGGCTCTGTCTTCAATTGGGTCCTTATTCATAATTTTATCAGCCCAGATATTGATCTTTTTGCCATTTCCTGGAATCCAATAGGAGTGCGCATTGATTAAGGGAGCAGCTTTGACATACAGTTTGAGAAAAGACGAATAAGGCAAATGGATTACATTGTCTAAACAGGTAGAACGAGGACCTCTGAAATACTTTTTCCAGAGAGCCAATTGGATTACATTGTCTAAACAGGTAGAATGAGGACCTCTGAAATACTTCAAACTATGTATCTTCACTTTTATATATAAATATATATTTTTATTTCTTATATATAATGTATATTTTTATTAAGTTTTAAAAGGTAGGTGGTGGAAGGTAAATGTATAAAAATGCATATTTTTACTATGACACCCATAATTTCTTAATAATGTATTAATGTTGTGGAAAGTAACTAGGTTTGACCTTGGAGGTTTTTTTTTGTGACAACTGACTTAAGTGTTAACTAGTTGTTTAACTGGTATTATGTCATTTTAAGTATTATTTTGAAGAAACTGAAACAATTATTTTTCTAGAGAAATATTATTTGAAAAACATTAATTAATTTTGTTTGTTGGAAATAAAATTAGTTATGGAAAAGTGGTTCCATAAAAGTAAAATACTGATGGTAAAAAGCATTCCAAGAACTGAGAAGTAGTTGGACAGTTACCTTTTCCTCTAAGGATAAAAGGTACATTCCAGTGAGGAAAAGGGGTTCTATTCAGTAACAAAGGAGAATGAGAGTGAAGAATCGCTCGGGTTTTCCTATAGATTTTTGGAAAGAAGACTGGACTTGGGGTCTTGAAGTCTCTCTGAAATCATATTTTTCAACCTATACTTCTCAGGTGTGGAGAATGGGGGAAGATGAGGACGTGATTGCCTCTCTTAAGGTTGGGAGGACAACATCAACAAAGCCAAGAAACGAGATAAGAAAAAAATATTTATTTTTATTGCAAATATGGTAGACAAACACCTTCATTACAGGAGAATAGAAAATCAAGTTGTGTTAGAAAAAGAAACTGTAAATTGTTTTTATCTTGTAAAGGGAATATCTGAGAATGTAATGGAAAATTCTGGTTTAATCATATAACTGTCAAGTGTAAATAATATGTAAGATATTTTCTTTTAAAAGATATGTTGTGGTAAGATTCTCTCTAACATAATAAAGGGGTCGAGGTTGAAGTAAAATATTAAACCATTAATTAGAAAAGTACTTCTCTCAATAAGGACGAAAAATAGAATTGAGGGTGAACTATTAACTTAGGGTCTAGGGTGGAGACCCTAGACCCCAGAATCTGTTCGTTCGCCTAAACCAAAACTGAACTATACACGAACATAATTAAGTTGGTCCGGACATCGAGCTAATTGTAAAGAAGGAAAACGAAACTCCAACATTTCTGGAATAAAAGAACAGCTACTAATGAAAACCAAAAATCCATCTTTTCCATATGTGTTTAGCAGGAGAAATTCTGAGAATAATAAGTGAAGTTAAATCGCAACAAGCATTAACATTCCAGAAAGATAAAATACCATTAATTCCTGTAGAGTAAACAAAGTATAGGATTGAAGTTACAGAAAGGTAAAGACATTCAATGCCTGTAAAGAGTACACTTTAAATATACATATACAAAGGAAACTACAACAAAGTATGCTAATAAAATGCGTGGCCCATGGGCACGACAGAAATTCAAACCCAGAACTTCTCGGAGGTTACTGAATCCAAAAACCAAATCAAACTTAAGAATCTTGGTAGTTCAAACCAAAACACTTTGCGGAACCATCAGGGTAAACAAATAGACCAAACAGATAAACAGAGGGAGGAACCCATAAAAATGTACAATTAAGAACAATGATTAACTATGCTCTTGAATATATTACAAATGATTTAGTGTACATAGTAACAAAAGAACTCCTACACAGTAACTCAGTAGGAAGACCGAGAGAAATTCTTGCTCAAATTAATAAAGTACGCAGAGAGCCAGGAGGGCATAACTCTACAAACAGTAAAAGAGCGGGAGACTCTACAGTTGTAAAACCTAGTGAGACCTGGGTTCCCAGGTGTGTGCCTAGCCAAAAGCATTCAACGATCCAAGAAGAAGCTCACACAGAATACCTAAAAAGGAAGAGGTCTCTAATAAGTTCGCGTCGAAGAGTAACGGAGAGGAAAGATTGTTGGGTACCCTTGGCCACTGGCTGAGGAGAATACCTGCACCAATAAAACAAGAAATGGGGGTTAAGAGAGTAACCATAGAAAAAATACACAGAAGTATAGACAATAATTTCTGGAGAGAGATGGCAGGAGAGTGAACCTGTGTTAAATCAAAACCATAGGCAGACTTGCCGGAGAAACTCTGTAAAAATGAAAGGAAAGAAGCTTAGGATTAAGGGATAAACCCGTAAAAGAAGAAAAAAAAAACGGAAGGGAGAAAACTAAAGATTTACACATTTCCATACCTGTTGTGAGGGAAGGGGAAACTTCACCGGGGGTCACTTACATGCTGGAATGATAAGACGTGCATTGGCCATCCTCCCAAAAGAAACTGTAATGCATCTCCAAGAGCAAGATACAGTGGGTATCGAACCCTACACCAAGTTAAACATACACTACGGATTCCCAAGAATGAAAAAAAAAAACTAATGAGAGTATGACAACTCCAGGGGAGTTTTCTTACTGAGCCATGGCAGAGGAGTTGTTCAGTTGGAGCAAGGCGCACTAGCACATCTTGGCCCAATTTCCAATGGCCAATTCGTCACTATTCCGACACATAGGCATCGCAAGAGCGACATTTTGAGGCGGGGAAAAACGTGGTTAGCCATTACGTCGCAATTGCGACACTTCAATAAACCGTTGGAATTGCGACACTTTTTCTGACGTTTCCAGATGTTTGTCGCTCTTCCGACGTTAACCGAATTGTCGCTACTTTGATGATTTATAAACGTCGTTCTTCCAACGAACCACAACCGTCGATCTTCCGACATTAACAAACTGTCGGTCTTCCGACGCTTTTCAGGTTTTCAAGAAAATGTCGTAATTCCGACGTTATTGCTTCCGACATTTATAGCGTCGGTCTTCTGACGTTAATTAATTTTTCAAACCACCATCAGAAGTGTGATGTTATGTATCCTGACGCTTTAAAGCGTCGCTCTTCCAATGGCTATGGGGCATCGCTATTCCGACTAACGGGAAAAAAAGTAATTGTCGCTATTCCAACGCTTTGAAGCGTCGCTCTTCCAACGCTTGGAAGCGTCGCTATTCCGACGAATGGGAAAAAATATTTAAAAAAATTTAAATATTTAACATTGATTGCTCCCAATACTTAATTAGCGGTATTCCGGGTTTTGGGGTCTCTTTTTGTATATGAAAATAGGAGGTTTATTTTTAAGTTGGTATAGCTCTATAGATCAAGGGCTTGGTATTTTCAACCACTTGACACTCTAGGTGAACTTAGGAAATATTTTATTTTTATCACCAGAACTGATTAGGCACAATATATGCAATCTAAAGCTTCTCAATATGTACTATTGGGCTAGTTTATCGATGGGCAATCCATTAGCACATAAAACTATCTCTTGTATTGCTTCTCTTTGTTAATAAAATGTCAAACTTTACACCAAAAAAAAACATTGTATAAGCTTTCTTTAATCTCATCATTCTTAAAATGTTAACCATAAAATATGTGTGTATATTTTGTAAAATTGTTCTGAAGGATTTGAAACAGAATCTAATCATGAATCAGTTTGTAGGCCTTGTCAGATTCCTAAAACAGTGATGGCACAGATAGAAAATATCTTGTATTCATATCCAAAGGGTATCAACATTGCAGAATTGCAGTCATAAATTGTAAGAAATGATATTGAAGTTGACAAAGATTTTTTTGGCTACAAAAAATTCTCACGTTTTTTGCTTGCAATGCCAAACATTTTAAAATTGGATCGGTGTATTTCAACTGATGGTAAAACTTGTATATATTATGCATATCCAAAATTCATAAAGACTTCCAAAACTAAAACAAAGTCGGTACCAATTGAGTCAGCAGATGGAATCAAAGAGAAGGATAAAAGAGATGAACATGTGGAGGCTACAGGGAAATCCTCAAGTTCATTTCCTAAATTAAATTCAGAGGATTATGTTATTGGTGAAGAATCAACCCATTTTTCATAGGAGAAAGGGACACATGCAGTTGCCAGCGGGGGACAGTCTGATGACATTCAGGACCAAACATCCATATGAGAAACTAATGCACTTGATTTGGGCATTAGGAAGACATGTAGCCTCTTTCCAACATCTAAAATATCACAGAGAAATCAATCGAAGTTATAGATAAATCCAAAGAAAATGTTGAGTCAACTTATATGAAGAAAACCATCAAATTGGTTCTATGTTTAGAAAGCGAGCAATTGATCTAACTATGTTGTTGCATTGAAATCAAAACCTATGCAAGAAATACGTATCAGCAAAAAGGAGTAAGAATTTATTGTATATATATTCAAAGAATTTCAATGCATCACTAGGATTCCTCTAATCCTTAAGCTCTGTTATTATGATTACAAAGAATTGAATGCTATATGATGCTATATTTATGATCTAAACTCATGTATACAAATGATGAATGTATAAAGTTTTGAAGTGTATTTGTCATCAAATGAGGAAAGTCTTTGAAGCTCTTCAATAATATGGTTGGACATAATCATATTTATCAATAATATGTTGATCAAACGAATATCCATAGTCTCATTATGATATCAGTGTAGCATCAATTCATCATGATATAATCGTGAGAAAACCCTTGATTTTATAACTTAAATGATAAACCCCTGTTTCCCAAATAGATTTATTCCCTAGAGTGACAAGTCTAGCTGACTTGGGCCCTGTCACAACTAGGCCACAATGGCATCCAGCCTAACAGGTGTTTTAAACCAAACAACACCTACACTGTCTATTGACACATAGGAATATGCATAGAAGACAATACACAAGAACACGCCTGTTCTAGCCCTTAGCAGTGATGGGTTTATCTGCACCTGTGGCTTTCCAGTATCTTGAGCCAGTAGCCCTGTTGGGGCGAGAACCATTTGGATACTTCTTTTCCCTAGGAGTGAAGAAATACCACTCCTTTTCTCCAAACAGTGCCTTTTTTGCAAGAATTGGAAACGTGTATCAGACCAGAGAAAATACAATTTATAATAACTAAAAGAAAATAGGAATGAAAAATAAGCATTTCGCATTGCAGGAACATGACATGGGAATAAATATGAAAGAACACTATAAAAATATGATAGAAGAAAACCCCTGTCCATATGACAGTCCATACCCACAAATAAAAATGAGACGATTCATTTTGAGAATGAAGGTTGCCATATCAAGCAAAGAGACATATCCAAGTATTAGTGCTAAGACATGGAAGGGCATTCATAAGCAGATTTGGGACATTAAAGAATTCATTTTTGAGAGGTATATAAAACTCGCACACATTTATGTAATGCCCATCTTACACTGGAAAAACCCCAAATTTAACAGATTAGCCTTTACAGGCAGTGTAACCTAAAAAAGGCATGTTCAGCAAGAACCAAACTCAACCAAAGTTGTATGTTTAAAAAGGAACAACATCAAGATCACAACTCAAATAACCTCAATGAAAAACTATAATCCCCATGGAAAGCAGTGAATTTACAGTGCAAAATCCTATTGCTCTGGAATTAGTAGTGGATAGAAACAGAAGGGTCCTAGATTGAGCTGACTAATCAAATCCAAACCTCAATGGAACAACAATCGGGCAAACTACATAACCAATATACAGTTAAATAGAAATAACATCCACCGCTCCACTGTCCTATATATAAGGATCTAAGCTTGGACTAACGAGCTTCTACCCTCCACTTTTAGTCCCTTGATCTTTCTACCCACTTGGATCCCATTATGGAAGTGTATTTATAGCAAGTGAAAGCATGGCTTTAAAAAAAATGGATTGAAGATTTGAATTGATCATTCCAGATCTTCAAAGCTATGGAAAGAACAAGGATGCCTAATAAGCATATAGAGCTTGCAAGCTCAAATTATAAAAGAAAAAATCTACAAGTAACAAGATCAATAGCAACTGCTCTCAACTGACACCATCTAAAAATTAGAACCTTTTGTAACAGAGGAAACTCCAAATAAACAACAAACCCAATGAGAAACAGAAAATCCCAATCACAAACACAAAGTCCAATCACAAACAGAAAAGCCCAGTCCCTTCTATTATTTTAGCTTGATGAATGTTCTAAATATGTTGCGACATTATATTCTCCGCATTCTTCTTATATGAGAAACTAATGCACTTTATTTGGGCATTAGGAGCTATCTAGACCCAAAATAAAAATTGTGAAGGGATAAATAGAAGATACCTGAAGCTCGTTTTATTATTTCCTTCTACCAAAGAGCAAAATAAAAAAAAATGGGGATACTTGTCTATGAGACATTGCCCTTTCATGAAAGCTATAAAAAAATAGATCATTAAGACAATCCCTAGGAAATCCTTCCAGTCCATCAGGATACTCTTGAATCTATGAGCCACTGCTCTTTCGGAATACCCTTCAAACAATACACCAAGCATAAGAGAGGCCCAAGGCAAATTTTCATGATAAATACTAGAGTTTCTACTTCATGGTACTCCAAGGTCTGTGAAATATTGTACCAACCAAGAGGCTGACCACAAGACAACCTGGGTAAGCTGTCAAGGAGGATAAACTTTGATGACATTGAAAATATACATCTTTATTCATTATAAGTTACATGGCTACCACTCAAGATTGCACAGGATTCACAATACCAATAGCTACAACTTTCGCAAAACTATGAAAATTTCGGCAGATAATTTGGACTTAGTATGAAAATGTGCAACAGGGTCTGTTATAAATTATAATGTGGCTAAGAGGACTAAAAAATGTGCAATAGGGTTTGATATCATATTGTTGTAGACCTTTTAATATTATGCCTCCTAAAGTTGAGTCTATTATGTGTTAATTACTATTGTACTTGTTGGATAATTAGACATGGGTAAGTCACCTGCAGCTTCCTCACATTTCTATACATGTGTTAATAGAGATAGAGGGAAGCTTTTGTAATAATTCAATATTTAAAAGACTTGGCATGAGTCAATTTGGGGAATTGAAGCTAGTATGAACCCCCCTCTTCTCAAACTGGAGAAAAAGTCATGGAGGTCAAGGGAGATGGTAAGAAGAGAAAGCTGGATGAGGAAGCTAATGGCGCCGCTTTGCAACTCTCGAAGGACGATCTGCATTGCTGTTGGAGCCACTGAGCAAAAAGCAGTTGATCTCTTTGATGGTCAACGCAGATTCTTCATACCTTGCAATTGTAGAAGAAATTAAAGATGTTGCAAGCAAGGACCCTGCTCATCGGAAGTTGTTTGTGCGTGGATTGGCTTGGGAGACTTCTTCACAGACCCTATGTGATGCATTTGAACAGTATGGGGAGTTTGAAGAAGGCACTATTATTATGGATAAGACATCAGGAAAGTCACGAGGATTTGGCTTTGTCACATTTAAGCATATGGATTCTACTCAAAGGGCATTGAAAGAGCCTAGCAAGACTATTGATGGGAGGATTAATGTAAGCAATATGGGAGTGGCAAGCACAGGTCTTGGTCAAAGTACAGATCAGGTTCAAATGAAACTTTACATTGGTGGTCTTTCATATGAGACGACCAATGATAAGCTTTTAGAAGTTTTTTCCAAATATGGAGAGATAGAAGAAGGTTCGGTTGCATATGATAAGAATACCAACAAATCCAGGGGATTTGCATTTGTGACTTTCAAGACTGTGGAGGCTACAAAGCGGGCTCTTAAAGAACCAAACAAAACCATTGATGGAAGGACTATTACTGTGAAACTTGAAGCTGATGGCCAGAAGGAGAAGCTATCATCAAAACCTGCAGTATCTCCACAAATGCAGTCAATTCCACAAATGCAGACAGCTTATGGAACAGACTATCCAAGCCTGAACTCATATCATAGGCCAAGGCCATAGGTACCAGCGTCTGCACCACCACCAATTGGTTACTCGACATATCCGTCAGGCCTTATAGCATATGGATCTCAGCCTCCTCCATATGAAACACAACCTACATACGGAGGAATTTCATCTGCTTCTCAATATGGTGTTCTAAGCTCCACAACACCATACAACTCAAACCAGTATGAAAAATATGCAACATCACTCCAAGATCCACGACTGGTTCCATCAGGATTGCACACAACAAGTGCTGGAGCAGGTCTCGATCCAGGCTACCCATACTATGGTTCATCTGGAACTGGTTTTTGATCAATCAATTTTTTTATTGAGAAATATGTTCAACAAATTAATGGCAGTTAGTTTTGGATTCTGCATGCATTAAAAATTTAACTAGACTGTGAAGCTATACTACTGGAGTCCACTTGATAGCAGTCTGCTCAGTATTTTAAATTTCCACTGGGTTGTTGCGACTTTTGATGAATGTCAAGAAAACCAAAGTTGCACACTGTTTGAGCTCAATTTTCTAAAATTCTGTTTCAGTAAGAAGAAATTCGTTATCATATATGTTATCAGTGGAGTTTTCCAACCAATGTACTCTCACTGAGAAATTTTTCTTTTATTTGAATTTAAGTTGGTGGCATGCTATTATCTGAAAAAATGAACCCCACCTCCCCCTTTTGCAGAGAGGTATACCTTACCAACTATGTGAATATGGGGGTATACGTGGCCATGGACAATTCACAGGCATTCAATTTTCATTTAAAAGGTTTTCCAGCTCAAGTTTGATGTGGGAGAAAAGTCCTTCATGATAGCGCCATGACTCACCAAACTGAAGTCTAGGGCTCGCTCATAGTCTGAGTTTAGAAGGTACAAAGTTCAAACCAGTCAAGTGACAGCTTCAGCGTTGGTACAACCCTTGTTGTACTTTAACATGAGTTTCCTTAAGCGACCTTCAAGTCTGCAATCATTATAAACCCTGTATCCCTGAGCAATTGACATCTTCAAGCAATAAAGGAAGAAGCCCAACTCCTCTATTTCATTGAAGAATCCACATCTTTGTGCAATAAGACCTGACTCATATTGCTAGATAATCCAATTTTGCCAGCGATATATCACTGGTAAATAATCTTTTTGTAGCGATAAAGGAAGGAGATGATTTCACGTATCACTGAAAATGATCTTCTTGGAGCAATAAAGGAGAGAGCACAAATCCTATGCATTGCTGGAAAATGATCTTTATGGAGCAATAAAGCAAGGGCTCGATTCCTTGTCACTAGAAAATGTGAATCTTGGAGCAATAGGCTCCAAGTCTGCAAAGCTATAAATTATGAATTACATGGCTATAAGGCCTCTGAAACTGGAGAATTTAGATTCTCGAGTGATAGGATTGAATCCCAGGCCTTGTTTTTGGAGACGTGAAATTTCAAAAATGCTAAGCGTTATGGCTAGTTCCCTTCTGCTTAGCAATTGAACTCCTATGTACATATTTCCATCAAAGAGACTAATGGGCATCAAAGTAACACGCATTTGCGAGCAAAGTCACTGGCCTTGCAGTGAAATTGAACACGTGACCTTCATCTTGCACTGGATCTGAGAATCCTATTCGTGGGGTTGCAGAAGATGGTGCCACGGCTGTGCATGTGATAGATAGGGTTTTGTGTGATGGGTCGTGGGTTTTTTCGCTCAGGTATAAGGATGGTGTGCATAGCTTGGTACCTCTAAAGACCAGCATGGGCATAAAGGGTTATCAGTTTTTTATGCAGGGTTATCAGTTTGACAGAAAGGGTTGATGAGTTCAGGATTCAAAAATGGGCCTATCAGCAAACTAAAACAAAGAGAAACCAAACAACTATTGTTGCAGATGCAAACAAGAACTTCTTAGAAAACTAAAGGGCATTGCATTATCATTGGATAAACACAGAAACTTAACTTACCGCATTCTTCCACCAAACCTGCGATAGTATGGCCGCATCCTTCCTCCAAACTTGCAATAGTATGGCTGCATCCTTCCTCAAAACCGGTGACAGTATGGCCGCATCCTCTCTCCTTCCCTGGAAAAACCATGCAACCGGAGGGAAATGAATGAGAGAAATTGAAACTTTTGATATTTGAAAATTTAAGACATTTTGAAGAGGGAAATTAAAACTTTTGATATTTGAAAATTTTTGACATTTTGAAATGAAATACGTGTGTTTTTTAAGTCCACTCAAATTCCATTAAATAAAATGTGTGAGACTTTTCTTGGGGTTAATAAGGGATTTGGGTAAATAAGTGGTATTGTTGATTATAAATAATTATTAATGAGGTTAGATATAAGACATTTATTTAAATTATTAATTATATAAAATTGTTGAATTTTTATTTCATAAACTAGGGATTTTGGTTGATTTTTTAATCTAATTATGTGATATTAAAGATGAATTATGGTAGCTTAAAATTAAATTTTATGTGGTTAAAAGGGAAGTAGTAATGTTATGGTATGAATGATTATTTTCAATGAAATTTTTGGTTTAGTAAGGATAATTCATCGAACGAAACGACCCGACCTGAACGCGCCCGATCAGGCGACCTCGCACGGCGCGACATGACGCGCCCGACCGGACGATGCCACAAGGGAGAAAACGGAAAACAGGCCACCCAAACATGCACAAGGCACCCGGGTGGTCACAACTTAGCAAAACTGTTACGGGTGCCCTCGAACGAAACGGCCCAACTCGAACGCGCCCGATTGGGCCGCGACCTCACACGGCGCGACACGGCACGCCTGAACGAACGATGCCACAAGGGAGCAAATGGAAAATGGGCCGCCCGAACATGCACAAGGCACCCGAGCGGTCACAACTTAGCAAAAATGATACGTGGGCGCCCTTGAATGAAACGGCTCGGCCCGAACGCGCCCGGTCGGGCGACCTCACACGGCACGACACGACAAACGATGCCACAAGGGAGCAAACGACAAACAGGCCACCCGAACGTGCACAAGGCACCCAGGTGGTCACAACTTAGCAAAACTGATACGCGGGCGCCCTCGAATGAAACGGACCAGCCTGAACATGCCCAGTTGAGCGATCTCACACGGCACGATAGGATGAACGATGCCACAGGGGAGAAAATGGCAAATAGGCTGCTCGAATGTGCACAAGGCACCCGGGCGGTCACAACTTAGCAAAAATGATATGAGCGCCCTCGAACGAAACGACCCGAACCGAACGCACCCGATCAGGTGACCTCACATGGCGCGACATGGCATGCTCGACCGAACGATGCCACAAGGGAGAAAACGGCAAACGGGCCACCCGAGCGTGCACAAGGCACCCGGGCAGTCACAACTTAGCAAAACTGATGCGGGCGCCCTCGAACAAAATGACCCGACATGAACACGGTCGGTCGGACAACCTTATCACACAGCGTGACACGGCGTGCCCGACCGAATGATGCCACAAGGGAGAAAATGACAAACGGGCCGCCCGAACGTGCACAAGGCACCCGGGCGGTCACAACTTAGCAAAACTAATACGGGCACCCTCGAACAAAATGACCCAACTCGAACGCACTCGATCGAGCCGCGACCTCACACGACGCGACACAACGCACCCGAACGAACGATGCCACAAGGGAGAAAACGAAAAACGGGCCACTCGAACATGCACAAGGCACCCGGGCGGTCACAACTTAGCAAAACTGTTACGCAGACGCCCTCGAACGAAATGGCCTGGCTCAAACGCGCCCGGTCAAGCGACCTCACACGACGTGACACGAAGAACGATGCCACAGGGAGAAAACGGAAAATGGGCCGCCTGAACGTGCACAAGGCACCTGGGTGGTCACAACTTAGCAAAACTGATACGGGCGCCCTCAAACAAAACGGCCCGACCCGAACGCGCCCCGTCGGGTGACCTCACACGACGCGACACGGCGTGCCTGAACAAACGATGCCACAACGGAGCAAATGGAAAACGGGCCACCTGAATGTACACAAGGTACCCGGGCAGTCAAAACTTAGCAAAACTTATACGGGTGCCCTCGAACGAAACAGCCCGACCTGAACGCGCTCGGTCGGGCGACTTCACACTGCACGACATGACGCACCCGACCGAACGATGCCACAAGGGAGAAAACGGAAAACAAGCCGCCAGAACGTGCACAAGCTAGCACCCGGGTGGTCACAGCTTAGAAAAACTGATATGGGCACCCTCAAACGAAACTACCCGACCCGAACGCGCCCAGTTGGGCGACCTCACACGGCGTGACACGACGCGCCCAAACGAACGATGCCACAAGGGAGCAAATGAAAAATAGGGCACCTGAACGTGCACAAGGCACCGAGGCGGTCACAACTTAGGGGTTAGAAATTAGGGGCTAATGGGGTTAGGTTTTAGGGGGTTAGATGGGTTAGGGGTCGGGAATTAAGGTTTAAGGGGTTAGGGTTAAGGGTTTAATGGTTTAGGGTTTAAGGGGTTAGGGTTAATGGTTTATAGGTTTAGGGTTTAGGAGGTGAAATGGGTTAGGGGTTTACTAGGGGTTTAGGGGGTTAAATGGGTTAGGGGTTAAGGGTTTAGGGGTTAGGGGTTAAGGGTTTAGAGGTTTATGGTTTAGGGGTTAAACCATAAACTAAGATGGTTTAAAGGATAAGCTTGAATTAGAATGTAGCAGTGTTGAAACAACTAAAATTTGTCCCAAACAAATAATTGATAATGCGAAACCTTCTTCTGTACCAATCAAGCAAGACTACATTCATGTGAGAGAAAGAAGAGGCCAAGCGACTGATAGGCATAGCCTGGAAGATAGGGTATGGTTCCCTATTTTTGATGAAATATTTGATCTAAATTTTCTCTATTGAAGATTAACCATTTTAACCTTGCCAACAAGGTGGAGTTAACCCAATCGTAGGTCCCAATATGTCATGATATATATTAACTCTAGATATATATGAGAAGGAATAATAAAGACATAGATTGATGGAGGTGGCGAGACAAGGGGAGTCATAAGGGAGAGATGGAGACAAACTAAAGGAGAGGGGAGAGAAGGAATGGAGAGAGAGAGAGGGAGAGGAGTGAGAGAGGTAGAGAAGGGTAAGAGAGGGAGATAGTGACACAAATATTGAAGGGGGCCAGAAAGAAGGATAGAGGGAGGGATATAGTGAGAGGATTGGAGGGTAGAGAGAGGGAGATTGGGGAAGAGAGAGGGAGGTATAAGGAGAGAAAGGGACAGAGAAGAAGGACAAGAGATAGGACTTAAGAGAGAGGAACCAGTATCATAGAAGAAAGAATATGTGACCAAATTACTCTATATGGAGATGGGAGATAGGGGCACCCTACCTACCTACTAAATGTCTAAACCAAATGTGGTGTAAACGTCTGTAATGGTGGTCGATTATACGAGGAGAGGATTTTATGAGGAGGCACTGGATTTTAAGGCGGTCACAATTTAGCATTTTTTATATGACCACCCTCACACGACCCAACCCAACCCGACCCGACCCGCCCGAACGTGTTTCCTTGGGCGGCCTCATGACATGACACGACCTGACCTGACCAGACCCGACCCGACCCGCCCGAACGTGTTTCCTTGGGTGCCCTCACAATATGGCATGACCCGACTTGACCTGAACCGAACGGGTTTCCCTGGGCGGCATCAGTACATGACTTGACCCGACCCACCCGAATGCGTAATTTCCCTGGGCGCCCTCATGACACAGCCCGACACGACCTGACCCGGTCGGACATGTTCCTTGGGCGCCCTCACATGACCCAACCTAACCCGACCCTCTCGAACATGTTTTCCTGGGTGCCCTCACGGAACAACACGAACCGACCCGACCCGACCCGAACGCATTTCCTTGGGCGACATCACACGACCCAACTCGACCGGACCCACCTGAACGTCGAAGGCACGAGGGAGAAAATGAAAAATGGGTCACATGAACATGCACAAGGTACATGGGCGGTCACAACTTAGCATTTTTTATACGACCTCCCTCACACGATTTGACCTGAACGAGTTTCTTGTGGCGTGCCCCTCACATGGCACGACGCTACCCGCCCGAACAAAGGGCGCACAAGGGAGGAAACGGAAAAGGGATCGCACAAACATGCAAAAGCAACATGGGTGGTCACAACTTATAATTTTTGATACGAAGACCCTCATACGACCCAACCCGACCTGATTCGACCCACCCGAACGTGTTTCCTTGGGCAACCTCACACGACACGACCCGGTTGAGCGACCTCACACGGCGTGACACGATGAACGATGCCACAGGGGAAAAACGGAAAATGGGCTGCCCGAACGTGCACAAGGCACCCGGGCGGTCACAACTTAGCAAAAATAATACGGGTGCCCTCGAATGAAACGACCCGACTTGAATGCGCCTGGTTGGGCGACCCCACACAGCGCGACACGGTGCGCCCGACCGAATGATGCCACAAGAGAGAAAATGGAAAACAGGTCGCCCAAACGTGCACAAGGCACCTGGGCAGTCACAACTTAGAAAAACTGATATGGGCGCCCTCGAACGAAACGACCCGACCCGAACGCGCCTGGTCGGGCGACCTCACACGGTGCGACACAGCGCGCCTGAACGAATGATGCCACAAGGGAGAAAATGACAAACGGGCCACCCGAACGTGCACAAGGCACTCGGGTGGTCACAACTTTGCAAAACTGATACGGGCGCCCTCGAATGAAATAGGCCGACCCGAACGTGCCCGGTTGGGCGACCTCACATGGTGCGACACGACGCGCCTGAACGAACGATGCCACACGGGAGAAAATAGAAAATGGTCCACCCAAACGTGCACAAGGCACTCGGGCGGTCACAACTTACCAAAACTGATACGGGCGCCCTCGAACGAATCGGCCCGACCCGAATGTGCCTGGTTGGGCTCCCTCACACAGCGCACCCGACCGAATGATGCCACAAGGGAGCAAACAAAAAAAGGGCCACCCAAACGTGCACAAGGCACCCGAAAGGTCACAACTTAGCAAAACTGATACGGGCGCCCTCGAACGAAATGGCCCGACCGGACTCGAACGCGCCCGGTCGGGTGACCTCACACGGCGTCGGCGTGACACAACGCGCCCGATCGAACGATACCACAAGGGATAAAATGAAAAACAGGCCACTTGAACGTGCACAAGGCACCCGAGCATTCACAACTTAGCAAAATTGATACGGGCGCCCTCGAACGAAACGGCCCAACCCGAATGCGCCCGGTCGGGCGACCTGATCACAAGGCACGACATGGCGCCTGAATGAACGATGCCACATGGGAGAAAATGGAAAACGGGCTGCCCAAATGTGCACAATGCACTCGGGCGGTCACAACTTAGCAAAACTAATACGGGCGCCCTCGAACGAAACGGGCCGACCCGAACGTGCCTGGTCGAGTGATCTCACACGGCGCGACACGACACGCCTGACCGAACGATGCCACATGGGAGAAAATGGCAAACGAGCCGCCCGAACATGCACAAGGCACTCGGGCGGTCACAACTTAGCAAAACTGATACGGGCTCCCTCAAACAAAACGGCCCGACCCGACCCGAACGCGCCTGGTCAGGTGACCTCGCACGGCACGACACGGCTCGCCCGACTGAACGATGCCACAAGGGAGAAAATGGAAAACGGTCCGCTCGAATGTGCACAAGGCACTCGGGCGGTCACAATTTAGTAAAACTGATACGGGCACCCTCGAATGAAATGGCCCGACCCGAACGCGCCCGGTCGGGCGACCTGATCACAAGGCGCAACACGGCGCACCCGACCGAACGATGCCACATGGGAGCAAATGAAAAATGGGCAGCCCGAACATGCACAATGCACCCTAGCGGTCACAACTTAGCAAAACTGATACGGGTGCCCTCGAATGAAACAGGCCGACCCGAACGCGCCCGGTCGGGTGACCTCACATGGTGCAACACGGCGCACCCGGCGGAGCAAACGCACGGGGAGAAAAACGGTCGCAGACCGCGAATGTTGCACGAGCACCGGGGAAGGTCACAACTTAGAAAAACTGATACGGGCTCCCTTGAACGAATCGACCTGAGCTAAACGCGCCTGGTTGGGCGCCCTCACATGGCGTGCCCGACCGAACGATGCCACAAGGGAGAAAACGGCAAACAGGCCACCCGAACATGCAAAAGGCACTCGGGTGGTCACAACTTAGCAAAACTGATACGGGCGCCCTCGAACGAAACGACCCAACCCGACCCGAACGCTCACATGGCACGACACAGTGCACCTGACTGAACGATGCCACAAGGGAGAAAATGACAAACGGGCCACTCGAACGTGCACAAGGCACCCGGGCGGTCACAACTTAGAAAAAATAATACGGGCGCCCTCGAATGAGTCGACCCGACCCGAACGCGCCTGGTCGGGCGCCCTCACACGGTGCGACATGATGCGCCTTACCGAACGATGCCACAAGTGAGAAAACGACAAAAAGGCCGCCCGAACGTGCACAAGCTGGCACCCGGGTGGTCACAACATAGCAAAACTGATACGGATGCCCTCGAACGAAACGGCCAGACTCGACCCAAACGCGCCTGGTCGGGCGAACTCACATGGCGCACCCGACCAAACGATGCCACAAGGGAGAAAACGGCAAACGGGCCACCCGAACGTGCACAAGGGACCAGGGCGGTCACAACTTAGAAAAATTGATACGGGTGCCCTCGAATGAAACGACCTGACTTGAACGCTCCTGGTCGGGTGACCCCACATGGCACGACACGACGCGCCCGAACGAATGATGCCACAAGGGAGAAAACGACAAACGGGCCACCTGAATGTGCACAAAGCACCCGGGCGGTCACAACTTAGCAAAACTGATACGGGCGCCCTCGAACGAAACGACCCGACCCTACCCGAACGCGCCCGATCGGGCGACCTCACACGGCATGACACGACGCACCCAACCGAATGATGCCACAAGGGAGCAAATGGAAAACGGGCCACCCGAATGTGCACAAGGCACCCGGGTGGTCACAACTTAGCAAAATTGATATGGGCGCCCTCGAACGAAATGGCCCGACCTGAACACGCCTGGTCGGGCGACCTCACATGGTGCGTCCGACCGAACAATGCCACAAGTGAGCAAATAGAAAACGGGCCACCCGAACGTGCACAAGGCACCCGGGCAGTTACAACTTAGTAAAACTAATACGAGCGCCGTCGAACGAAATGGCCCAACTCGAACGCGCCCGGTCGGGCGACCTCACATAGTGCGACATGGCGCGCGGGCCAGGCGATGCCCTGAGAAGCGACAAACGGGCCGCCGGCGAATGTGCATAAGGCACCCGGTACATCACAACTTAGCAAAGCGTGCCATCGGCCCATCGGCTCGTCGGCAGGAACTCGGGCGTGCGCCGGTCGGGCGCCCTCGCACGGCGCGACACGGTGTGCACAGGCAGATTGTGCCACAAGTGAAAACGAGAGAAACGAGAAAATAGGCCACCATACGTGCACAGGTTAGCCTGCCGAGGGGCGGTCACAACATATTAAAACTAATACGGGCGCCCTTGAACGAAACGGCCCAACCCGACCCGAACGCGCCCAGTCGGGTGACCTCTCACGGTGCGACACGGTGTGCTCGACCGAACGATGCTACAAGGGAGAAAACGAAAAACAGGCCGCCCGAACGTGCACAAGGGACTCGGGCGGTCACAACTTAGCAAAACTGATACGGGCACCCTCGAACGAAACAGCGCGACCCGAACGTGCCCGGTCGGGCGAACTCACACGGCGCGCCCTACCGAACGATGCCACAAGGGAGAAAATGGCAAACGGGCTGCTCGAACGTGCACAAGGCACCCGGGTGGTCACAAATTAGCAAAACTGATAACCCTCGAATGAAATGGCCCGAACAGAATGCGCCCGGTCGGGCGACCTCACATGGTGGGACACGGCGCGCCCAACCCAACGATGCCACAACTAGGGAGAAAACAGAAAACGGGCCGCCTGAATGTGCAGAAGGCACTCAGGCGGTCACAACTTAGCAAAACTGATACGGGCGCCCTCGAAAAAAACGACCCAACCCAAACGCGCCCAGTCGGGCGACCTCACACAACGCGCCTGACCAAACGATGCCACAAGGGAGAAAATGGCAAATGGGCCGCCCGAACATGCACAAGGCACCCAGGTGGTAACAACTTAGCAAAAATGATACGGGCGCCCTCGAACGAAATGACACGACTCGAACGCGCCTAGTCGGGCGACCTCACACAGCGCAACACGACGTGCCCAAACGAATGATGCCACAAGGGAGCAAACGGAAAACGGGCCGCTCGAATGTGCACAAGGCACCCGGGTGGTCACAACTTAGCAAAACTGATACGGCCACCCTCGAACGAAACGACCCGACCCCAATGTGCTTGGTCGGGCGCCCTCACATGGCACGCCCGACTGAACGATGCCACAAGGGAAAAAATAGAAAACGGGCCGCCCGAACGTGCACAAGGCACCCGAGCGGTCACAACTTAGCAAAACTGATACGGGCGCCCTCGAACGAAACGGCCGAGCACGAGCCGCGGCCGGGGGCGACCTCACACGGTCTGCGACACGGCGTGCCGAGCCGAATGATGCCACAAGGGAGCAAGCAGCAGTAGCACGACGTGCACAAGGCACCGGGCGGTCACGACTTAGCAAAGGCGAAATGCGGGTGCCCTCTGACCAAACGGCGAAACGGCCCGGCACGAATGCGCCGGTCGGTGACACTCCAACAAACGGGTTGCACGAACGTGCACAAGGCACACAAGCAGTGACAACTTAGCATTTTTTATACAACCTCCCTTAGACGATCCAACTCAAACATGTTTCCTGTGGTGCCCTTAAATGGCATGACTCGACCCGACCCGCCCGAACGAAGGGCACACGAGGGAGAAAATGGAAAAGGGATCGCACAAACATGCACAAGAAACATTAGTGGTCACAACTTAGCATTTTTGATACAACCACCCTCACATGACCCAACCCAACTCGGCAGAGCCCGATGCGCAGAATGTGTTTCCTTAGGGGCACCGTCACAATAGCACGGCAGAGCGACCCGACCCGAACGTGTTTCCTTGGGCGGCATCACACGACTTGACCCGACCCACCCGAACGTGTTTTCCTGGGCTCCCTCGTGACACGGCCCGACACGACCTGACCCAGTCGAACATGTTCCTTGGGCGCCCTCACATGACCTGACCTAACCCAACCCTCTCGAACATGTTTCCTTGGGTGCCCTCACGGTACAAAATGACCCAACTAGACCCGACTCGAATGAATTTCCTTAGGCGACATCACACAACCCAACCTGACCTGACCCGCCTGAATGTCGAAAGCACGAGGGATAAAATGACAAATGGGTTGCATTAACATGCACAAGGTACACTTGTGGTCACAACTTAGAATTTTTGATACGGATCGACCTCCCTCACACGATTTGATCCGAAAGAGTTTCCTGTGGTGGAATACCGACACTTATCTCCAAATGTCGCAATAATGAAACTCAAGCCTCATCATATCATGTATGACACCCTATAAGGAGTGGTATTGAAAATATGAAGAATATGACATAGGGGATGACTATCTAGAAGATGACTCTACCACTAGGATAATTAGTCAAGGTAAATTTGACTAGTTATACTAAAGGATTGTTGGAGTAGAAAATTGTCATGGGTACCACATATTTTTGAGGTAGCTAGGAATCTAATATTTATAAGTCAAATGGGTGATGCAATAATGCATATCATATTTAAGAAGGATTCATGTAAGATGATTCGTCGTGTGATGGTGTTGATAAGAGGTGTTCAGATTGGCATATTATACAAGTTGTAAGGGCATATTGACCAAAATGGTTGCAATAGTGAAAATGTTCATAAAAATTATGGGTCAACCCTCTTGTTTAGTCAACAAGACCAGGTTGTAGCATTAAAAGATGTGACACAATGGAGAGAAAATAATTTGAGTTATGCAAAGCAAAGGTATGATTAAAGTTTTGTATAGTAACTCTCTAAGAGTCGCTTTATGTGAATATTGTATTTATGGGAAACAAAATCGTGTTAAATTCCCATTTGGTACTACAAGGGTAGAGAGAATTATGGAGTTAATTAATAGTAATGTATTTGGGATAGTACCAATGCAATGAATAGGTCTATCCATATATTATGTTTTCTTTATTGATAATTTCTCCAAGATGACATGGATATATTTCCTAAGGAAGAGGTCTAAGGTTTTCAATAAATTTCAAGAGTTCAAATCTCTTATGGAGAACCAAATAGATAGAAAGGTAAAGGTTATGATAATCGATAACAAAAGTGAATTATATGGTAAATAATTTAAGACACTTTTTATTTCGGTATTGCGACACTTTTGAAAACACGTCGAAAAAGCGACGTTTTTCAAATAAACGTCGGTCTTGCGACGTTGGGCTTCAAAACGTTGCAAGAACGACATTTATTTGAGAAACGTCGCTTTTCCGACGTTTTCTCTAAAGCATCGTAATACTGACGAATGTGTAATAGGCATCGCAATTTCAACGTTTCGTCCCATAAATGTCGTAAGATCGACGAAAAGTTTAAAACATCGCATTTCCGATGACAAACATAAACGTCGCAAAAGAGACGATGTCCCTAAACATCGGTATAGCGACGGTTTGTGGCGGGATTTGAAAAATTGATATAAATTGGGGAAATTTCCGACAATACGACAAAAGTGTCGGAATTTCCGCCAAATGTACTAGTGGCGTAGCCAGCAGAACCTCCATGCCACCGCAGAGGTTGCAGATGAAGCAATCGCAGCGAAACTTCTAGTGAAATGAGGAATCCGTTAGGATTACCATGGTATTACCTCGATACGTTCCCGCCCAACTCACCACCGTAGATCCCAAGAAATACGATCTAATGGTGATTGAGCCGACAGGTGGCGAACTGTGGCGGTGCCATACAGTGCCAATTCAATAGACGAGTACAGATGTAAGGTTAAAAGATAAGAATAGTACCCGAGGATATCCAGTTTGATTTAGCCAGAAAACCCTTAAGATAGGATTAATAACATACATAAGTGATCATGGTATGTGAATTAATAAGCGGGGTTATCAACGAGATCATGTGAAAGGCTCCGATGATGTTAAACAACAACCTTTACGTGGATACGTTACCCTATGCATTTCAATGCAGCATAAAGATGTATAATTAAACAAATATGTTAACATATACGCGTATAGAAAAATATTGAATCATAGTGCAAAAATATTTAGGGATTTATATGAATACATTTATATATATGTAGTACAGTCATATGTTCGACATAGGTAAGAGTTAAAAAAAAAATTATGTTGAATGTTACAAGTGGTATTAGAGCAGCGTTCGCACACTAGGACCCTAGAGGTCACCTAACATGATAATTGTGTGTATAAATGATGCACAAAACAAAAATAATAATATTGCAGAGGACGATATGAGAAGGGGATTGACACAACAAACACCTCGGAATACTGGGGAACCTACACCTCAACCACAACCAGAAATGAATCATGAAATGTGGATTCAATTGAGTGCGAATCAACACCAGCAGACCAATAGACTGATGGAGGAGCATCAACACCAGACTAGTATACTATTAAGCACTGTGCAGAAGTTGCAGGAAGAGATGGTCCAAGTAAGGAGTGACAATGAACAAGAAAAGGATACTTAAGAGCCTTTCGGACAGACAGAATCAGGGGGTGTTACAACCTAGTCCCGATAGGGACATGTAGGAAGATAACGAATGATAAGCCAAGGACAAAACCACTGACAGAATGGACAGAAGTCATTCACAGTGAAGCAATAGGAACATAAACTACAATTAGGCTGAGTCTGGTAATGTGTCGGATCAACAAGAAATTAAGAAGCAAAAGGTGGAACTATAAGGAAAATTCAGGAAGCTAAACCACCTACGTTTGATGAAGAAGCTGAAGAGGTGGCTGAAGCCTGGCTGATTAATATGAACAAGTACTTCCAATTCTACGAGTACAGTAGCAACCTTAAAGCCAGATTGGCCATTTATCAGTTGAGAGAAAAGGCCACCTTGTGGTGGGAGGAGGTAAAGAACGTTCACAGCATTGAAGATCAAGATGTGACATGGGATTTGTTCCAGCAATATTTCAAAGACAAGTACTTAACAAAACATTTCTATGATGAAAATTCCAAATAATTTTACGATTTAAAGCTGGGTCAAATAACAAAGGATGAGTACATAACCAAGTTCACTTCCCTACTAAGATATGTTCCATATCTAAGGGAAGAAAAGGCTAAGGTTCAACGGTTTTTAAGCCGTCTGCCAACCCACATGAAGGAATGAATTGAATTTGTGAATTCAAGGACCATGGATGAAGCAATTCAGAAAGCTAGAATGTGCTATCAGTAGTCCAAAGCGAATGGAGAATTGGGCAAAAATTGGTAGCCTAGAAAAGGATAGAAAAACAGTTCCAGTTTCAAAAGAGCTAGAAACAGTAACTTCAATAATTATTCATGAAATACAGTACGCAAACAGTTTCATAGAAATCATCAAAGAACCAGATGGCCTAACGAAGAGAGGACTACAGAGGCTTCCAGCAAACTTGAGCAAGGACAAGTTCCCAAACCACCTTTGCAGTGTTGGGGGTGTGGCGAGGCGCATTATTATAAAAAATTCCCATAGCGAGGGAGAAGTGAAACAGTGGCTAATATGCAAGAAGATTCTACAGTGGGAGATGTAGCCTGAAATATACCCAGAATCAATGCAGTGTTGGAACATCGTCAGGCGGATTATCAATGAACGATGATAGAGTTGGAAGGTAAGCTACTCTCACAGTCTGTTTCTATTTTGGTTGACCCAGGTGCAAGTTTAAGTTATGTAAACTCCAAAATAGTAGAAGTATGTAAATCAAAAATTCAAAAATTCAAAAATCCTTGGTTGGTACAGCTAGCCACAAGTGCAAAAATAAAGGTAAGCACCAAAATTCCAAACTGTACATTGGAAATTGGAGATCAGTAGTTAAACGTGGACCTGAACATACTGCCATTAGGATCCTATGATGTATTGTTGAGCATGTATTAGCTGGAGAAGAATTGGAATTTGGTGGATTGTAAATAAAATATTATATATTATAGAATGCAAGATGGAACACGCAAAGAGATTTAGGGAATCAAGAAACCACTACAGCTGCGTCCTATTACAACGTCTCAAATGAATAAATTTATGAGGAAAGGATGTCAGATTTATGCCATCCAAGTGGGTTATGCCAACTCCAAGGAGAAGACTCCTATGATGGAAAACATATCAGTAGTACAAGAATTCACAGATGTATTTCCAGAAGATGTACCAAGATTACCCCCAAGAAGAGATATTGATTTCACCATTGAGTTAATACCAGGAGCATCACTAGTTTCAAGGGCTCCTTACAGAATGAGTATTCTGGAGCTAACTGAATAAAAAATGCAATTGCAAGAGCTGCTGGACAAAGGGTACATTCACCTGAGTGTGTCCCCTTGGGGAGCACCAGTGTTGTTCGTAAAGAAGAAGGATGGAACCGTGTGGATGTGCATGGATTATAGACAGCTCAATAAATTGACAGTCAAAAACAAATATCCTTTACCTCAAATTGATGACTTGTTTGATCAGGTGAAGGGGGCCACAGTATTCTCAAAAATAGACTTAAGGTCTGGATATCACTAGATCCAGATTAAAGATGAGGATATTCACAAGACTACTTTCTGTACCAGGTATGGGCATTATGAGTTTGTGGTACTACCCTTCGGTCTAACTAATGCACCAGAAACGTTTATGAGGTTGATGAAAAATATATTCCACCCTTTCTTGGATAAATTTGTGCGAATATTTATTGACGATATTTTAATTTATTCCAAGAATCAAGAAAAGCATAAGGAGCACCTAAGAATAGTATTGGAAATGTTAAGAAAACACTAGCTGTACACCAAGTTCAACAAATGTGATTTCTTCAAAGAAAAAACCTAGTACTTGGGCCATGTTATTTCAGCTGAGGGGATAGCAATTGATCCAGAGAAGATTAAGACAATTATGGAATGGAGAATTCTCCAAAATGTGGTAGATATCCAATCCTTTATGGGATTGGTTGGGTATTACCAACGGTTCATTGAAGGGTTCTCCAGAATTTCTTTTCCAATCACCTCCTTGTAGAGAAAGGGAAAAGTAGTTAAGTGGACTAGTGAATGCCAAAATAATTTTGAAAGGTGAGGGTATCCGACCCCAAAAAATAATTTGAGGTTTGTACAGATGCCTGAAGGAAGGGGTTGGGGCTGTTTTATCGCAAAAAGGAAAGGTGGTTTCCTATGAATCCATGAATTTAAAAGAGCATGAGCAAAGATAGTCAGCCTATGACCTGGAGCTAACAACAGTAGTACATGCACTCCAGGTATGGAGACACTACCTACTGGGAAAGAGGATTGTATTAAAAACTGACCACAGTAGCCTAACCAGCTACTTTAAGCAAGCTGGTCTAAACTCTCGACAGGCAAGATGGAAGGCCTTCCTAAGTGAATTTGACATTGATATTTAGCATATGAAGGGTAAAGAAAACCATGTGGCGGACACTTTAAGCAAAAAAATGCATTGTGTTTATGAACTTTGCTATAACTAGCTTGAATGAAAATTTCTAGATCAAGTAAAAGAGGAAGCTCAGAAGGATCCTGAATACCAATTTTTATGGCAACAAATGGAGGAGGCCAGAAAGCAAGAAAAACACTCTGATTATGGAGTTAGCAAAGAACAGTTGTTACCCTTTAAAGAAAAGATATATATACCGAATCGAATGGATCTAAAGGAGATTATCATGAATGAATATCACTGTAGAAATTATTCAAGACACCCAGGATACCAGAAAATGTTGACCACAATTTGAAAATTTTATTTCTGGCCTGGTATGTGAAAAATTATTGTTGAATATTTAAACAAATGTTTGGAGTGTCAACAGGTTAAGGTGGAGCATCGACATCCAGCTGGATTGTTGCAGCCCATACTAGTACCTAAATGGAAATGGGAGGTCATATCCCTAGACTTCATTACTGGGTTACCACGATCGAAAAGACACAATGACTCCATTATGGTGGTGATTGATAGAATGAGTAAAGCATCACATTTTGTACCTGTACAATCTACTTACAAAACTGTACAGATAGCTAACATTTTTATGAGAGAAATCTTCAGAGTGCATGGTGTTGAGTCTCAAAAGTGTTTTCCATATTCATACATATTTCCATTATGTCATAACCATTTAGCTCTTATTTCATAAGCCATTTGACCTAAAACCCTACATCAAGTAACCATTTTCATAAATATATGGGTTAGGATCCTTGTTTTCCAAAGTTATTTATTTTATGTATTTTAAGTGAATTTATGATTAGAAACTAGAAAACTAACATAGTTTCATATATATATATATATATGTGTGTGTGTGTGTGTGTGTGTTATGAGTTTTGTGACATGTGTAGGTCAAAAGGAGACTTCTAGAAGACCCTTATGTGGCACTCTAAGGCCAAATTCAAATTTGGTTGGAGAAGATCATGGGATCAAGAGGATGTGTCTCATTTCCTTGTTGTATTGAAACTCTAAGAGTATATGTGTCTCATTTCTTAGTTGTGTTGAAACTCTAGAAAGACATGTGTCTTATCATTTCCTATTTTGATTGTATCTCTAGAGATGGAGGAAGATATTCATAGACTCCCATTAATGAAATAACTCCTCATATTTTGTATAAATAGGAGAAGCTTTCTCCTATCATGGGTAATGAAAAGGTAATGAAAAGTAGTGAAAATAGGAAAATGAGAGAAAGGAATAGAGAGTCTTTTGTAACAAAGCTTAAAATGGAATGAGATGTAGATTTGTGAGGTTTTCAATAAATAAATTCAGTTCTTTGATGCTGTTTTGATTACAACTTTAAGGAGCTGAAGGATTTCACCAAATTGGTAATAGAGGGCCCCTGCTATCCAAGGAGGCTTCTACATGCTTTCTAGATAAGTAGCTTTTAATTCATGTCTTGCATTATTTGTTTAATTAAAAGATCCTCATTATCTTACAATCATTCTTTTTCTTAAAACGCTCTTCCAACATATCATGATTAGATGAAAGAGATTTGGTTGTATTATGTTGAGTTAATTAGCATTTTCTGTTTTGCAATTAGATTAAAAGATCCTCATTATCTTACAATCATTCTTTTTCTTAAAACACTCTTCCAACATATCATGATTAGATGAAAGATATTTGGTTGTATTATGTTGAGTTAATTAGCATTTTCTGTTTTGCAATTAGATTAAAAGATCCTCATTATCTTTCAATCATTCTTTTTCTTAAAATGCTCTTCCAACATATCATTATTAGATGAAAAAGATTTGGTTGTATTATGTTGAGTTAATTAGCATTTTTAGTTGCAATTCCTTTCGTTAATTATCACAGTTAGACTTACTCTAATAAACTCTTCCAAAATATCATTATGATGAATAAGGCATAACTGTGGTATTGTAGGTTTTAGTTGTTTGTTTACACTAAGTGGCATAGCCATTCTTACTCTTACAAAGCTCTTCCAAAATATCATAACAATGAGTAAGAAATAGTTGTGGTGTCTTAGATTTTAATTGTATTTGCTTTCATTTTTACGTTTATGTTCAATTGCATTGGATAATACAGCCAGGACTGTTTTACAAACTCTTCCAAAATATCATTCATCATGAACAAGATGGGCTGTAGAATTCCATAGACTAGTTGCATGTTAATTTAGTTAGAGCACTCCGGAGGTAGATTACATTTAGTTCAGTTCTGTCATTTCATTTCATTTTTAAGTTTGATAGAAGATCCTCATTGCATTAAAATAAAAACAATAAGAAAAACACATACAACGAAGAAAGGAAGAGGTCACTTAAGCACATATAGTGCACCACACTTCATCAGTTTACTAGCCCTGGTTGATAATTTATGTTAGCAATTTAGGACGCTAAATTGACTACACACATGGTATTCCAAAGAGTGTCATTTCAGACAGGGATGTGAAGTTTACTTCAACATTCTAGAAAACCTTGTTCACAGGTCTGGGGGCCCAAATAAATTTCAGCACTGCTTATTATCCTCAGACGGATGGACAAACTGAGCGGGTAAACCAAGTCTTGGAGGAAATGTTGCGCATGTATGTAATGAAAAAACCAACAAAATGGAAAGAGTATTTACACTTAGTATAATTTTCCTACAAAATGGTTATCACGAGTCTCTTAAGATGAGTCCTTTCGAAGCTCTATATGGAAGGAAATGTCGCACACCCATTAATTGGAGCAGCCCCGAGACTAAGTTGATGCTTGGAAAAGAAATGATGGCTGAGATGGAATCGGAGGTAAGAAACATCAGGAAAAACCTAAGAGCTGCTCAAGATTGAAAGAAGACATAAACTAACAAAAAAGGACTTATACAGAATTTTAGGTGGGCGATCATGTGTATGTAAGGATAAAACCAAAGAGAAGCACCTTAAGTAGAGCCTCTTGTGCCAAGTTGGCTCCCAGGTTCTGTGGACCTTTCCAGATATTGTAAAGGGTGGGGCTTGTGGCATATCATTGGTTTTATCCAGTCATATTCGAGTACACAATGTGTTTCATGTGTCCCTACTGAAGCGATACGTGCATGATTTGAAGCATGTAATCCATTGGCAGAGCATTCA
Source organism: Pinus albicaulis (assembly GCA_034641835.2). Lineage (NCBI taxonomy): Eukaryota > Viridiplantae > Streptophyta > Pinopsida > Pinales > Pinaceae > Pinus > Pinus albicaulis. Next base: position 633,401,381 of record CM076569.1, read on the forward strand.
AGTGGGAAAAGATTAGGAAATCCTAACTTGAAACATAAATTTTTTTATGAGAATTTAACTAAAATTTTGTTGATTGTAGGTAGAGCCAGACGATGAGTTTCTGGTCGAACCTCAACATATACTCGACCGGAGAGAAATCATGCTTCGGAAGCGAGTCATCACCCAGGTTATAGTGCAGTGGAAGCACTTCAGCTCGGATGAGGCTACCTGGGAAGACAAAGTATTTGTACGTGAGGCCTATCCGGAATTATTTGCTGAGCTAGAGTGAAACACCGAGGATGGTGTTTACTTCCAGGGGGGAAGTTGTGACAACTGGCTTAAGTGTTATCTAGTTGTTTAATTGGTATTCTGTCATTTTAATTATTATTTTGAAGAAACTGAAACAATTGTTTTTCTGGAGAAATATTATTTGAAAAACATTAATTAATTTTTTTTGTTGGAAATAAAATTAGTTATGGAAAAGGGGTTCCATAAAAGTAAAAGATTGATGGTAAAAAGAATTCCAAGAACTGAGAGGTAGTTGGACAATTTTGGACAATTAACTTTTCCTCTGAGGATAAAAGGTACATACCAGTGAGGAAAAGGGGTTATGTTCAGTAACAAAGGGGAAGGAGAGTGAAGAATTCCTGCACTGGTAGAGACCAGTGGAATCACTCGGGTTTTCTTGTAGATTTATGGAAAGAATACTGGACTTGGGGTCCTGAAGTATCTCTCAAATCATCTCTGTCAACCTATAATTCTCAGGTGTGGAGCACGGGGGAAGATGAGAACATGATTTCCTCTCTTAAGGTTGGGAGGACAACATCAGCAAAGCCAAGAAACGAGATAAGTAAACAATATTTTTTTTTACTGCAAATATGGTCGACAGACACCTTCATTATAGGAGAATAGAAAATCAATTTGTGTCGGAAAAAGAAATTGTAAACTGTTTTTATCTTGTAAAGGGCATATCTGAGAATGAAATGGAAAATTATGTTTTAATCATAGAACTGTTAAGTGTAAATACTATGTAAGATATTTTTTTTTAAAAGATATGTTGTGGAAAGATTCTCTCTAACAGAATAAAGGGGTCGAGGTTGAAGTAAAATATTAAACCATTAATTAGAAAAGTACTTCTCTCAACAAGGATGAAAAATAGAATTGAGGGTGAACTGTTAACTCAGGGTCTAGGGTGGAGACCCTAGACCCCAGAATCTGTTTGTTTGCCTAAACCAAAACTGAACTATGCACAGACATAATTAAGATGGTCCGGACATCGAGCTAACTGTAAAGAAGGAATACGAAACTCCAACGTTTCTAGAATAAAAGAACAGTTACTAATGAAAACAAAAAATCCATCTTTTCCATATGTGTTTAGCAGGAGAAATTCTGAGAATAATAAGTGAAGTTAAATTGCAGCAAGAATTAACATTCCAGAAAGATAAAATACCATTAATTCCTGTAGAGTAAACAAAGTATAGGACTGGAGTTCCGAAAATATAAATACATTCAATTCCTGTAAAGATTACACTTTAAATATACATATACAAAGGAAACTACAACAGAATATGCTAATAAAATGTGTGGCCCATGGGAACGACAAAAATTCAAACCCAGAACTTCTCGGAGGATATCAAATTCAGAGACCAAATCAAACTTAAGGATCCTAGTAGTTCAACCCAAAACACTTTGCGGAACCCTCAGGCTAAACAAATAGACCAAATAGATAAACAGAGGGAGGAACCCATAAAAATGTACAAAGAAGAACAATGATTAACTATGCTCTTGAATATATTAAAAATGATTTAGTGTACATAGAAACAAAAGAACTCCTACACAGTAACTCAGTAGGAAGACCGAGCGAAATTCTTGCTAAAATTACTAAAGTACGCAGAGAGCCAAGAGGGCATCACTCTGCCAAATAGTAAAAGAGTGGGAGACTCTACGGTCGCAAGACCTAGTGAGATCTAGGTGCCCAGGCATGTGCCTAGCCAAAAGTGTTTGGAGGTCTAAGAAGAAACTCACACAGAATACCTGAAAAGGAAGAGGTCTCTAATAAATCTGCATCGAAGAGTAACAGAGAGGAAAGATTGTTGAGTACCCTTGGCCACCGGCTGAGGAGAATACCTACACCAATAAAGCAAGAAATGGGGGTTAAGACAATAACCATAAAACAAATACACAGAATTATAGACAACAATTTTCGGAGAGAGATGGCAGGAGAGTGAACTTGTGTTAAATCGCAACCGCAGGTAGATTTTCCAGAGAAACTCTGTAAAAATGAAAGGAAAGAAGCTTAGGATTAAGGGATAAACCCGTAAACGGAGAAAAAAACAAATAGAAGGTAGAAAATGAAATATTTATACATTTCCATACCTGTTGTGAGGGAAGGGGAAACTTCACCGGGGGTCACTTGCACGCTGGAATGATAAGACGTGCATTGGCCATCCTTCTGAAAGACATTGTAATGCATCTCCAAGAGCAAGATTGGGTATCGAACCCTACATCGAGTTAAACATACAATACAGAGTCCCAAGCATGAAAAACACAAATTAATGACAATATGACCACTCCAGGGAAGTTTTCTTACCGAGCCATGGCGGAGGAGTTGTTTAGTTGGAGCAAGGTGTAGCCGACAAAACCTCCATGTCGCTGCGGAGGTTGCAGATGAGGAATTCACAATAGAACTTCCAGCGAAATGAGGAATCAGTTAGGTTTACCATGGTATTACCCCGATACGTTCCTGCCCAACTCACCACTGTAGATTCCAAGACATCCGATCAAATGGTGATTGAGCTGGCAGGTGGCGAACTATGGCAGTGCCATATGGTGCCAATCTAATAGATGCGTACAGTTGTAAGGTTAAAAGCTAAGAATAGTGTCCAAGGATATCCAGTTTGATTTAGCCGAGCAGTCCTGAAGATAGGATTAATAACATACATAAGCGATCATGGTATGTGAATTAATAAGCAGGGTTATCAACGAGATCACGTGCAAGACTCCAATGATGTTAAACAACAACCTTTACGTGGATACGTGACCTTATGCATTTCAATGAAGCATAAATATGTATAATTAAACAAATATGTTAACATATACACGTATAGAAAAATATTGAATCATAGTGCACAAAGATTTAGGGATTTATATGAATACATTTATATATATGAAGTACAGTCATATGTTCGACATAGGTAAGAGTTAATTTTCTTTTATGTTGAATGTTACATTTTTGGTAAGTTAGGCTATTTTATTAATTCAAAAAAAGAGAAGTTACATATGCTACAGGCGTGGTTGGAAAGCTGTGCTTAGCCAATCCCAGCCTTAGTTACTCAGTTTCGTGGCTGCCTCAGAGGAGGAAACCAGTTCGAACAAAACTTAAGACATAAAATTACAATATGCGCAGTAGCGCCGATGTATCTAAGAAGCAAAAAATATGCAAAAGCATTGATGGTGGCAAGCTTGAAAAAAAACATGGAAGAGTTGTGTGGCTACGTAGGCATCAATCTTCATCTTCATCATCACTGTTGGGGACCTCCTCCTCAATGGGGCAAGTAGGTGCCTGTGCAACCGCTTCCTCCGAATCTGCTAACGAATGCTTGGGTTTGTGGACCGGTGCGCAGAGGATGGGGGACTCCGGGTCTGCCCCGTTAGGGACGCGCATCTAGATGCCATCGAAATCCATCACCAAGACATTTGAGTCATCGTTTTCCTTCTCTTGAACCAGCAGCGGGTCAGTCTTGCGGAGCTGGGGTTGCATCTAGTGAGCGATGGTGGAATTTTGCAGGCCGCACCTACCTCTTTGTGCAGCTTGCACAGGGGTTGCTTCCTCCTATTTGGGATCAGGGCTCTGGCGGGAAAAAATGCTAGAGGAGGAGCCTTCCATTGACTCTAGTCGATTTTCCTCACCATGGTGATAACATTCAGGGAGAGCCCCTCTCTGTCCACCTCAGATGGTTCTCTAGCGTAATCTAGGGGCCATAGCACAATAAGGCAGGGGGAGAAATCAAGGGAGGGATACACAGTAGGGGGACAAGTAGCGCTAGGGCTCGGTGAGTCAGAATGGCTGGGGAAGAGTTGCGTAGAATGGGATGTCACAGCCTAGAGGGGACTGCGCAACGCTGCATTGAGAATAGGGTTACGTGACCTTCTGAAATCAGGGAAGTGCTAGAGCTGAGATAAAAAAACGAAAGGCAGAGGGAAAATATAGTGGGTTGTTTGGGGTTAGGATCTCATCCTATAAAATGGGCTTGGACACATGTGAGGAGGATGGAAATGAGTATGCCTCGTACGTAACTGCGTGCCATGATTGATCGCCTGAGCGGGCTCGAGGGGAGGGGGATGGCTGATATACAGGTTAATCATGATATTATTAATGGTGATAGATGCGGAAGGGTGTCCTGGACAGGGTGACGTAGTTCCCAGCATCTCATCATAATACCTGATTCTGTTAGTCTCATGCGGATGGCTAACAGTTTGAGGATCCGCAGCAGGTAAGGCTCTGCGTAGAAGATCTTCGTTCTTCGGGATGTGTGAGATATGATTCTTAATCGTGTTAGTTATGTCACCCGCATCCAGGGGACCTTCGAGTTTTATTATGAAGATGAGGTTGTTAAATGTTTTCTTTCTTTCATCATCACAAATCACAATTTTGATACTACCATCTTCTTCTACTCGCTGAGAGCTTCCCAATGATATAAATTTCATCTCATTCTAAGCTCTAGTCACAAAGTTGTGCCCACTTGAAAATATTAAGACTTGAGATTCACATTAACATCAGTATGAAACATGTGGCTGACACATGGTATCCCTTAGCCATGTGTCACTCCCACCCTAATCCACGTCCATTGACAACTTGACATATCATTTCCTCACCATATTTTCAATTTTATAAAACATGCATTGTTCAATTCTTCGGTGTTCTAGTATTTCAAGATGTTGATATAGTGTTAACCTTTGATATTCTTATATGGATATATCCTTTGATATGTCAATATACTAATATTTTGATATGTCCGTGTCTCGATACGAAAGTACTGGGATATTAGTGATTTTTCTATAACACCAATTCCTTGCAAATTCCTAATATATAAATAGGTTGGTAGAAAACTCAACATGCCACTGCATTTTCTAACATTCAATCACCACTTGACAAGTGGCAGATGTTGATGTGTCCCATTCCATATGTCATTTCTTATGTGTCCTACATGTCACTCATCTTTTCCTAGCTTTTTTAGTTGCTAAAACTACCGAATCTAGGTGACATGCGTCCTTTCACCTAGCACGACCACATAATTTTTTTTTTGTCATCATGATGTCATTCTTCAGGATTTCCTGGTACTTTGGTACCTTGTACTGTTAGTTGATGTACCCATAAAAAAATTTATCATCATCAAGTGTAAGCCTGTTGACTAGAGTCATGCAATATTGCACAAATCCCAAAAGGAATTTCATGGGACCAAAGGCTAAGGAAGAGACTCCAAATTCAAAATTTTCAATAAAATCTATGATTGACTACATAAATCCATCTTGAGATTCAAAAGTCTTCCACTACTTCGAAAGAAAATCAATACCCTACCTTTAACTAGTCAACTCTAAGCCTTTTACTTATGTTACTAACAAAGTAGAAAGGCTACAAGATGGCTCATATTCAAAGAAACACATATACTTATGCCGCCATAAACATGCCAATCTCACTCCACCGTCATGGTCTACACAATAAATCAACTTGATAGCTTTCATAGAAAAGGAAATATATGTATAGTTTTATAAAACCATTATAGTCAAAGCTAACCTCTCTATTTATGAACATACAACACATAAATGTAACAATTAAGATATGATAAAGGATTCCCTTGTGTAAAGAATTCATATTCACAAAACAAAAGCATATTAACCTTTAAGTAGATTTAACACACTCAGCTCATTTCTTATACATATTTAATAAGAAATTATAATAGCTTTCAACATAAGTACACAACAAATCCATTATATCATTCAAACATGAAGCATGGGAGATCATTGATGTTTTATTTACAAGTAGAGTAATACAATTATTTGTTCCACTAGAACTTGCTGACTTTGAGGGAGGGAAAACCACTCTCCACCCAACTGTAGGCACAACTACACTCTAATTTTCCTTCAGTTGGCCACCCCTGATCTTGGTCCAATGCTTGAATGACGCTTTTCTCAAGTAATTTCAATGAAGGTTCAAATCAGGGTCTATAGATTGAAGGCCAATCTCCTTCACTTACAAGAAACATGAGTACTGCCTTTCCAACATTGAATTTGGATTATTCGCAAAACAAAGCATGGCCACTAAGGGCATGCACAACACAAAAGGAATTTTTTTCACTTCTTCCTTCAGTCCCTTGATGATTCTCCTTCTCTTGAGTGCTTATTTTGCACAATACAACCAAACAATTGATTTCCTCTTAGGCTACTTGACTCAGTCAAAGGCTTCTTCACTGGTTTCCATTCCCAATTCAAATAAGGGTACTCTCATAGGAATAATATGTTGAGATTCAACAAGAAAATTTCAGCACCCACACCTAGTGCGTTAAGGACCTACACTAGGGTGGGGCCCATAGTGCTATTTTTGGTGTGTGTCTATTTTAGTTATCCCTTAATTAAGATGGTCAATAAAATATAATCTATTCTCAATAATAACTTGAAATAGTTAACTGAGAGTGATAAAATCAGTTAGATAGTGGATTTCAAGTTAGAGGTAGTTGGCGAGGCATGCAGAGTAATTCTAGTTGTAACAGAGTTCAAAGTGTAGTGGTGCATTAATTAATCCAGGTTGTAATTAGTTTAACTCAGTTAAGTGAGTCAAACTCAGTTGTGCTAGTTGTAACTGAAGATACACTAGTGAGAGATCAAGTGAATTAAATATTAATTAATTTGCAATTAGTGATCTCACATGAAAATAAGGATTTACTATTATTAGTTGCATGCATGTTAGATCCAGTGGAGACCCATTTGAGATATAGGTGAAAGGGAAGTTAACTATCAGTTGTATGATTATTGGGTTGCAAACATGCAACCAAACACCCATTGGAGTGCCCATGATACTTGCGTAGTCAAGGAAGGCCATAATTCCTATCTTTTAGGGATTGCATTCATTAGGTATTGCGCAAGCAAGGTAGGCTATTTGGAGGCAGTAAATTGGATAACTATTGGTCAATTTTATGTATGACAATGTGAGACAATTAGCTGGGTACTAGAGGGCTATTGTGAGGAGTTTTGTATGTAATTCTTTCATGATCCATGTTGAATATACAATAGAAGTTAGTGGGGTTTTGAGTAGTAAGATTTCCCTAGGAAATTATCCGTGTTGTGTTTGATTTGATTCTTCTTTACTTCATGTGATTATTGATTGTGTTTTTAATTCCGCAAAAGATTTGTAGAAGCGATTCAGTACTTAACTTTAGTACATTGTTAGATTGGGTGAATCCAAGATATACATGCATGTTGTATAATTTCTACATGGTATCAAAGCACAAGAAATTGCAGAAGTGAAGCAGGAGCTGAGTTTGTGACTAGATAGAATTTGAATTTCTAGAAAGACTTTCTTGGTTCTACAGCTGATTCAAGATCGAAATGCCTTTCAATGGATTGAGGTTGGGGTATGCACTTGAGGGAAGCTCAAAATATATTTCTTGGAAGGACAGGATGGAGGAAGTACTTGAAGAAAATGGCATTTGACAATGATGTTCCTAAACCTGCTATGACAGATGCTGCAAATCTTTATGCATGGAAAAATAAAGTGGCAAAGGCGAGGAGGATCCTATTGGAGGGAGTATGAGACCACATTGTCTCAAGCCTCCATGGGAAATCCACACCATATGCAATGTGGAATGCTTTTACGGATCTATTCCAGAGCAGCAACAACCATAGGAAATTGACGCTCAAAGATAAACTCAGGAATATCAAGATGGAGAAGGGCGACTCCATACCAAAATATTTAACAAAGTTTGTCCAATGTCGGGATGAACTGGGGAGTGTTGGTATAACAATCAATGATGATGATTTGGTGAGTTTGGCTCTCCTAGGACTTCCCAAGAGTTGGTACAGTTATCAAGGCTCTGTCAATGGAAGGGAAAAATTTCCAAATTGGGAACAACCATGGTAGGATCTAGTGCAGGAGGAGTTCAGACGGAACACCAGAGATGGATATTTATCTAAGAATGAATATGAAGAATATTATGCTTTGGCTGCCAAGATGAGAGAGGGGAATGGGAATAATTTCAATTCTAAATCCGAGTCCAAGAATGGCAAGAAGCAGGACATGTCCAAGGTGAAGTGTTTTCACTATCACGAGCATGGGAATTTTTCTACTAACTGTCCACAAAAGAAGAAGAACAGGAAGGCTGGAGGATCTGCAGCTGGTGAGGCTCTTGCCTCGCAATTTGAGCTTGAATTATCATTGATTGCATGCATGGTGTCAAGTGCATTGGGATCTATGTGGTATTTGGATAGTGGCGCTTCCTTTCACATGACGGGAGACAAGGAAATTTTCAGTGACTCAAAGGAGAATGATCTCCAAATGCATATTGAAATGGGAAATGGCAGGTGGTACAATGCTATTGGGATTGGCACCATTACCTTCCAAAGTCATTCTGGTAAATCCTTTCAATTAAAATATGTAATGCATGTACGAGGTTTGAATAAAAATTTAGTCTCAATCGCAATGTTGGAGGATAGAGGCTATGATGTTGTTTTTAGTGAAGGAAAATCCTTCCTGTGACACAAAACAACAAGACAAGCCAAGAGGATAGGGATTCAAGTTAAGAATCTCTATAATCTGGAGGTAGATGGCTGCACAACAATGATGGTCAAGGCAGATCAAGTGGTGAGCTGGGATGAGGGCGAATTATGACACAAGAGATTGGGCCATCTTCACCATGGAGCCTTGAAAGTCATGCAGAAAATTTCTATTGGTCTTCCCAGGGGTACACTTACGTAGTCTGACACATGCAAGGGATGTACTATGGGAAAATATGTAAAGGCCACCTTTAATGAGAAGGAGAAATGAGCTTCAGGGATCCTTGAGAGAGTTCACACAGACGTGTGTGGACCATTCTCTGTTGCTTCAACAGAAAAACATAGGCACTATGTAATATTTATTGATGACCTTTCTCGTAAGTGCTGGATCTTCTTCATGCAGAAGAAATATCAGGAATTTTATAAGTTTCTTGAGTTTAAGGCACTGGTGGAGAAAGAGTCAGGGAAGCAAGTGAAGGCCATTAGGAGCGATAATGGTGGAGAATACATCTCTAACAAATTCAAGAACTTCTATAGCAAAGAAGGAATTCGAAGAGAACTTATAACGCCTCATAACCCACAATAGAATGGGGTTACAGAAGGAAAGAACAGAACGATCGTGGGTGCAGCAAGTCTAGTGATGTTGCATGATCACGACCTACCAATGCATTTGTGGGTGGAAGCATGCACCATAGCGGTATTTGTGCAAAACCGTTGTCCTCATAGGATACTTGGCATGAGTACACCTGAAGAGGCTTTCACTAGTAAGAAACCTGATGTTTCACACTTTAAGATTTTTGGCTCATCTGTTTATGTGCATGTGACCAAGGACGCCAAGAAGAATATAGAACCGACAGCTGAGATCGAGATTTTTGTGAGGTACACTGAAACACCCCATAATTATCATGTGTATTTTCTAAACAACATATTGACTATTGTGCGACGAGATATAAAATTTGATGAGGAGAAAGCCATGCGGATGTCCCTTAAGAGGGAGCTAGACTTGCATGCAGAGGAGGAACTATTGGTAACCAAGGATGAGTCTCAAGATGTGGATCAACCACATGCAAAGGTTCATGTAGTGGAGGAAAACACTCATGCAGAGCGATCCATAAGAAATGGAAGAAGGTGCACCATGAAAGCTGATATATTGAGACTTGATGTTGCGGAGAATTTAGGAGCCCCTACTTCACAGCGCATACAAAGACAATCTCTTGACCGATTTACTAGATACATGGCTCTTATGAGCAAATGCATTGTGACTGAACCATCTTCCTTTCAGGAATTAGTGCAACAACCAACTTGGGTTGATGCAATGGTGGAGGAGTATGACTCCATTGTCAAGAACAGTGCATGGGAGATAGTCCCAAGACCGGTCGACAAATCAATGGTTGGATCGATATGGATCTACAAGGTAAAACAAGTTGTTGATGGGAGTGTCGATAAATACAAGGCCATATTTGTGGCCTGGGGATTATCACACATCAAGGGGATCGATTATGATGAGACTTTTGCACCTGTTACAAGTTACTCTTCTATTAGATCCATCCTTGCACTCTCAGCGTAGATGGGCTGGCGCATTCATCAGATGGATGTAAAAACTGCATTTCTCATTGGGATCATTGAGGAAGAGGTGTACATAGAGCATCCTGAAGATTTTTAAATATTAAACAGTGAGTCGCATGTGTGCCGACTCAAAAGAGCATTGTATGGGCTTAAGAAGGCACCTCGTGCTTGGTACACTCGGATAGACAACTATTTCACTGGACTGGGCTTCACTGAAAGTGAAGCAGATGCAAACCTGTACCAGATTGTGGTTGAGGGTAAGCTATTAATTATTTTTCTTTATGTTGATGATCTAATTTTGACTGGTGATGAGCAGCTGATACACTCATACAAAGAGGATCTTGCAAGGTAGTTCGAAATGAAGGACATGGGACTCCTTCATTATTTCCTTTGATTCAAAATATGGCAGCGGGATGGTGACATTTTTGTGTCTCAAGGAAAGTATGAAAATGAGATACTGGGTAATTTTCACATGGAGAGCTGAAATCCCATGGATACTCCTCTTCCAGGAAATTGGAGGAAAGAGGATGCTACTTCTGGAGAGGTAGTGGATGCTACTGTCTACAGGTAGTTAGTTGGTTCATTGATGTATCTAGTGAACACCAGACCAAACATTTGCTACGCAGTTAACCAACCGATTCAAGCTATGGTTAATCCTACCAAGCTCTTTTGGAAGGCGGGGAAGCATGTCTTGAGATACCTGAGGGGCACATCAGAGTATGGTCTATGGTACAGAAAAACAGAGGGAGTGAAGCTTCAAGGCTTGATGGATGTAGATTGGGCAGGAAATCCATCAGACATAAAGAGAACATCAGGAGGGATCTTCAGCATACGATCGACAATAGTTTTCTGGTACAATAGGAAACAACAATTTGTGGCACTTAGTTCAGCAGAAGAAGAATACATGGCAGCAAGTCAAGCTGCATGTGAGGCTATCTGGTTGAGAAAGATCTTGGTTGGTTTGTTTGGTTCTCATATGTATCCGACAGTGATTCATTGTGATAATCAGAGTTTCATTAAACTCTTGATTAATCACGTGTTTCATGATAGGTCCAAGCATATAGATATCCGGTACCATCATCTCATAGATTTTGTGCAGAGAATGATATTGTTGCTTCAGTACATTCCCATGAAAGATCAGGATGCATGTATTCTAATGAAGTCACTCACCAGGAGAAAATTTGAATACCATAGAGACAGGATTGGGGTGAAGGATAATCGCTTTCTTGTAGAGAGGGAGTGTTGAGATTCAACAAGAAAATTTTAGCACCCACTCCTAGTGCATTAAGCACCTACACTAGGGTGGGACCCATAATGCTATTTTTGGTGCATGTCTATTTTAGTTATCCCTTAATTAATATGGGCAATAAACTGTAATATATTCTCAATAATAACTTGAAATAGTTAACTGAGAGTGATAAACTTATTTAGCTAGTTGATTTTGAGTTAGAGGTAGTTAGTGAGGCATGCAGAGTAATTCTAGTTGTAACAAAGTTCGAAGTGTAGTGGTGAATTAGTTAATGAAGGTTGTAGTCAGTTTAGCTCAATTAAGTGAGTTAAACTTAGTTGTGCTAGTTGTAACTGAAGATACACTAGTGAGAGATTAAGTGAATTAAATAATAATTAATTCACAATCAATGATCTCACATGCAACTGAGGATTTACTATTATTAGATGCATGCATGTCAGATCCAGTGGAGACCGAGTTGAGATCTAGGTGAAAGGGAAGTTGACTATCAGTTGTAGGATTATTGGGTTGCACACATGCAACCAAAAAACCATTGGAGTGCCCATGATACTTGCGCAGTCAAGGAAGGTCATAATTCCTATCTTTTAGGGATTGCATTCACCAGGGATTGCATAAGCAAGGCAGGTTGTCTGGAGGCATTAAATTGCCTAAGTATTGGTCAATTTTATGTATGACAGTGTGAGACAATTAGGTGAGTACTAGAGGGCTCATGTGAGAAGAGTTTTGTATGTAATTTTTTCATGATCCATGCTGAATATAAAATAGAAGATAGTGGGGTTTTGAGTAGCAAGCTTTCCCTAGGAAATTATCTGTGTTGTGCTTGATTTTATTCTTCTTTACTTCATGTGATTGGCGATTGTGTTGTTAATTCCACAAAATATTTGTAGAAGAGATTCAGTATTTAACTTTAGTACATTGTTAGATCGGGTGAATCCAAGATATACATGCATGTTGTATAATTTCCACATAATATGACTCAAGGGTTGTTCTCTCTCCTTTTATCCAAGTCACTCTTGCGCAACACTATAATCCTAATTCCACACACATGTTATAGGTCATTGGTTCACTATGGGTTTTGGGTTCCTTTCTTCATAGTATCTATATCTCCTCTTATCGTTGTGTTGGATAAAATCCCTTCCTTTTCTCACGAGCACTACCTTTTGCATGAGAGCTCAAGGATCCTCCCTTGGACCATGTAGCCAACTGGGATCTACTTCATGGTATGAAACCCATGCTTGGGAAAATTTGGTATCTATTCCCCTATCTCTCTCATAGTACTTCGGAAATTGGTAGTTCAACTTGAACAATAAGGGTTAGAATCATTGACCTCAGGAAATATAGGAAACATCCCAACCCCCTTTACAAGCTTCCTCGATCAAGCTACCCATTCATACATTGGGACATGTATAGTATTTTCCTCCTCTTAAACTTTAATAATTTACGATTTAATATATAGTTTATTTACATAAAATTTTTTTGGAAATAGATACAACATTATCATATTTTAATTATGTTTAGAAAACATAGGGATTAAAGGAACACTGTCCTCAGTGTTTTACTATCTATAGGGAAAAATATATATGGAGAAAAAAATAGGTTCCTTCTTCATGAAATTTTCTAATTCCCATGTTGCTTCATTTACTCCAAATTTATTCATTACACGTTGACATGCATGATGACTCAATTATGAAGCATGGCTACTCTCCTCTTGAGTAGGCATTAAGGTTCTTGCTAGAATTATCCTTTTGGTTTTACCTATATCAAAGCCCAATCAATAATTTGATCAACATCATATACATACATACATACATACATACATACACACACACACACACATATATATATATATATACATATACATATATATATATACATATATATATATACATATATATATATACATATATATATATATATATATATATATATATATATATAGATATATATATATATATATATATATATATATATATATATACATATATATATACATATACATATACATATATACATATATATATATATATATATATATACATATATATACATATATACATATATACATATATATACATATATATATATATATATATATATATATATATATAATATATATATATATATATATATATATATATATATATATATATATATATATATATATATATATATATATATATATTTATTTATTTTATATCTTTTAAACAATGATATATGAAACACATCATGTGCCTTCACTATTGGAGGAAAGGAAAGTTTGTATGTTATTGGTCCCACTCTCTCCAACACTAGACAAATCCACATTATATTGGTGCTAACTTGGCACATGATTCCACTTTTAAGGAACTTCTTTTGGCTTGTGTAATTTCCCTTTCTGAGAAGGAGGATATAATTAAGTGATTTTTTGATGAATTAAGAAATAAAACCTTATAAAGTCACTTTATTAAAAGGGGAAAAAATGACCCATGGTATTATGATAGCCATGGGAATAAAAGGAAAAATGAAGCTCACTCTTGGACATGATGAATTGGTTGATGATTTTGATAATTGATCTGAGAGATCTTGGAGCTTGGAGGTAAGGGTGTGAAACCGTTTGAGGAAGGTAGTTTCTGTGGTGTGAGATCCATCTCAGATCATCTAGAAAGATTGGTTTCGGTGTTGCAAATATACATCCTAGCCATTCGAAAAGGAGGGATCACTTTAGATATGTCAATTGTGCTTCATACCGAAATAAAAAGAGGGACCATCTAGATCGCTCACTGGAGTTCAATGGAAGGGTTTATTTGTAGAATTTTGTGGCAAATAAAAAATTGTGGAGGTCAAGCTTTGGTTGTTATTGTAAATTAAGTCCATCACTCATAGACCTAAAGACCGTTACTACTATCATCTTGTGAAATGACCAAGATACTTCTTATTTGTAGGTTAAGTGCATCATCAAAAGGAGGTTGAGTTATATTTATTTGCAAACCTTGGAAGTCCCAATTATTGAGCCAACTTTTATTACACTCAACAAATCGATTTGTCTTCTTCAGGCCTAATTATCATGGGAGAGGGTCAAGTTCCTACAAAAAATTGAGGTCAAGTTTACCAACCATTATAAGGTCAAATTCAATTTTTTTGTGTTGAATTTACACGATTTTGGGTCTAGGTTAGAGTCTTAAAATCACTGACGCTACCAAACCAATAATCTCAACCAAAACTACTTTGCACAACGGGAAATATAAAGCAGTAAATCACACATGCACAAATATACACAATTTTTAAAAAAATTATACAATAATGTACAACCCCAAACTTCGTTATATTAAACCAAATCCGAATAATACGAAATTCTATGTTATACAAGATAAAATGACAAACTTCCCTGCAGCTTCGATGTTGTATCTTGTCCTGTCGGTCCTTCGCTTCTGTACTGCTCACTAGTCGCCCATTAGTACACCAAAGGAAAAAACATTGAGACTCTAGGAGGGTTGCCACCTAACACTATTTCACAACACTTCTGTAGTGTGTACACGGGCTGATATAATATTCTCTCTAGGTAGGCCTAATCCCGAGCTCCAAACTGCCAAGCTAGAAGTCATCGTTGTTCATCAAGGCACTGCACTTCAGCACCAATATTCAACCAACCTTCAACTCCTATTCGTCACTTCAAGGTAACTTTTCTAGGGCTACTTTGGGCTATCAATACACTACCCTCCACAAGAACAATGATTCCCAATACTTCACTACAAATTCTTCTCCTAGGATGGAATTTTCACCTCCATAAAAATTCCTCCAAATGGCACCCATAGGCTGCAAGGTAAACTGATCAAAATCCGGTCAAGAATTTACCCAACACACGTCACTAATGTTTCTATCCAAGTCTGTTTTTCCTGTCGTCCCTTAACTGTTATGGTTAGGGAAATTTACCACACTGCAATTGCCCTTCACAACCCACTCAACAGTCCATAAACAACCCTCCAAAATCTGCGATCTATGTAAGGAGAGATACTCTTATTTTAGGTTTCTGTTTTGAGCACCTTAAAGCCCCAAAAACTCCCATGATGCCCTGTTTTGAGGTGGTTAGGCCCATGGCCTACCACTGATCTAACTGTCACCAAACAACCCCCTCAAAACAAAATTCTCCTCACCTTGTTGTTTCCCAAACAAACTTGTGCACTCCCTTTATCAAACTCGACCTAGATGTAACGTAGAACAACCCCTCACATAGCTACCAAGAGGCTCCAACAACCCTAAAACTCCCATGTTGTCCCTTCTTTTGCTGTGGCTAGTTCAGATATTTCTCCTCTCCAACAAGTTTGTTTCAAGTGTGTGTTGCATTTTTTGGATGCTCATAAGTCAACACACTCACCTCCTATATATACCATAAAGGAGGGATCCAAAACATCATAATTTAGGGCTTCCATAATTTTCATATGTCATTTTACACCAAGCCGACCTTGATACACATGTGTAAACCCCACAATTAATCTTTAAAAAATCATATCTCCACTTATACAACTCATAATCAAATGATTCTTGTTGCTTTAGATTCATCTCACAAAGAGCTATCATCCTCATCCATCACACATAGAAATGTGCTCATGGAAATGCCCAAAAAAAGAATTGCTACAAAACCCCATGCTTGGGTTCCAAGCCCACAAGTGACCCTTGTGGCGCTTTTCCCTCCAAACCCCGAACCTTGGGGCTTGGAGTACCTCCCAAAATAATAAAAAATCAACACTCCCTCTTAGCGAGGGAGGTATTTCCAAGACTAGGAAGTAAATCATCATCATCGTCACTACTCGCAACGCTCGCCCAACTCTTGGTGCTCACCATTGCAACATCCTTGTTCTATGAGCTACACCTCTCTCGGAAGTGTCACTGTCACTACTGGAAGCACCTTAATTCTTCTTCTTTTCCTCTATCACTTCATAGTCCCTCCATGATTCCTTCTTGGTAGATGTGGAATCACCCTTGCTCCCCATTGATCACACGCTCTTCTTGGGCCTGAAATTCTCCCTCTCAACCTACAAGATCCTGCCATAACTTGACTCCCTATGAGTCTCTAGAACCCGGACCTTCTTCATTGGAAGCTATACATGCCCCTCTGATGCCGACACTTAAACTTGCTCCTTCAGAACCTGCACATGCTCCACCTTATTCTCATGATCCATAGGCTTTCCCATCATCCTATATATATCATGCTCTCTAAATCCAAGCATGATACCAATGGAGCTAGAGCCTCTAGATTTGTGTCTTGCCTTCCCATCCTGGAACAAGATCTCAAACCCCTTCTTCTTGATCACCGGGACAAAAATTATGCTATATCCTAGTCCTGGTACAAACAATACATCCTGGACCCGCATCACTCATCCTTTTTCCATCCTGAATGGCACAACACCTGATCCATGGATCTCCAACTGACTCTTGTCACCCAACACCATGTGCAACTTTGAGTCCCATTCAGCTAGAGCCTTAAAAACCTCCTATGACCCTTTTATATGCTTCGTTGCACCACTATCCATGTACCGTCCATCCTATTTGATAATACCCCGTGAGAAATGAGAAATCATAGCAAATTCCTCCTCCTCCAATCTCCTGGTGAGACCATCTATCTCAGCTAAAGTGGCAACACTGATGACCTTCTTTCCTTTCCTCTTCTCATCATCTCCCTTCTTCATCAGAAATTTTGACGAAAAATTACCCATCTCACCACAATTGAAACACTTAACTTTACTCAAGTCCTTCTTCTGCTTACCTTTCATTCGTGTTGCAAGTTCCATGTCCTCATCTACCCTCTTCAGTGGATGAAGATCCCCATCTCGCAACTCTTCTTGAATGAAGTCTCCCCACAATCTGTTCGAGTTTGGAAATTTCTCTCTCGCAATGATTCCTTTGATGAAGGGCTTCCATTCCTCGGTGAATCCTTTCAAGGAAATCCTCACCATATCTCCACCTAAAATTTTCACACCGAGGATAGAAAACTCATCTCTAGCCTGTGAAAACCTCGTTAGATATGAAGTCACTCCTTCACCCTTTATCATCTTGGTGGACTTCAACTTATCCTCCAATACCAGTACCTAGTTCTCATTGTTATTTTGGAACAAATTCTGAAGAGCCATCCACATCTCATGTGCAGTGTTCTTCCCAAAAAAATGAGGTACTAAGGCATCCTTCACACCATCTAGGATGATCAATCTCATGTTCGTATCCAAATCTTCCCATATTTCCAGCTCCTTAGGGTCAGTTGGCTTATTGATGGCTCTATAGGAAAAATACCAAATCTTGTTGACCTGCAATACTAACTTGATCCTTTCCTTCCAAGGACTATAGTTGGACAACCCCTCCAACTTGTCCTCATACCAAATACCTGCCTGAAACTTTTCCATTGCAGTGAGCCCTTCACTTACAATGTGACCAACTCCCTCTCACGATGTACTTTGTTGTTCAAAAATCTGATTCACTGAATTCCAATGTAGCTTAGACACGCTCTGAAACCATGTTGAATTTCCATGATCTTGGGTCTAAGTTAGATACTTAAAATCACTGATGCTACCAAACTAAGAATCTCAACCAAAACTACTTTTCACAACGGAAAATATAAACTAGTAAATCACACATACACAAATATACACAGCTTTAAACAAAATTTTACAATAATGTACAACCACAATATTCTTTATGTTAAACCGAATATGAATAATACAATATTCTGCAGTATACAAGATACAATGACAAACTTTGATGCATCTTTGATGTCGTATCTTGTCCTGCCGGTCCTTCGCTTCCATACTTCTTTCTCACTAGTATCCCCTTAGTCCTTCAAAGGAAAATACATCGAGACTCCAGGAGGGTTTCCACCTAACACTATTGCACGTCACTTCTGTAGCATGTACACGGGCTGATCCAATCTACTCTCTGGGTAGGCCTAATACTGAGCCCCAAACTGCCAGGATAACAATCACCTTTGTCCATCAAGGCAATACACTTCGACACCAATATTCACCCAACCTTTAGCTCCTCTTTGTCACTTTAAGATAGCTTATCTAGGGCTACTTTGGGCTATCAAAATGTTTCCCTCCACCAGACCAATGATTCCAATACTTCATTGCGAATGCTGATCCTAGGATGGATGTTTCACCTCCACGGAAATTCCTCCAAATTTCACCCATAGGCTACAAGGTAAACTGATCCAAATCCGGTGAAGACTTGACCCAACACACATCACTAATGCTACTCTCCAAGTCTGTTGTTCCTGTTGTCCCTTGAATGTTCTGCTTAGGGAAATTGACCACACTGCAACAACCCTTCACAACCCACTCAAGGGTCCATAAAAACCATCCAAAATTTGCGGCCTAGGCAAGGAGAGATGCTCTTATTGCGGGTTGTTGTTCTGAGCACCTTATATCCCCACAAACACCCATGTTGCCTTGTTTTGAGGTGGTTAGTCTTGCGGCCTATCACATATTTGTCTGTCACCTAACAACCCCCTCAAAATAGGCTTCTCCTCACCTCGTTGTTGCCTAAATAGACTTACGTGCTCCCTTTATCAAACTCAGCCTGGCTGTAACATAGAAAAACCCTCCACATAGGTACCAAGAGGCTCCAACAACCCTAAAACTCCCACATTTTCCCTTCCTTCTTTTGTTGCGGCTAGTTTAGAGATTTCTCCTCTCCAACGTGTTTGTTTCAAGTGTGTGTTGCACTTTTTGGATGCTCATAAGTCCTCATACTCACCTACTATATATACCATAAAGGAGGGCTCTGAAATGTCCTAATTTAGGGCTTCCAAAACTTTCATATGTCATTTTTACACCAAGATGACCTTGACACACATGTGTAAACCCCATAATTAGTCTTCAAAAATTCATATCTCCACTTCTACAACTCAGAATCGGATGATTATCATTGTGTTAGATTCGTCTCACTGAGAGCTACCATCCTCATCCATCACATGTAGTAATGTGCTAATGGAAATTCCCAAAACAAGATTTGGTGCAAAACCCCATGCTTGGGTTCCAAGCCCACAAGTGACCCTTGTGGCGCTTTTCCTTCCAAAACCCAAACCCTAGGGCTTAGAGTACCTCCCAAGATACTAAAAAATAAGCATTTTTTACATGTTGAATCATCATAATTGGGAGGATGAATTTGTTGTATGATGGCATGAAAAATATAAATTTTCATGGGGTTGATTCCATTACCCATAAAATGTCGAGTTCCCTCTTGCATGCAGACCGAAGTTCTAAACAAGTTGATTACATTTTATTACAACATATTGAGTCTCTCTTACTACTGGTTTAACGAGTCATATTTTGGAGGTTGAAGTCTATAAGAAATTTACAACCAAATCAAATTATTGCAAAGCCAAGTTCAAATTTTTCTTGCAGGTCAAAGGTCATATTTAGGAGGACAATTTCTCTAGTGTGGAGGTTGCATTGTTGTATAAATTTGAATTCACTTATGATACAAGTCGACCTCACTATTTTGGAAGCCAAAATATCTCTAATAACTCAAAAATAGCTACAACACTCAGTATTATTGTTTCAGACGAATTATCAGGAGTCATATGGGAACAACTAAGGTTGAATTTTAGAGTTTAGAAGAGGGGTCAATTCATCTTAATAGATCAAAATCAACTACAATAAGTTCCCATCCAAAAAATGTCATTTTTAATACAACAAGTCTCGAGTTCTAAAGTGATATCTTGGCATGTAATCTTATTATAATATTAAATAAAAGTTGGTTGTGTTTGGTTGTTGTTACTAGTGTTATCTTTGAATGAGTTTTTAATATGTATTTGCAGGAAAACGTTATGACATAATAACCCTATGGTAAACCTTCCTTATTATGCACATAAAATGTTTGAAGAAATGTCCCTATGAGAAAAAATTTCTCTGTTTGCATACCCAGTGTTTGAATAAATGTTGTAAGCCAAGAGTTAGTAGAAATTCCTAAGAGCGTATTTGTCAATTCTTGCAAGTATTTTGGTGATTTATAGAAAGGAGACAATATAATTGATGCATACCTACTACATTATGTTAGAATAACGTTGTGGAATGTGAGTTCTAAGACTTAATACATACATACATTACGAATCAACATCTGTGTTTTAAACCTTCATTCGCCCCCAAACCAATACATACATACTTACGTGATCAACAACATTTACCCAAGCCATACGTATGCCAAACCAACACAGATATGGGTTTCAAAACAGAGCTTAACCAGAGGGTTAACAACATACATATGCTTCACGAATCAACAATGGACTTATATAACCCACATAGAATATACAACAATACAAATCAACACATAAACCAACAAAATGAAAAACCCACGGGAGTTCTTTATCGGACGGTCCCACCATCGCACTTCGCAATCCCCACAAATTAACTGTGAAACGTTAAAGGTTAAATCTTATATTATGCACGATACGATGTTGTGTCGTGTCGACATGTGGCCTCCTGCACTTCACATCACAAACCTTTTAATTTACACTGCGATGGCCTTAGCGTTAACTGTTATAACTTGTGATTTGCGATCACCGCTCTAATATCCACCATTCAATCTCAGATGGATCAGGCAGTCCGCGCTACACCTCCGCCATGACACTTTGAATCACAAACAAAATCTTTTGGCTTGCGAATTGAAACTTAATCGCTATCTTCTGCGAATTGCGATGTGGCTTTGATGGCGGTGTGATCCTTCGCCGTTGATCGGCTGGATCCAACAACTCCCGTGGCTCCCGTCAATATGTTTGATACACTCTGTGGTTAACACAATACTATGTTTAACAAAGGAAAATACATAACTAAGGCCTCTCTATGCCTGCGAATCCGATAAGATTTCTCGTGGAGCGATTTAAATAAAAGTATTCTACTTAAATAAAGATTCAAAGAATTAATTTAAAACAGGGAGCCCAATGAAGCACCAAAACACTTAGACATTATTTGGAAAAGAAATGTTGCTTAAAATACAGAGATCCTGATCAAAATACAAAACACTTAGATAATCTGGAAAATGGAAAACAGAGCCAAGCCCTTTAACAACTGGTTTTTTTACTTTTACTTCCACTTCTTTATCTCTCCTTTTCCTCTATGGATGGCAGAACCCCTCCATGGCGGATTAAGTTACATTTTATCCTTCTCCAAAATCCCCATATGGTTGGGAAACTGTCATTCAATTTCCAAAGCAGTTTATTCAGCTTATTCAACTAAATTCTCAACTAATCCTAAATTAACCATTATTTTATTATGAGAATTGCATTGGATGAGTTAGCCCAAATTAAACTTAAACAAAATACTTTAAAAACAAATAAAAACAAAATCTTCAAATTCTTAGGACTGCTAGCCCTCTTTCCAAGCCACAACATGTGACCAACTTTGTCACATTGCCAACTCTACCTTAATGCTCCTGCATCAGGCTCCTGGGGTAAATTAAATTCATGGCACCTGTCCATGAGCTCTTCAATAGAATACCCCGCACTTTGAATTTTGGCAGCATCCAACCACGAACAATCCTCTAGAGGATGGTCCTTCCATTTGAATAGATAATTCAGATATTATTTGTTTCATGTCTTCTTGGCCACCTGTGTGTCCAAAATCTATTCAATCTCCAAAGGTTGTGCTGGAGGAATTTGTTTAATCCATTCTTTCTCTTCATCATGGGTGTCCCATGTTCGTCTCTCTCAACTTTCTCCTTCATCAACAACAGTATATGTGTACAGATCTGCCACATTAAATATGGGTGAGATTCCTGCACCCGGAGGTAATTGCAACTCAAAAGAATTTGCAGAAAAATTCTGAAGAATTCTACAAGGCCCGATCCTTTTCATATTTAATTTGTTGTATTTTCCTTTAGGAAACATCTCCTTGCGCAAATGTGCCAGTACGAAGTCTCCTACTTCGAATTGTACCTCCCACTTTTTTAAATCTGCTCATTGTTTATACTTTTGGTTGTTGTCTTGTAGCTTCAACTTGACCTTTTCATGTAGATTGTTGATTGATTTTGCGAAATCTTCGCCAGCAACACTCCTGCGTTCTAACTAACCCAAATACCGCAACTCAAATAATCCACGTGGGTGCATTTCATATAGGATTTGGAAAGGACTATGCCCATACTTCTGTTGGGTGAGTCATTGTCAGCAAACTTCGCTTGTGCAAGCACACGATCCCACTGTTTGGAATTTTCACCAACCAGACTCCTCAGCAGATTTCCTAGACTCCTGTTCACAACCTCAGTTTTCCCATCTGACTGTGGATAGTAAGCAGAATTTAAATTTATATTGGTGTCTAACTTCTTCCACAATGTTTTCCAGAAATGGCCTGTGAACTTTACATCCCTGTCCGAGATGATGGACTTCGGAAAGCCATGTAATATGACTATTTCTGTAAAGAACAAATGTGCTACATGTGTGACATCACTTGGTTTTTTGCATGGAATGAAATGTGCCATTTTGGTGAAACGACCCACCACCACCATGATGGAATCGAATCCCCTCTGTGTCTTTGATAGACCCAAGACAAAGTCCAAACTGACTGAGTCCCATGGTCTATTCGAAATTGGTCAGGGTGTATACAACCCTGCATTTTGACTGCATCCCTTTGCATGTTGACACACTTTACATATGATTACGAACCTCTATACCTCCCTTCACATTCTTGGCCAATAGTAAAAGTGGCTCAACTGATCCAAGGTCTTATCTATACCAAAATGTCCAACCAAAACTCCATTGTGCTTTTCCTGGATTAAGTTCTCTTGCATAGAACATTCCGAAATACACAACTGTCCTCCTTTGAAAAGTAACCCCTCCTGTATGTTATAATCGAACCATGGAATATTATCCCTCAACAGTGGGTTTTTACAAGCTTCATAAGCTTCCTTAAAATCTGCATCCACTTCATACAAGTCTTTTAGATGTTCAAATCCCAATACTTGCACTGCACTTTCTTGAAATATCAGACTCCTCCTGCTCAACAAATCTGCCACTTTGTTGGCCGGACCAATGATATGTTCCAAAACAAATGTGAAACTCTGCAAGTACTCCACCCACTTCGCATGTTTATAATTCATATTATGTTTCTGCATAATATATTGTAACACAGAATTATCTGAAAACATAACAAACTCATTAGCCAACAAATAATGTCTCTAATGCTTCAATTCTTGGACGACTGCATAAAATTCTTTGCCATTAGAAGTATACTTCTGCCTGCTCTCATTTAAATTCTCGCTGAAATATGCTATTGGATCATCTTCTTGGTTTAATACTACACCAATGGCTATCCCACTAGCATCACAGCGAACTTGGAATTTTTTTTTGAAGTCTGGAAACTTTAGGATTGGTTTTTTTGTAATCTTCTTCTTCAAAAACTAAAAAATCCTCTCAGCAGACTCTGTCCAATAAAAATGTTGATTTGCCTTCTTAATGGTATCCAACATAGGTGCACAAATGCAACTGAAGTTCTTAATAAAATTCCAGTAGAAACTTGCCAATCCATGAAAACTTCTAACTTCAAACAAACTCTTGGGAGAAGGCCAATTAACTATGGATGCAACCTTCTCTACATCTGTCTTCAATTCATTCTCAGAAATTACAAAGCCTAGATAAATAAATTCTTTCTTACAAAAAGATGATTTTTTCAGATTCATTAACAACTTAATTTGCTGCAATTTTTCAAGTACATACTTGAAATGCCATAAATGTTATTCCTTCGTCTTACTGAAAATAAGTATATCATCCAGATATACAATGAAAAACTTACCAATGAATTATTTCAACATCTCATTCATCAAATGCATGAATGTGCTAGGTGCATTGCTCAATCCAAAAGGCATGAAGAGCCACTCGTACAAACCTTCATTGGTCTTGAAAGTCGTCTTCCATTCATCACCTTCTCTAATCCTGATCTGGTGATAGTCGCTCTTCAAATCTATCTTTTAAAAGTACGCTGCTCCACTTATACAATCCATCGTATCATCCATCCGAGGTAAAGGAAACCTATACCTGATAGTGATGTTGTTTATCGCCCGAGAATCATCGCACATCCGCCATTCACCTCCTTTCTTGGGAGCTAAAATGGTCGGAACAGCACAAGGGATCAAACTCTCCCGAAACAGTCCTTTATCCAACCAGTCCTTGCTTCCTGATCTCCTCATTGTATTTCAGACTCATCTGGTAAGAAACCTTATTTGGAAAAATAGCTCAAAGAATAAAATCGATGTGGTGACTAATGCTCCGCTTCGGTGGTAATTTATTTGGTAGATCATCTACCACAATATCACTAAACTATTGTAACATGTCCTATATTTCCACAGGCAAATAAGTAATTTCTGTATGCATTAATACTACTCTAGGCCTTTGCACAACTGCATAATTCACTTCATTCTCCTCAATCTTTCACAGAAACTCCTTCCCACCTATCAGCAATGTCTTTGTACTGCTAGGATCTGCAGTCTCTTCTTCTTTCATGGGAACTAGCGTATTCTTTATCCCATCCTTCACAAATCTATAGAAATTATTCTCCCCATCATGGGCGGCCTTTATATCATTTTTCCATCGTCTTCCTAGTATAATATGGCACACGTCCATGGGCATAATATCACAAGTTACCTTCTCTTTGTACTTGCCAATGTGAAACTACAACTCGCACTGCTCATCAACCAACATTTGGTGTCCTTTCTGCAACCAAGACACCTTATATGGAGTCAGATGCTTTGACTTCTTCAAACCCAATTTCTCCATCATCTCAATGGCTACTAGGTTATCAGTGCTTCCACTATCTATGATCAATTTGCAGCATTTTCCATGTGACTTACACATAGTCCCGAACAATGCTTTCCTTTGTGTTAGGTCATCCACCTCCTTGGCTTGTTTTATAAAAACCTTGTTCAACACCAAGGCTTCTCCTGTCTCAGGCACATTCTCCACCTCTTGTGGTGTTGCCTCTGCTTCATTAGGTTGAGAAACATATGCTCCCATCTGTCCAATTGGTTCATTTTCAGGAAATTCAAAATACCTGTGTCCCCATTTGTGACACCTGTAACACTGGTAGTTATTCCCCCTACCTCTTCCATTACCTCTTCCTCGCTGGTATGGCCTTCCACCTCTGGTGTTACCTTCCTTCTCAGTCTGTCCCGAAGTCTTCGAACTGATGCCTTCTTCATTACTGTCAGCAGCTCTACCTCTACCATAGGACTGTCCTCTTCCTCTTCTGGAACCACGTCCTCTTCTTGCATTCTGCTTCTTGGAAATCTTTTCCTCTACCTTCAAAGCACACTAGTATGCCTCCTCTATAGTTTTTGGGGAAATAATACTGATCTCATCCAAGATTTCCATCCAGAGACCATTTACAAATCTGGATGTCTTCTTAGGGGTATCTTCAGCATACCCAACCCTCAAGTTCAATTTATAGAACTCTTCTGTGTATTCCTTTACAATCATTATTCTTTGTCTTAGGTTTTGCACTTGTCTGTAAAGGGAAATTTGGTAATCTTTGGGAAGGAACATGCTCTTCATCTTTGAAATCATCTTGTCCCAACTCGTAATCAAAGTTTTTTTCAGTCTTCTCCTCTCTGCCTGGATACTGTCCCACCATAGTGCAGCGTGCCCTTTCAACTTAGTGACAACAAACATGATATTCCTGTCCTCACTAATTTCCTCATATTCAAAGTATTTATCCAACTCACTTATCTAGTTCAGCAGTGCTTCTGTGGATAAACTGCCATCATAATTGGAGAGTTCTAGTTTTGGCTTGCTGCTAGCCATCAAAAAATATCTTAGTAATCTGAGTTTTGGTGGCTTGTTCTCTTGCTCATCTGGTTGTGCCTCTGGCTCCTCATCTTCACTTTCATCTCCATTTCTCGGGTCCCTACGCCTTCCTGATTCTACTACTGCTAAACGTGCTGAAAATACTCTAATCTCTTCGCAGAGCCCTTCATCTACTGCTCCTCTTGCAACTCTTCCTTGGCCTCTTCTCCCTGCTTTAGATCTTCCCCGACCTCTTCTTCCTACTTCCATCCTTATGAAGAAAACTTCTCTGATACCAATTGATGCAGACCTTCTGCAATATGTTAGAATAACACTGCAGAATGTGAGTTCTAAGACTTAATACATACATACATTACAAATCAACAACAATTTTTTAAACCTTCATTCGCCCCCAAACCAATACATACATACTTGCGCGATCAACATCGTTTACCCAAACCATACGTATGCCAAACCAACACAGATATGGGTTTTGCAACAGAACTTAACCGGAGGGTTAAAAACATACATACGCTTCACGAATCAACAACAGAATTATATAACCCACACAGAATATACAACAGTCCAAATCAACGCATAAACCAACAAAACGCAAAACCTTCGGGAGTTCTTTACCGGAGGGTCCCACCGTCGCACTTCGCAATCCCCGCAACTTAACTGTGAAATGTTAAGGGTTAAATATTATATTATGCACGATGCGATGTTTCTCTACATTGACACATGGCCTCCTGTAGTTCGCATCGCAAACCTTTTAATTTACCCTGCGATGGCCTTAGCGTTAACTGTTATAACTTGCGATTTGCGATCACCGCTCCAATCTCCACCGTTCAATCTCGGACGGATCTAGCCATCCACGCTACACCTCCGCCATGGCACTTCACATTGCAAACAAAATCTTTTGGCTTGCGAAGTGAAACTTAATCACTATCTTCTGCGAATTGCGATGTCGCTCCGACTGTGGTGTGATCCTCCGTTTTTAATCGGCTAGATCCAACAACTCTCATTATGCTCATCAATCTGTTTGATACACTTTGTGGTTAACAAAATACTATGTTTAACAAAGGAAAATACATAACTAAGGCCTCTTCGCGCCTGTGAATCAAATAGTATTTCTCGTGGAGCGATATAAATACAAGTATTCGACTTCAATAAATATTCAAAGAATTAATTTAAAACAGGGAGCCTGATGAAGCACCAAAACACTTAGACATTATTTGGAAAAGAAATGTTGTTTAAAAGACAGAGATCCCGATCAAAATAAAAAACACTTAGATAATATGGAAAATGGAAAACAGAGCCAAGCCCTCTAATGACTGGTTTTTTTACATTCACTTCCACTTATTTATCTCTCCTTTTCCTCTACGGATGACAGAACCCCGCCATGGTGGACTTGGTTACATTTTATCCTTCTCCAAAATCCCCATATGGTTGGGAAACTATCATTCAGTTTCCAAAACAATTTATTCAACTAAATTCTCAACTAATCCTAAATTAACCATTCCTTTATTATGCGAATTATATTGGCTGAGTTAGCCCAAATTAAACTTAAACAAAATTCTTTAAAACAAAGAAAAAAAAAGTCTTCAAATGCTTAGGGTTTCTAGCCCTCTTTTCAAGCCACAACATGTGACCAACTTTGTCACATTGCTGGCTCTACCTTAATGCTCCTACATCAATAGTGGTATAAAAAATTCTTTTCCTGTTAGTATGTGAGTGCATAATACTTTGATGACTCGGGAGGATAGTGTAAACATTACTTATAGGAGACCAAGAAAATGAAAATATCTCCTCTATATTAAAAGAATAAAGAGAAGGAATGGGTGAATAAAACAATAAACAGTTTGGGAGCATCATGAATTCCCTAAATGACTTGGAAAGATGCCAACGGGAGGTAGTGTAGACTATGGGAAAATGCCAATAGGAGTTGGTGCAAGTTTTCACTCATTCTATCACTAGTATTAAGGGAAATCAACAAAATGCCAACAACAGTGTTGTAAGAGGGTCAAATGGGAACCATGGGAAACATGCTGAGGTGAGAAATAATTATAGTCCCGCATAATATAATCCTCATTCATCAAGTAGAATAACACCTAGGCCCCTCTTACCAATTTTTTTGGAAGATAAACTAGTAGAGAACCAAAGGAAACAAAAGTGAGGTGAATATTTTACTGATTGTCTAAGGGAGTATGAAGCATTAGGAGAGGATTTTCATGCAGCAAAGTTCCTATAATATTTTTTTGCTATCAAGTATAGGAAAAAGTCTAGAGATTATAATCGGGGTCACAAAATTATGAGCTTCAAAAGAAATAAAGGAAGATAACCATCCCTTCTTTTAATGTATTATCTAGCTACAGATCCATAGTATGGGTACATAAGTTGGATACATACTTTTAACTCAATACTATGACAGAAAAAAAAATCCATACAATACACTACACTACATTTGGAATGTGAAGCTCATGAATAGAAGTACCATGGGTCAAGTCACCTTGGGAAAAACTAACATCACCTCCTACATGGATTTCTCATAGAGATTGATCGATTGGTTCGAGAAGAAGGACCCAAAGCTTCACTCCAGGGAACTAACACAACTCTAGTAAACAAGTACTCTAGATGTGTATATTTTAGAGTTAAAATGAATAAATTCATGGTGTTTGATGTATTAGAACATAGGTTGTTCATGCTCTTCATTGAGGGATTAGCTAAACTCTCATGTGGTTGGGTTAAATCCTTTAGGCCAAGATATTTACACGATTCCATTAGAAGGACAAAAGATATGAAGGATGAAGTGACTACAATTAAAGTGTCCTACATGCCTTCACTTCCTCCACACAGTAAATATAATATTCATTTATAGAAGGAGGAGTCTAGAAGAGGTAGGACAGATAGAGAGACTCGATATGAGCTAAGGAGAAAGAAATTATGTTTTAATTGCAGTGAGCCTTAGGAGCCCAGACATAGGTGCAGAAAAGGTAAAGTGAACTACATTGAAGTTCTTTCTGAGAGTGATGAGGAAGAAGAGGCAAAACCGGTATAGAGTAGTGATCATAACAGTTCATATGAGGACCATCCTTGTTTGGAAGTTGGAGGTGGCACCATTGCCACACTTTTAGGAATTCCAAGCTACAATACCTTCAAATTTAGAGGAATAATATAAGGGAAACATGTCATAGTCCTAATTGATGGTCGGTCTACCCACAATTTTATTGATTCTACATTAGTATCTAGGAGGAACATCCCTACAAGGGACTTTGAGTTTTTGATGTGGATATAGTCGGAGGATTCAACACAACATGCACGAAGAAGGTGCTACAATTATAGTTGAAGATGGGAAACTACACCATGGTCGATGACTTCTATGTAGTAAAGTTTTTAGACACTAATGTTGTGTTGGGTGTCTAGTGGCTCATAACTACAAGGAAACACTTGAAATATTATCAAACAATGGATATGGAATTCATTGTAAAGGATGGTTGGAGGGTAGTCTTGAGAGGCATGAACAATGGTGCACCTAGGATTGCTACAACCAAGCAGATGAACTGCAAGGTCAGGGATGAGTATGTTTCTAGGGAAGGAGGAAGTACGGTTACATTAGATGACAACCAGCATTGTTTCCTTCCGACATCACCATATCAAAAAGGGAGCACATGATCTAGCTTAGAACAGTTGCCTCAAATTTTCTCTAGTCTGATTGAAAGACCATTAGCAACAATATTTCCAAGGAATATATACCCAAGAAAGTTGTGTGAGGCAGAGCAAGGAAGCTGCTAGAAGCTTGGAGATATTATCAAGCAATAGGTGCTGGTCACGAAAGAAAAAATATTGGAGATGGAGTCAACATGGATAAAATTTCCAAAGCAAGATAATTAATGAAGAGAGTATTGGGAAACAAAAAGAACATGGAGTTATCTTGTTCATCATTACATTATCATCTAGTATTTTAGGCGGATGATATATTTTTCCATGATTTTGTCCGTTTAATATAACCTTAGGTAAGTCATGTAATAATAATTGGGTTAGCAGGATCTGATCAGTAGTTGCAAAATGGAAGAAATTATGGGCTATGATGATACTTTATGGGTCAAAGAACATGGTAGAAGCCATTTTTGGATTGGAATAGATGGAACTTATGACATCATGTGGAAACACACAAGTCCTTTGTATGGTGATCTAGCTAGTACTTTGTGCACATAGGAATTCACACTTGTCGATAGTTCATCAGGGAGTAGGATGATATCTATTTTCATAGGACGTCTTCCAATTGTATCTGAGATCATAGAGCATCCATTTCTAATTCTCCTTGAAGGATACACAAAATATGTTGGAGAATGGGATCATGAGGAGCTATACTCTTCAATTTTATCAGGGGATTTTATAGAGCATGGCTTGTCATATTTATGATGCGACAGGGTTTGGCAGGGTTGAGCAGTTGTGTAATGAATCATTCTATATTTTGGGAAGGGAGGAATGCAATGTCCCCTTTTGAGAAGGAGGAGATATTTAAGTGAATTTTTTATTAACTAAAAAATAAAACCTTACAAAGTTACTTTATTAAAAGGGGAAAAATGATATGTTTTCTAGATTTGAATTTCAACTAGATATGTTTTCATGTATCATTATTTACAACTATACATGTCATTATTATTTGGCATAAATAAAAGAACAATTGGTTGAGTGATTTGACATCATCATCAAAGAATCTAAAGACTATTTTTGTTGTTTATGTATCTATTATTTTTATTGTTGTTATAATTGTGTTAAAGTCAATTTCCAAATTTGGTTTATGTCTCATAACTTGCCCTCCTCCATAGGGATTACTCAAAAATCCTTTTCTTCTTTGGCATATAGCCTTTAAATGGCATGTTTCTTAACATATTTGACAATGAAATGTGATGCTTTTATAGAGAAGTTCCTAGTTCCATTGAGTTCCTTCCAACTATTCATATTTATTTTTACATAGATTTGTTCAAAAGATAACAACCCTTCTGAGATTTGTTGTCATTAAAAATAATGTAATTCTTAGTTTATTCTTGATTTAAACCATAACAACATTGTCCCAAATGTGCATGTGTATCTTTATGAGTCTCACCTAGATGAGGGTAAATGATGATTGACTCATATCTCATACTAAACTTAGGTGACTAAGAGGAAAGAAAGAGTCTCGCTTGTACCCAAAACCAATTCCCACCTTTAAAATTAGTTTATATCTCCTCTTGATTTAAAAAGTACCATGAATAAAATGCTTTCACAAAACCTTATATTAAGATCACTTCCACCTCAATCATTTAACCATTCAATAATTGCATCGATTATTAGCCAAAATCCTTTTAATTTCAAACTCGAGCTTCTTTGACCAAAAAATGGTGATTTCTCTTATATGTATTGAATGAAGTTGAATCATTGAGATATTGGGGGAATTCTCCACTATGAGTGCTTGAGGAATCAACCTCCATCAATCTCTAACATGAAAAACAATATTTGATCCCATCAAACAAGGTTCGAAAAATTGAAAGCCTCTTTGATTTTATGTTCTTATGATTCTAACCAAGGTAGGATAATTTAAGATAATGTGACCAATAAGTCTTAATTGTTTAGTCACCTACAACTTTCATAGTGACTAGGGAAAACTCCAATCCATAAAGAACATAATACTTGCTTAATTCCCTCTTAAAGTAATATTCAAGTTCTACAAATTGAAAACCTCTTTTATTTTATGTTCTTATGATTCTGACCAAGATAGTGTAGAAATTATATAACTAATACGTTATATGTCTAATATTCTCCTGATCATACACTATTTGACTTCATGCACAATACATAATCTATTCCACCATTGATCATCACATGCGGAAATTAACACAATTGCAATGCACACATGAAACCATAAAAATTCACACACATTAACACAGTGATTTAATGGGAAAGCATGAAGTTGAAAACCCCAACTATCTGTATATAATATATGTCATATAGATCATGTAACAATCCTCATACAAAGCTTCTCACAAGCTCTCAGTACAATACAATTGATACACACTAATTAGGTTCGATCTAGCAAATCCATGCACCAATCTTTGCCACCTGCTAGCCTACCTCTACTACGCAATCCCTGTTGAAGAATGGCTCTAAATGAACTCGAATCCACCTGGCTTGCACTGCGCAATCATCATTGGCATCTCCATCAATGTGTGGTGAAAACTCATGCAACACTATAGTCACAACTGATAGTAAGCTTGCCCTTTCACCTATCTCTCCACTGGTCGCCACTGAAACTGTCCATGCACTGTAGTTAACTAATGTATTCTTCAGTTGATTAATGAGGTTTTAATTAGTGAATTAATTATTAATTAATTCACACCACTCTCACTAGTGTATCAATCAATTAGACTAGATACAACTAGCTCAACTGTGTCTAACTGAGTTAAACTGAACACAACTCCACCAACTACTTCTACAACTCCATCAAAATCTGTCACATGAGTTCTAACTGAAGTCTCCATGCAATATCTCCACTTAACCCTCAGGAATAGCGTAATTCCTTCTGTCAGCTCCTGTGCCACATTTGTGCACTTAACTGAAGTGCTCCAAGAGAATAAGATAATGTTTAGAGTCCAAATATTATTAAGAGCTAATAATATTCGACATATCTATTTTTAGACTGGCAATCTAAAAATAGATTCTGCCCAATATGTATAAAAATAGAAGTCCATCTATTTTTCCAACTTGACCAACCATCCACAAATAGCATCCTGCAACTCATAGAATATGATCGACATGTCTAAAAATAGACATAGTCTAAAAATAGACTGTGCGCCAAAAATAGCCTGCGAGCCCACTTAGTGAAGGCAACTTCTTTCCACTAAGCTCATCATCTTGTTGCAATCTCAACAGATAGGATAATTTAAGATAACGTTACCAATAAGTCTCAATTATTTAGTCACCTACAACTTTCATGGTAACTAGGGAAAACTCCAATCCATAAAGAACATGATACTTGCTTAATTCCCTCTTAAAGTAATATTCAACTTCTAATTGATTAGACTTGAACTCAAATTTTTAATTGCTTATCATAAATATAAATCTAACTTAAACATTAAACTTATTTAATATATACTTCTAATAATTCATTTAAATTTTAAATTTATTTAATAAGATTTGAAAAAATAAACAATTTATTCAATATGAATTTATAATTAATAATCTACCTTGAAGAAACCCTTAACAAAAATAAATAAAAGGTCATTACAGTGATCACAAATCGTCATCACATTTTATTGGACCTCATAATAGATGACGTCCATTCGATTCCCCCTACACCGTGCATTCTACCCCCCGCTTTGTATACAACACTAGTAGTTCATCTTCCCGAGCGTATGAATTATATTGCATGGCTTTGAATGACCATCCTGTCAACATCACTCAATTTAATTTTCTATCCAGAGTTTCAATCATTCAATCCTTTTGTAATGTGGGGGGCTCCGACTCATCTTATACTGATACCTTTCCTTCTCTTTTGGGTTATGCACGGTGTCCTACTGGTAACCCGTCGGGGTTGTGGGTTGTCAATTTTGTCTCTAGGGGTAACATTTTTGTTTCAAGGAGGTTTATCTCGATACATGTTATTAGAGGGCTCATTCCTGCTTTTAAGGGTTTCATTTCTGTAACAAGGGTTCTCTTTTCTACTTCGTCGAAAATCTGGTTCTACTTTGTCGGAGTTTTGGTTCATTGGGTGTTTTATTGTTGGTGGGTATTTTACTTTTGTGTGTTGAGGAAATTCAATCTTCGTAGTAGAAGTCTCTGGCCTCAGACTGTTAATATGCAGAAGGAGAATGGAATACGTCTCACCATGCATTTGCGGTCATGCCAGAATAAGAAACTTCATATTTCCACCCTTCTAAATCATTGGATGATGAGAAGGAGGAATGATGGCATGTATTAGTCCGCTACTTATGAGGATTTCACTCCTGACAGTCTGAATCTTTTTCACTGATGTTTCACTAAAATAATTATTGACATTCTGTTGTAATATATAGGTATCTATAATTTCTATACAAGTGTTTCTCTAGCACTGGTCACGGATCTGAAACAATACTGTCAGTCAATCCACGGTCTGTACTGCAAGCCAGTATGGTTAAAGGACATGCAACAAAAAAGGAGGCCAAAGACAAAGGGAAACATAAACAAAGTAAGCCTACAACGGGCCCT
The DNA here is from genome assembly GCA_034641835.2 of Pinus albicaulis. NCBI lineage: Eukaryota > Viridiplantae > Streptophyta > Pinopsida > Pinales > Pinaceae > Pinus > Pinus albicaulis. Next base: position 633,435,898 of record CM076569.1, read on the forward strand.
AGCAAGAGAGGGAGGAAGTCAGGTAAAGAGGTAATGGAAAACCTTTTTGATGCCAACTCCAATGGTATTCTGCCGCAAGTTAGAGCACTTATCTCAGGATGGGAGTGGGACTGCAACACTAAGGAGGAAGGGGAAATACAAGAGGAAGCAATGGAATTTTTAAAGGACCCCGGTAACACAAGAAGAAGAATATCCTTATTCCAGCAGTCTATCCATAGATATTGGACACTAAAATGTGTATTGGCTAAGGAAATTATTAGCATCCAGGAAATTGGAGGGGACCCTAAAGCTATCTCCATTCTAAATGAGATGAGGAGAGACATTCAAGAAATCTGCCTTGCACAACACTATAGCAATGTTTGTTTGGGCCACATAGATCGACAACTGCAAAGCATGCATCAGGTGGACATGCCCGGTTTTAGTGCTAAGGACCTGACACCAATTGAGTCTTCATATGATTGAGATCCTCTCTTTTCTGTTTTTTTCCCATGCATATTTCAGATAACATTTACTTTTTAAAGTTATTGTATGTAAGAGATAGTAAATTAGACTTATATGATAGTATACGGTTTAAACTTTTTCAGTATTGGTTGGCCTACAACTCTTTAAGGTGGCCAATAGACCTGGTTTCCTGTGGGCATGTTGAGGCCATCAAGTTTTATTATATGTAACATGTTGTTCTCTTTTTGATTAATAGAAAATAGGAAGGATCTGCTAAACTTACAAAATAATAATAATGATTATTATTATAAAATTGTGAAAATAAAAAGATAAACAATACAACTAATAAAAAATATATTTTTCTAATAGTCCAAATTATACATCACTTATACTCCCTAATAAATGATATATCAAATTCCATTACCAATGTCTCAATGGACCATTATATATCATTGTTTCAATTGTTTTTAAACTCATGGTTGGTGAAAATTTGAAGGAAGATAACAGGTAAATGGGTAACATTGAAAACCAGGTCTATTCCCACTAAAAAGAATGTTACATTTGTTGGAATTGTTTCAACATAAGAAAAGACACAAGAAGGGTAGAATAGAGGTAGAATAATAAAGAACACAATTAGAGTAGCCATGCAAAACAAAAGGTGTGAAATTGATACAAGAGCCAATAAGTAATCCAAGGAAAGCCTTGGTGCATGGTATGTAGATATTTTTGAAATATGTTTATTTACTTGATTTTTCTTTTCCTTTTTAAAATGTGTTGGGTAGGTGTTGTATATCATAAAGTATTTTGGAATTGGAATTATTTATATGGTTAATATTGTAAATTTGTTTTCATATATGATTGTTATTTTTCTCACTTAGATTCAATTCTCGCAAGTGACATTATGAGATTGATTGTAATGGATTAAAGTTATTGTTAAGTATGAGTAGTCACTCGAGGATCAAAATATATATATTCCTTACCAAGTTATAATATATTTTATAGGGTGGAAGGAGTGAGAGGTTATTTTTTGTTTGAATGGAAAAGTTGAAATATCAAATGCACGGGGCTTGGGAAATGGCTCGAACAACTAGGTAAAAGAATATGCATTATTCCAAGGTTTAACATAATTGCGTGTTTACAATTTAAACAATTTAATGATATTGGAGTTTCTCGAAAGTTAATTCGCCACCTAGTTGTTGACAGATTCTCAAGGGATGCTAAATTGCAGAACATTGTTAAGAGAATTGGAATTGTTCTCTCCAAATTACAATAATCTTCATTGCACCATGTGCTTTGATAGGATAATCAAGAAGCTAATAAAATGGACAATATGGGAACAAAATTGGGCATGGGACACTTATGGATTAACAAGAATTAGAAGTACTCCCCTATCCCTTAATGAAGTTAATTAGGATTAATATTTATAAAAACCACTTATTAAGTCGTAGGTGGAAAGTTCATGCAAAAGGCGACATGAAGGTGATCCTTTATTGATTCAAACATCAACAAGGAAGGGGTGCTAGAGTTTCACATATGCATCCATTGTGCTGATGAAGAGGGAAAGGTGGAAAGGGCCAAACTAGTTTGTATAGTGTTGATTTTCTAGTAGCAGATAGGACTAGAACAAATTTTCAAATTGATAACTACTTCCAATGATACAATTTAACTTCTTTAGAACATTCCAATCATTAAGAAGTTACACTTGAAATTTTCAAGAATTAAATTTAGTACAGAAATATATATAACAATAACAATAATGAAACAAGAGATACCAAAATTTCTTGGGACAAAACCCACAAGGGGGAAAACCCGGTAATCTTTCCTTATGAGAGAGATAGTTCAATTTATCAATTGTACATCATAATATTCCAATCAAAATTTCAACATTTGACTTCAATAAATTCCAAGTCAAACGAGTTAAAAGAGAGAGAATAAGTCAAAGATCTACTCATAGTTAAAGTCTACACAAGTGGTCGAATTTCAATTTTAGGTTGCTAGTTAAAGGGATGAAATTCGGTCTTGAAATTCCATAGAAAATTTACTCAATCTTCTGAGTTTGACCTACAGTCAAACCTTAGTCAACATAGATGAAACTTAGTCAAAGAATAGTCAATGAATCACAAACAATTTGGCCTCCAATCCCCAATAAATAACTCAGTCAAAAAGAGATAAACAAATCAAGTCAATGTTGTTCAACATGAGTCAAATAAGGTGGTCAATGCAGATATAAATCTTATTCTTCTTCTTCACATGTGTGAGAAGATCTCCTTGTGATTGGTCGAATGAATGAGTTGTGATGTGATTCCATATGAGGTCCAATGAATGAAAATTTATATGTGTGCCAATAGGTGGGTTTTGACCTTTGGTCAAACCCCTTCAAATGGTGGGGTCGAACTGTCAAGGCCGACTTGGACAACTAGAAGATAAATAATTTATCCTTTGAATTTGACAATGAAAATACCAATCACGACTACCATTTTTCAACAATCCCTCTTTTCTAGGGAGGTAATTTAAATGTTCTCTCTCAATAAATATACAAATATCATTATAAGGAAAGATACATAGCATAAATCTCATCACACAAGCCAAAACCAACGGTATCAAGGTCAGAATCCAACTGAACATGTGATAAATTAATGAGGCCAAAATCTCCAGCCATATGAAATGGTTTCTCAGTCAAGCGCAATGATCCAATAGAGTACTCAAAATCAATATTCCCATCCATGTCCACTTGGTCTCTTACTTAAGCACAATGACTCAAGGAAGATGTGGAGTACTAAAAAGGTATGCTTTTGATGATTATTTCAGTGGCTTTTTAGAAGAATTTGTAAACCTTTTTGCATCATGAATTTGGAAAATAATAAAGAATTATAACAAAACATGTGAGAATTGATATGCAAGACTTAACCGCTGATAATAATACATGTTACAGTGTGAAAAGGGAGAAAACGAGGAGCGTTTATTCCAAAGGAAAGGACAAAGTCGAGATAATCGTTGTTCCTCTAAAGGAGAACTGGAATACAAACAAGCAAGCAAACAACAGACAAAAGAAAATCGGCCCGGAAAAGGAGGAGAAGACACCAGCTCGGTGGAGAAGAAAAGAAAAGATGAAGGATTAACAGTTTGGCGAATCCCTCAGGATCTTTGATCCTGAGGGATCGCTGCTTTATTTATCTTGTTACTTGGACATCTCCGCCATCACCTTTATATAAAGGGACAGCACTGTTAGCTTGCAAAGGATAATTTTTATGTAATTTTATGTTAAAAATCAACTCTAATCATCAAGTCTCGTTGAGAACTGGTTCATTGTACTTTTGTCTTATGCATTAATATAAACTTGGTGATTATCTCATTTCTGCGTCTGGATTAACTTAAGGCGGTGTACCCTTGGAGGCTAAGGGCCCGGCCCCGGAGGACACTTGCTTCTGTATCACTACGATTTGATTTCTGCATGGTTTGTTTATCGTTGTTATTTGGTAATCTGATATGCTTTATAAGTTGATATTACATGCTCTGTTAAGATTAAATCATTGAGGTTTTTACAGATAGAATCGTGTATTGACTCTGCATCAAGTTATTAATCCTCTCAGAGTTAATTGCATGTTATTAGCCTTAACCGAATATTCTTATTGTTCTGTTACAGAGCTTTTATACTGAACATTCATGTCATAGATTCGTTTGAAGTAGTGTTCTTCATGATTATTGGATTCAGAGATAATACTGTTCTGTTTGGGAGCACAGTTGAATCCCTGTTAATTAAGATTACTATTTCAGCGTGATGTGTGCGTATATGATTTACTAGAGCTGTTCCATAGTTTATCAATAGTTATTGCTGTTCCTTAAGAGTGAAAGATTGTTATTTGAGAGTGTATTTGGGTTAATAGATTAAGTTTGGTTACGACTCGCGAGACTTAGTTGTTCGATTGCTGTTCCATTTTAGAATTACTGTTCCATTCCAGATTTGCTGTTCAATTCTTTATTTGTTGTTCCATTTACTCGCATTTGTTGTTTTGGTGTGAGAGACGATCTAAGGCTGTAGTGAGCTTTGGCATTCACTGTCTAGCTCCCAGACCCATGGTCTATGCTCTAATTTCTTTTCCATCAGTTTCCAAAGGGATGGGTTATCGCTGCCGAACCCTTGACTGATAAGCTGCCTAGTTTTCCGAATGTGTGATTTATTCTTTTGAAGTAACTTAGTTATAGACAAGCATCCGTTTACTCTTGTATTTTTTAAACACTGTACTACTAGCATTACTATGACAAGTGATAGCCTCAGACTGAGACACTCTTTGGAATAACAAAACGCTCCCGGATTGACATATTAATGTGAGGTAATTAGAGGTGAAAGAGACCCTTTTTATAGCTCTACATTTTGGCGCCGTTGCCGAGGAAAGAGTGTAGCCATTTGTCTTTTTCAGAGTAGTGTACGAACCTGCTAAGGAGGAGTTGGATCTTAAAAATGGAAGGTAAGAACCTACGTGCGGAGCATGTAAAAGCCCTGCTCCACTGTCTGCTTTCCTAACAGATTTGTTTTGCTTTGTTTGGATAGAATTTGGTAATTCATTTGAGTGCATGACTAAGCAGAAAAGACCAGAGAAGAATATAAAACCCCCATCCAAGCCTGAAAAAGCTAAGGGGCCGGTGACCCTTGGCCGAACGACCTTCATAGACGAAATCTATAAGAAAACAGAATCTCAGCCATCAGTAGGCCCCAGGAAAAACATTTCTAAACAGCCTACTAGTTCCCTTCAGGCCACAGGATCACCATCTGTAGCCTTTGCTGAAGTGCATAGTCAAACTGAAGAGCAGGACTTTCAAGAAATCGAAAATTCTACTCCAGAACTATTGCAGGAAGGGAATTCCAGCAACTTTTGTGAAGGAGAAGGAGAAACAGGGGAAACCAAGGAACCAAAATCTCCTATTGGAACAAATCAGCCATTAGATAGCCCAGATAAGGGGAGTGCTGCGAAAATCATTGTTGAAGGAATCCAATCTCCTCAGACATCTGGTATTCTCATTATTCCAGATAAGGGAAGCGTTATTAAAACTATCCCTGTCAAAACCATTCCCTCTCAACCTAGGAATACCCTCCTAGATATCCCAGAAGGTTATTGGCATATCTTCGATCCCATGGCTCAGAACCAGCCAAATACTCAAACCTCTACATTACAATATCCTATAGTGGATTCTGCAGCAAATGCACCCATGAAAGCTATCCCTCTTCAGCATATCCCTACATTTCACGGTCTCACATCGGAAGATCCGGATGCATTTTTATTCGAATTCGATGTGTTATGCAGGGGGTATGATTACACCACCGATCCCCAAAAATTGAAATTATTCCCCTCTACATTAAAAGGGGCTGCTTTAAGATGGTTTATGGGACTAGGTGGCGGGGTTATCAACAATTGGGATCAAATGAAAGAATCCTTCTTAAAAAAATATCAAGATTATTGTAGGTCTAGAGAATTAAAAGACGAAATATTCCAAATGACAGCCAGACCGAATGAAACATTGGAGGAGTATGTGGAACGTTTTCAGTATAATCTACAAAGATCTCCTTATGCATCGCTACCTTTACCTGATAATGTGTTAAAAACTGCATTAATAAGGGGCATGAAGGAACAATGGATTGAAACATTAAACATCATGGGAAAAGGGGATATTTATCAAGAGAATTTTGCTGACATCATTGATTTATGTATCAGGAGTTCGAGAGGCAGCACAAGAATAAAACCGACAGAATATGATCGTTTTGCAAGAGATAACAAAGTATCAAAAGAAGGAGTAACACGTGCAGAAATTGGAAATTTATTAGAAAATTTTAAAACTGATATTCTGGGGACACTAACTACACAACTTGATATTGTGCAGGCTAAACAGAAGCAGATGGAGGCAGAACAGAATTTGGCGATCTTCTGCCCCCGATGCAGAAAAAAAGTGTCCACTGGATAAAGTCCAAACGTGCGCCATCTGTACAAAAGATCACCTTACGGAGAGCTGCCCCTCACTTCCTGGATTGAAAGCGGTATATAAGGAAGCAGAAGAAGAACTAGAATTGGTGAACTCGATCAACCAGCGTCGCCAGTGGCAGTCGAGACAATCTGGTATGTTTCCGGACTCAACCTCTTTTTTTCAACCCCCACAGTATAATGCTCAACAATATGGTATGTGGCAAAATCAATCTCAAACCCCATTTTCAAACTGGTCACCACAATCGTTTCATTCTTCAAATCCATGGCTGAATCAAACAAGCCAATCTGGTTGGCCAAATTTCCCTTACACTCCACCATATTGGCAAAATGTCCCATATCCTTCACAATGGACTCCCCCTACTTCACAAAGTTCACCCTGGCAGACAAGCTGTCAAAGACCGATGTACCAGCCAGCTGGAACTATTCCGCTCCCTCAACCTACTCTGCCAGCCTTACAAAAAAATCCCCAGTCTAACCTGAGACCGCAACTCCCAGCCCAACCCGATCCCAATCCAAATAACAGACAGGTCCAATCTATCCAAATCATAGAATCACCAGAAATAGGACCCGACCTGAGGGAGTGCAATGATCTTCAGTTAAGATCTGGACGCATAGTTGAAACTGAGGGAGATAAAACAATTCATATTGAAGATTAGTTACCAAGAGAACATCAGTTGCAACAAGAGGATGTAAATAAGCAGCAGACTCATAATCAAGCAACCACATCCTCTCCTCCGTTCCCAGAACGATTAGTCATACCTTGACCCATACAATATCCTGACTTTGACATTCTGGGAGAATTACAAAATCTGTACATAAAAATTCCATTCCTCCAAGCCATTCAAGACATTCCTATATACGCAAAACTATCAAAGAATTGTGCATAAAGAAACCAAGGAGGAATATAACAAATAATCCAAGAGTCCAAGTAGTCGGTACTTTATCTGACCTATTGTCTGGGAGAGAAACACCCATTAAATATGAAGACCCAGGGAATCCAATTATAACTGTTCAAATTTATGGTCAGACCTTGTCTAATGCCTTAGTTGATCTAGGAGCTGCAATTAATATTTTAACAACCACTACTTGCCAAAAGCTCGGCATTACATCAGTAGAACCCACCTCTACTTTGTTAGAATTGGCTGACCGATCTATGGTTAGACCAGAGGGTATTCTACAGGATGTCATGGTCTCTGTTGATTCCTGGGAGTATCCAACCGATTTCCTAATAATTAATCCAAAAACCCAACTTGATGGACACCCGCTAATTTTACGTAGACCTTGGCTTACCACTGCTGATGCCTACATTGGCTGCCGGCAGGGAAATATGACCATAACCAGAGGACCGAATAGCAAAAATTTAGTTCTATATCCTCCAGCGCAGCCAAGTGTCACAATAATCAAAACTAATAAGCACCCTGTATCATACCTTACTGATAACATCAGATCTCCATTAACTATACAAGAGGCACTTGATTTTAAAGACCAAACAAAAGATGATGCCATTAATAATTTCATTAGTCAAACTGAACCTCGCACACAGTGTCACATGATAGAAGCAGAATTTGATAATGAATTAGAGGAAGATCCTCTGAAAGATACGCGTGACCAAACGATACCTGTTACTTCTGTTGCAAATAGTAAAACTGTGGAAATTGCACCGGGAAAAACTTTAAACATCAATGCTAATCTCACACCTGAACAAGAAACTAAGCTCATCCATCTGTTAACGAAATATCAAGAAGAATTTTCATGGGATTACCCTGATATGAAAGGAATCGATCCCCAGTTATGTACACACCACATTTATATAGAAAAAGATGCCAGACCTGTTCGTCAGCCGCAAAGGAGACTTAATCCTCATCTAAAGGATGTGGTAAAAGCTGAACTTCAGAAACTTTTAGATGTCAATTTTATCTATCCTATTTATGATAGTAAATGGGTCTCTCCGCTTGTGGTGGTACCAAAAAAGAATGGAAAATGGAGAATCTGTGTGGATTATAGGGAACTAAATAAGGCAACACAGAAAGATCATTTTCCTCTCCCATTCATAGACCAAGTATTAGATACTTTAGCAAGAAAGAAATTCTTTTCTTTCCTGGATGGCTTCAGTGGATACAATCAGATTCAGATTGCCCCCGAAGACCAGGATAAAACTACTTTTACTTGTCCTTGGGGAACATTTGCCTATCGAGTTCTACCTTTTGGCCTATGTAATGCTCCTGCCACATTTCAAAGGGCTATCCTTAGCATTTTTGCAGATTTAATAAATGATGGACTTGAAGTTTACATGGATGACTTTACACCCTATGGAGATGATTTTGATCCAGCTCTAGACACCCTAGAAAAAGTCCTACAACGCTGCATTGTTACCAGGCTTTGCCTAAGCCACGAAAAATGTTTCATGATGATGACGGAAGGACTTATTCTAGGACATTATGTTTCAGCAGCCGGCATTCAGGTAGACCCGGCCAAAATCCAAATACTTTTGCTCATTCCCACTCCTACTACTCAAACAGAGGTACGTAGCTTTCTTGGATTTTCTGGTTATTATAGACGATTTATAGAACATTATTCGCACATTGCTACTCCTTTATATGCACTAACTGGTAACGTTGATTTTCTTTGGACAAAAAAATGTGACCGTGCTTTCGAGGATCTAAAGAAGCTCGTATCCACAGCCCCAGTCCTTCGAGGACCAAACTGGGACCTACCGTTCCAGATATCATCTGATGCCTCAGATACAGCTATTGGCGCAGTCCTTGGGCAAGAAGAGGATAAAAAACCATATGCTATCTATTACATCAGCAAAAATTTATCCCCTGCTGAATTAAATTACACTGTTACTGAAAAAGAATTCCTAGCTGTAATACATGCTGTCAATAAGTTTAGACATTATATTACAGGCTATCATGTTATCTTGTATACAGACCATTCTGCCATAAAATATTTAACAAATAATCCTGTCACAAATGCCAGAGTAACTAGATGGTTGATTTTATTGTAGGAATTCGATATCACAATCAAGGATCGGCCTGGAAAAGAAAACCCTGTAGCCGATTTTCTTTCGAGAATACCAAAACCAATCGATGCAGCAGCAGTTGAAGATCAATTTCCGGATGAGCACCTGTTTGCTGTTGCCGTTCAAACACCCTGGTATGCTGATGTTGCCAACTACCTCGTAGTAGGTAAACTACCAAAACATTTAACCCCTAATGAGCGCAAGCAGATTGTTCAGAAGAGTGCTTGATTCTCGTGGATTGGGGGCTATTTGTTTCACACAGGGGCAGACATGCATATCAGGCGATGTGTTCGAGAGGATGAAATCTTTGACATCCTAAAAGCCTGTCACGATGGACCGTGTGGTGGACACTTCGCCGAGCGAAGAACTGGACACAAAGTATTGCAGACAGGATATTACTGGCCTACGATTTTCAAAGATGCAAAGAAATTTGTCCAAGCCTGTGACAGCTGCCAGCGAGCAGGACGACCTGGTCAAGCTGATGAGATGCCTCTAAAACCACAGTTAGTCATCGAACCATTCGAGCGATGGGCTCTTGATTTCGTTGGACCCATCAACCCCTCGTCAAATCAGAAAACATATATCTTGGTGGCAACAGAATATGTCACCAAATGGGTTGAGGCGGAAGCATTGCCAAGAGCCACAGAGGACTCTGTCATACAGTTCCTGTTCCATCTATTTGTACGTTATGGCCTTCCCAGGGAAATAATTACAGATGGAGGACCACAATTTGCTGGGCATAAATTAGCTGCAACACTCAACAATTATCACGTCTAGCATAAAATCACTACTCCATATCACCCAGAGGTGAATGGGCAGGTAGAAAGTAGCAATAAGATAATAGAATCAATCCTAACGAAAACCATTGCGTCACATAGGCGTGATTGGGCTACCCGACTACCTGAAGCACTCTGGGCCTATAGAACCACATGGAGGAGCACCACCGGTTACTCACCTTATCAATTAGTGTTTGGAAAACAACCCATTTTTCCCATAGAATTCGAAATTCAAACATTACGGACAGCACAGGAAGTTGGCCTAGATCTAAGCGAGGCACAAATCAATCGACTACAGCAGATCAATGAATTAGACGAAATTAGGCTCTCTGCACTACAAAATATAGCATTGATTCAACAGCAGCGAGCTAAATGGCATGATGCGCTCATCAAGAACAAAGTCTTCCACGAGGGAGACTGGGCTCTGTTATACGACTCTCGGTTTCAGGACTTCCCTGGAAAACTTCAGACTCGATGGTTGGGACCATACGAAATCTAGAAGGTGCATGACAACGGAACCCTTACTCTAATTACCATTGACGGTTCTGGATATGCATTCAAAGTAAATGGCCACCGAGTTCGTCTCTATCGCAAACCACTCACTCGGGAATCCTTCTACCAGCAGCTACGCCGAGACACTGATATGGAGATTTTAGGAGAGGAAGAGAAATCTTCCTCACCTGTAATTCATTAAGGAATTCATTTCTTTTTACAATTTGTACATAAGTTCTTGTCTTTGAGTCGTTCTTGTACATATGTTTGAATTAAATGTTTTCTTGTCATTTTTTGTTGTTCCTTTTCTTTCTCAAAGTTTCGATTTTTGCCGTTCTAAAAAATGGCATTTGCGTGTTTTTTTATGCTGTTGGCTTTGCTTGTTTTGCTGTTCCTTTTCTAAAGGAACAACATTCTGGATCTCTGCTGTTCCTTTTCCAAAGGAACGGCATTTTTACGTCTTTTGCTGTTCCTTTTCCAAAGGAACAGCATTTTTGGTTACCACTGCTCCTTTTTAAAAAAAAAAAACAGCATTCTTTTGTTGTTGTTGTTCCTTTTTCAAAGGAACGGCATTTTGAGTGTTTTTATAGTATTTTTATTTTTGCTGTTCCTTTTTCAAAGGAACGGCATTTGCATTTTTGCTGTTCCTTTTTCTATCATCCGTCGTTGTTTCTTTTTCCAAAGGAACACCACTAGCATACCTTTGCTCTCCTTGTGAAACAACTTATTCCTTTTGCTGATCTAAATTGAAGATGCTTCTTGCCCGTATTCTTTCAAGTCTTTAAGATACAGCTATGTACTTGTGCAATGAATATAAAATCACAACATACCGAAATCCGCAAACCATAAATCGCTATATCTATAAGGCTCTGCATTAGTAAGAGGACAAAAGGAAGGACATACTTATTTCTTATCTTTTGTTGTCATTGTTTTACTAATTTTTCCCTGATTGGTTATCTTTATCATGCTGATCCCTTTAACCCTCTTTGATTATTATTTAGGAATAAGAGCAAAGGGCTTATATCTTCCTATTGAGATGATAAGACTTCTTCCACCATTCCTACTCTTAAGGAGTGTTGAACCACCCTTTGTGTATAAATAAGGAAAAGTACTCTATGAAAAAGAAAAAAATATCTGAACATGATATGTGAGATGTCAAATGCAGGATAGGGGGTATCATCAAGAGCCATCCTACCATGATCATGAGGATGGAAGTGAAGTGGAATTCCCATTATGGCCACCACACTAGGGATATGGTCCAAAAGGTATATCAAATAAACGAACCTTGGAACAGGAGGTCTCATCACGAGCCGGCCTGCCCACGTTTCGCTCCTTCCTCGTGAATGGCATTATGGTTAACTGGTCACCAAGCCAGCATAATGGTCTACATTTTGACATAACAAACATTCCTAAGTATACACAAAGGATCATGGTTCCGAGGGTGAAAAAAAACAACTCTGCCAAGGTTATGGACACCTGTTGGCAGCAGAGTACTGTTAATGGTATTGAAGTCACCTTGGTTACACCAATGGGTAAGATACTAATACTCTTTTGTTTCTTATATCCTAGGAACTAATCATATATTATTTCCCGATTTATACATCGCATGAACATTTATCATCACCAATCATGGCAAAGGAAGTGACCATGACCACTTGAGATTTGGCAAGTACGACAGATGTCCTACCCACCAGCCTCATATCATAACACAACAGCCTCTTATGTAATACGCGATCAACTCTCCGCCTCGATTTCGGTAATTCGTTGTCCTTATAAATATGGCATAATTCCATATGCTGTTCCTTTCTGACTCGGTTGCAGATCGGGTGCTGCTCCTTTATTTGCCGGCTGGGACAGCCTATCACATTGCGGGGGGGGAGGTTAACCTCATTATTCCCTGAATTACGTGTCAGCTCACCATTCGGGAAAGATAGTGTACGACGGTATGGCATGGCTTAACGGCATGGCATTTCTATTTTTACACAAGTTGCTGTTCATAATCCATTTCTGTTGCATTGTTGCATACTCTGTGTTTTTTTCTCGAAATCTTGCGATTATTACCCTCTCTGTGTTTCAAACAACACAAGTAGTTGTTGTTCCTTTGAGAATCCACAGTGAAACCATGGGAGGAAGGGAAATTCGAAGCGAACCTCAGAAGTTGACAATCTCCGCTGCTGCCCGGGAGATCCTGGAAAGAGCAGGATGGTTGAATTATCTCAGTCGCCTGCAGGAGTCTAATGAAATAGTAGCGATGGAATTTTTGTAGAACCTGCAGGATGATCACTCCATAGTAAGGGGGAAGCGGATAGCGGTCACCGACGATATAATTGCAGAAGTTTCGGGACTACCAACCACCGGACCAGTATGGACATTAAAGAAGGAAAGATTACAGAAGATCATGGAAATTTTCCAGGACGAAGGTCAGAGCTTGACAATTAAGGGGAAGGGCATTCTGCCAGCAACGCTAGGAGAACCCTGGACGGAATTAGCAAGGACAGTGCAGAACTACATCACCTGCGAGGGGAGGAAAGACGTGGTAAGACCACGACATCTTAAACTCTTAGCTGTTTTAAACCAGAAATGCTCTGTAAACCTACCTGCACTTCTGAATTCATTACTGCATGATGCTGCACGAAGCATAAAAAAGGCACAGCATGTAGAGTCAGTCGTCAGTCACCATGGGTTAATACGATTAGTAGTTAGTCATAGTCTCACCCAGCAGCAGAGCAGCTGGGAAGAGCTGATTGTAATGATTAAGGGGGGATTGACAGCACCATCCCCAAAACGTAAACATTCTACAAGCTCACCAGAACGTCCGGCAAAACGCAGAGAATTAGTAAAACAAAAACATGTTGCTAGTGCATCAGAACGACCAGAGATACACCAGGAATCGGCAAAGCGCAAGCATGCCATCGATACACCCGAACAGTCAGAGAAGCCCAAAAAATCAGCCCGGTTAGCTCGGATGCGAGGAAGGCTAGAGAAGCCCAGAAAATCAGCCCGGTTACCTAGGATGCGAGGAAGGCTAGAGAAGCCCAGAAAATCAGCCCGGTTAGCTCGGATGCGAGGAAGGTTGGAAAAGCTCCAGGAAAGCACCAACCAACCAGTGGTAATTGAGGACGAGCAATCCGAAGAGGAAAATGAGGAAGCAGCCGAGCATTCGGAAACAGAAATAGAAGCAGAAGCTGAACAGGAGGAGGAAATGGGACAGCAGGGAGGTAGCCCATTACAAGACCCAATGGGAGAAGATGAATTGGCCGCAGTCCTGGACAATATGGGTAAGTATGGCCAACCTTCTAGTCCAGCAGACCTCCACGACAAACCCCAAGAAGAAAACGCATCTGAAAAATCACATGCAGTAGAGGCAGAAAAAGGAAATCTGCCTGTTCATGATGAAGAGGAGATAAGAGATACTGAACGGGAACAATCTGTTCCCAAGACACCAGAGGAAATTCCGGAGGGAATAGGAGCAGAAAAAGCAGTTTCCCAGGAAGAGACAGAACCAATCAAGGTTCCTACCCCAGAACAGCCAGAGCAGAACAGCGAGGAAGCACCCCAAGAGAAAGATCCAGAAACTAGTCATGGTCCAAACCGCAACAGACAGCCTGCTGTTCCTTCTAATGAAACGCTGGAAATTAAGAAATTGCGAATGGAACGGCAGAAATTATTGAATACAATAACCCAGCTCAGACAGCAAATTAGAATTCTGAAAGCAAACCAGAGGGTAAGAAAGACCGGAGGGAAGAAAAAGAGGGCCAACAATCGCCCTGCTGTTCAAAACCCTACTGAAAATCCAGCTGTCGTTCCAAATGATGTTGAGGAACAGCAAGAGACTGATATTCGCGTTAAAATAGAAAGGGATGATATAAGGACCAGTGACAAGAAAATCCAAACAGAGGCACCACCCTCAGGGGTAATAAGGGTTCTGAACTCCAAACAGCATAATAAGAAAGTTCAGGTAAAACTCCCGGCCTCCACTGACCTATGGAAAAAATATCCGAAGACAAAAACCTTGCATAAGATGATGAAGCAAGCCCAGCAAGAAGCCGAACAACTTAGAGAGCAAACGGTCCCCCGAGAAAAATATGAAGAGTTACAGCAGCAACTAAGGGACGTCAATCAATCCAAAAGCCAAGCCTTTGAAGGGTGGCGAAAGGAACAAGAGGAAGTTGCACAGGTAACCCGTAGACTAGATACTGTTATCAAGCAGATGAATACCTTGTGTTCTTTATACAATGGCGTTTTAGCATGTAGGGCCCCTGCTAAAAACTATGCTCTGTTTTTGTTAGAACGGTATTTACAATTAAAAATAAAAGCTGTTAAAGCAGGCGCCCCTATACAAATCAACACTGTCAATGAATTTATAGACTGATGTAAACATTATGGAGTGAAGGTCCAGAGATTGCTGTGTGAGCTTTATTTGCATGACCTTGTGCTAGATCATGAGACTGAGTTGAACCCTGGCCCTTTTGTTGGAGACATCCAATTACAAGCATTCATTTCATTCGGGGTTAATCAGATTAAGTGGCTCAAAGCCTATAATACTTTCCAGAGTCAGGAATATGGCCTAGATTTACGAGTAAGGGCTGAGCCTAGGAACCCAGTGCAGTTGTGGAAAGCTCATAGAAACCTCATAAGGACTCCGGGTGTCATTGAAACGTTAGGACCCATGCATGAGGCACTCATTCGACAGAGTTTAGAATATTTTCTTTCCATCAAAGACCTCGCCATTAATGCAGCCAAATTTCGGTACCGAATCTCTAATCCAAACATCCAGCTCAGGGAACCATTTAAGTATGAGAATTTTGAATTAGCTGCCAACCGTGTGAACCTCTATGGCGAGAGCATTTTGAAAGCAGGGCCATCCTGGTTAGGATATAGATTTCGCACTCCAATTATTTGGCACCCTGCACCCGGATACCAGGCCCTGTATGAGATGCCTGAGGGACAAACAGGTCAGTTCTTTGACTATCTAATCACTCATCATGGTTGTAGGCCTCCGAATGAGACTCCTTCTCCAGCATATTCTCTCACTGCCTTGCATGTCAACTACAATGTTTTCATGAGGACATGAAACAAGGTAAGCAGGGGGGTGTGTGGAGTACTAAAAAGGTATGCTTTTGATGATTATTTCAGTGGCTTTTTAGTAGAATTTGTAAACCCTTTTGCATCATGAATTTGGAAAGTAATAAGGAATTATAACAAAACATGTGAGAATTGATATGCAAGACTTAACCGCTGATAATGGTTATTTTCTGTGCAGGAAAAGGAGAAAACGAGGAGTTGCCATTCCAAAGGAAAGGACAAAGTCGAGATAACTGCTATCCCTCTGAAGGAGAACCGAATGCAAACAAGGCTAAGCAGATCAAAGCAAATCGGCCTGGAAAAGGAGGAGAAGACACCAGCTCGGCGCAAAAGAAAAGAAAAGATGAAGGATTAACAGTTTGGCGAATCCCTCAGGATCTTTGATCCTGAGGGATCGCTGCTTTATTTATCTTGTTACTTGGACATCTCCGCCGTCACCTTTATATAAAGGGACAACACTGTTAGCTTAAGGGAGAGACTTTTTATGTAATTTTCTGTTAAACATCAACTCTGATTATTAAGTCTCGTTGAGAACTGGTTCATTGTACTTTTGTCCGATGCATTAATATAAGCTTGGTGATTCTCTCATTTCTACGTCTGGATTAACTTAAGGCGGTGTATCCTTGGAGGCTAAGGGCCCGGCCCCGGAGGACACTTGCTTCTGTATCACTACGATTTGATTTCTGCGTGGTTTGTTTATCGTTGTTATTTGGTAATCTGATATGCTTTATAAGTTGATATTATATGCTCTGTTAAGATTAAATCATTGAGGTTTTTACAGATAGAATCGTGTATTGAATCTGCATTATGTTATTGATCCTTTCAGAGTTAATTGCATGTTATTAGTCTTAACCGAATATTCTTATTGTTCTGTTACAGAGCTTTTATATTGAACATTCATGTCATAGATTCGTTTGAAGTAGTGTTCTTCATGATTATTGGATTCAGAGATAATACTGTTCTGTTTGGGAGCACAGTTGAATCCCTGTTAATTAAGATTACTATTTCAGCGTGTTGTGTGCGTATATGATTTACTAGAGCTGTTCCATAATTTGTCAATAGTTAATGTTGTTCCATTAGTGTGTTTTGCGTGATTTGCCTTAAGAGTGAAAGATTGTTATTTGATTGCGAAGAGTGTATTTGGGTTAATAGATAAAGTTTGGTTACGACTCGCGAGACTTAGTTGTTTGATTGCTGTTCCATTTTAGAATTATTGTTCCATTCTAGATTTGTTGTTCAATTCTTTATTTGCTGTTCCATTTACTCGCATTTGTTGTTTTGGTGTGAGAGACGATCTAAGGCTGTAGTGAGCTTTGGCATTCACTGTCTAGCTCCCAGATCCGTGGTCTATGCTCTAATTTCCTTTCCATCAGTTTCCCAAGGGATGGGTTATCGCTGCCGAACCCTTAACTGATAAGCTGCCTAGTTTTCTGAATGTGTGATTTATTCTTTTGAAGTAATTTAGTTACAGACAAGAATCCGTTTACTCTTGTATTTATTAAACACTGTACTACTAGCATTACTCTGACAAGTGATAGCCTCAGACTGAGACACTCTTTGGAATAACAAAACGCTCCCGGATTGACATATTAATGTGAGGTAATTAGAGGTGAAAGAGACCCTTTTTATAGCTCTACAGAAGAGAAATCAAAATCAGTGTCCCCAACCAAACCCATTGGTCTCTTAGTAAAACAAAATGAATTAGGGGATCACTCCAAGCCTCAAAACCAAACTACCCAACCATATTGGTTTCTCAGTCAATCTCAGTGACCCAAGGGAGTAACCAGGCCGATCTTCCCAACCATAAACTATGGTCTCTCAGCTAAGCCCAAGGAATATTGTCAATCTCATGATGTATATAATCAATGCTCCCTCTCTCCAAGAGAGGTATTCTCTACCACTCCAAGATTTTCCTTGAAATAATAAAACTTCATCTGGGACAGTGGCTTTGTCAAAACAACAACAAAGTGCTCATTATTAGGGATGTATTCGAGCCTCACAACTCCTATCTAAAAAATATTTCGAATGTAATGATACTTGATCTCAATGTGCTTTGACCTGTCAAGAAAAACTGGATTATCAGATAGCTTTTCACAAATGTTATTATAACAACATACCACGGTCGATTCGAGCACTTGATCAAACCAACAAACAAACAAAATTTGAAGCCAAATTGCTTCACAATAGGCTGAACAAGCAGATATATACTCAAATTAAGTTGTACTAAGAACAATAGAAGTTTGATTCTTAGTTGTCCATGACATCATAATAGAGCCGAGGCTAAATCAAAAACTACAAGTTCTCTTTCTATCTTCAGTGCATCCAACCCAATCAACATCTGTGAAAACCATGCAATTTCCATTATCCATTAGAAACATATCTCAAACCATAATCAATGGTGCCACATAGATATATCAATATATGTTTCGCTACAACCCAATGCACATGTCAGTTCTCAACTAGAAATTGGTTCAACGTGTTCACAACTTAACGTATATTGGGTCTGGTGTTAACCAAATAGTTCAACGAGCCAATAAATTTGCAATACATAGAGGGATGAACAATATCAAAATAATAGCCTCATAACTTCTTCAATTTTGTCAACATGGGAGTGTCCGTGGACTTACAATCCATCATGCAAAATTTATGAATGATCTTAATGATGTACTTTCCTTGTCCAACAAATATTTCATCAGAATGTTTCCATATTTCCAATCCCAATAGTATTGCATAAGACCAAGAACCTTCATCTCAAATTCACAAATCAACTCCCTCTTACACTGGACAATGAGATTCCCATCCCTTGTTAGAAATAGATCATCGACATATAATAGAAAAATCAAGGGCTCACCTTCAATAAATTTAAAGTACAAATTTGGATCAGCATCACCATTTTTTAAACAATGGCTCAACAAATATCCATCAATATAAGAGTACCATGCACGAGGATCCTTCTTAGTCCCATACAAGGCTTTAAATTTACAAACATGTTTCTCTCTATTATGAATCTCAAAGCCTTGATGTTTTTCAATATAAAATTCTTCTTCTATGACTCTAAAAAACAATTTTAACATCCATTGATTGATCTAGATGGATATTGGTGGCCACTCTCCTATTCCACCTAGTCAGTTTCATCAGTTTTCTTATTTACAATTTTTAGCAGTTTTCGGGTCCTAAACTTTCAGAGCCATTTTCAGGCCCTAAATGGCGTTTTTTGGGCATGATTTCTCTAGTCATTTGAAACAAATCATGAATATAGTTGTATTCCTCGGAGAGATCTTTCCAACGAGGTATCATACACACCAAATAGAGATAATATGCCCAAGTTATGACCCCAGGAAGTTGGTTGCCAAACTAACCCCAAAGGGGCCCATAAACTCTTGGTGTTACATCTCCTCGGGTAGGGTTTTGCTTGTTTAGGGTTTTCTCTTATTGTTCAATAATAAAAAGGCCCTTGAGCCTGATTGTAACACAGTTCAAAGGCATGTAGCCACCACATCACTTCTTAGAGATAAGATACCATCGCCTGAGCTAGTTTGTTTTCCAGTCTGTCTGTAATCATTTTTCAGTATTTGATATTAATGAAATTAAGTGTTATTCCTACTGCATCTCTGCGTTTATGATTTTTTTTTTTTCATTCTTGCGTAATTACGGATTAGTGGTATCAAAGCAGTCTGCTTTTTCTCGATCTTTCTTTTCATGTCCCCAACGAGGTCGAGGTATAAGGAGTTAGGGCTCGATCTGGTTCAACCTTTGCAAGATCAGCCTCGCAAACCCTGTCGATCTCCCATGTCGGAAGAAAAGAAAGATGAGGGAGTAGGAGATCCTATCAAATATTGCTCGAGGAGGCCCTCGAGAAATAAAGGAATTGTATGATGGATAGATTTTCCCAGATCCTTCAACTACTACCCACTGACGACATATCTTCATCCAACAACCACTTTGGAGGCACCGCTCCTTTCAAGGTACAAGTAAAATTTGACATTCCCATATTTGAGGGCCAAATAGATGCAGACACCATTGATAGATTGCTGAATTTGATGGAAGGGTATTTTTCGGTCCATGATTTCTTTGATTGAGAAAAGATTACCTTTGCACTCCTCAAAGTCGCCCCCCATGTCAAATATTGGTGGTAAATCTACTGTGAACAGAGGGATGAGGAAGAACCGTCACTTTTTTCAATCGCACCCACTTGGAAATAATTCTAAGATGGCATCAAGGAACAATATTACCCCTTGGGGAACTATGAGGACAAGTACCTCCAATGGACCATGCTGTGGCAGAAAAGGGATCAAGTTGTGCATGAGCTGAAGAATTTGTTCCATACCCTGCCTACAAATTTTGGTATTAAAGATTCGTAGAAACACTTGGTGCTCAAGTACAGAAGTTGTATGCACAGATACATTCTGGAGTAAATGGAGTTCCTAGAAATTAATTTTCTTGGCACGACATATCAATATCCTACCAATATCGAACAAAAATTTAAGCAGAAGAAGCGAGACTTTGGATCCACAAATCCGAAGCCAGGGAAAGGCGCCCCCAAACCACAAAACAAGGGGCAAAGCCAAAGCAGGTCCACGTAGGACAACCCGCTGAAACAGAAAGAGAAGAAACACACCACAAAGCCGAAGAAGGACATAGGGAAGTGGTGTGAATTCCATAAAAGTTCCACTCACAACACAAGTGAGTGTCAGGCCAAACAGTCACTGGTGGCTGAGATGAAGGCATCTGAATCAAATGCATGTTCTGATTCTGATTCAGAACTGGACAAGGGGAATGACAAAGGGAAGCAAATCATTAATGTGGAAACCAGTGCCGTCGTTGCCACCACCAGGATCCAGAAGGAGGAACCCGAATATCCCGAGGAGGGGGAGTGCCTCTTCCATTCCCATATGTGGGTGAAGGGGTCTCCATTGCAGTTCATTGTCGATAGCAGAATCCAAAAGAACCTTATTTCAGCAGAGGTCATGAAGCGGCTCAGCCTATCGACCACATCACACCCGCATCCGTATACCATCGGGTGGCTTCACCAAGGAAGATATCTCTATGTCAGCCATCAGTGCCACCTTACCTACAACATCAAGCCCTTCAAAAATGAGGTACTTTGTGATATTTATCCTATTGAAGTTTCTGATTTATTATAAGGCCAACCATACTTGTGGAAGAGAAATGTTGTGTATGAGTCTAGGCCTTGTCCTGTTATTATTACTTTGGGAAATAAGTTGTACAGGATACCGTAGGTAGTACCGCCTTCTACCATCTCTTTGATTACTGCAAAGCAATGGAGTAATATTATTTCCAAAACTAGGAAATTTGTTTTCATTACGATTTTCCCACAGGCCAAGAAGAAGATTGTGGCCGCAACCTCCAAACAAAGATTCGCTGCGCAGCAGCAATATATGGACAAAGTCGTTGAGGAATACAAGGAAAGTTTCTCCTCACCGACTTGGGTTTCTCTACATCGTCAGGTCAAGCACTCCATTGATCTGACCCCTAGAACATCGTTGCCTAATGGGCCGATCTATCGATGCTCTGTTATGGAAAATGATAGAATCAAGAGACAGATCCAAGAGTTGTTGCAGAAAGGGCACATTAGGCCAAGCTCCTCACCCTGTGGGAGCTTGATCATGTTGGTATATAGTAAGGACGACACCTGGAGACTTTTTATTGACTATCAGGTGTTGAACAAGATCACATTCCAGAATAGGTATCCAATCCCATGGATCGATGACCTCCTCGACCAGCTCAATGGGCCAAATATTTCAGCAAGATCAACTTGAATTCTGGGGATCAGCGGGTACCAATTGAACCCTTCGATGTGTGTAAGACTTCCTTCAAAGCCAAGGAGGGCCTCTTCAAATGGCTAGTCATGCCTTTCGCTTTGACGAATGCTCCCACAAACTTCATGCGGCTGATGGAAAACATCTTGCAGCTATTCACCAACTCATTTGTGGTGGTGTACTTGGATGACATTATGACCTTCAACTAGACGTTGGAACAACTGCTATAGGGTAATATGCTTGGGTAGTGGTTATCGAATATCCCTCTCTAGGCTTTCCGGTGCCCGAGGCAGACAGTCAGATTATCTGTATAGTTCACAAAGTTGTTGCATATATGTTCATGCTAATTCGTATTATTTAATAAAATGAGATGGGAGATTACCTCTTTTCCGATCCCGGATCCTTTGGAGAACACTGAGCAGCAAAGCAGGGATCCTTCTTCACCAGCTCCAAATTCAGGTCTTGCAATCAAACAAAGCACTCATGTAATCTCTACAACAATATACTTCTTATTAACTAAATCAACATATGATAAACATAAAACAATACAGACCTAATCCATTCATGTCACGCTATATTAATAATTGAAAAACAATGGCAATATTAAAGCATCGAATGGAAAAAACAGATACAGTTATATTGATTTATAAAAAGGAGGATTACAACCGTCCGTTGCACCAAGCTCTCCTCAGTCTCCCAATCTGTCTCTCTCTTTCTTTGTATGTGATGGCAATCAAGGGGATAAGCTCTCAGTGAACTTCACCGATCCTTAACTACCACCTTGCAACAACGTAGCTCTGCTTCACATGTATTCAAAAAACCTTCAACCTTGGAATAATAGCCCACAACTCCATTTTATAGGAGATGGAGACGGAAAAATTTGCCCAACTCTTTCAACCAGTTCAAAAAGTAAAAAACCAATATGTTTCCTTAGCCTTCCATGCTTTTGCCTTCCTTGAGAGTCTAGTTGCTTTTGGCAAGGCCTAATAAGAGGTTAGTGCCTTTCAGTTTCTATTTTTCACTGACTTTTGATGAGAAAAAGTTGGATTTTCCAATCATTATCCGCGGGATTTTTCCTGTTTCATATTTAAACATGGGTAACGCTGCCCTCTGGTCAAAATCGAGAATTTCCCTAGTCACTAACGCGACCTTTACATGGCTCAGAAGCGTTATAACGCAGTTTAGATGTTTCTGGGTTGCGTTACCTTGGCAGAAATGGGTTTTTTCTAGGTCACTTTATTCCTTCAATATTACCTTCTCCTCTGAGTTGATGAGGAGGTCATTTGTCCTGTAACATATGCCCCCTAAAGTGTGAGGTTTGAGACGAAGACGATGGCTGAAATACTTTATAATATGTGTAGTAGAATTAGAGAGATTGGAAGACTAAGGAAAACCTGAAACAAAAACATATGTCAGAAAATATACTATTTGTCTTGAGTTGGGCATTCCCATGCTCAATAGCTAATCAACATGATTTCTCTAAAACAGAGATATGAACAGTGTGTCCACCGATAAGCGTAACGTGGAAGTTTTTTCCAGAACAGGATCAATACTGAAAAGCTGTCTCCATAAACAATATCGCAACTTGGGGAAGGAAACACAGATGTAATGGTGTAACCTTCGCCCCAAGGTCTTGGCCGCCACTTCACTTAAACTACATATTTCCCCACATGTGAATGGAGGATCTGTCGTCGAACATGTGGGAAATCGTCTGATTACTAGTTAGTAAGGAAAACTGTTAACAGACGCGAGGGTGGCCACCGATAATTATGATGGTCCCCAAGATGCATATTACAATCTAGCGAGTGTGAATAAAAGGAGTTGATGTCGAACACTCGTAGAATCATTCGATCGGGAGCCAATAATGAAGACCCCTAATCAAATACAAGATGAACTGCCACTGATGTCTGCAAGTATCTGGGTACTGATGTGTTTCTGGATCAACTTCCTAGATAAGATGTTGCAATCGATAGGAAGAGACCAGTCAAAAGATAGGCACTGAGGTGTCCTACATCAGTCAACACGAAACGGGAAAAGATGATGTTGTTCTTGATGGAAAATATGAAGAGAAAATGGGAATAACCGACGACAAATAAATTCTGGCATTGTGATCACTTTGGTTCATATGAGGAGCAGTAGATAGTGAGATCTGTTTGAACAATAGAAGGCACTCTAACATGGTACTAGGCAGCTTAGGCTTAATGAACACCAAAGAGTATTTAGGATTTGACCAGTGAAGGAAAACTGGGAGATGAAGGCTAAACTCATAGATGGTAGGGTTCGGCTAAATGTGAAAGAGTTTTATGGGAAGTTCCATGTTCAAGATATTTGCTGCCAAATCGACCTTTCTTGAATGTAACAGAAGTAGTATCCATTTTGTCAAAAAATTTCCCCGTCTGATTAAGTTTAACGAGTCCAAATGGGTAAACTCGGTGAAATTTTCATATTTTAGAGAGTCTGAAAAATGTCGTAAAAGATAACTCTGGGGGGTACCTTTGTCATGTCTTGATAGCCGGGCACGACAAAGGGAGAATAGTAAGCCCAAAACGGTTCATTTTCCATGAGTTATTCCGTCGAAACCGGAAAAATGAGAAATCTATGTTCGATGGACGTCTACCACATTTTGTTATGAGTACGAGGAGACGAAGTAAACTCAATATTCTTTGTGAAATTTTAATGAGTCCAACAGAGAAAAACTCGATGCTCTCCGTGAATTTTTAACGAGTCACACGGAGAAAAAATTGGTTACTTTTTCCGTTTAAAGAGCTTTGAAAAATATGAAAAGAATGGCTCATAATCTTCTGTCATGGTAGTTTAACGAGCCTGACAAAAGAAACTCAGGGTTTTTTCGGTTTTACGAGAGAGAAAAAGTCCCTAAAAAGAAATCTCGTTGCTTCTTCATGTTAGTTTTAATGAGCCTGAGGAAGAAAACTCGAGGTTTTTCGGATTGATGAGCAAGAAAAATACCATAAAAAGAATGCTCAATTCAGGGTCGAATATGGTCATATCTGCATATAGACATTAAAAACTCATCAGGACATCGGTAACCAAAATCAATAGTTGCGACAAACATGCAGCGGGAATTCACTACTTTTTGTAGACTAACTACGTGAGTCTTTCCCCCAGAAATGGATATAAGAAGGTCAGAGACCCTCATTTTCACTGTTTTGAATGCTGTGATAGAGCTCTGGGGTAAAAAAGTGGTGAAATTACTATTGGCGATTGCGGACGATCCGGGCAATAGTTCTTCCTTCCGCGAGATCCAGTTAAGAGCTGGAACCTCCTGCTATCATTTCATAGTGTTTTTTTTTTGTTTTGCTGGTCCAAAATAGTAATTTTAGCAAGCCCTAAAAAATTTAAGTGGCTAACACTGGCTAGTAGTGCTTTGCCCACGTTAAACACACCTCCCATGAAGAAACAATGCGTTAGCGGCATACTGTGGGTGTGCCAGAGAGATACCTAGTGCCTCTACGGAGGATAGCCAGGGTAGTTGTTTGTTATTTTGAGAAGCAGGTGTAGTTGGAGGAGTAGATGTGTAAATTTCATAGCGAGGCTTAGTGTAGCCAAGTTTTGTAAAACACCCAAGTTTTGAGAGATTTTTTGATGTAATTTTGAACTGGACACAACATATATATATATATTCATACTTTTGGCAATTTTTTTCTTATGTGGTTTTTTTTTAATGTTTATGCATTTTCTATGGTAAAAAATATATACTCATGTGTAAATATTTTTATAACAAGTGTGAAAAATGCCAATCTAATACATAGTTTGCCAACGAATCGGCCAATGCATTAAATTCCTATACGAGATGGTTTGAAAATGACGTTCTAAAAGTCGTACCCTTAAAAAATAACATAACAAGACTGGATGACGGACGCGATAATGATTGTTCAACTGCATAACTACGAGCTAGGAATCTAACCTAACCACTAGATTGGAGATGTCATGAGATGCGGCTTCTGTGAGGAGTTGTATCACTGACATGTACTCAGCAATTTTATTGGTGGCGTTGCCCAGGAAAATTCCCCCAGAACTAAGGAGTTCTGACTCAGGTGTGTAGAGAACCCAAGCAGCTGAAGTAATGTGTCTAGTATGATGACTAGCACCATCCACGTATCTGACGTATGATAAGGAGGATGACAACATCTGTGCGAAAGAAAAATATTTTATATGAGGAAAAACACTTCAAAAACCCAAAAATATCCAGAGACATCAAAACAAAGGAAAAACTTATATAAATAAATATACAAAGCATATGCCTAATGGAAAACTAGGTAAAATACTTCTTTAGATAGAGCCCGTTGCGGGGCTGCGCGAGTGGAATTCCATTGCAGTCTTGAAGTTCATAAGCTCCTTTTGAGAGGACTTTGGTGACTATGTAAGGACCGAGCCATAATTTTTGAAGTGTTCCTGCCCCCAAGAGGTCATGTCTCTGATCATAGAGTAGTACGAGATCACCCTCTTGGAAAGAACGAGGCTTGACAGATTTGTCATATTGAGCTTTTACCTGGCGTTTGTGGGTTTCGAGTGCTAGTGCGGCGTCTCGACGAGTCTCGTCCAAGTGATCGAGCGAGAGAAAGCACTCTTCTGTGGCGGTGGTGCTGGGTAGGAGTTCAACAATGAGCTTGAGTGATGGAATCTCACACTCAATTGGGAGTACTGCCTCTAGGCCGAATGCGAGTTGGAATGGTGTGAAGCCTGTGGCAGCTTTGACTAACGTACGATATGCCCATAATGCAGAATGTAACTTTCGATGCCATGTGGTTTTATGATTTCTGACTAACCAACAAATCATGGTTTTGAGGATTCCATTTACGGCTTTGACTTGACCGTTCACTTGCGGATAGTAGGACGAAGACTGATCTTGTCGAAATCCTAGCATGGAATTTAATTCTGTCATCATATGGTTCTGAAAAAGTGATCCATGATCTATGACAATTGAAAGGGGTACACCAAAACGACAGATAACCTGATTGAACAGGAATAGGGCGGCGGTTTCTCCATCGGCCCTAAAAGTGGGAATGGTTTCTGCCCATTTCGTAAAGTAGTCAACTGCCACAAAAATGTAGTTGTGTTCGTCGACCGAAGTGGGGTTGCATGTAATGAAGTCTATACCCCATTTAGTGAAAGGAACAATGGAGACAACCAGGTGGAGAGGGGTGGGGTGAGCACACATTTTCTTCGTGAAAATTTGACACGGATGACACTTCTGGACTGCTGTGATGCAGTCTTTAAACAAAGTGGGCCAATAATAGCCTGCACGCAAGATTTTATGGGCAGTATCTATGCCAGAAAGATGACCGCCACACACCCCTACGTGACACTCATTTAAAACGTGTTCTGCTTCGTCAATAGTGAGACAATGCCGAAGAATAGTATCGACACCACGACGATATAGAGTATTGTTGAGTACGAGGTAGTGTTTCTCTTGGTGGCGAATACAACGACGTTTGTCAGATGTGAGAGTTGGGCAGAAACGTTGAGTTTGGAGGTATACCAAAATGTCTCCATACCAAGGATCAGAAGAATCGACTAAGAAAACGGATTCATCAGGAAATGGATCATGAGCTACATCTCCTGGATCGATTCTAAGAAGGTCTGACAGTAATTCGGTGAAGACTAGAGATTTCTTTGCTTTGGCAGTAGTGAATACTAAGTCAAATTGTTGGAGGATCACTATCCATTTGGAATATTTTCCTCCAATAACTTGGCGAGACAAAATGTGTCTCATGGGATTCTCCAAAGCAATGACAGTAGTTTGACGTAGTAATATATAGTGTCGGAGTTGGGTGGCAGCAAAGACCACCGCGAGAGAGAGTTTTTCCACATGTGAATATCGTAGTTCGGGTCTGATGAGACATTTTGATAAGTAATATATCACATGTTCACTATCGTCATTGTGAACTTGAACCAGAACCATGCCAAGTGAGGATGGGGAGGCTGCTAGGTAGAGGAGAAAGTCGCGTGAATAATTTGGGGCACTAAGAAGTGGGGCAGAAATGAGTGCTCGTCTCAAGGCATCAAATGACCATTGAGCTTGGTCATCCCATACATATAGTGTTCCCTTCTTTAATAAGCGCATAAAGCCTTTCGTCATCTTGGCATAGTTCACTATGAAACGACATAAAAAGTTTTCATTCCCTTGCAAACGTTGGAGTTGCAGAATGGATTGTGGTGCGGGTAATTAAACGATTTCCTTAACCTTATCGGGATCAACCCTAATCCCATGCTTGGAGACAATAAAACCTAGAAGGCGTCTAGACTCAACAAAAAATACACACTTATGTGGATTTAGACGTATATTGTAGAACCTACACCGAGAGAAGATTTGTTTTAGGTGTGCGAGGTGATGGGATCGCTTCTTGGAATGAGCCGGAAGGTCATCCAAGTAGGATTGTATAATATGCCTAATTTCATGAAAGGCGTAGTCCATATCCCTTTGAAAAGTTTCTCCCGCATTCTTAAGACCGAATGGGAGTTTACGATATGCAAATGTGCCCCAAGGACAGATGAAGGCGGTGTTATGCTGGTCGTCTTTTTTAATCGCAATCTGGTTATACCCCGAGAAACCATCCATAAAAGAAAAAGAATCACATCTGGCTCAATCATCAAGGATCTGATCTATGAACGGCGTAGGATAATTGTCTTTGGGACAAGCAGTCTTCAAATTGCGATAATCAACACAAACTTGGATGGTGCCTTGTTTTTTTTCTACAGGGACCGGATTGGAAACCCATTTTGTGAAAGGAACGGGATAGATAAAACGAGCGTTCAAAAGTTTTTCTACTTCAGTTTTAATGGCGGCTGCTTTGCGTGGGTGGACAGGTCGGAGTCGCTGTCGAATAGGTTTGGCATTGTCATAAACCTTGATTTCATGCTCGAGGATAGATGGATCTATGTCGGGAATTTCGTCGTATGACCAAGCAAACACATCGCGGAATTATTTAAAAAGGGATGTGAAGTGTGCAATTTCCTCAGGATTGCAATCTGCTCCAATTTGAATATTTTCCACGATACCGGTTTTGATCGAGATATCTATGAGAAGGGTTTTAGAAAGGTTTCCCAAGTTCCCTTTCGAATCGATAGTTTGAACAGTTGTGTAAACAGAGGAGATGATCTCAGGTGGGTCAAAATATGGGATTTGAGTAGTTATTGCGTCCGAACCGAACATCAAAGTGTGATGGTGGAACTCTCCCCAAGGTCGTTCTTCTAAAGACATGATCTCTTGAATAACTTTGTCCATAGGCAGGACTTCATCGAGGATATCCTTAGAAAGAACCTTGATGAGCGGGAGGTTTTTACCATTGGTTGAAACCATAGTTGTGGAGGTTTCATATGTAATTTGGATGGCTTGGTAAGCCAACTCGGCTGGTGAGAGCAGCATTTGATCTCCGTAGGAATCACTGTCTGAAGGTGCCGGTAGGATCCATGGGTCGATAGAGCCATCCAACGTGGTGGATATCATTGCAACTGTATTTGGAACCTCGAGCGGCGGGAGAGGAAAGCTACCCATTAGGGAAGATGCCTTCAGAAGACCGGTACTAACATTGACATAAGAGTCAGGAAAGCCTCCTCTTAAGGGTACGTTTCTACTTAGTAATGTGGTATAATCTGGGGTGCAGAAGGATAACTGATCCACTGTGACTATTTTCCCATCCAATGGAAAGAGGATGAGTCGGAATACCGAAGAAACAATGGCAGTCATGGCATAAGACCAACTGCAACCTAGTAATAGATTATAGTCGAGATGATGATCTACAACTTCAACGTCCATGGTTATCATTTTTGCACTAAGTGTAATGGGAAAGCTAGCAAGGTAGCCTTTTGGGAGGAAAGTGTAGCCATCGAAAGCTTTGAGGGAATTCGACGATGAGGACAAAGTAGGAGAACCTAAAGCGAGCTAGCAAGTAGTTGACATAACGCAGGTCGAAGCACCTTCGTCTATGACAGTACGATGGATTGGTCTCCCTTTCGACACGAATTTTACCTGGAATGCAAGTTGGTGTGAGAGGCAAGGTTTAGATTTCTCCATGTCAAAAATAGCTAGTGTAGAATCCTGGGGGTCAATCCCACCAATGGCCGAAAGCAAGGCTTTCTTTTGTGCTGGGAAAGTTTGCAATAATTCGAGAGCAGACATAGATGACGGTGCCTGCGCCAAATCTTCTACAATATTGTAGTTTTGGGCGGCACGTGCAGAGGTGTTATGAGTCATGCGTCAAAGTGTCCCTTTGGGGGGATGAATCGCGGGGTCAGCAGTGGGCCGTTCGATATGAAAATCGTTGGGTAGCGGTGGATTTGAACTAGTGCCAGGTTCCTAAGTATCAATGACAGGATTTCCATAAAGTTTGGCTCGTGTCTAAAGTTCAACACTTTCTATGCCATAAATGGCAGATGATCCTTCACCGGAAGGATGTGAACCACCATTGCCCCTTTGTGGGGGTCGTGGTGGGTTTGCAACCATGTGTTGTTGTTGTTGTTGTGGATTAGGGAATGGATTATGAAGGATGGCAGGTGTCCTCCCAGAGTCCTTGTTTGTGATAAAATTTGTGCATTCCTGCAGCCAAGGACATTTGTATGTCAAGTGGTCCTCCACACAGATTTTGCAAGGAAATTTCATGGGTTTCTCCTTCCCTTTGTCGTTTTTAGCAACATTTTTCTGATTGGGATTATTCTGAGGATCTGACTGCTCTTTCGAGGAAGATGTCTTTTTCTTGTTCTTCTTGTTCTTTCCACTAGGTTTTTGTGAAATTTTCACAGAATTTACCTCAGTGGTAGGAAGATTAGTCGAATGGTTAGGGGAGGTGACAACCAAATATGGCTGGGAGGTTTTCCCCCAAGACTGTTTTTTGGCTACGCTAGAGATTGTGCCGACGAGACCGTCAGCGTGGGCTCTGGGTTTCTGAGTTGCGGGAGAATTTGGATTACCAGGGGCATGGGGGAGTAAATCATATAGCGTGCCAGATTGCGAATAGATTAAATCTAAATGCTGGGCATGACGAATGGATTGATCTTCTATGACCGCACCGGATAGGCAAATGCCTTTAGCTAGGGTTGGTAAGAGATATTTACAAAACCAATTAGCTAAGAGATGATTCGGGATTGGCGCTTTGACTAGCATCCTCCTACGACTCCATTCATAAATGTGATCGGAGATGTGGGTGGCGGTGTCTTGGCGCAGCGAAGTTAAAAGTTCCATGCCGGTTTCATATATGATAGGTAATTGGAAATTTTTTAGAAATTCTGTAGCTAAGGTGCCAAAAGTGTTGATGGCGGCGCGTGGTAATTCAATATACCACTTGGCAGCATTGCCAGTGAGAGTGTGGGGGAACAGCCAAAGCTGGATACTATCATCCACCATGGAATTAGATAGAGACCATAGATTAAAGGTGGTGATGTGTGAAGTCGGATCATCCCCTTGTTTCCAGTCGAATTTAGGGATGTCAGACGGAATCTTGTGCGGTACCAGAGGCCAGAGCGGGTTGTGATTGATGGGATCATTAGTCAGTTTATATATGTCGGGGATGTCTAGAGCTGCTAAAAATGGCAATTGCGTGTTGGCCCCCTGATCTAGCCAAGGAAGTATTGGCTGACTATTTGGACCATAGGGTCCGCCCATCAATGTGTTACCAGTAGGATAAGTAGGACTTCGTTGATAAAAATTTCCTATGGGTGGAGGTGTAGGGATATATGGTTGTTATCCGTCGGTTATATTGTATTATGGGGCGAACTGTTGGTTGTCCCCAGGATAGAAGTGCCCCCTTGTCCAGATGGATGTTGGGGTTCATTAGCCCATATGGACGCAATAGAGCTAGCCAGAGGCATGCTGCTATGTGCATAATTAAGAAATAGCGTGGACCCTACACCGAGATTTAGACCACTTAAGGGAATAGTGTTAACAATAGTTTGTCCGGTTTGTCCTAACGATTTCAGGGGTAGCGAAATGCCCCCCGTTGTTTGCGTGTTGGTGACACTACCCCCTGTTATGGAGGCCAAGGGGTTTGAACTCAGCAAAGGATTCTAACTGAAAGGGTTTCTAAAAGGAACCGAAGTAGTCCCACTCATGGGAGAGGGAACCATAGGTCCCGATGTGGTCACCGTAGGAGTATATCTCGAAAGACTTGGGGATCCACTGACAGTTGTGATGACTGTAGGGTTGGGACCAAGTATAGTTTGACTACTGGGGTTACTGATTATTGGCATAGAACTTACTACAAGCGGGGAGGGTGGTGGCAAACTTGGGTTGGTTGCCATCAGTACCGACCCCATAGGTGCCAGTTGTGAAACGGATGTTGGTGCGGTTGAAGACATCTCTTGGTGTGGTGTAGTATGAACTATCACAGTTGCCGACAGATGTGAGTGGAAGATTGTAAG
This sequence comes from Pinus albicaulis, assembly GCA_034641835.2. Taxonomy (NCBI): domain Eukaryota; kingdom Viridiplantae; phylum Streptophyta; class Pinopsida; order Pinales; family Pinaceae; genus Pinus; species Pinus albicaulis. Next base: position 633,467,843 of record CM076569.1, read on the forward strand.
GAGGTACAACGCCTTCCGTAAAAGGGTCCTCTGGAAATTCCATGTGATATGGGGCTATGTGAAAATCAGGGTTTGTCAATGGAGACTTCTCTTCCACAGAAGGCACGGGTTCACCAAGACTCAATTCTTCCTCCGATTTTAAAGGAGAGAGACCTTGCTGTCGTCAAAATAGACGACGATGGTCGGAAGATGCCACAGTGACCTGTTTATTTTTAGAAAATTTTAATGATTTTTGATGTATTATAAAGTCTCAATGACAGTAACCACAAACCTAAAAAAGAAAGAAAAGAAACAAGGACTCTCTAAAAATCAATCAACAAGCAGCTAGAATAGGGTGCCCTGTCTGAGTACTACCGTTTTCTGGAGATGAAACCCAGTATCACAATAGCATACAGAGAGGGTTGGTTGTAATTACAGTTACGGTTACTCTAGAGCTTCTCCCGAACCTCGGAAAATAGGTGTAAGTACTCTCGTGGAGACAAGTACCCTCCTAAAGACTGAAGAAAGAGTAGGTCTGTTTGTTTTAGGTACCAGGACAGCCCGTCCCAGTCACCTTCTATAAGTCCCTAAAAAATTTGGCTACTAAAGATACCTCAAATCATAGACATCATCAGGGGGGTCACGGTCTTAGACAACACGCTATATGGGTAGAACACCTAGATCCCCGATCTAGTTTCGACAGTCCCGAAGGGAACCCAAATATATAGAATGCCCATTGAATGCACTCGAAGGCGAGCTACCTTCTTATGCACCCGGGTGTTGTCTCGCGCTTAGCTCCAGTAGTAGAGTGGTCCCGATAATATGATTGCAGTAGGATTTCGCTTATTAATGACTCTAGTTTCAAGTTTTGAGATCCTGGGTGATTTTCTCACTTCTCCTACCCCAAGATCCTAGCCTGAAATACTATTGGTGTGAGCTCAAAAAACGTTATATGGTTGATTTTATTATCGCTTGATTCTTAGTGTACTTTGATTATTATTCTTGCAGAGGGGGAGTGGACATATGAAATTTGATGAGACTTTGACTCAAAAAACCATGCAAAAATATGCTCTAAATATTCAATTCGATGAAGAGTGTTTCTACAAGGAGAGGTTTTCTTTCAACATCCATGCACCAAACATTCAAATAACACAGATCAACCTTAAAGATTCAGACATCCATTTATCTCTTCTTAACAGTTTTTTAACCAAAAAAATTTCAGGATTAACTCAGCTAAGTTCAGAAAACTAAAAAAAAAAAATTCTCTTCAAAAAGGAGATGCGTTTGACATTGAATTTTTAAATGAGAGAAAAATACAGAAATGCTAGCTGGTAAAAAAGCATAGGGATCTACTAAGAGAAGCTATTCTGATAGCCAAGACATTTACAACCAAAAGGAAACACAACATAGGTGCAAGCAACAAATTTTTGGCTGGGTAACGCACTGTATCTAAGCCTGGACCGTGTTAATGCAGGGACTAACGCACTGTTTCTAAGCCTAGGCCACGTTATAACGCTCTGGAAGACTAAAAATGGTATCGTTAGTCAAGGTAAAGTTCTTCAGATGGCTAAGCAGGGTCTGATCTGGACTCTGTGAGCTTTTGAGATGTCTACTGAGCATATAAACTAGTTTGAAGGATATGCGAACAAAAGGAAAAAGGGAGTTTGATAGGAATAGTCTGGAAACTTAGGGTTTCTTCCCCAATGGAGTCGCCAATTCTTCTATAGGGTAATATGCTTGGGTAGTGGTTATCGAATATCCCTCTCTAGGCTTTCCGGTGCCTAAGGAAGACAGTCAGATTAGCTGTATAGTTCACAAAGATGTTGCATATATGTTCATGCTAATTTGTATTATTTAATAAAATGAGATGGGAGATTACCTATTTTCCGATCCCGGATCCTTTGGAGAAAACTGAGAAGCGAAGCAGGTATCCTTCTTCACCAGCTCCAAATTCAGGTCCTGTGATCAAACAAAGCACTCATGTAATCTCTACAACAATATACTTCTTATTAACTAAATCAGCATATGATAAACATAAAAAAATGTAGACCTAAGCCATTCATGTCACGCTATATTAATAATTGAAAAACAATGGAAATATTAAAGCATCGAATGGAAAAAATAGATATAGTTCTATTGATTTATAAAAAGGAGGATTACAACCGTCAGTTGCTCCAAGCTCTCCTCAGTCTCCCAATATCTCTCTCTCTTTCCTTGTATGTGATGGCGATCAAGGCGATAAGCTCTCAGTGAACTTCACCGATCCTCAACTACCACCTTGCAACAACGTAGCTCTGCTTCACATGTATTCAAAAAACCTTCGACCTTGGACTAATAGCCCACAACTCCATTTTATAGGAGATGGAGAGGGCAAACTTTGCCCAACTCTTTCAACCATTTCCAAAAGGAAAAAACCAAGATTTTTCCTTAGCCTTCCATGCTTTTGCCTTCCTTGAGAGTCTAGTTTCTTTTGGCAAGGCCTAATGAGAGGTTAGTGCCTTTCAGTTTCTATTTTGCACTGACTCTTCATGAGAAAAAGCTGGATTTTCCAATCATTATCAGCGGGATTTTTCCTGTCTCATATTTAAACACGGGTAACGCTACCCTCTGGGCAAAATAGAGCGTCGCCCTAGTCACTAACGCGACCTTTACATGGCTCAGAAGTAAAATAATGCATTTTAGCTGTTTCTAGGGTGCGTTACCTTGGCAGGAATGGGTTTTGTCTAGATCAATTTCTTCCTTCCATATTACCTTCTCCTCTGAGCTGATGAGGAGGTCATTTGTCTTGTAAAGTTGTGTGCTAATTTGGAGAAGTGCACTTTTGGCATGACCTAGGTTCAGTATCTGGGATACATTATTGATGAGTGGGGGGTGTATGTAGATCTATCCAAGATCCAAGTCATTCAGTATTGGCCAACCCCAACCACTCTAACAAAGCTCCAAAAATTTTAGGGTCTTTCCAATTTCTACCACAGGTCGTGTTGGGATTATCTCATATCACTTGGCCCTTGAGTCAAGTCACCAAGGGAGGAGCGAAAGAAAAATTATTTTGGTATGAATCTCAATAGAAGGTGTTCATAGAGTTGAAACATCACCTATGATTTGCACCAGTGCTCACATTATCAAACTTGCAACAACCATTTGAGATCAAGACAAATGTCTCTGACTATGCTATTGGGTCAGTCCTTACTCAACAGGGCCATCAAGTAGAATATCACAGTGAGACACTTTATGACATGGTTCAGAAGTACCCCACTTATGACAAATAGATGTATTCCATTATGCAAGCTTTCCGACAATGGAAGCATTACATTTTAGGGAAGGAAATGGTCATCCACACAGATCATTGACCCCTACAGTTCATACAAACACAAGTGAGGTTGCAGAACGATCTCCATCAAAAGCGGTCCACATACCTGCAACTGTTTCATTTGAACATCAAGTACAAGAAAGGAAACACCAATAATGTTGCAGAGTGCCTCAGCTGGCCACCGATCATATCGCTAACTACCGTTGTCAACTCTGGTGGGGACGAGACTTCTGATTAGCCGCTTCTCTACAGAAGCGATCCATAATTTGGCCACACATACAAGCCGCTCTTGGAAGGTAAACAAGTTCCAAATTTTCACCTCCAGGATGCACTGCTATGTCACCTGGGACACCTTTGTGTTCCTTCAATTGAGTGTGCCAATATGGTTAGGGAAGCGCAGTATAGTCAGGTTGTTGGGAATTTCAGGGTTGAGAAAAAGTGGCAGTACTGCAGAATTATTTTTATTGGTTGAAACTTCGATAGGATGTCGGTAATTACATCAGATCCTGCACTACCTACGCCATTGCAAAACCAACCATCAAGAAGAAAGGTCTCTATACTTCACTGCCTACCCCTAGTTTACCTTGGGAATCCATATCAATGGATTACATGTTGGCCCTTCCTTCTACTAATCATGGAAACGACTGTGTTTTTTTGGTCGTCTATAGATTCTCGAAGATGGCCATTATGGTGGCCTGCAAGAAGAATATCATAGCAGAAGCCACTGCTAAACTCTTCTTTGAACGAGTGTGGGTACAATTTGGGATCCCACAGTCTATCATCTCAGATCGGGACAACAGGTTCCTTAGTACATTTTGGTCCAGTATTTGGACAATGCTGGACACCAAACTCACCAAGTCCACAACTTTCCATCCCTAAATCGATGGACAGACATAGGTCGTAAACATGATGATTGTACATATTCTACACATGTACAACTAAAATAATCCATGCACATGGGATGAGAGCCTCCCTTATGTACAACACAGTTATAACCGGGCTCTCCAAATATCAACTAGCCACAACCCCTTTCAGGTGGGCTTGGGATTCCAGGCACCATGTCCCATTGACGTAGCTATGCCATTTGCGACTACTAAGGAAGATTAAATTAATGTTTAGTCTAAATTTTATAAGGCGAACAACTTCATTAAGCGTAATCAACACATATTCCAACAGGTCCATGACATATTGGACAAAGCCAATGCTAAGTACAAGTAGCGACATGATCAACATCGGGTGCCACACAACTTCGAGGTGGGCGACAAAGTTTGGTTACATTTGCAGAAGGAACGCCTCTGTAAACCCCACCGCAAGCTACACCTACTCCGATATGGTCCATATACCATCACCAAGTCCATGGGAGATAATTATTTTGAGCTTAACATTCCCCCATTCCTTGGCTAGCATCTAGTGTTCAACGTGGATCGCCTTCGGCCATACTTTCCACCATTACTAGACACATTCGACATTGTAAAACAACTCACCCCAACATAGTTAAATCTAGACTGTATGGAACATATTGCAACCGATCATATCATGGACACACAACTTAAAATCACTCACTAGCAGAAGATCCAATTGTATTGGGTTGTCAAAGCTGGCCAACTCCTTCACCAGGGAAAGTGGTTCACCAGGGACTAGGTTCAACAGAAATTTCCCCACCTCATGAAGGCTTTGCATGCAATGGGGACCATTGCTTCCTAAGGGGGGAGAAATGATTTAGGTGGAGATTGGTGGCCACCCGCCTATTCCACCTAGCCAATTTCATCAGTTTTCTTATTTACTATTTTTAGTAGTTTTTTCAAGTCCAGAACTTCCGGAGTCGTTTTGAGACCCCAAATGACATTTTTTGGGCATGTTTTCTCTCATGATTTGAAACAAATCACGACCACAATTTTAGTCCCCTGAGAGATCTTTCTAATGAGGTATCATACATGCCAAACATAGATAATATGACCAAGTTATGACCCCAGGAAGTTGGCTGCCCAATTAACGCCAACAAGGCCCATAAACTCTTGGTGTTACATCTCCTCGGGTTAGGGTTTTGGTTTTTTAGGGTTTTATCTTATTTTTAAATAACAAAAATTTCCTTGATCCTCATTGTCACATAGTTCAGAAGCATGTAGCCACCGCATCTCTTCTCAGAGATAAGCTACCATTGCCTTAGCTAGTTTGTTTTCCATTATGCCTGTAAGCATTTTTCAGTATTTGATATTAATGAAATGAAGTGTTATTCCTGCTGCATCTCTGCATTTATATTTATTTCTGTATTTTATTTCATTCTTGAATAAGTTTGGATCATTGATGCAATTTCCAACTTGTAATAAAAGCAAGAGAAATAAAAGATCTAATAAAAGAGTACATAGAAACAAGAGAAAATGTGTCTTCATAATATTTTCCCTTTGTCTAAGAGAATACACGTGCCACAAATATTTCCTTGTAATTCTCAATGCTTCCATCAGCTGCATGATTTATTTTTCATATCCACTTGGAAGACACAACATATTTTCCTTCAGGTGTTGGCATGATTGGGCCATACATCATTCTTTAATATGGACGGGTACTCTTCAATCATAGCATCTCTCCAAAATTGATGTTCAATTTACTCTTCGTAGGTGGATGGTGCAAATTCAATGATCTTACACATTAATGTTTCATAATCTGAATAATTTTTTGGCCTGAAGGTGCCACAAGGTGTTGCATGTCATCCTGCTTCCTTTAAAGTTCTTTCAAGCCAAGCTGGTATTTTTCTAGTCTCAAGCTTAATTACTCTTGGTGAATCAATATATTCATGGGGTTCAATTGAATCTTTAGGAGGATATTTTTCCATAGGTACAGGCTCTTTAGGTTTCGATTCCACATTATTAGGATCCACCTGCATCTCATCATCAGAGTACAAGTGTGATCCTTTGGACTTCCAGAAAGCAACATCTTCATAAAAAATGACATCCCTGCTAGTTTCAATTGATGATTTTCCTAGTATATAGATTCTGAAAGCTATCGAATTTTCACTATAGCCAAAAAAAGTTCCCTTCTTCCTAGAAGGATCCAAATTTGTCCTTTTCTCCTTGTGCACATGAATATAAACATGACAACAAAAGATTCTTAAATCTTCAACATTGAACTTCTCACTTTGCGAAGACTTATTCAGGAGTCTTCTATTCCAATAGTTGGTGTGGAAATATATTTTGAACATAATTAGTTGTCTTTGAAGCTTCTACCTAGAGAAATATAGGCAGCTCTTGATCATGAAGCATGGATTTGGCAGCTTCCATAATAGTTATGTTTTTCTTTTCAGTAACACGGTCATTTTGTTGGAAATTTTAGGGAACTATCAACTCCCTCTTAGTTCCAACATCCTTGCAGAAAGAAATGAGCTCCCTGGATACGTATTCACCTCCATTGTTAGATATTAAAGTCTTGATCCTTCTTCCTGTAGTATTTTCAACTCGTGCCTTGAATTCCTAAAAACTTTCAAACACTTCATCCTTAGATTTCAAGAAATAAATCCATTATTTATGAGAGTATTCATTAATTAAACTATTATAGTACAAATAACCACCCAAGGATTTATTAGACATAAGTCCACAAACATAAAAATGTATAGGATCTAAGATTCCTTTGGACTTACTATCACTGATAGAAAATTATCGTTTGAAATTTTCCCCGCAAGCACATCCTTTGCAAAATCCATCGTGTTCAATCTTGATTTCATGTACACCTTTAACAAAATCCTTCATTCTATTGAAATCTTTGTAATGAACATGAGCATACATTTTATTCCATAGTTTCACAAAGATCAGAGGTTTTGTGTATCAAGGCTTGAATTGAGCATCCAACGAGAGGATATAGCCCTCCTATTCACACACCAATGACTTTGGTAGATTCAAAGGAGGAGTATTTATTCCATTTTAGAACTGACCATCAATGAAGGAAATTCTATATCCTTTGCCTTCAAGAGATGAAATGGATAACAAATTCTTCTTCAAACTAGGAACATACAAAATATTGTTAATAGAGACATTGCCTCCTAATTGGAAGGATGAAGAACCAATGCCTTTGAATTCACACTTACCATTGTCTCCAAGCTCCACCCTTTGAGATATCTTCTTCTAAAATAATTCAAAGAGACTAACATGACTTCCAATCATGTTCGTAGAGGCACCACTGTCCACTAAAAAAATTTCATCATGACCTGCAATAGAACCAGTGAAAGCATAATAAAATGAAAAATCATCATTATCAATATCTTTCTTCCTAGGCCTCCTCTTGTATAAAGGTTCATTAAGATTAACTACATAACCATGTTTCTTCCCTTTTCATTTTTGACATCATTTCTTTGAGGAAACCTATTTTGATAGTGACCATATGCTTGGCAACGAAAATAATGAACAATTCATATGTCCCTTATTTCTTGAGAGGGAGGAGGAGGTATTCTTTGTGGAGCATGTCATTTTCATAGAGAAGATCTTAGAGCAGGTCTTATTCCTATACTTTTTTGAAATCTTCCAAAATTTCTTCCTCACTTTCTATTTTCTGAGTGGGTTGCAAAAGCTTGAGAATCTTCACTTAGATTTGGAATATTTCCCTTAGACATGAGACTTGATTCTTCTTGAGTGCAAGAAAACCATAGTTTATCAAAGGTAGGCGTGTTTTATCTTCCATTGAAAATTGATGAAAAATAATCTCAGGAGTTTGGAAAACCATTGAGAGTTATATTTACAAGTTCCTTATCAGATACAATTTCATAAATAGCATTGAGTCGATCCTTTAATTGAGAGATAATTACAAAGTATAATTCCACTGTATAATTCTTTGTCATTTTTGAATCATGAAGTTGATACCTTAGCCTTAAATATTTTCCAATGTTGTTGATGATGTATAATCCAATGAGAGAATCATACATTTCCTTGGAGGATTGTTGGTCATCAATTTAAGGAATTAGATGATCTCTAATAGATTCCACAATGATGCTCATGGCTATGATGCCACCGTCTTTGAATTTATCCTTTTCTGCTCCATGATCCTTTGGTTTAGTAACTTTTCCTTTCACAATATCTAAGACCTTATGTCTTGCAAGAAAACGATCAATTTTAGTGTTCCATGCCCTGAAGTTTGTAGCTCCTTCAAGCTCGTTTTTGCCTCCATGAAGTAATACATGATGAATATGATCAATCGAGACAAAATATGTAGGATATAATTTCTCTTCAAGGTGATCTCAAATCTCTACAAGGTGATCTCAATGCTCTTTTCCTTCACAAAATATCTGATACCATGTTTATTTTCTAGTAGAAGACAATACTTTAACAAATTTTCAAATTGATAACTACTTCCAATGATACAATTTGACTTCTTTTAGAAAATTCCAATCATTAAGCAGTTAAACTTGAAAATTTCAACCATTAACTTTAATATAGAAATAGAGATCACAATAACAACAATGAAACAAGAGACACCAAAGTTTCTTGGGACAAAACCCGACAAGGGGGAAAACATGGTAATCATTCCTTATGAGAGAGAGAGTTCAATTTATCAATTGTACATCTAAATATTCCAATAAAAATGCCAACCTTTGACTTCAATAAATGTCAAGTCAAACTAGTCAAGAGAGAGAATAAGTCAATGATATTTTCATAGTCAAAATATCCATAAGGGGCCAAATTTCAGCCCAAGGCTGCTGGTCAAGGGGTCAAAATTCAGTCCTACAATTCCGTAGAAAATTTATTCAAACTTATGATTTTGACATGTGTTCAAAACTAAATCAATGCAGATGAAACTTGGTCAAGGAAAAGTCAACGAACCACTGAAAATTCAGCCTCAAATCCTTAGTCAATAACTTGGTCAAACAAGAAATAAATAAATCAAGTCAACGTTGGTCAAGAAAAGTCAAATAAGCTGGTCAACATAGAGATAAATCTTCTTCTTTTTGTTTGCACATGTGGGAAGATATCCTTTTGATTGATCAAATGAATGAGATGTGATGTGATGCCAAATGAGGTCCAATTAATGCCAATTTATATGTGTGTCAAGATGTGGGTTTTGACCTTGGGTCAAACCCCTTCAAATGGTGGGGTCAACTTGTCAAATTTAGGCTAAGTTGGACAACTGGAAGATAAATAATTGCTCCTTTGAATTTGACAATGAAAATACCAACTGTAACTGCCATTTTTCAACACATAAGACATGAGGTCATTTTGAGATTATGTTTTGTGCACTGGAGGTAGAATTGTGCAAAAGATAAACCTCTGTCTAGTTAGTTATGGATCCTTTAGTGCTTTGAGGTTAAGCAACATTATGGTTTTGGTACAACCTATGACATATATCATGAATCATTAAGTTAATGTGTTGGAAATTGGAAAAATTGAAGTTGGTAGTAGGAATAGAGGATATCCCTTGCATCAACACAATTGATTTGGAATGTAGGTGGAGTTCTAATTATTTTTTTGGTATTGTTGGGATTTATGGAAAATCATCTTTCCCTTGTGTAAATGGAATGAAGGATTCTGTTATACCATAGGAACAACAATAAAGACCTGACAAGAAAGAGGTAATATCCTTTTAAATCTAGTTTTGTATGTCTTGGGACATTTTAGGAAGTTATTTCGTGAGGTGCCAGTTGGAAGAGGCTAGCAGATCCTTGTGCAAAATTCCTTTATACTACTCAAGTTACCTGGTGGCTTTAAGGTGTGTGAAATTTTTTTGAGAAGTCATAGTTAATAAGGTGGACAACGCTAGGTTAATTTAGGGATAGTTGCATGAGCAGTTCCAGTAATAAATTATAAAGTTGTAGATGAAGTAAAAATAATTTGTTTCTAGTATCACGACCCCAATGAGTTGCTTATTGAACACGAGAATCTTCTTCAAAGGATTGAGCATGAGATAGGGAGCCTTCATCATCATCTTGAGCAGTTGCAAATGATATTGGTTCAATAATAAATGAGCTCTCCTTAATCTTGTTTTAAGTCATGCAGTGACAACCATTCTAGAGCTCAATGTTCCAACTGTTATCACTCAAAAAAACTCAAACATCATTTTGACAAGGTTACATAGGTTCATGGGTCAAAATAGGGTTTTAGGAGTCATTTTAAGTTTGATCAAGGGAAGTATTAAATATTTTATAGTTTGAGCTTACCCTAAGGTTTAAACACACTCATCTTCAAACTCCATGTCATATCATTCATAATTTTCTAATTAATTTAATTTTCCAAAGGTTTTTGTACCAAAAGTGCCAAATTAGCCAAGAAACCACAGTTTCGTAGTGCATTACACTGTAAAAAGTCACTTTTTGCTACGGAACTGCTGAAAGTTTCGTAGCGAAATATGAAGCAAAATTCTGTTTTTTGACTTTGAGAAGTCAACTTCAAAGGTGGTTTTTGGGAAAACAGAAAGGTATTTTAAGAAACTGCGAGAGGATATTTTCAAAAAAATATCAAATAAAAATAAAATCTCTCACTTTTCTCACAGGTGTTATCAGTTGGGAGATACAAGGATTTCTTTGAAGCCCCATTTTCAGAAAACAAAGTTTTCTTGTTTTACAAATTTATTGAAAATGGCGTTCATGGACAGATGGAGATGTGTTTCAAAAAAAAAATAGAGTTTTTATTAAAGACATACTCACCTACAACAAACGCCTTCATTTTTTCAAAATAAATCATGTATTAGAAGCTATAGGCTCTGTTCCAAGACCTATTTTTGAGGAAAAAACATGAAAAATCTGCAAGGATGTCTTAAATATGAAAGGTGAGATTGACACCTCAAGACACTTAGGTGAGTTGATTTATGGTTGTTTGAGGTTTATGACATGATTAGCTACAATTTTTTTCCACTCACAGGTTTCAATTTTCAAAATTATGCAAAAATCTGCATTTTCAGCAGTTTCGTAGCGCCTCCAGGCTTGAAGGGCAGCAAAGCAAAGCGCTACGAAACTGCTGTAGCTGCATTTTTGTCTTCATGATTAGTTTTAAAGGTTTTTAAGGGATGAAAATGATATGATACATGTTTTGAAGGATTATAAAGCTGATTCAAGAGGAAAGAGTTAGAAATTTTGAGGATAAAGGCTTTTTTTAAGGCGCTACGAAAGTGCGCTATGAAACTGCCTTACTTTTGTAGCGCACTATGTTTCAGTCTTTTTAGCAGGTTTTGGAGAAGGTTTTGGATAGTTAGAGGATATGAAAGAGTTAAATACCATGTAAAGAAATTATTAAACACTCAAGGACCACGAATTCAAGACCAGATGACAGCCAAAATACTCAAAGAAGAAGAAGACCATTTACCTAAAAAACAGTATTTGTTTCCTAGTTTTGAGGGGGTCAGTTAAGTGGTCACAAAGTGGTGAATCTCATCATATAAATTCGACCATGTGACAGCATACTTTTCAAAGATGTAATTTATTTAAGTAGATAAGGTTGTTAAAGATAATAATGAAGAGTTTGAGTCCTAGTTGAAATAGGACTGTCAAGTAGGATAGGTGTCTGTTGTCATAAATTTGATGTTTTATGGTTATGCAAGGTGTCAGTAGGAAAAAATTCAATGTATCTAGCCTAGAGGCAGATAATATGATGTTGTAACGTGTCTATTATGGGCCATGGGATCGAATTTGTTAAGGGTTGGAGATTTTTGGCAAAATTTCAGCCTATTGTAAATTCACTGTTTCAGCAATACAGAGATAGGGTTACTTGGCCAACTTGAGATTCTGAAAGAATTTTTAACGCTTACTTGTTCTATATTTGCCTTTTATGTATCTCTCTTGCAGTGATTTTCATTTATATTACTCATAATTCATCCTTGTGATGCTCTGACTTCCTTTATAAGTGAATTGACTATGTATTTCCTTGTCTCATGTGTGTGTCCTACTACTAAAAACTCTAACCTGCCTCAACTTCCATGTCAAATAAACTCACTGATCACTGAAATTTTGAATCCATAAGCCCAATGGCTACATATTGATGTTATTTTCAACCTACAGGTTGGAGATGTTATCTTAGAAGACTATTTGATTGTAAAGCTATTGGATTTTGCTACTATATACAGTAACAACTCAACTTTTCTTCACCTGAGATTCTTATTATATTTCAATTAGTTTTTGTCCTATATTTTGAAAGGTTTTATTTAATGTCTTAATTCTTATTACTCAGAACTCATGGTTTTTTATGCTCTGACTTCCTTTAAGTATTAAGCAATGGTATATCTCTCTTAATAGTTTACCTTCAATGTCTTGATGTCTCATCACTCAGAATTCATGTATTGCATGCTCTGACTTCCTTTGAACCTCAAGTTATTGAAAACCTCCTGTATTTATTGCTCTTTCATTGAAATATTTACAAGCCTCAGCTTCCACAAGGAAATCCTTGTTATTGAGATCCTTGTCACTGACTCCATAACCTAATGGTAGTAATCTCTCATCTTTTCAACCTGCAAACATATAAAAACAATACATAAATCATAGAGTTAGCCATATATTTTTATCATTAACCAATATCATAAACCCCCTTGAGAGTGCCCTCTTAGACTGAAGAGGCTAAGCTTCAGTTAGAAGTGGTTTGAAATAGTTACACTGAAGTTTTCTGATCAGCAGCCAATCAGGTACAATTTTGGTGATAACATTTTGGCGTTGTTTCCGGGGACCGAAGGTGTAAATTTTCCCTGGGAAGAACAACAAAGTTTCAGTTCTAAGGTCTGAGAGCAGTAGCCATTTAGACACATATTGGTTTTGTTTCTGCTCTGGCAACTCCACACATCAAATAATCAATTGGAAGGTGACTCCACTACTTGAATATTAGTAGCTTGATGAAGTTCCAAGATGAGTTCCATTGCAAGAATAAATGCCAGGTATGCACCTATGAATCGGTCTCACATCCCTGGTTTTCCAAATCCTATGCCAAAGGTTGAATGGTTAACTGATATTCCAATATTTAAAGATGAAAAGAAAGACAATACTGCTCTTCATTTGGTTAGATTTCATATGCATGTACACAGTATTAAGGTTCAGTTCCCTTAGGATTGTCTCATGAAGATGTTTATGGCCACTTTAGAAGGAAAATCATGGTCTTGGTATGAAAGCTTTCCAAATGGTTCATTATATTCTCTTGCTGATTTCCATGTTGCATTTTATGAGATGTATGAAGAGTGTCATTCCTCCTTATTGCTGGTCAAAGACTTTTTTAAACACTGTGTGAGTTTTATTGAATATTTGGAGAATTGTTATGAAGATGATGAGTTCATGGATGAGGAAATTTTAGAGGCCCTTCATGAAAATCCCTTTCATCACCAAGAAGAAAGGATATCCTCTCTCTTGGATGAAAATGAAACCCAACAGGAGTTTATTTATGAAAATCATGTTACATCCTCTGAGTTTGATGAAAATTTGCAGCAGACTTCTCAGTCTTTTGATCATCAGGAGTATGAGAACCATTGCAAACAACAAAAGGAAATATTGGAAGATAATTACTATAACTCTCAGGTAAAGGAAAAATTTGATTCTTCATGTTATTTCTTGCATCAATCTACATCAAATAATGATCGCACTAATGAAGAAGTGGGTGAAAATTTTTCTTTATCCTTGTCTTCTAATCTAAAATCATTTGAGTGCAAGTCAGAAGTTAAGATTCAATTTGTGGATGAAGTTACTAAGAACATTGAAGTTTTAGAAGATCAAATTCAACCTTATAGGATTCATGATCAAGATCAGTCTTTTCAAAAGTTGTTAATGCCAGAAAACAAAGAGAGGGTGCTGCTACATTTCTCCTTTGAGTTTGAGGAAGAATACACTATTTTTGAAAATCAGTTTGAACAGTAGTTTGATAGCACAAAATTGAAATCTTGTGTGGCTGAGAAAAGCCTATATGAGTTGTCCAAAGTTGCAGACTATTTTGAGAATTATCAAACATATTATGTCTTCTATGATCCTATAGTTGACTACATGGAAGAATTCTACAATTCAGATTTTCAATTATGTTTTCATCATGAGGATCAGATTCATTTTGTGTTGCCTTGGTCATTTCAGTATCATGTTTACTGTTAGTTCAAGTGCATTCAACAATTTCAAGTGTCATATCAGATCAATGACTAGCTTCATTGGAATTTTCATGTTGCTTGAGGTAAAAATGGAGATTGCAGCTGTTAGGGTAGGTAGGAGTGTGTGAATAAGCTTAAAGTTGATTGAGCATATTTCCAGTAGGTACAGTTTTGGTTCTTTTGCAGTGATAATCAAGCTTGAGCCCGAGGTGAAGGCCATAAGATTTTGAAGAAGACTTCACAAAATTTTAGAGTTTTTATTTCCAAGAAGACAGATAGCACTGGAACTACAGGTTCTTTAGTGTACCACAGGGGCACAGCATCCCAAGTGGAGCCACTGTTATCACTCAAAAAAATCCAAACATCATTTTCACAAGGTTACATAGGTTCATGGGTCAAAATAGGGTTTTAGGAGTCATTTTAAGTTTCATCAAGGGAAGTATTAATTTTTTTATAGTTTGAGCTTACCCTAAGGTTTAAACACACTCATCTTCAAACTCCTTCATGTCACATTATTCATAATTTTCTGATTAATTTCATTTTCCAAAGGTTTTTGTACCAAAAGTGCCAAATTATCCAAGAAACCACAGTTTCGTAGTGCTTTACATTGTAAAAAGTCACTTTTTGCTACGAAACTGCTGAAAGTTTCATAGCGAAATATGAAGCAAAATTATATTTTCTGACTTTGTGAAGTCAACTTCAAAGGTGGTTTCTGGGAAAAAAAAAGGTATTTTAAGAAACTAAGAGAGGTTATTTTCAAAAAAATATCAAATAAAAATAATCTCTCTCACTTTTCTCACAGGTGTTATCAGTTAGGAGATACAAGGATTTCTTTGAAGCATTCAAAAAATAGAGTTTTCCTGTTTTACACACGTTTTAAAAATGCAGTTTATGGACAGATGGAGATGTGTTTCAAAAAAAAGAGAGAGGTTTTTTTCAAGAAATATTGACCTACAAAAACCTCCTTCATTTTTGAAAAATACATCATCTATTAGAAGATATAGGCTCTGTTCAAGACCTATTTTTGAGGAAAAACAAGAAAAATCTGCAAGGATGTCTTAAATATGAAAGGTGAGATTGACTCCTCAAGACTCTTAGGTGAGTTGATTTATGGTTGTTTGAGGTTGATGAAATTATTAGCTACAAGTTTTTTCCACTCACAGGTTTCAGTTTTCAAAATTATGCAAAAATCTGCATTTTCAATAGTTTCGTAGTGCCTCTAGGCTTGAAGGGCAGCAAAGCGCTACGAAACTGTTGTAGCTGCGTTTTTATCTTCCTGATCAGTTTTAAAGGGTGTTAAGGGATGAAAATGATATGAGACATGTGCTGAAGGATGATAAAGCTGATGCAAGATGAAAGAGTTAGAAATTTTGAGGATAAAGGCTTGTTTTAAGGCACTACGAAACTGCCTTACTTTCATAGCGCACTGTGTTTCCGTCTTTTTAGCAGGTTTTGGATAGCTAGAGGATAAGAAAGATTTAAATACCATTTCAAGCAATTATTAAACACTCAAGGACCACGAATTCAAGACCAGATGACAGCCAAAATATTCAAAGAAGAAGAAGACCATTTACCTAAAAAATAGGGTTTTGTTTCCTAGTTTTGAGGAGGTCAGTTAAGTGGTGAATCTCATCATATAAATTCGACCATGTGATAGCATACTTTTCAAAGATGTAATTTCTTTAAGTAGATAAGGTTGTTAAAGATAATAATGAAGATTTTGAGTCCTAGTTAAAATAGGACTGTCAAGTAGGATAGGTATTTGTTTGTCATAAATTTGATGTTTTATGGCTATGAAAGGTGTCAGTAGGAAAAAATTCGATGTATCTAGCCTAGAGGCAGATTATATGATGTTGTAACATGTCTATTAAAGGCCATGGGGTTGAATATTTTAAGGGTTGGAGATTTTTGGCAAAATTGCAGCCTATTGTAAATTCACTGTTTCAGCAATACAGAGATAGGGTTAATTGGCCAAATTGAGATTCTGAAGGAGTTTTTAGTGCTTAATTGTTTTGTCTTTACCTTTTATGTATCTCTTTTGTAGTGGTTTTCATTTATATTACTCAGAATTTATCCTTGTGATGCTCTGACTTCCTTTATAAGTGAATTGACTGTGTATTTCCTTGTCTCATGTGTGTGTCCTATTACTAAAAACTCTGACCTGCCTCAACTTCCATGTCAAGTAAACTCACTGATCACTAAAATTTTGACTCCATAAGCCCAATGGCTACATATTGATATTATTTTCAACCTACAGGTTGGAGATGTTATCTCAGAAGACTATTTGATTGTAAAGCTATTGGAGTTTGCTGCTATATACAGTAACAACAAAACTTTTCTTCACTTGAGATTCTTATTATATTTCAATGAGTTTTTGTCCTATCTTTTGAAAGGTTTTCTTCAATGTCTTAATGCTTATTACTCAGAACTCATGATTATTCATGCTATGACTTTCTTTAAGTATAAAGCTATGGTATATCTCTCTAAATAGTTTACCTTCAATGTCTTGATGTCTCATCACTCAAAATTCATCTATTACATGCTCTGACTTCCTTTGAACCTCAAGCTATTGAAAAAATCCTGTATGTCTTACTCTTTCATTGAAATATTTACAAGCCCCAGCTTCCACAAGGAAAGCCTTGTTATTGAGATCCCTGTCATTGACTCCATAGCCCAATGGTAGTAAGCTATAATCTTTTCAACCTACAAAAATATAAAAACAATAAATAAATCATAGAGTTAGCCATCTGTTTTTATCATTAACCAATATCATAAACCCTCTTGAGAGAGCCCTCTTAGACTGAAGAGGCTAAGCTTCAGTTAGAAGTGGTTTGAAATAGTTACACTGAAGTTGTCTGATCAACAGCCAATTAGGTACGATTTTGGTGATAACACCAACTCTAAATCAGGGTATAGTGAGAATTCATGGATTCTTTAACCACCCTACTTTTGATACTTGGAATGTATACAAAATCATGTAAAATTTTGGGAGTTTTTTGGTATGTTTTCACTACTATATATTATAGGACTATAACTACTTTGGATTGGCCTTTTATGTACTTTGGAAAGTGGATTATAGCTATAGTCTACCATAAAAAAAATTCTGAATTTTGATGTAAGGCAATGCCCCAAACGTAAATTTGAATCTGGCTACAAATTATAGTTATGGTTAAAACAATATATTGTAAATTTATTTTAACACTATAGTTCTCACATGTTGAGAGATCTGATATCTTGAGATGTAAACTTTCCCTCCATATTTTTTATTAAAAATAAAGTCACCTCTATATACTTGATCCATTTGCACACATGAAAAATCCATATTTAAGACGTGTGTGTTTGTGTGTGTGGGCGCGCGCATGCATGTGCTTGTGTTCCATATGTCAACTTCATGTTGCTAAAAGTAATTACACATCTCACTCATTTTTGTGTGTATTCATGCACACATGTATGTGTGTAATGTGTCAACTTCATGTTTCTAAAAGTAATTACACAACTTGCTCATATTGAACAACATATCACTAAAATGTTTTAACCATGATCATATACCATATTAAGAGGGATAACCCTTAGGAAATTTGTTTTTTTCAATCTTTTCAATCTAAAATAAATTTTCACATTGATGGATTTGATCCTTCTCGATGCATGAGAAGGATCGATACACACACATGCATGCCACATGTCAACTCCATCACACTGAGAAACATACCATTGAAATGTTTTAACTAAGATATATCTTAACTTTGGATCTATCATGAGTTGAGAGGGACAAAATCCATCAATTTGCAAACATTTACACATCTCCATCATGCTCCCTGAGCAAGACACCATTGAACTGTTTTAAAGATATCTTTTTACTTTCAATTGTTTTATATGTATGTGTGTGCGTGCATGCATGCATATAAATGTATATACTAGTTTGATGCAGAAAGTACCAATAGGTGGAATATAACATACTTTTCATTTTCAATTGATTAAGCGAAAAATTGAAAGAAAAAATATTGGCATGTGTAATTTGAAATATTTTATTTATGACCCACATTCAAATAGTTTTTTGTTATTAATATTTTTCAATACATGGAATATAAACTAGGTGGGGACCATAATAATCATTC
The DNA here is from genome assembly GCA_034641835.2 of Pinus albicaulis. Lineage (NCBI taxonomy): Eukaryota > Viridiplantae > Streptophyta > Pinopsida > Pinales > Pinaceae > Pinus > Pinus albicaulis. The sequence continues at coordinate 633,486,260 of CM076569.1, forward strand.
ATCCCAACCACTTGAGATGAACCCAATTGATACCTACCTATCTATCTATAAAGCAATGAAAAGTGAAAATATTTGGTATTGTGCCAAGAGATGCTTTCCACAATGCAATATGAGAGGGATGCTTAATTGTTTTTATGCTCAACAAAGCATTGCTATGTGGCATTTAAAAAAATGTTAGGAACAGATAGATTATTTCAATGTACACTTTATGTAAAATAATTTTATATCAATGAAGGAAAAAAACAAACTTCAATGCATAATAGGAAGTTGAAAGTGACAATTTAAAAAATATTTATATCAAAGTTGTTTCAATGTGGACCATAAATAAAATATTTCAAAGTTCGCTTTAAAAATAAAATATTTGAAGATCAACTTTTGAGTCTCAAATGTTTTCTAAAGCAATTGAAAGTGAAAAATATATTACTAACATAAGAGGGAGAGGAATTTAAAGTTAAAAATTCATAAAGACACAAAGCAATCAAAAGTAAAAAAATTCTCATTTAAACATATGTGTAATCCTTTAGAAAATATATTTCCATGAATCATAGTTATATAGAGAGAAAAGGAGATAACATGTGTTTTCTCTTAAGAAGTCACATGTTCCAATCCATAGAGACAAGATTATATACACCTCGACATACTTTCGCAATAATTATAGTCAAATCATTGTATTGAGATGAATCTCATGAATCTTAACTGTGAATTTAATATTAAAAATATGTTTGAAACCTTGAGACATAAAGCCACAAAAAAAAAATTTATTTTGACTCAATTAATAAAATATAACCTTTTCATGTATATCAAAGTTGGCTGGTTAGCTGGGTGATTGACACCTCTTTTTAAGAAATACTCCACCATGACGTTTTTTTTTTCAAATCCAATAACATATTAAAGATTTAATACTTTGAAACGAGATACTTAGTAAGCTACCATTACATAACATTTCAAGCTCTGCACCATATTGCTTACCAAGGTTATAATTTGTAATTGAATTGAATTATGCCAGCCAGAATCGGTGGAAAAAGATGATTTTGTATGCCTTATTTTTTAATTATTCCCATCCCCGTCCTTCACATGGATGCCTTGAGCCCGTTTTAATATTAATCGTACTTTAGTTTTAATTTAATATTTTTAAGTCATAGTTTAAGTAGAATTTTAGATTGGACTTTTATGTATTTTGGTGAAGGGAAAGAATTGATAGTAATAGTATCTGATAAAATTCGCAAAGCTATGTCCCAAACACATTTTAGTTACAGTAAATATTGTAAATTTAATAACACTTTCTGACTCTTGATGTATTAAGAGAAAATAAAAAAATCGTTTCTAAATATTTGATTTTTTTTAAATATGATAAATTTATATTTAAGATGTTGGCATATGTGTATTTTATTAGTATTGGTATGTGTTTCATGTGTCAATTATATATTGTCAAAAGAAACTATACAACTCATTTATATTAAACAATATATCAGTGAAATGTTTTAAGTAGAGTATAGATCCATCTTAAGAGGGATCATCTTTGAGGTGTAAATTTTTGTTTAAGTTTTTTCAATCTAAAATAAGTTTTCACCTTGATGGATTTTATTTTTCTAAATGTCTCATAAGTATGGAGTTTATATGTAACACACCTACCTTAAAAGCTTAGGTAAAAATGCTATAATTACGAGTATAAATTATATTACCATTTCTACCAAGAAAAGTTAGAATCAATATTCGGTTTGACGTAAAATGAATTTTTGATAACGATCTGGGTATTCTTTATTCACGGAGATCTTTGGAAGAGGGGGATAGTTGGGCGGGGGGGGTCGACTGTGACAATTGTTGCATCCAGAATTGGCTAAGAACCATCTCTACGCAACTTCGGCTGCAACGAATTGGCTAAGAACCATCTCTACGCTACTCGGGCTGCAACAAGGAAATAGAAGATATTTTGGGGAATTCAAATATCTTGGGACACTTATGCCATCATACTGCACAACACTGTGTTGTTTTCCCAATGTTGAGTTTGCCTGTAGGTTTCCAAGAAGAAACTCGATGATTCAAGAAAGTTCCTCTATACTACCAGTTGCGAGTTTGCCTACAAGAAGAATTCGAAGATTCAATAAAGTTGCAGAGAGACATGTCTACGTGTGGAGGATAGCGTATGCAACCTTCAACTTGAAATCCCATTGTATGATGTTTTATACATGTCGTTAATGCCTGGAAATTAGCAAGTAACTTCATATGAAAGTGATAAATCTAAAAGGTTGGCAAAAGGTGATGTGGCAGTTAATCATGATAATTTTCCTTGGAGCCTTTCGATTGAATGGTGCATTGTAATGGGAGACAGAGACAATGTATGTTGTGGAGAATTGCAGTTCCTACCTTGAACCTCTCGTTCATTACCTCCAACTCAATAGAATATGGAAACCGTGAAGGAAAGTTGGATGTCGTGAAGGAAGGCAACACATCTCTAACTCAGGTTTGACTTATGTGTTTCAAGAAATAAGTATTCTTATCATTCTTTTCTTGAAAGAATAGTTTGCATACAAACATTATTATGGTGTTGAAAAAGATGCATATCAAATTCATTGCATAGCTTAAGCATAGTAAAAGATAAGTAAGTTGGCTTGTCTATATATATGTATATGCATCTTATGTAAAAATACAACATTGTTGTTTTATTTTGAAAGGGATTTCGTACATGTGTATGAAATGATAACGAAATCCAAGTTATTTTCTTGAAAGTAAATATAGATTAAAGAGGATAATTCCTGAATATATTTCATGGGTTGGGAGATAAGTTAATGAATTTTCTTGGAAGCAAAGTCATGAAGAACCCATAATAGTTTCACATATTTTTTTCTTTGGGAAAGATCATGTTGAATATTGTGTGAAAAGAATAATTTCTACTTGGGAAAATATTATGTTGTTTTATATATGTTGTTCTTCTTGGAAAGGATAACTTCTTGAAAAGAGTGCATGTTGAATTCTTGATTTGGGTGTAGTTAACCTTCGTATTGTTTCCTAGTTTTATGCATAAAGGAAGGTTATCTATGATAATTTCTTGAAAAGGAAGCATAAGAAGCTTTCAAGTATATAGACAACAAAACTAGATTATGATAACTTCTTCAGGCAAATGAAGTATGTATTTGTTCACATGAAAGGAATAGTTAATGATGGTAGAGTTCTAAGAAGGGAATAATATGTTGCCTACGTTAAAGAAGGGTTATTATGATAAGCTCTTGCATGCACAAAGAATAGCCATTGTGTTATAGAGGCATGTTCTTTGCATGGATAAAGAAATACTGAGCTATCTTAATCTTTAGGAAAAATATGTGAGTACATTTATGCTAACAAAACTATTATGTAGTTTATGTTAGTTTCTTTTGGAATAAGATCATGTATATTCATGCAATATTTGTATTATATTTCATTGGAAAGAATATACATTTGTATGTGGGAAATGGTAACAAGTTTTGTTATGCTACATTGGAAGAGATTCTTTGGCAAAGAAGATGAATTACATGTACAAAAACTAAAGTAATGTTTTGGTTCCTTGAAATACATATATGGGTAATGTTGGTATAACATTTGGAGAACAAGACATGTATTCTTATGCTTTATTCCATTAGTTTTATGGAAAATAAACCATGTCTTTGCATGCCTATTATGTTATATTTCCTCAAAAAGGAAAACATGTGTTTTCATGCTCTATTGTGTTAAGTATTCTTTTGGGAAATTATTTTAGAAACTTTATGCATTGTATGCATAGGAACAAAATTCACCATGTTAGATTTAGCACCAAAAGCAATAGCTAAAGGGCTAGTTCTTTTGCTAAAGTTTAAGTAACAAGAATGCACATTGTGTCATTTTATATTGAAGGAATTCCTGGACAGTGGTAGTGAACTGTCTTGTACGAATGTGAGCGTGTGTGATAAGTGTCATAATAATGTGGGGATTATTTGACATGAATTGGTAATTACTTGCTCACACTAAGGTAGAGAGGTTAGAAAAAATCATGGTGTGATATTGTATTCACATCTCATGTATGCACATGAATAAGTGTTAAACGATCACTTAAAAATTGATTATTTATTGATTAAGGCTTTATCTAATCATTCTATAAAAGCTTGTTGATGATATCAATGACATGAAATGATGGTGACTTATGAGAAGGAAATATTATGCTTAACATGGTGGCAGGTAAATGATTAATGGTTCATGCAGATAAGTGTGAGTTGCAGGATGGTCCATTGTACGATGGTATATTGTAGGTACATCCATGCCACAGAGATATGAAGATATGAAGATTAGTGGGTAAATGCCATTTTAATTATTATAATGGATTTAAGCTAGATATTTGTATATTTCCTTGTAAGATTTATAACGATGGTTAAGGGATGGTCTCCCTTATAAGCCATTGAGTGAGGGTTGAACACCCCCACGAGTGTTTAATAATAAAATTAAACGTTTGCTGGTTTTCACCCTTCGGGGTTTCCAGGGTATATTGGTGTTCAATGATGTGATTGATTATTGTGTCAAATTGATGATGTTGATTCCTTTCTTATTGTGATGTTAATAATGTCAAGTATGTGATGTATACATAAATAATGAAATGAATTCAAGGTTACATCATACAATTTTATGTTAATGTACTACAATAGAGGTTGTTAATGGTTAAGCAACTTACTATTCTTATACTAAGGTTACAATATGTACTGGTGAACATTCTATGTAATGATGAGTAAAGAATATTTAATAGTGATTTGGATAGTTACCCGTGGATAACTTGTATAATTTTTTTTTTAACTCCTGGCATTTCCATGTGAAGTTATCGATGTATGTTACAAGTGGTATCAGACCTAAAGGTTGCAGCACTGGCACCTTTGGGATTTGTTAAGCGAAAAGAAATTTAGGTGTGCTACTAATGGACATCAGTTAAGGTATGATTCTAGAAATCTACATATTGATTGATATATGATTCTAGCAATCTACATATTGAATGATATATGCAGTAGTCTACTCTTGACATGAGATGTGTGATTCATGTTTATAACTACATTGAAGAGTAAAAAGTAATAAATTTTGTTCAAAACGGTTTTCATAACATTGGAATCATGTTGAGGATAAAATACAATAAAACATTTGTTGTACTTATGAACAACTTGAGTACTCACTAGTGAAAGTGAGAGTTGACTATTAACATTTGGGTAAATGACATATTATTCATACGTTTAATGAACATAACTAAAGTAACCATGCACTATTTGAAAAATATGAATGTGTATAGTGATGGTGTGTGAAAATAATGTATGAATGCAAAATATGGGGAAATTCCTTGAAGAGGATGATGGAGTGTTTTAAAATGAAATTGAATGAAGTTTGTTAGATGTTAAAAATATAGGTCAAGTAGTGAGACTTGACTATAATGACTAGTTGTTGAATGACTAGTTTTTGAATGAGTTGTGTCATGGATGCATTAATATTATTAGTGGAATTGATTAGTTAGTGTTGTATGAGTAACTAATAAAACCTATATGCATGAATTGGTTTTGATTAAAGATTATTGCAAGTTGTGAACAAGTAGTTACTTCACGTGTCTGTCTATTAGTAACAGAACATTGTGGGAAATGGAAATGTTTGGAATTTTACCCTAACCATTATTAATATATACACATTAATGAACATTTGTATATAATTGTATGCATGAAAACATTGCATGCAGGAAATTAAAATGATTGCGTAAGATAATACGTGCTTAATAAATGCATATTTACAATTAGCATTGTTGCTTATAGTAAGCATGGGTAGCTTAATGACAACAGAAAACCTGTCAAAGTAAAACATCGCAAACATTGCAATGCGAATTGCAACAGTAAATGTTAAAGTATCATGTTTTAATGTGCATGATTTTGTTATTTGGGAAATAATAATGTACAACACATGTATGTTATTCATGTTTCCTGTAAATCTAGATATCATTAGACCCATGTGGATGGCCAAGTATGATGTATGATGTACATAAAGTTTATTTTTATTTATGTATAATGTGTACATAGTTCATTATGTAATTTACTATACGAAACAATGCTAAAAGAGAAATTTAACATGCCAGACAGTTGTGAACAATTGTGAAAGGCTAGAAGGCTTTGGGTTGATGGTGGTTGCCTGCTCGGAGGGGTTGATGGCGCTTACCTGCCTAGATTTCCTTTCCCTAGAGATATATGATCTCATTAAGGGAAAAGAGTTGACCAAGATGGTGAAGAGGTGAAAACCTGAGGAAACTCTATTGATTTTGGAGCCTGTTGGAGGAGGTCCAAAATTCCTCATAGATGGGACGCTATCAAAGGAATAGGCATGATGTTGCCAAGAGGAATCCTATACTAGACCTTGAGTGGTCTTTGGAATTCTCAAGCTAGTTTTCCAATGGAATTCCATACTAAACCCGGAATGGTTTTTTGTCAAATAATTGTCTAGATGTGAAAATTACTCGATTTGGTTGTGGAAATCAACTCCCATGGGTGGGGAGGAGCATTTTGTTTACCATTGTGATTCTCATAGTGGAACAAGTTAATTAATAATTTGTGTGTTATATTAAAATGAATTTTTATATGATTATGTAAATATCTTATGTAGATATTGAGAGGAAAGGAGCCTAGCTTCTGAAAAGGAATTACTGAAAGTATAAGTTCCTTTATTGTATTACTAATTTGTTTGAATGTCTTAGCAAAGGCTAGGATATGCCAATGGTGCATTGATTTACCATTGGTACAATTAGAGAGCTAGGTGATATCTGAGTAATTTTTGAAGTACTATGTGGATGTCTTTAGCAGGAGCTAAGACAATGTGCATGTGATGCATTGATTAGAGGGTTGGTGCTCTCTGAGTACTTGTGGAAGTACTCTGATTAAAAAATCTCTTGATATTGCATGAATGTTTGATAGTTGCAAGTATTTCATTTGATTGAAACTATGTGACTAATGTGATTGAATTTGTTAGTCATACATTACAGGCTCTTTCCAGGGAGTGTTGATGGGTTGTTCAACCATTCTCAGAGAGCTTGTGTAAAATTCATCATTACTTCCAATAGTAATTGGTAAGTTGGTATAGAGTTTTTTTCTATATTTTTATGAATTGAATAATGTATAAGTAGTTAAAAATGGAAATGAAATATTTTTTGAGCTATACATGCTTATGACTATGGATAAAAACATTCTTGTTTCAATTAATGACATTTAAGGAAAAAAAAGTGTTTCATTGTGAAGGGGAAGGAACCCCTTTGGGTTGTTTATATTTTTATTATATTATGAGTATAAATTTAAGTTTCAGTGAAAGAAGAACACTGAGGATGGTGTTCTCCTTAAGGGGGGGAGCGTTTAACACACCTACCTTAGAAGCTTAGGTAAAAATTCTATAATTATGAGTATAAATTATATTACCATTTCTACCAAGAAAAGTTAGAATCAATATTCGGTTTGATGTAAAAAAAATTCTTGATAACGACCTGGGTATTCTTTATTCATGAAGATCTTTGGAAGAGGGGGATATTTGGGGGGGGGGGGGGGGGGCAACTTTGAGAATTATTGCATCCAGAATTGGCCAAGAACCATCTCTATGAAACTCCAGCTGCAACGAATTGGCTAAGAACCGTCTCTACGCTAATCCAGCTGCAACGAGGAAATAGAAGAGATTTTTGGGATTTCAAAGATCATGGGACACTTATGCCATCACACTGCACAACACTTTGTTTTCTTCCCAATGTTGAGTTCGCCTAAAGGCTTCCAAGAAGAAACTCGATGATTCAAGAAAGTTCCCCTATACTACTAGCTGTGAGTTCACCTCCAAGAAGAATTCGAAGATTCAAGAAAGTTGCAGAGAGACATCTGTGTGTGTGGAGGATAGCGTATCCAAACTTCAACTTAAAATCTCGTTGTCTGATGTTTATACGCGTCGTAAATTCCTGGAAATTAGCAAGTAACTTCATATGAAAGTGATAAATCTAAAAGGTTGGCAAAAGGTGATGTGGCAGTCAACCATGATAATTTTCCTAGGAGCCTTTTGATTCAATGGTGCATTGTAATGGGAGACAGAGACAACGTATGCTATGGAGAATTGCAGTTTCTACCTTGAACCTCTCCTTCATTACATCCAACTCAATAGAGTATGGAAACCGTGAAGGAAAGTTGGATACTGTGAAGGAAGGAAACGCATCTCTAATCCAAGTTTGACTTATGTGTTTCAAGAAATAAGTATTCTTATCATTCTTTTCTTGAAAGAATAGTTTGCATACAAACATTATTATGGTGTTGAAAAAAATGCATATTAAATTCATTGCATAACTTAAGCATAGTAAAAGATAATTAAGTTAGCTTGTCTATATATATATATGCATCTTATGTAAAAATATAGGATGCTTGTTTTATTTTGAAAGGGATTTCGTACATGTGTATGAAATGATAACGAAATCCAAGTTATTTTCTTGAAAGTAAATATAGATTAAAGAGGATAATTCCTGAATATATTTCATGGGTTGGGAGATAAGTTAATGAGTTTTCTTGGAAGAAAATTCATGAAGAACCCATAATAGTTTCACATAATTGTCTCTTTGGGAAAGATCATGTTGAATCTTGTGTGAAAAGAATAATTTCTACTTGGGAAAATATTGTGTTGTTTTATATATGTTGTTCTTCTTGGAAAGGATAACTTCTTGAAAAGACTGCATGTTGAATTCTTTATTTGGGTGTAGTTAACCTTTGTATTGTTTCCTATTTTTATGCATAAAGGAAGGTTATCTATGATAATTTCTTGAAAGGGAAGCATAAGAAGCTTTCAAGTATAAAGACAACAAAACTAGATTATGATAACCTCTTGATGCAAATGAAGTATGCATTTGTTTACATGAAAGGAATAGTTAATGATGGTAGAGTTCTAAGAAGGGAATAATATGTTGCCTACGTTAAAGAAGGTTTATTATGATAAGCTCTTGCATGCACAAAGAATAGCCATTGTGTTATAGAGGTATGTTCTTTGCATGGATAAAAGAAACACTGAACTATCTTAATCTTTAGGAAAAATATGTGAGTACCTTTATGCTAAAAAAACTATTATGTAGTTTATGTTAGTTTCTTTTGGAATAAGATCATGTATATTCATGCAATATTTGTATTATATTTCATTGGAAAGAATATACATTTGTATGTGGGAAATGAAAACAAGTTTTGTTATCCTACATTGGAAGAGATTATTTGGCAAAGAAGATGAATTACATGTACAAAAACTAAATTAATGTTTTGGTTCCTTGAAATATATATATGGGTAATGTTGGTATAACATTTGGATAATAAGACATGTATTCTTATGCTTTATTCCATTAGTCTTATGGAAAATAAACCATGTCTTTGCATGCCTATTATGTTATATTTCCTCGAAAAGGAAAACATGTGTTTGCATGCTCTATTGTGTTAAGTATTCTCTTGGGAACTTATTTTAGAAACTTTATGCATTGTATGCATAGGAACAACATTCATCATGTTAGCTTTAGCACCAAAAGCAATAGTTGAAGGGCTGGTTCTTTTGCTAAAGTTTAAGTAACACGAATGCACATTGTGTCATTTTCTAGTGTTTGCATGCTCTATTGTGTTAAGTATTCTTTTGGGAACTTATTTTAGAAACTTTATGCATTGTATGCATGGGAACAACATTCATCATGTTAGCTTTAGCACCAAAAGCAATAGCTGAAGGGCTGGTTCTTTTGCTAAAGTTTAAGTAACACGAATGCACATTATGTCATTTTCCATTGAAGGAATTCCTGGATAGTGGTAGTGAATTGTCTTGTACGAATGTGAGCGTGTGTGAGAAGTTTCATAATAATGTGGGGATTATTTGACATGAATTGATAATTACTTGCTCACACTAAGGTAGAGATGTTAGAAGAAAGCATAGTGTAATATTGTATTCACATCTCATGTATGCACATGAATAAGTGTTAAAGGATAACTTAAAGATTGATTATTTATTGATTAAGGATTTATCTAATCATGCTATAAAATCTTGTTGATGACATCAATGACATGAAATGATGGTGACTTATGAGAAAGAAATATTATGCTTAACATGGTGGCAGGTAAATGATTAATGGTTCATGCAGATAAGTGCAAGCTGTAGGATGGTACATTGTAGATGTTAGCCATCAGTATTTTTTACATGTTAGTGATGACTATATCTTCAGCTGAGTTTTCTAGAAACTGATTTCCTTATATCAATATGTCATCCAGAAAACCCTCCTAAAACTTTTTTCACCCTTCTACCTTTTCAGTTCCCCCATGTCGAAATCAAAACCTCATTGTCACTAGCCTATCTAGCTTCAGCCTTCTTGATCTGCCCATCAGCTTTAAAAGGCAAATCCACATCTGTTTCGAAAGTCTCCCCTATGTTAGGAAGTGGCGCTTTAAGACATTTCACCCTTGGCAATCATCAAAAATCCAAAAAGCCTCCATCTGCAACAGACCTACCATGACTGACCTCTTACTTTGCAAATGAAATTGACAAGCAGCCCTAAGTCGCGCCACTCACACCCCCTAGATCTCAGCACTGCATAAAACCCAATCTCAAGCTGACTATTAGGTTTTTCACAGTGTTCTATGGTTTCTACAAAGGCAAGAAATATATTTCATCTCATGGAGTAAATGTTTGAGTTTACAGTTAGAGGAACAACTGCTTCTAAATGTAACTTGAGCCTTTAGATATGTCTGCAAAACAGAAAGCTACTCATCTGGACTTTACAGCTCTTTCCAGCATGAAAATCACAGGAAGAGAGGGATACCACTGTCTCAGCAAACTGGTAAATTGTCAAGGCCCAGAACCTCCTTCATTTACAAGCAGAGGGTTAGGGCGCCTCCTTCATCCACAAGCAGAGGGCGCTGGCCAATATTGACTTGGAAGATTGCAAAGGTCCAGGTTTGCTTTGTATTGAACAGTGAAACATATGTCCACGTTTTATGAATTTGAGTGATGGTCATAACAGGAACAGAGTTTGAAATATGCTAGGAAAAAGAGTCTGGTCTGATAAAGGAGGTCATCTCAAGCTTTCAAATCATGTAAATTGTTGAAATGGAGAAAGGACACAAAGAAATTGAATAAAGGAGTCATTGCACAGGTAAGTGTTACTGTTTATGGTGCAAAGGTATTATTTTCCCTCTTCAAAGAGCTATCTGTCAGAATGTACCTACAGTAGAAAAGAGAAAATATTGAATATATGTGTGCCATTGATACCAAAAAGAAGACTTTTCCTTAGGGAAAGGTTCAAGCAACAAAACAATATCACATGCCAAAGGTCCAAAGAAGCGCTTTTCAAGAAATGATATTTACAGTTTTCAAATGTTTTTGGCGCATTATGAATAGCCCTTCCTTGCTAAAAAGCGCCAAGAGAGGAAACAATGAACATAGTTCAGTCATGAAATGGTTCTATTGACAAAAAGGGGTTAACACACTGATCAAAGCAAAATAATGACTGTGTATCAAAGAGCCCTGTTTTCATATTTTACAAGCTTGTCTTTTCATATGGAGGAGGCGAATGGGTATACAATCTTATGAATAGGCAGAAGAAGTTGGTTTTGATGAGTTGCCACTGTTTATATGTCTTAAAACAAACACAGTTGTCATCATTCCAAAGGGCAGATGTAGCACAAAGATACAGTATTAAATAAACAGTGACAGAGATGTGACATAATGAGTTGTCAAGCAGAGGATTATAGTAAAAAATGCCCCTCTTTGGAGAAACATTGCAGGTCATAAAAGATGCAGCAACTTGTACCTGTACCATTAAACACAGTGGCAGAAACAGCCCCAAGATTATGGAGACATTTTTAAGGTCTAAAGGTTGGTGATGAAATTTCCCCCAAAGAACAAAGCTGGAGGTCCTCCTCCTAACACCTGTGCTAAAGTCCGTGATCTACATGTGGTCAAATGTATGGCAACTCTCCAAAGCAAGTTTTGAAAGTACCGAAGTTAAAAGAATCAAAGGTTTTTCAAAACAAAAAACTCCGCAGAAAAAACCAAACCAAAGTTCTATTTTTAAAATAGAATGACCGTTGAGAATGTTTAAAAAAAAAAAAACGATATAAGGTTGAAGTGTGAGAGTGGAAATTCATTTTCAAAAAACTAGAATCAAAATCCGGTCTCCCTAGCACCAAGGCAAGAAAATCTGGTCGAAAATTCAAAAGTTTGCACTGAGAAAAACTGCGCGACGTGCCTGGGTTTTGGCGCGACGTGCCTGGGCGTAAATTTACACGGGCCACCGTTTACAGCGCGACGCGCCTGTACATTGGCGCGACGCGCCTGTACAGGCCGCCCGACCGCCCGACTGGTCGACCCGACAGGCCACCCACGGTGATTTCTGCGCGACATGCTGACTGCAAAGAGTGCCGCGCAGCTTCTGAAGATCCCTGGTGTTACTCCGGCTCCACACAAGGGTTTTCATCAATATTAAAGGTATTTCTCACACATTTTGCCGTGTTATTCAAAGCCACCTCGAGGCTACAGGGGAAAACTGTTGATTGACTGTTTATTGATTGTTCAAAACCTATTTTGCAAGTATTATTCATCCTAGCAGAGGTTTTAACCATATCACCAGAAAGCTGCATTCATAAAGGACCATTGATTGTTTTAACCAGATAAAACTACTATAACCTCTGTCTAAAAGCTTTACAGTCTTCTAAAAACCCTGTCAATCTTTGCTCCAAAACTGTGTATTGGCTGGTTAAAAACTAAGGGTTGATTTTACATATGCAAACAGTGGAGGGTGAACACACCTGTACAGGACAGAAATTGTTAAATGTTTGAAAGCCTCCTTGAAAAAGGAGTTTTTGTGTATAGGTTGACATCTAAGATTTCAAAAAAGAGAGTAATCATTGGCATTTTCTCACAAGCACACTACTTAAGCAGATTGCCTTTCATTCACTATATTCTCCCACTGTGAATTTGTTAACAAAGAGTTTCCAAAGGTGAACAGCATAGTTAAGGACAGAGGTTGTTGATGGTTAAATTTTGACATTGAAGGCAGAGGTACAAAGGTGGTGTTTGATTTCTTAAAACTTCACAAGTGAAAGGGGCCATTTTCTAAAGAGCAGAGTTGTTAGTGATTGAAGTTAATATTGGAGACAGAGGTATAGATGTGTTGGTGTATCCCTTAAACTCACAAACAAAGAGTGTGTTTTCTAAACCACTGTGCACTGATTTTACACCCAACCTAGGTCTGCTTTTTCTTTTTACTACATTGTATCATTGTGAAGAGTTGTTGACAGAGAGATTCTAAGGGTGAAATAGGGCCATTTTCTAGAAGGCAGGGTTGTTGATGATCGAGTTTAACATTTGAAGCCAGAGGTACAAAGGTGGTGATTGATTTCTCAAAATTCACAAGTGAAAGGTGTTTTCCTAAACACTGTGGGCTAATATTTCACCTAACCAAAAAGTCTCCTTTCCTTTCCACTGTATGGTCTCTTTTATAGAAAGCTGTTGACAGAGGTATTTTCAAGGTAAATGACCTGAAGAGCAGGGTTTTAATATTTGAGTTTTGTTTTGAAGACACAAATACCAGTGTAGGTTGGACTCTAACAAATTCACAAGAGGGGTGATTGTTCAAAACTGTGCACAGGGAATCTACAAAGCAGTTATCCCATCTTTACACATGGTACCATTGTTAAAAAGTTTGCCTGGCTGAAGTGCATCCAGAGTTGGAGGGCGGTTTTTTAAAGAGTGCAGAGGTGGTTTATTTAAAGAAAAATTGTTGCATTTCATCAAAACCACATTGTCTAAACTGTCCAAACAGTCTAGTAACTAGTTTCAATCCAACAGAACATTTTTCATACAGTGAAGGCAGTTTGCCTCTTCCAAAGTTTGGTCAAAGTCAGAATGCCTCCAAAGCGAGATCACAAGAGCGGTCCACATAAGAGATATGAGCCTATCTCCATAGAAGAAATCAATGCTCACCCATCGGTGCTTTTCAATTTCCATGAAGTAGGCTGTCTTGATTTCTGTCAGAGGATAGAAGAAGTCAAGAGTTTCTCGCCACTTACACATTTGTGCGCTTTGAGATTCAAGGACAAACACTTCCAGTTAGCGGGTCTTGACTTCAAAATCTCCCCAAGGTATGTATCCAAGGCTACCAAGATCCCGTATCATGGTGAAAAGTGGTTTAAACAAGCGCATCTTGATCTGGAGGATTATAAACCTTTCATCAAGCCTGAACATAGGGAAACCATCACCGCTATTTTCCCCTTCTCCTATCTTCTTGACAGTTATGCTCCGCTGATGAAAGCCATAATGAGATATTTCACTTGTGAAGGGAGGTTTAACCAAATTTATGCCTATCATGTCCGCTTGTTGATGCATTTTACCAGAAGCAGGCAATTAAACCTTCCATACTTTTTGTCCAAAAGCATAGAGAAAATAGCAGCTACTGTCCAAAAGAAGGCTCCACCTCAACAAATCCCTTCTCTCTTTCATCATTCCTTGATCAAGATTATCTTCTTACACCAGCGGGAGAAGAAAGGGGTTTCATGGGATTCATTCATTAGCCATGCAGATTTCGCCACTGTCCCTCCTGTTCATGTGTCTCCTACTCAGCCTGTCCATCGCCCGGTGCCTTTGTCTCGTAGGCCTACCCCTAAAAAACTCAAGATGACCACTGGGCAGCCAAGTCAACAGGGAGAAGGAGAGGGCAGTGAACCACAGGGAGGAAAAGAAGGTAGTGAACAGCAGCAGCCAGATTTTGAGGGACAGCAGCAGTTGGAGATTAGTGAACAACAGCAGCCAGATTTTGAGGGACAGCAGCAGCTACAGATTGATGAACAGCAGCAAGTACAGGAAGAGGAACAGCAGCAGACAGTAGTTGAGGAGCAGCAAGTTGGGCAAACAGTTGAAGCGCCTTTTGAGCCACAAAATGGACAGGATGTTGAGGAAGGACAGCAAGCTGAAGCTGCCTCCTTGACAATGACCAAAACTGTTCCTAGAAAGAGGAAATTGCCCAAAAAGACAACTTCTAGCTTGCTAAGGAGAAAAAGCGCTAGATTGGCATTCAAAGGAAAAAGTAAAATTGGAGAAAGTACAAAGCATAGGGGTGAATTAGCTATTATCCCTATCCAAAGCGATGATAGTGACAATGAGGCCCGCCTCCTTGAAAACCTCCTCATTCACAAAGAAGGGCAAATTGAGGTGTTACAAGAAGACCTTCAAAGGGCGAGGAATTTCAACCATTTCTTGGAGGTTGAAAACAAACAAATGAAGTTTCATGCAGCTATCCATGAGGCAAGGGCGATCAAGTATAAGAAAGAGGCAGAAAAGGCGCAAGTAAGAATTGAAGAGATCATTGGCGAGTTTGATGATGAAGACGAGGAAGACCAGCTTAGGCGAAAGAGGCCTAGGACCATCGGGCTTAGAAGAGCCTTGGAGAAACAGAGAGC
Organism: Pinus albicaulis; assembly: GCA_034641835.2. Lineage (NCBI taxonomy): Eukaryota > Viridiplantae > Streptophyta > Pinopsida > Pinales > Pinaceae > Pinus > Pinus albicaulis. The sequence goes on from CM076569.1 coordinate 633,501,700, forward strand.
AGAAGAACAAGCTCATTTCGAAGCCTTTCCTCTCACTGCCCTCTTTGAGCAGGAAATTGAGGAAAACAAGGAAGCATGGCTTGAGAGGGCTAACCAGCATTTGGAGAGAAAGCTTGAGAGGGCGAATAGGGATCTTGAGCTACAGAGAAAGAGGACTCTTCACTTTCAGAAGCTAAATCAGTTTGCCAGGCGAAAATTAAAGATAGCACAAGAGAAATTGAAGAAGTTGAAGGGGAAGCGCCTAGCACGGAAGGAAGCGAAAAGCATATCAGCCCTTGATATTTTGGCTTCAGCTTCGGAGCATGTTTCTATGGACCCTTGAGGGTCATGCATGCCAATTTTGAGCCTGTTTCGGCAACTTTTTGTTTTTTGGCATTTTTTGGGTTTTTGGCCAAAAACTCATAAATTCGCCATGTCAGTTTGATGAGTTGTCAAGGGAAGAGAATGATACCGATGGATTCCATAATTCCATGAGCAGCTCTCCAGCGATTTTCAGGGCATTTGAAGATCATTCGCCCCCTCAAATTGGCGAAAAACACCCTCTTTTTGCACATTCTGCCCGCCATATCAGCAGCCTGCTATTTTCTGGGTTTTTGCACACAAGTACAGTTTTGAGGGACTTTCAGAGATCAGATTGAGGTGATTCCACTTGCGTCGGAAAGCAGACACAGAGAGCTTTCCAACGAGCCATCATGAGCCTCATTTCGACATCGGGAAGGCTGCCATTTTCATCCATCAAGTTAGGGGACCTTTTTCAGGCATAAATATGAAGTATTTTTGTAATTTTTGAACTCCAAAAATCTGCTTTTCCCAAATGTGCGTTAAGCTATTTTTATCATGGGGAAATCATGTAAAGTCAATATAATTTCTGTTTTTAGCAGTTTTTTAGATATTTTATGGGATATTTTGTGCCTTGGGCTTTGCAAAGCCTCAAGGACAAGTTTAGATATTTTGACTTGGCCAATGGGATAGCTAGTCGCTCCATGAGGTTTTCCTCCCTCAAGCCTATTTATTCCATGGTTCTCATTGTAAATCAGAGGCTGAACTTGAGAGAAGAATTAATACATTGGTCATATGAGCTTTGAAGAATACACTTGAGTTATGATTTTTGACCGCCTTTTGATGCTTTTGAGGAATGATGAAGGATTGTTGATGGATTCCTTGACATGGTAGAATGGTATAGTGCTTCTTAATGTGTTTTGTCTTCTAGTTTTCACTCACAATACATATTTCTTACTGCTATAGATCAGTAAAGATTGATTTTGAGATATGCCCATGGAGGCACCTCAAAATCCCTGAATCTTCATAGCTTGATGTTTTCTTCTCCCTTAGTTATGCTAAAGAATTCTTAGTTGCTCTTTAGTAACCTAAGGTATTGTTGCTAAGTTTTATTCATCAGTTCTATGTATGTTAAGTAGGATGTATGGTTTGCCCTACCTACCTACAAGCTGCCCATAGTTCTGTCCATAAAACTTTCTCTTTGACTGATTTGTTGCTCATCTTGTTGAACCAAGGAGGCCTAGTCCCGATCTAGCCCTTTGCCTAAGACTATGACAACTTGTTTGTCCAAGTGCCCAATGACTTAGAAACTATGTTTAGGCGTTCCGGCGTAGTTTATGAGTTGTTAGTTTGTCTTATGTGTTTTCCCCAAAGTCTGATAGTCATTTCCCGAAGTTAGAGGGTCTTATACCTCTATGTATGGCTGGAATGTTTGATTTATGTGTATTAATTAGCTCATAGTCGCATTTAGCATGATTAATGGCTTGCTATTACATGTTTATGTCTGCTATTAACTAGTTACATTTGAAATCCCTTGTCTTTCACCAACTTATTGTCCATTTAATCCATTTTGCCCAGAGATCCCTTCTACCGTGAATCAAATCGGCCCTACAGCAGCTTTACATCATCTCTTCATAGCTTCCTTGACCTGTTTGACCCCATAGCCCAATTTATCTACATCTTGTTATCCAGTTTATGTATTTGATCAGTTTCATCCCTCACAAACTTAAAAACTAAAAAACCAAAAACACATTTCATAACTAGCCTAATATCAGAACATCGCAAGTAAACACACCGACATCTTTTGCACTTATAGAGAGAGCCCTCTCTGAGTCCAGGAAGGCTAGGTCCTTGGGCTTCAAAGCTTGGTTTGATGTTACATCGTCATTTGGCTAGCCAATCGGCCAAATCACGGGACCCTAACATAATGGCGATCACGGTGGGACCCTGAGTGATTAAAAGCTTAGTTTCCCTCATCTTTAGAAACCTTTAAGAATACTATCTGATTGACTTATCCCACTGCTCACTAACATAGTGACACTCACAGTAGGACCTTCCGAGTTAGTGACAATCTAAGTACAACTTAGTGACTCCCGAAGTCTCAATCAAGCTTAGTAAACTTAGAAATTGTTTGAAGAGTAGAAAATAGCTCCTTCACCATCTTAGCAAAATGATGAGTCAGTTATAGAATGCTCTTCCAAACCTTGTAGGCACATAAAACTCAAAAAACCCCAAAACATTCCCGGATTGGCTTTTGACAGTATTGGTGGTGGACCATACACATATACCTCAAAACAATAGACATTCCACCTGGCGACTCCACTAACTTCTAGTAAGCCTTACTATTTTACCAAACTCTAGGCTACTATCCGATAGACTTTTCCCATCACTCACTAACATAGCGGGAGATGGTAAGACACTGAGTACATAATAGTCCAGCAAACTCTTATAGACTCTTTGGTCCTTTAGGTACCATAAACAAGCAAGTAGTCCATAGACCCATTTAGAGTAAACTCTTTTTGTTCTCATCACCCTAGCAAGGTGTTGAAACACGTCTAGGATACTTTAAACCATAGGCTGCACATAAAACTCAGAAAATTCAAAAACATTCTCAAAATAGTTATTGTTGGTGGACCATAGCTATCTTCACAAAAACAACCCATTTTCACCTGGCGACTCCACTAATCCATCCTGTTACTTTTGACCATCCTTCACCCTAGTAAAACCTTAGAAAACCCACTCATCCAGAACATTCACCAATACCATTCTCTCTAAACTCTGGATCTAAAATCTGGCTTCCCGAAGAATCAATACCAGATCCCATCCAGACCCAAATCCCCCTATCATAGTAGATGACCCAGAGAAGATTCTGTGGCAAGCTTCTGAAACCGATCATCTAGCTACCGATAGATCCATCCGTAGAACAATATCTGTACCTAAAACTCGCAATATCCTTCTAGATTCACCTTCGGAATTAGAGTCATCACAAGCTCTTCCCCGAAGCAAATCATATAGTAAGATAAAATTCGACGATCTTGAACCCCTAAACCCACCACAGAGTCCTATTAGAGAAGCTTCACCAGCCACTCCTCCTGATTTCCAGCTTCTTTATCAATTTGGCTCCTATCATCCCAGATCTTCTCAAAACCAGATCACTAGTCCAAGTTCATCCGCTACACCTGGTCAAACCACCACTGTTCAAACCACTTCATTTCAGCCTACTAGTCCTCATCTTGTACATCATCCATTAGCTCCAGTCATGGCAGCCTGGTACGCACCTTTGGTGTTGCCACCGCCTTTGGCTCCTCTCCCAAATAAATATCAAGACAAAATCCCACACTTTACTGGAGAAGACACCACCACACCTCAACAACATATAAGTAGGATGACTGATGCTTATGAATACCTGGAGGTACAAGACGAGACCGTCAGAATGAGAATATTCGCCCAAAGTCTTGGTGGTGAACCCAAAACATGGTTCAAAAGCTTGACTCCAAACAGCATCCACGATATCCCCGAACTGCATCAAGTCTTCAGAAATAGGTGGGAAATCCGAAGAAATCCCATTCAAATCCTGTCAGAATATAACAATCTAAAACGGGAAAATGGGGAAAGTGTCCAAGCTTACTGCACTAGGTTCAACAGTGTATATAACTCCCTCCCACCTCATTTCAAACCCCCACTTGGTTTAGCCTTGGCAAAATTCCCCGAGGGGTTTGATCCTGACATGACATATCATCTGAGAGACAAGGATCCCCCTACCTTAGAGGAAATGCAACAAATAGCCATAAAAGCAGATGCCAACTTAGCTGAAAAAAGAGCTAGAACTAGATCAGAAAGAAAAGTCACATATAGAGATGAGGTCTCCACTTCATCACCTTCCCTAGATCCCAGAATAGATGACTTAGTCAAATCCATGGCTAAAATGTGGGAAAATATCAATGAAAAAGCTCCTGTTAGGGACAACCAGCCAAACCCTCCAATCAGAAACCGAAACCAAAACTTTAGGAGGGAGCAGCCCCAAAACAGACCAAGGGATAATGACCAACATATCAGGCCACCATTCAATGAAAACTATGTGGAAGAAGATGATAGGGACTCAGAACCTCTTGATGAACATCATTTAAACCTCATAGGGTCTGACAATGAGAGTGAGGTGTACCTCACCGAAGAAGAACAAGCATTCTTTTCTCCTGATCAAAATGAGACCAATTATGAAGATCCCGATGACCCTGCCATAGAGTTTCAAAATGCTATTGTAGAAGCCCACAGGCGATATGACCTTAGAAGAAAAAGAAACCAAGATAATGTCAAGAAAGGTAACTCTGATACTGCTAAAGCTCCAAATACCATCCTCAAAAAAGCATCAAGCAGTGACAAAATCAAGGTTGAGAAGACTGACCAAAACAAAGGTAAGGCCATTCAGACAAGTACTAGCTCAGACACTCCTAGTACCTCTAAAGAAATCCCAAGGGTGATTGTATCAAAAGAGGTCCCAAGCCAAAGTCAGCAAATTAAGAACATAGAAAAGGTTATGTCTGAAAAAGCTGAGACAAATATGCCCAAACTACCTACTCCTTTTAGCTTCGAAGGGGAAATTTCCAAAATAAAAGTTACCATACCCCTTACAGAGTTAATAACTATAGATAGGTATAGATCTCAAATCTTCAAAGTCTTTGACCTAGAAAACAAGGCTGATACCTTGAATCTAACTGACGACAAACCCGAGCTTTTATTTGGCCCTAAGGTAGAAGGTGAATACCAAGAAGGATCTATTTCTCCTTTCTACATAAGTTTAAACATCCGGGACAAAATATTACATAATGCCATGTTAGATTTTGGTGCCTCCCATAACCTCATGCCTAAAGCAGTCATGGAAAACCTAGGACTGGAAGTGACCCAACCTTACAAGAACCTGTATTCTTTCGACTCGAGTCAGGTCAAATGTTTAGGTCTGATAAAAAATCTAGACTTTGCCCTAACACAACTACCAGCCAAAAGCTTAGTCATGGATGTAGTAGTGGCTGACATCACACCCAAGTATGGAATGCTACTATCAAGAGCATGGGCTGCCAAAATACAAGGCAGCCTTCAAATGGATATGTCATTCGCTACTATCCTAGTTTTCAATCAAACTAGGAGGTTATACCGAGAGGCCCGCATGAAATACATGGTTAGCAACAGAGATAAGCCAAACAATACCCCCATCTATTCCATTCATTCCAATTTAGATTCTTTTATCTTATACAATGAAGATGATATAAACAAGCAGATAAAAGGAAATGAAGACATGTCCAAACCATTACTGAATGAAGAAATTGATGATCAAAGTCCCAAGAAACCTGAGAAACAGCTTAGTATCATGTATGAAAAAGAAACTCTTTGGAGTATAAGCTTTGATGGTTCTTGTGGCAAGACAGGTTCAGGAGCAGGCATCTGGATACACAATACTAAAGAAGGTCATTCTTTCAGATTAGAATTCCAATGTACAAATAACATTGCGGAATATGAAGCCCTTCTCATTGGTCTACACATGCTTAGAGACTTAGGCGCCAATAGAATAACAACTCAAGGGGACTCAGAGCTTGTAATCAGGCAAATCAAAGGTGAATATTCAGCCAAGAACCCAAGACTGAGAGAATATAGGAATGCAGCTTTGGATATCCTTAAAACTTTTGAAAAATATGAACTCACCTATATCCCTAGGATTCAAAACAGTCTGGCAAATGAGCTCGCCTTCGCTGCAAGCACTAGCCAAATACCATGTATGAGTGAGCAATATGACATCCAAGTGAAACACCGCCCTACTATACCAGATAATCTTGACCATTGGCAAGTATTCCAAGATGATGATCAAATTGATGATTTCCTCCAATCTAGAAATGAGTTTGAGATAACCAAAACAGACTCAGGAGATGAAGAGAGGAAACCCAACCTAAGTCAAGACCAAGAGCTAAATCCACCTTTATGGACCAATCTAAACGTGGTAGACCATCCATGTGACAGGGAGATAGAAGAAGACATTGACCAAAGAGAACTTGAAGTCTTACACTGCGAAAATGACACCATACCTAGAGGGCTCGCACCTTTAGAAGAATTGTTTGACTTTAATGATGTGGCCAAAAAGCCTAAAATGGAATCTACAGAGGATGACATAGAGGAATACAACATAGGAAATCTAGAAGAGCCTAAAAACATTAAACTATTCAAAACCCTCCCACCTAACATAAAACAAAGGTACATAAATCTATTCAAAGAATTTAAAGATGTGTTTGCATGGGGGTACCAAGATTTAAAATCATATGACACCAGCATCATCCAACATAAAAGTCCCCTCAAAGAAAATCAAAAACCTTTTAAACAAAAGTTAAGAAGGATAAACCCAGTGTTATTACCATTGGTTGAAAAGGAAATTAAAAAGATGTATGATGCCGGGATAATAGTATCTCTCCGATACTCTGAGTGGGTCTCAAATTTAGTATCAGTAAAAAAAAAAGACCGGTGAAATCAGACTTTGCATAGATTTCCGAAACTTGAATAGGGCATGTCTGAAAGATAACTACCCTCTGCCCAAAATGGACCACATACTTCAGAAGGTCGTAGGCGCCAAAAGAATCTCATTGCTTGATGGTTTTTCTGGTTATAACCAAGTATTGGTTTATCCTACCGATCAGCATAAAACGGCTTTCACCACCCCCTGGGGCACTTTTATGTACGTTAAAATGCCTTTCGGACTAATGAATGCTGGCGCCACATTTCAAAGAGCCATGGACATAGCCTTCTCAGAAGACATAGGTGTTTTCATAGTCATATATCTCGACGATATAACAGTATATTCTAAATCAGATGAAGAACACCTAGCACACTTAAGAAAAGTCTTCAACAAATGCAGGAAGTATGGTTTGTCCCTAAACCCCAAGAAAACACTTTTTGGTCTAGAAGAAGGAAAACTCCTAGGTCACATTATTTCGGAAGAAGGAATTAAAATAGACCCCCAAAGAATCGAAGGAATCCTACAGATAAGTCACCCCAGAAACATAAAGGAGTTGCAGTCCTTTATCGGCAAGATAAATTTCTTGAGAAGATTCATCCCAAACCTTGCTGAGCTCCTGAAAGAGATCACAAATATGTTAAGAAAGGAGGTCGGGGTTAAATGGACTATAGAAGCCAAAAAATCTTTTGAACTAATTAAAAGGGCCTTAACCGAAACACCAGTATTGATAAGCCCTGACTTCACCAAATATTTTTACATTTTTTCATTTGCCTCAGAACATACAATAGCTGCGGTGTTGTTGCAAAAAAATGCAGCTGGGCAAGAGCAACCCATTGCCTTTTTTAGCAAATCCCTGAGAGATGCTCCCTTGAAATATAACATCATGGAAAAACAGGCATTCGCATTGGTAAAGGCACTAAAAGATTTCCGAGTTTACATCTTACATTCTCATGTCATAGCTTTCGTCCCTAATACTGTCGTCAAGGACATTCTCAACCAAGATCCCGATGGTAAAAGGGGAAAGTGGATTGCTATCATCCTAGAGTATGATTTAGAAATCAGGCCTACTAAACTAGTTAAAGGGCAAGGACTTGCGAGATTAATGGCTGAAACCAACCTCCAAGCTTTAGATATAAATTTTGTCGATGCCTTAGAAGAACAGGAAGAATGCACACTTCCCCCTATCGATCAAACATTTTTGGATTCACCTTGGTATGCAGACATTCTCTATGTATTAACTTATATGAATGCTCCTCCAACCTTATCAAAAACAAAAGCGAGATTTATCAAACAAAAATCTTTAAAGTTTTGCATTATAGATAGTTCTCTGTATTGGAAAAATCCTACTGGTATGCTGCTTAAATGTCTGCTTGAGTCTGATGCAGAGAAAATTATGCGGGAAATGCATGAAGGGGAATGTGGAGGTCATCTCTACTGGAAAACTACTACAAACAAAATCCTTAGAGCCGGTTATTATTGGCCCACCTTGTTCCCTGATACTCACAAACTGGTCATGAACTGCCATAAATGTCAAATTTTTGATGGCAAGAAAAAGCTTCTACCTTTGCCCTTACATCCCATCATAGTTGAAGGACCCTTCCAACAATGGGGTCTAGACTTCATTGGGGAAATTCACCCCTCCTCCTCCGCTCAACATAAATGGATCCTCACAGCCACTGATTACTTTACCAAATAGATAGAAGCCATACCATCTCGGAACGCCACTGATTCAGTCATCATCACGTTCCTAGAAACCAATATCCTATCCAGATTTGGCTGTCCCAGGAAAATTATTACAGATAACGCCGCTGCCTTCTCTTCCAAGAAAATGATAGACTTCTGTCACAAGTATCATATTTCATTAGGGCATTCCACAGCCTATTACCCTCAAGGTAATGGTTTAGCCGAGTCTTCTAACAAAAGCCTAGTCAACATTATCAAAAAACTTCTTGAACAAAATCAAAAAGCATGGCATGGGAAACTAGTACACGCCCTATGGGCTGACAGATTAACTACCAAGAAATCCATAGGTATGTCCCCTTACCAGCTAGTTTATGGTATAGATGCCATTTTCCCAACATCTTTAGGGGTTCCGGTAATGAAACTATTACAAGAAGTCCAAATAGAAGAAAATGACATACAAAGGAGAGTAAATCAGACTATCCATTTACAACAAACTAGAGAAGAAGTTTACCAGAGGGCTCAATTAGCACAAGACAAAATAAAACAGATTTTTGACAGAAGAACTAAGGAAAATGATTTTCAAGTTGGAGATAAAGTTTTAAAATGGGATTCTAGAAGAGAAGACAAAGGTAAACATGGCAAGTTTGAAAATTTATGGAAAGGGCCTTACATCATCAGCTCAGTCAGTGGAAACAATGCTTTCTTCTTGCAAGAACCTGATGGGACTGAAATTTTTGGGGGTCCTGTGAATGGCAGGACATTAAAACACTATTTTTGTCAAGAGCTCCATTTTTGAGTTTTGAAGCACTTTCAGTCATTGTACATACCATTGTTTGAAATATTAAAAAAAAAAATAGAAAGGTCAAAAACAGTAAAAGATAGGAAAGTCAAAAACAGTAAAAGCAGAAAAGAGGGCAAGTAAAGATAGAACAAAGGCCCCATGTTCCAAAAATAGTCTTTCGGAAAGCGAGCAAGTCTAAATGCCGCTACTAGTACTTCAATGTCTTGTTCAGCTATCTAGCCTAATCATAGCTGAGCATGTTTAAATTTATTTGCTGATAAGTTAGTGAGCGCCAAGATAGTCAACATTGTATAAGATTGACTTATCACAGAGCTTAGATTAGGGAGAGATTCTGGTTCCACATGCCTAAAACAGAACCAAAGAGAGAAGCGAGGGATGAAAAACACATTGTACATCTTAGCCCCGCTTGTCTCGTTTCCTTTTATTGCAGAATAACATTTGTGTGCAGCTTGTCTTTTATGCCGCAAATGCATGACAAATCAGACTACCTAACCCTGATTTGATCATTTTTGAATTTCATGTTGTAGATTAGAGAATGAAATCCTGTCAAACTGCTTAATCTTGACAGTCGATCTAGTTTTAGGTAGAGAAATGAAGGAGTTCATCAGCTTAATCTGAACTCCCGGCAGATATAAGAGTAGAAATAGATAGTTTCATTTTGCAAAAATAAAAATATGCATTGTCAAAAGGCTGCTAGTTCAAATGCGCCAAACAGAAGAAAAAATGTTAGGAAAGATAGTGGGGTAGGTAGAAGTATCATTGATGTTAAACATGCTGACACTTTTCAGAAATAACATCAAGAGAAGGGTAAATCTTGCGCCAATGGATAAGGCACTGGTCTTCATAAGCCAAAATTCTGAATTCTGGACACCTCCTGACGAGGAGCTGCCCTCCCCAAATGGAGCCACTGTTAGCCATCAGTATTTTTTACATGTTAGTGATGACTATATCTTCAGCTGAGTTTTCTAGAAACTGATTTCCTTATGTCAATATGTCATCCAGAAAACCCTCCTAAATTTTTTTTCACCCTTCTACCTTTTCAGTTCGCCCATGTCGAAATCAAAACCTCATTGTCACTAGCCTATCTAGCTTCAGCCTTCTTGATCTGCCCATCAGCTTTAAAAGGCAAATCCACATCTGTTTCGAAAGTCTCCCCTATGTTAGGAAGTGGCGCTTTTAGACATTTCACCCTTGGCAATCATCAAAAAGCCAAAAATCCTCCATCTGCAACAGGCCTACCATGACTGACCTCTTACTTTGAAAATGAAATTGACAAGCAGCCCTAAGTCGCGCCACTCACACCCCCTAGATCTCAGCACTGCATAAAACCCAATCTCAAGCTGACTATTAGGTTTTTCACAGTGTTCTATGGTTCTACAAAGGCAGGAAATATATTTCATCTCATGGAGTAATGTTTGAGTTTACAGTTAGAGGAACAGCTGCTTCTAAATGTAACTTGAGCCTTTAGATATGTCTGCAAAACAGAAAGCTACTCATCTGGACTTTACAGCTCTTTCCAGCATGAAAATCAAAGGAAGAAAGGGATACCACTGTCTCAGCAAACTGGTAAATTGTCAAGGCCCAGAACCTCCTTCATTTACAAGCAGAGGGTTAGGGTGCCTCCTTCATCCACAAGCAGAGGGCGCTGGCCAATATTTACTTGGAAGATTGCAAAGGTCCAGGTTTGCTTTGTATTGAACAGTGAAACATATGTCCAGGTTTTATGAATTTGAGTGATGGTCATAACAGGAACAGAGTTTGAAATATGCTAGGAAAAAGAGTCTGGTCTGATAAAGGAGGTCATCTCAAGCTTTCAAATCATGTAAATTGTTGAAATGGAGAAAGGACACAAAGAAATTGAATAAAGGAGTCATTGCACAGGTAAGTGTTACTGTTTATGGTGCAAAGGTATTATTTTCCCTCTTCAAAGAGCTATCTGTCAGAATGTACCTGCAGTAGAAAAGAGAAAATATTGAATATATGTGTGCCATTGATACCAAAAAGAAGACTTTTCCTTAGGGAAAGGTTCAAGCAACAAAACAATATCACATGCCAAAGGTCCAAAGAAGCGCTTTTCAAGAAATGATGTTTACAGTTTTCAAATGTTTTTGGCGCATTATGAATAGCCCTTCCTTGCTAAAAAGCGCCAAGAGAGGAAACAGTGAACATAGTTCAGTCATGAAATGGTTCTATTGACAAAAAGGGGTTAACACACTGATCAAAGCAAAATAATGACTATGTATCAAAGAGCCCTGTTTTCATATTTTACAAGCTTGTCTTTTCAGATGGAGGAGGCGAATGGGTATACAATCTTATGAATAGGCAGAAGAAGTTGGTTTTGATGAGTTGCCACTGTTTATATGTCTTAAAACAAACACAGTTGTCATCATTCCAAAGGGCAGATGTAGCACAAAGATACAATATTAAATAAACAGTGACAGAGATGTGGCATAATGAGTTGTCAATCAGAGGATTATAGTAAAAAATGCCCCTCTTTGGAGAAACATTGCAGGTCATAAAAGATGCAGCAACTTGTACCTGTACCATTAAACACAGTGGCAGAAACAGCCCCAAGATTATGGAGACATTTTTAAGGTCTAAAGGTTGGTGATGAAATGTCCCCCAAAGAACAAAGCTGGAGGTCCTCCTCCTAACACCTGTGCTAAAGTCCGTGATCTACATGTGGTCAAATGTATGGCAACTCTCCAAAGCAAGTTTTGAAAGTACCGAAGTTAAAAGAATCAAAGGTTTTTCAAAACAAAAAACTCCACAGAAAAAACCAAACCAAAGTTCTATTTTTAAAATAGAATGACCGTTGAGAATGTTTTAAAAAAAAAAAACGATATAAGGTTGAAGTGTGAGAGTGGCAATTCATTTTCAAAAAACTAGAATCAAAATCCGGTCCCCCTAGCACCAAGGCAAGAAAATCTGGTCGAAAATTCAAAAGTTTGCACTGAGAAAAACTGCGCGACGTGCCTGGGTTTTGGCACGACATGCCTGGGCGTAAATTTACACGGGCCACCGTTTACAGCGCGACGCGCCTGTACATTGGCGCGACGCGCCTGTACAGGGCGCCCGACCGCCCGACTGGTCGACCCGACAGGCCACCCACGGTGATTTCTGCGCGACATGCTGACTGCAAAGAGTGTCGCGTAGCTTCTGAAGATCCCTGGTGTTACTCCGGCTCCACACAAGGGTTTTCATCAATCTTAAAGGTATTTCTCACACATTTTGCCGTGTTATTCAAAGCCACCTCGAGGCTACAGGGGAAAACTGTTGATTGACTGTTTATTGATTGTTCAAAACCTATTTTGCAAGTATTATTCATCCTAGCAGAGGTTTTAACCATATCACCAGAAAGCTGCATTCATAAAGGACCATTGATTGTTTTAACCAGATAAAACTCCTATAACCTCTGTCTAAAAGCTTTACAGTCTTCTAAAAACCCTGTCAATCTTTGCTCCAAAACTGTGTATTGGCTGGTTAAAAACTAAGGGTTGATTTTACATATGCAAACAGTGGAGAGTGAACACACCCGTACAGGACAGAAATTGTTAAATGTTTGAAAGCCTCCTTGAACAAGGAGTTTTTGTGTATGGGTTGACATCTAAGATTTCAAAAAACAGAGTTTTTTTTGGCATTTTCTCACAAGCACACTACTTAAGCAGATTGCCTTTCATTCACTGTATTCTCCCACTGTGAATTTGTTAACAAAGAGTTTCCAAAGGTGAACAGCATATTGAAGGACAGAGGTTGTTGATGGTTAAATTTTGACATTGAAGGCAGAGGTACCAAAGTGGTGTTGGATTTCTCAAAACTTCACAAGTGAAAGGGGCCATTTTCTAAAGAGCAGAGTTGTTAGTGTTTGAAGTTAATATTGGAAACAGAGGTATAGATGTGTTGGTGTATCTCTTAAACTCACAAGCAAAGAGTGTGTTTCTTAAACCACTGTGCATTGATTTTACATCTAACTTGGGTCTACCTTTACAGAAACCATATTGTATCATGTTGAAGATTTGTTAACAGGGATTTTCTGAAGGTGAATAGGGCCATTTTCTAGAAGACTGGGTTGTTGATGATCGAATTCAACATTGAAGCCAGAGGAACAAAGGTGGTGGTTGATTTCTCAAAATTCACAAGTGAAAGGTGTTTTCCTAAACACAGTGAGCTGATATTTCACCTAACCAAAAAGTCTCCTTTCTTTTCCACTATATGTTATCTTTTGTAGAAATCTGTTGACAGAGGTATTTTTAAGGTGAATGACCTGAAGAGAAGGGTTTTAATATTTGAGTTTTGTTTTGAAAGCACGAATACCAGTGTAGGTTGGCCTAACCAAATCACAAGAGGGGTGATTGTTCAAAACTGTGCACATGGAATCTACAAAGCAGTTATCCCATCTTTTACACATGGTACCATTGTTAAAAAGTTTGCATGGCTGAAGTGTATACAGAGTTGAAGGACTGTTTTTAAGAAGTGCAGAGGTGGCTTATTCCAAGAAACATTGTTGCATTTTATTCAACACCACAGGGTCCATATCTGTCCAAACAGTGTAGTGGCCAGTTTTCAATCCAGCAGAACATTTTTCATACAGTGAAGGCAGTTTGCCTCTTCCAAAGTTTGGTCAAAGTCAGAATGCCTCCAAAACGAGATCACAAAGGCGGTCCACATAAGAGATATGAGCCTATCTCCATAGAAGAAATCAATGCTCACCCATCAGTGCTTTTCAATTTCCATGAAGTAGGTTGTCTTGATTTCTGTCAGAGAATAGAAGAAGTCAAGAGTTTCTCGCCACTCACACATTTGTGCGCTTTGAGATTCAAGGACAAACACTTCCAGTTAGCAGGTCTTGACTTCAAAATCTTCCCAAGGTATGTATCCAAGGCTACCAAGATCCCGTATCATGGTGAAAAGTGGTTTAAACAAGCGCATCTTGATCTGGAGGATTATAAACCTTTCATCAAGCCTGAACATAGGGAAACCATCACTGCTATTTTCCCCTTCTCCTATCTTCTTGACAGTTATGCTCCGCTGATGAAAGCCATAATCAGATATTTCACTTGTGAAGGGAGGTTTAACCAAATTTATGCCTATCATGTCCGCTTGTTGATGCATTTTACCAGAAGCAGGCAATTAAACCTTCCATACTTTTTGTCCAAAAGCATAGAGAAAATGGCAGCTACTGTCCAAAAGAAGGCTCCACCTCAACAAATAACTTCTCTCTTTCATCATTCCTTGATCAAGATTATCTTCTTACACCAGCTGGAGAAGAAAGGGGTTTCATGGGATTCATTCATTAGCCATGCAGATTTCGCCACTGTCCCTCCTGTTCATGTGTCTCCTACTCAGCCTGTCCATCACCCAGTGCCTTTGTCTCGTAGGCCTACCCCTAAAAAACTCAAGATGACCACTGGGCAGCCAAGTCAACAGGGAGAAGGAGAGGGAAGTGAACCACAGGGAGGAAAAGAAGGTAGTGAACAACAGCAGCCAGATTTTGAGGGACAGCAGCAGTTGGAGATTAGTGAATAGCAGCAGCCAGATTTTGAGGGATAGCAGCAGCCAGATTTTGAGGGACAGCAGTAGCTACAGGTTGATGAACAGCAGCAAGTACAGGAAGAGGAACAGCAGCAGACAGTAGTTGAGGAGCAGCAAGTTGGGCAAACAGTTGAAGCGCCTTTTGAGCCACAAACTGGACAGGATGTTGAGGAAGGACAACAAGCTGAAGCTGCCTCCTTGACAGTGACCAAAACTGTTCCTAGAAAGAGGAAATTGCCCAAAAATACAACTTCTAGCTTGCCAAGGAGAAAAAGCGCTAGATTGGCATTCAAAGGCAAAAGTAAAATTGGAGAAAGTACAAAGCATAGGGGTGAATTAGCTATTATCCCTATCCAAAGCGATGATAGTGAAAATGAGGCCCGCCTCCTTGAAAACCTCCTCATTCACAAAGAAGGGAAAATTGAGGTGTTACAAGAAGACCTTCAAAGGTCGAGGAATTTCAACCATTTCTTGGAGGTTGAAAACAAACAAATGAAGTTTCATGCAGCTATCCATGAGGCAAGGGCGATCAAGTATAAGAAAGAGGCAGAAAAGGCGCAAGTAAGAATTGAAGAGATCATTGGCGAGTTTGATGATGAAGACGAGGAAGACCAGCTTAGGCGAAAGAGGCCTAGGACCATCGGGCTTAGAAGAGCCTTGGAGAAACAGAGAGCAGAAGAACAAGCTCATTTCGAAGCCTTTCCTCTCACTGCCCTCCTTGAGCAGGAAATTGAGGAAAACAAAGAAGCATGGCTTGAGAGAGCTAACCAACATTTGGAAACAAAGCTTGAGAGGGCGAACAGGGATCTTGAGCTACAAAGAAAGAGGACTCTTCATTTTCAGAAGCTAAATCAGTTTGCCAGGCGAAAATTAAAGGTAGCACAAGAGAAATTGAAGAAGTTGAAGGGGAAGCGCCTAGCACGGAAGGAAGCGAAAAGCATATCAGCTCTTGATATTTTGGCTTCAGCTTCGGAGCACGTTTCTATGGACCCTTGAGGGTCATGCATGCCAATTTTGGGCCTGTTTCGGCAACTTTTTGTTTTTTGGCATTTTTTGGGTTTTTGGCCAAAAACTCATAAATTTGTCATTTCAGTTTGATGAGTCGTCAAGGGAAGAGAATGATACCGATGGATGCCATAATTCCATGAGCAGGTCTCCAGCGATTTTCAGGGCATTTGAAGATCATTCGCCCCCTCAAATTGGCGAAAAACACCCTCTTTTTGCACATTCTGCCCGCCATATCAGCAGCCTGCTATTTTCTGGGTTTTTGCACACAGGTACAGTTTTGAGGGACTTTCAGAGATCAGATTGAGGTGATTCTACTTGCGTCGGAAAGCAGACACAGAGAGCTTTCCAACGAGCCATCATGAGCCTCATTTCGACACCGGGAAGGCTGCCATTTTCCTTCAGCAAGTCAGGGGACCTTTTTCAGGCATAAATATGAAGTATTTTTGTAATTTTTGAACTCCAAAAATCTGCTTTTCCCAAATGTGCGTTAAGCTATTTTTATCATGGGGAAGTCATGTAAAGTCAATATAATTTCCGTTTTTAGCAGTTTTTTAGATATTTTATGGGATATTTTGTGCCTTGGGCTTTGCAAAGCCTCAAGGACAAGTTTAGATATTTTGACTTGGCCAATGGGATAGCTAGTTGCTCCATGAGGTTTTCCTCCCTCAAGCCTATTTATTCCATGGTTCTCATTGTAAATCAGAGGCTGAACTTGAGAGAAGAATTAATACATTGGTCATATGAGCTTTGAAGAATACACTTGAGTTATGATTTTTGGACCGCCTCTTGGATGCTTTTGAGGAATGATGAAGGATTGTTGATGGATTCCTTGACATGATAGAATGGTATAGTGCTTCTTAATGTGTTTTGTCTTCTAGTTTTCACTCATAATTCATATTTCTTGCTGCTATAGATCAGTAAAGATTGATTTTGAGATATGCCCGTGGAGGCACCTCAAAATCCCTGAATCTTCATAGCTTGATGTTTTCTTCTCCCTTAGTTATGCTAAAGAATTCTTAGCTGCTCTTTAGTAACTTAAGGTATTGTTGCTAAGTTTTATTCATAAGTTCTATGTATGCTGAGTAGGATGTATGGTTTTCCCTACCTACCTATCAGCTGCCCATAGTTCTGTCCATAAAACTTTCTCTTTGACTGATTTGTTGATCATCTTGTTGAACCAAGGAGGCCTAGTCCCGATCTAGCCCTTTGCCTAAGACTATGAAAACTTGTTTGTCCAAGTGCCCAATGACTTAGAAACTATGTTTAGGCGTTCCGGCGTAGTTTATGAGTTGTTAGTTTGTCTTATGTGTTTTCCCCAAAGTCTGATAGCCATTTCCCGAAGTTAGAGGGTCTTATACCTCTATGTATGGCTGGAATGTTTGATTTCTATGCATTAATTAGCTTGTAGTTATACTTAGCATGATTAATGGCTTGCTATTACATGTTTATGTCTGCTATTAACTAGTTACATTTGAAATCCCTCGTCTTTCACCAACTTATTGTCCATTTAATCCATTTTTCCCAGAGATCCCTTCTATCGTGAATCAAATCGGCCCTACAGCAGCTTTACATCATCACCTCATAAGCTTTCCTTGACTTGTTTGACCCCATAGCCCAATTTATCTACATCTTGTTATCCAGTTTATGTATTTGATCAGTTTCATCCCTCGCAAACTTAAAAACTCAAAAAACCAAAAACACACTTCATAACTAGCCTAATATCAGAACATCGCAAGTAAACACACCGACATCTTTTACACTTATAGAGAGAGCCCTCTCTAAGTCCAGGAAGGCTAGGTCCTTGGGCTCCAAATCTTGGTTTGATGTTACATCGTCATTTGGCTAGCCAATCGGCCAAATCACGGGACCCTAACAGTAGATACATTCATGCCACATAGATATGAAGATATGAATATTAGTGGGTAAATGCTATCGTAATTATTGCAATGGATTTAAGCTAGATATTTGTATATTTCCTTGTAAGATTTATAACAATGGTTAAGGGATGGTCTCCCTTATAAGCCATTGAGTGAGGGTTGAACACGTTTGTTGGTTTTCACCCTTCGAGATTTCCAGGGTATATTGATTTTGATTCCTTTCTTGTTGTGATGTTCATAATTTCAAGTATCTGATGTCTACATGAATAATGAAATGAATGCAACGTTACATCATACAGTTTTTTGTTAATGTACTACAATAGAGGTTGTTAATGGTTAAGCAACTTACTATTCTTATACTAAGGTCACACTATGAACTGGTGAACATTCTATGTAATGATGAGTAAGGAATATTTAATAGTGATTTGAATAGTTACCTGTGGGTAACTTGTAAAAAAAATTTAACTCCTAGCATTTCCATGTGAAGTTATGTTATATATATATATATATATATATATATATATATATATATATATATATATATATATATATATATATATATATATATATATATATATATATTACATTTCAACTCCATCACACTAAACAACATATTAAAATGCTTTAAGTAAGATCATCTTGGATTTATTAGGAGCCAAGAAGCCAAGAGTGATCAAATCTCTCAATTTTCAAACATTTTCAACACTGCCTCATGTTCCCTATGAAATACACCATTGAAATGTTTTATTCATAAGATTTTTTTTACTTTCAATTGCTATATATATATATATATATATATGTGTGTGTGTGTGTGTGTGTGTGTGTCCAATTTTTTTTATATATAAAAAGGTTGATCCATATATATATATATATATATATATATATATATATATATATATAGATAGGAGATATTTCTCAATAAAAAGTTTCTTATGAATACATTATACGAATTCTCATATATATAATGTCAACATTGAAATATTTTATGAGGCATTAAAATATTATTCAATATTTCTTAAATGTCGTCTATCAACTTCATATTAAGCTTTGAAGGAAATACACATCTCTCTTCTATTTTAAAGTAAAAAGTACCTAAAAGTGGAATATAATATACTCTTCACTTTCAATTTCTTTAAAAAGCATTTGAAAGTAATAGGTATTGAAATGTTAACATTGAAATATTTTATTTATAACCCACATTGAAATAGTTTTTGTTATTAATATTTTTCAATATATAGACTTGAAACTTAGAGGGAGCATGAAAATCATTCTTTCCTACCACCTAATATAAACCCAGTTGACATCTGCTTATCTATATATAAAAGCAGTGAAAAGTGAAAGGTTAGATATTCATTTGAAAGATGTTTTCTACAATGCAATATGAGGGGGATGTGTGATTCTTTTCATGCTCAACATATAATTGCTATGTTGCATTTAAAATAAAAATGTGAGCCATAAATAGATTATTTTGATGTACACTTTATGTAAAATAATTTTATATCAATGAGGTAAAAATAAAATTTCAAAACATTTAAAAAATATTAATAACAAAGTTATTTTAATGTGGGCCATAAATAAAATATTTCAAAATTTACTTTAAGTAAAATATTCAAGATGAAATTTTAGCTTTCAATTGTTTTCTAACCTAATTCAACATGAAAATTAAGTGAGAGAGAAAGGAATTGAAAAATAAAACATTATGCAATGTTTAAAAAGCAATTGAAAGCTTCAAAATATCCAGAGAGGAATTGAAAGTTAAAAATATATAGATACACAAATTAATTGAAAGTAAAAAAAAAATTCATGCCTAATTTCTTAGAAAAAATATTTTAGTGAATCAAAATAAAATATTTCAATCTTCAAATTAAGTAAAATATTTCAATATCAATTATGTATGTGTATTGGGTCCAATGGTCAAGAGCATGTATTTCCTCTTAAGAAATTATAGACTCAAATCCAGAAAGATGAGGTTTAACAATGTGAAGTAGACCCTAAATTGGTTAATATGAATGACCATGATCCTATGTTAAAGATAAAAAAATTATTAAATTTAGAAGATAAAGTGGCTATTAAAGCAACCATTCATGAAGGAAATTTCACCCACCTCATCATTGGCCATGAATATCCTTTCTTAGTTTCCACTAGAGCTCATTCTACAATGTTCTATGGTTGTTAATTCTACTTAAAATCATAATCATAATGTTCATCCTTGTCCTTTGTAGATAGAATCCATATGGCCATACATAATGTTATTAAGAGTCAATTTCATGGTAATGAAATGTTCTATGGTTGTTCATTCTACTGAAAATCATAATGTTCCTCTTTGTCCTTTGTACATAGAATCCATATGGCCATACATAATGCTACTAACAATCAATTTCATGGTAGTGAAATGTGTGGAGATTACCATTTCAGTCACCCATTCGAAATCTCTATACATCTAGTTATAAAAAAGCAACATCACAATCAATTTAGTAGCAATATGGTATGGGCCAATAACAAACTAAAATTTCAACAAAACCAATATTTCAACCAAAATAAAGGCATTGCTATTCTTCCCAATATCTTTAAGAAAAAAGAAATATAATCTAGACATAATGAATGTCAAGGGAGAAATTACAAACTCCACATGCTATAGATCTGAGAGGAAAAAAAGAATTAAACTTTGAAGCATACAGTTTAAACCAAAACACTATTAATAATGTTGATGTGAGATATGATCATTAATTTCAAAGTAGATATCTCACATATATGCAAATAGAGATAAAACTGTAGAACAAAAGCATTCATTTGAGAGACACATTCTACCCTAATCAACACATTCTACTATAATCATGGTAACTAATCAAGGTAACTAACCAAGGGATTGCAACATAGAATGAGGTAGCTAACCAATGGATTGCAACATAGTATGAATTTGAGACCATAAGGACTCAAATGAGGGACTCAAATAGTAGGTGACCATGGAAGGGGAGGACAACATAATTAATAATTTAATAAATTGTTAATATTTATAGGAATGAGAATCTTAATGTTTCATATTTATAAGAATTTTAAATATTATATTTGTTTAAATTAATTATAGTAGTATTTTGTTTTAAATATAAATATAATTATTTTGATTTGAAAACATATTTTTTTAAATAATAGGAAAATTGATCATAACTTGTTTATTAAATCAGCAATGAAATAACTATTATTGGTAACTATTTATGAATGTAAGTTGACACATCATCATTATTTTAGAAAAATCAAACCACCTAAAATAATAAGATGGTAGTGAGTAAATGTCTTTAATCTCATTAGAAGTAATTTGAATAAAATCAAGAATAACAACATGGTGGTGAGTAAAATTCATTAGAAAATCAAGAATAACAAAATGGCGGTGAGTAAAAGTCATTAACCTGTTACTCTTATCCAAACAGAAATAGTTTGAAGAAAATCAATATATAATATATATGAATATTCCATCATAAAATATATAATTTATTATTAAAATTTGTAACTTTTGGTGAATATTATCAATTTAATCATATTTTAAGTTGAAAGCAAAAGAAATTTAAAATGAAAATACCTCCCCAATAAGCCAAAAATAACCAATAAAAATCAACACACGAAAACACATATTGAAAATGTATATTATTGCCTATTGAAATCTCTGTGTTAGAAACTGAAATCAATATGTTATAAATTAAATATAAATATAAATATAATTTAATATAGAAATTGAAATACAAATTAAGTAAAATTAAAATGATTATATTCATGTTAGAATATATGTACACAATTTTGATCGTTATTGTTTACAATTTGTGTAGTTGTAGTAAAAAATCAAGATAGATCCATCTTAACTCTCCATCAGGTCAAGATGGATCAAATCAAACCAACATAGATCCATCTTAACTCCAAATCTACCAAGAGACTAGAGGATCAAATCTCTTTTTATTTATTTTATTTACATCTCTATATAATAAATTGGAGAGTTCTATGCAATTACTTTTAACCTTTTATTAATTTTTAATTCAGTCAAATTTGTACAAACATTTGCACCACTACAACATCTCCCCATAGCATTTTTCTTTTAGATTTAATCTAAAAAATGTTATGAAATAAAATTAAAATTAAATATTTATAAAATATTTTGATTTTGAAATGAGTCATGGTTTTTGGGCAAGTGGTATTGATAAGCCATAGTATTGTAACAAAGCCTATTTATAAGTTAATAGTGTCTATGGTAAAATGGGGGTTAATATACATGGGTAAGAATATTGTTATATTGTAAGTATTAAGTTTTAATTTAAAAAATGTTACAAAATTAAATTGAATTGAATTTTTTAAATAGTTATGAACTTTGGGTATGTGGTATTGATAAACCATAGTATTGATAAGCCATGGTATTGGACAATAGTATTGTAAGAAAGCCTATTTAGAAGTTGATAATATCCATGGTAAAATTTGGTGAATATTCATCTTAAGACTCTTGTTATATTGTGAATATTAAAATTTTATGTGCTTATTAATTAGATTTAAATTTGGTATGGTAAAATGGATGTTAATATGTATATTATGATTTTCTTTTATTTAAAAAATTGATCATTTTATTAACAAAAACAAAATTACAATAAATAAAAATAAATAAATAAATAATAATAATAATAATAATAATAATTTAAAAAAATATTTACATGTAACTTCTACCATCTAATATTTAACACCTACACATCAACACTGTATATATTGGGGTGTAGAGAGCCTCTCATCCCAATAAAGAGTGAAAAAGATAGATTGACAATGATACTTCTCAATAATACTCTCTATACTTTAAAGTGATGAAAGTGAATAAATTTCAAATCATATCAATATTAATCTTAACCATATACATAATGTTGATCATCTACAAATTCTATATTATAGCCAACTACTGGAACTACCCTAAATCTATCTTAATTCTGGATCTATCAAGTGTTGAGAATGATTAAATCTCTTGATG
Organism: Pinus albicaulis; assembly: GCA_034641835.2. NCBI lineage: Eukaryota > Viridiplantae > Streptophyta > Pinopsida > Pinales > Pinaceae > Pinus > Pinus albicaulis. The sequence continues at coordinate 633,524,364 of CM076569.1, forward strand.
TGCAAACTTTTCCTTAGATTTTATATTTTTTTCTTTTCTTTTTAGGTTTATGTCACAACCATCACAAACCTCATAATTTTTTTTTTGTCCTTCATGACTTTATCATATAGTAATTATTCAAACTTTGCCATGTAACCATGTAAAATATGCTTGCAAATCTAATATCATAGATATATTAATATAAATGTTTCAGCAATGTATTAATTTTTTGGCATTACTATGGTTTTTATATATATATCATTCAATAGAAATATATATATATATATATATATATTTAATCAACATAAAACTTTGGAACAAGTTATCGAACCACAATAGATATATATATATATATATATATATATATATATATATGTTAATCGACTCAAAACATTGGAAATAGTTTATCGAACCATCTGGATTTAATAATACTCCACTACACTTGTCATATCATTTTTAATTGCAGACTTAGATGTTAGTACTGGCATTTATGCACATTGATATACTTACGGAAATCTCTGTGACACCTGTGCGGTTTCATAGCTTGCGAAGATCACGATGTTGCTACACACCTTCTACGTCGTTGATTGAATGCTTTTGGATCGATGACAACTGGCCAAGGCGGGAACTGGGCCTTGGCAATCCCGCCAAGCCCTATCTCCATGCATTTGGCTATTCTGCATGTCATTTTTCCTTTGGCACTATGCTTTTTCACCGGGGTTTGCTCCACCATTATGTCGGATCTCCGTTTCAAAGTTCGACTAGGTTTCCCATGGCAGCGCCGAGCCCAATTCAGGAATTGCAGGAGGTTTTCCTCTTATAAACAGGTTGAATAATGAAGTTTTCCCACAATGCTCTGTTTCGCCCTGTTTCTGCTTCAACTATGTCTTCAGGTTACTTCTTTTACCCCTGTATTATTTGTTTTCGATTGCCAAAACCTATGTTGCCATTTTACTTGTTTAACTGGGGTTTGGATGTTAAAATGTTATGAATATTTATCCCCTTTTTCTTCCATGTGATACAGGCTCACTAGGTATTAGCAACCAGTTTATTTGGCGCTCTCTTCAGGTAAACTGAATTGATAAACAGGGTTTATCGTTTTACTCTAGTTTAAAACTATGTAGCCATGATGTATTCTAATCATTTCGGTTCAATTGTTTTGGCAGGTAAGGCTTTCGAAGCCTCGTAGCAATAGTTTTGTTATGCGGAAATATTTTTCGGTTCAAGGTTCAACATGTCACATAACTCACTCAGGATTTTATCAGGTATGCATGAGGGTTTCCACTGCCTTGTCCATTTGGCCTCTAAGATGAAAAAAGCACACAAACCCTATTGATTGGTCTCAAAAGCCGAATAATATTTTCAGATATTAATGGTTCCCTGCGGGAACATTGTTGTGATATTTTTTTGTTGGGATTATGCGGAACTGTAAATTATTTTCTTTAAAAAAAAAGGTTTGTTTTGTAATAATCTTCGGTTTGATACCACAGAGCGGAACTTTTGGGTTTATCCCGAATATTTTTTTAATATCATAAGAGTGGCTGCATGATAGCTTTGTTTTCCTCCTTTTGGATTATATATATATATATATATATATATAACTTCGTTACATAGAATATACGTGTAGTTTCTTGAAGTTTTGACTGTGTTGTCTAAATGTTTTCAAGGCCAAATATGAATTTTCTTTCTCTGCTATTGGCTATGGCTCATATTTTCGAAGCTGTTTCATGCAATTATTTTCTTGGATAAACCCTAACTTAACGCTAATCTGATATGCATAATACGATTATATAGAAATGTTTACTTTGTATGAGCACGTATCATTTTCTCCTTTATTTCTCCAAGGTGTCTGGACCACCATTCTTTTCGATGTCCGTGTATTTTCTAATGTATATATGTGAGGGACGACTAGGTTTAAGGATTGGGATTTTTACCCTAACCCTTCACCTGACAGTCTTCCACTATTAATGCTAGTTTCTACCATTACATAGTTAAAATAACAGTCTTGCAGCTTTGAGATATCTGTAAACAAGACTATTAATCCTTCTTACCCATTAGCGGAATTCTTGGCATAGTGTAATCTATATGTATAAAGATAAGGATTTGGAACAGTAAATGTTTCTTTTTGCGGCAATGTATAATACTCTGATTTATTTTTGAGATAGTATTGATTCTTCTTGGTAAGTCGAAATTACTTTGAAAATTACATATAAGCTAACATCTTTTCTTAGCTTCACTTTTTTGTTTTTATGATATTTAATTCCTTTCTCATGAAATACTGCTACGGTTTTCTAGAAACTCGTGCATTCTTTTATAACAGTAATTTATTGGAAAGAAACATCACAATAATTTTACTTTTTCTATAATTTCATCTACTAACAGAGAAAGATAATATTTCTAGGGTATAAAATAATTGAAAAATATAGCAGCTTATACACTATTGTTTCTATCGTTCTGATAAATATTTCTAGCAAATAAGAATTTAAATGTAACTATCAGGTTTAGTTCTGCATGTATACTTATCTGAATGTAAATTATTCAGCTGTGGTCCTCCCAACCATCAAGTGAGGCTATTATGTCCTCATTGCCCCCGTGCTCCAAAACTGATTGGTTCGGGTTAATAGTGGAAAGTAAATCTTCTGCTGTGACCTCAGGACACCTAGTCCAGTCATAACCAGAAGTCTCAGGAAATTTCTGAGTGTAATCCCACTGGTGAATACCAGCTCAAGAATTTCTCACTCTTTCCTTTTTCCATTCACAAAACCCCTACTCCTCTCTAGAATCAGTCCTTTATCCTAGAGGAGTAGGTAACTGTTTCTAACTGTTCCCAACCTCTTTTTAGTTCTTGGAAACATTTACCATCAACTTTTTAATTTTCTTGTCCAATTATTTTTCATAACATTAAATGTCTCAGTATTTTTATTTAACAAGAACAATAAAATTACTTAACTAGTAATTCAACTAGTTAGCAATAATGTAGCTGTCACAACTTCCCCCCCTGGAAGTAACATTGTCCTCAGTGTTTCACTTTGACTCTGCAAAGAGTTCTGGGTAAGCCTTCCACATGAAACCTCCATCCTCCCAAGTAGCTTCATCCGGGCTGAAGTGCTTCAATTTCACTTTCACCACGGTGATAGCTCGCTTTCAAAGCATGATTTCCCTTTGGTCAATTATGTGTTGCGGCTCGACCAGGAACTCTCCATCCGGCTCTACCAGAAACAATAAAAATTTTCAGGTCAATTTCTTGCAAAGAAAAATGCATTACAAGTTAGGATTTCATTACTATCCTACCTGTATATGTTGCCAATGAATTACATGCTTCGAATCATGTACATAACGCTTCAACAGAGACACATGAAATACATTGTGTACTCGGATATGGATGGGTAATGCTAGCCGATAAGCTATAGGTCCTACCCTCTCCAAAATTTCAAAGGGTCCACAGAATCTGGGAGCCAATTTGGCACAAGAGGCCCACTGCAAAGTACTACTTTTTGGCTTAATCCTTAAGTACACGTGATCTCCTATTGCGAACTCACGATAAGAAATTTTTCTATCTGCATAGATCTTCTGTCGATCTTATGCAGCCTTCAGATTTTGTCTTATTTTTCTCACCTCTGCTTCCATTTCCGCAAGCATTTCAGGTCCCAACATTAGTTTTGTTTCAGGGCTACTTCAATTTATGGGCGTGCGACACTGCCTCCCATACAAGGCCTCAGAGGGAATCATTTTCAGAGATTCCTGATACCCATTGTTGTGAGAAAATTCAACAAGGTGTAGTAATCTTCCCACTTAGTTGGCTGCTTCATCACATACATGCACAGCATGTCCTCCAGAACTTGGTTCACTCTCTTCGTTTGACCATCAGTCTGGGGGTGATAAGCAGTACTGAAGTTTATCTACGTTCCCAAACCTGAAAACAAGGTAACTTTTCCAAAAAGCAGAAGTAAACTTAACATCTCGATCCAAAATGACAGTCTTTGGAATGCCATGCAATCTAAAAATTTCCTTCATGAAAATGTCAACTATTTGTACAGTCTTGTAAGAAGACTGTACGGGTATAAAATGTGCAGATTTACTCAATCTATCCACCATGACCATTATAGAATCATTCTATCTTTTTTTTCTTGGTAATCTTGTGATGAAGTCTAAAGATATGACCTCCCACTTCCATTCAGGTATAGGTATGGGCTGCAACAATCCTGCAGGATGTTGATGCTCTACCTTCACCTGTTGACATTCCAAACACTTACTTAGATATTTAGCAATGTTATTTCACATACCAGGCTAGAAAAATACCTTTCTAATCACGGTCAACATCTTCTTCTAGTAACCCGGATGACCTGCGTAATTGCTGTGATGATATTCATTCATTATGAGCTCTTTCAAGTCCAAACGGTTAGGCACATATACTTTACCCTTGAAAGTTAACATTTGATCTTCATTTATCCCATATTCAGATGTGCCTCGATGCTTTTTTCTTTCTTCCATTTGTTGCCACAAAAACTGGTACTCGGGATCTTTTTGTGCTTCTCTCTTTACTTGATCTGAAAATATATTTTCCAGCTGATTGTAATATAGCTCATATATACCATATAGCTTTCTACTTAATGCATCAACTACTCGATTTTATTTTCCTTTGACATGTTGAATATCCATGTCAAACTCACTCAGGAAGGCATTCCATCTTACATGTCTTGAGTTCAAATCTGCTTGCTTGAAGTAACTTGTCAAGCTACTATGATCTGTTTTTAATACAAACTTTTTTCCTAGCAAGTAGTGTCTCCATACTTGGAGCGCATGAACTACTGCTATCAATTCCAAATCATATGCATAGTATCTTTTCTCATGATCCTTCAACTTTTTGGATTCATAAGCTACCACTTTGCCTTCTTGAGACAGGACTGCCCCAACTCCTTCTTTACTTACATCCATACATACTTCGAATTCTTTATTAGGGTCAACTACCCTTAACACAGGAGCTGTAGTCAATAGTTGTTTGAGCCTTTAAAAACTCCTTTGGCATTCTGTGGTCCACCTAAAAACTTTTCCTTTCCTCTGCAAGGAAGTAATAGGAAAAGAAATTCTGGAAAAAAATTCAATAAACCTTCAATAGTATCCAACTAGCCCCATAAAGGATCTAATATCTACCACATTATGAGTTACTCGCCATTCCATAATTGTTTTGATCTTTTCAAGATCAACAACAATTCCCTCAGCGGAAATAACGTGTCCCAAATACTGGATTTTTTATTTAAATAAATCACACTTACTAAAATTTGCGTACAACCGAAGTTTTTTTAGCAATTCTAACACAATCCTCAAATATTCTTTATTCTCTTCCTGGTTCTTGGAATAGATCAAGATATCATCTATGAAGATAAGCACAAAGTTATCCAAAAAAGGATGGAAGACCCCATGCATTAACCTTATAAAGGTTGCTGGTGCGTTGGTTAACCCAGAGGGTAACACTACAAACTCGTAGTGACCATACCTTGTACGAAATGTTGTCTTGCAAATGTCTTCTTCCCTGATTCGAATCTGGTGATAGCCCGATCTCAGATCTATCTTGGAAAACATAGTGGCCCCTTTCACTTGATTGAATAGGTCATCAATTCTTGGTAAAGGGTACTTATTCTTGATTTTTAATTTGTTGAGCTGCCTGTAATCCATGCACATCTGCATGGTCCCATATTTCTTTTTCACGAACAGAATGGGTGCTCCCTAAGGTGAAACACTTGGGAAAATATAACCTTTATCCAACAATTCTTGCAACTACATCTTCAGCTCTATTAATTCTGGCAGACTCATTCTATAAGGAGCCCTTGACACAGGAGAAGCTCCAGGCATTAATTCTATAGTAAAATCAATGTCTCTTTTTGGTGGTAACCTAGGAATATTTTTTGGAAAAACATCCAGAAATTCTTGCACTACTGGTATATTTTCCACTGTAAGCGATTTCTCCTTAGAATCTACATATCCCACCTGAATATCATATAGATAGCACCCATTACTTATACACTTATTCAATTGGGACACTATTATTGGGCGCAACTGCAATGGTTTCTTAATTCCCTGGATTTCCTTCCAGGTTCCATCATGCATTTTGTAATAAATAACCTTCTCCTTACAGTCTACTAAGGTCCAATGATTTTCCAACCAATCCATCCCCAATAATACATCGTATGATCCTAAAGGTAAAATATTCAGATCTACTTGCAACTGCTGATTAGAAATTTCTAATATACAGTTTGGGATTTTAGCAGTCACTTTACGCTTTGCCCCTGTGGCTAGCTGCACTAGCGAGGAACTTTTAAATTTATGATCTTTCATTTTACACAACTCTACCACCATGGGACTAATACAGCTCAGACTTGCGCCTGGATCTACTAAAATAGAAATAGGCTGAGTTAGTATTTTACCTTCTAGCTCAATCATCGTGGGTTGATAATGTGCTTGCCGGTCCTTCAATGCTGCATTAATACGGGAAATGTTTCGTGATACATCCCCCACAGTAGAATCTTCCTGCAAATTTGCTACAGCATCACTTCTTGTTCGTTGTGGACATTTTTTGTAGTAATGCGCTTCACCATAACCCCAACATTGTAAAGGTGGCTTGGTTACCTGCCCTTGATCAGGCTTGCTGGATGCTTCTGTAGCCTTTTCGTCTGTTGGCCATCTAGTCCTTTGATGAGCCAACATGATTTGTACAAAATAATGGCTCCAAGATAACATAGCTACAAAATTTATGTCCACATCTCCTTAAAAAAATCCTCTCCATTGATTCTCCTAAGCCATGTACTCCATTTCTTTAGCTACCCACTACAAGAGCATTGTCATAGCCTAGTCATCCTCAACCTAACTCCAAGCCTCCAAATAGAAACCCATGTAACCCCATGCTATATAGGACCTAATTCCCTCCTCCATGATGTACAATTCTCCACTTCCAAAGTAGGCCATTCACCAAGCAAGTTAGCTTTCCATGTTGCCACAATGAAGAGCATCCGCCAAATGATCATGAGAAATCCAATGTGAAAGGGAAAAATACCAATCCATTGCTTAATTTGGGTCAAGAAATCATGGATTAAGTTGTCACTACTATGAAAATCCATCATAGGCCTTGCAATTCCTAAATTTGAATTCAACCATATATGTTCTCCATGTATCATTATTTACAACTATATATGTTTTGATGATTTGGCATAATTAAAAGGACAGTTTGTTGAATGATTTAATGGATTATCATTGAAAAATCTAAGGGATGTTGTTTTTCTATTATATCTATTGCTCCACTTTTATTATAGCTCTTGTAAAAGTGAATTTTAAGATCTGTTTTATTTGTGATAAGTTTCTATAGAGGGTTGAAACATATTAAGATTGTTTGGCACCTTTTCTCCTTGGATTTCTTAGAAGATCATGCTAATAGAAAGTGAAGTATTGTACTCTTTATAATACTATTTTATACTCTATTTCGTAATGACCATAAGGATGCAAAATTTATTGGGTTAATATATAAGAAAATTCTAATCAAAGAGGTGAAATTTTGTATTACACATTAAAATGTGAGGAAGAAATTGTGTGTCAAAAATTTCTACATGGTATTAGGGATTTTTGTGGTTAAAAGTACTCTAAAGTAAGAGGGAGTTTCTATTTCAATTGGATATTTCCTAGGAAAAGTGATTGACCTTATTGACGTTGTTGGTTTTTTAAGCTCTAGGTTGCTTGAAAGAAGCAAGTTGACCCTTGGAAGGGTTGTTCTTACTTCCTACGTTGTTGATTTTGTGCTCTTGAGACTTGGATAGGATGTTTCAGTTTCTAGAGGATTTGAGGTGCATGCCATGGATTCTAATAACGACATATAGTTGATAGTATTGCATATAATTTTACGTAAACCACAAGCTTTGTATTTTAAGATTAAGGAGTTGACGTGTGCATATTGTTATCTTCATGAATTTGATAGATGTGACCCACTTATAGTGATCTTGTATGGAAATATGATCTTTGTAATATGTCCTGAATAACTCATCATGTAGTGTTAATTTATTTTGGCCTATCATTTTGACTTGAAAGGTGATGGAGTTTGACAATATTCTTTTGTTCAAGGTTTATATTCCTTATTAATAGGTGGTCATTATTCTTTGAAGGATTAAGATGCTATGATAACATGGTTGAAGGGCTCTTTATAAGTGCTCATGGTTGATTCTAGTACTGCAATTAGTATATATTTGCAGATAGTAGGTTTGATGGAGTTGTAAAGGAAGTTGATACATGCCAACACATACACTTTCCTTGTAAAATGGGAGTGTTATCATTTTGGGTTACTTTGAAAGTGTTTACACCATGTGTTGGGATGCTTCATGAGCTTTGGGGCACATGGTGTATATTTAGGGTCTTGGATGGTCCTAGAGGGATTGGCATATTGGAGATAGTCCATGATATATTGACATGATGAAGAAAAATTTCTTAGTTATTACTTAACCTTAGTTAGGCGCGGTATTGGTATTATTTCTTTAAACATTGGATCTTTCTTCATAATTTTGTGAATGTCATTCATTGTGGCCACATGAAGGGTTCACTTGCATGGGGAATGCTCTACTTTGGAGGAGGAGCATTATGTAGCATGGGGGAGGGAATCAATTCCTAGATAATATGGGGTTACTTATATTCCTTTTTGGAGGCTTCAAATTGGCTTGGGAATGCGTAGGTTGCAATAATATTCTTGAAAGGGGAATCTGAACTAGTGGAGTAAATTTCTTAGGAGGATTAATGGATTCCATGGAGGCTTGTGTTGGAGAGATGTGATAAATTGTGTAGCTACATCATTTTGGTGCCCTTATTATGTATCAATTCACTTTAGAGCATGATATATGTACTTTGGAGTTTAGTGCTTCACTTGTGTAATACTACACGAGCTTATTGTAGGTTGCTTGTAAGGGTTAGGTTGGAAATGCATTGTTGGCCTCCCTTACCTAAGATAATTGAGATTATGGTATTGCGATAAAACCCTAAGGTATATTTAGTGGAGAAGAAGAGAAGGGAACATTTTTCCTTGGAGGAATTGTTGGAATTATTCTCACATGTTGGAGCTTTGTGTTTGATCTAGGTTTTTCATTGTTTTCCCGAGCTAGTGTTTTCAAGAGGTAATGGGTTTGTACTAGTCTTGAGAGAGGGATATGGTACGTACTTGAACTTCAACTTGTACATATTAATTATGTTTTCAGCTATTTAAAATTTGTGAAAATTCCATAACAGAATTTCAACCATATATATTCATGTATTATTATTTGCAATTATATATGTCCTTATGATTTAGCATGAGTAAAGGATATTTTTTTTAGTGATAGTGAAAAAATATAAAAACTATTTTATATTGTTATATCTATTGTTTTTTTGTTGTTATAATTGTTGTAAAGGTATCACTGCACGCGTGTTGCCTGACCTAGGCTGCTGAAGACTAATCCTCTGCCTCGTCTCTCTGCCGCCATGGCCCCCTCGGAGTCTAATCCGGGTGGGGAACCACTCTCTGATACTCCTCAAAAAGATATGCAGCCTCCTCATGATGCAACAGAAATCACTTTTTCCTCATTGGTCTCCTCAATGGGACCTCCGCGAACATGCCCTGTTGTGACAAAATTTGTGAAGAAGCTTAAAGGAATATCTGAGATCACTCTACCTCCAACTCTCCCACGTAGATATTCCCTCTCATTATAAGAAAAAGGATTAGTTGGAGAGTTCACGGGACTATGGCCCTCTCCAAAAACTATTCAGAAGTGGGTAGAGAGAAATTGGTCTCAAGTGACACAAGGAAAAATAGCCATCAGATTTTGCGGAAGGGGATACTTCACCTTTCACTTCAAAACCAAGGAATATAGAGATCTTATCTTCAAAATCGGTCTATATTTTATGGATACAAGAGGACTCTATCCGAATAGATGGAATCCAAACTTCGATCCTAAATTGGATGTCCCAAATGTTGTCTCGGTCTGGGTTCAACTACCACATATTCCCTTGGATTGTTGGGTAAATGAATCTGTCAAAACTATTGGAAACACAGTTGGAAAATATATCGCCAGGAGCGAGCCAAAAGAAAACATGCAGCCCTGTGCGAGGATTTGCATTGAAGTCGACTCAGGAGAAGGGATTTCGAAAGCTATCAAGCTCAAAGTAGACAACTAGACACACGTATAATAGTTGGATTATGAGAAAATATTGTTCAAGTGAAAGGTATGTCATGAATACGAGCATTTTTCAAATAGATGTAGTAAGAAAGAAGATCAAGAAAAGAAAATTGAAGAAGCACAAGAACAAAAATGGGAGCAAGTAAAAAAAAAGACAACAAATAAATCACCGCATGTCCCTATTACTACTTCAAGAACAACCCCCTCTTCCCTTCCATCAAAGAATTCCCTCCATTCCACCTCCCTCCTCCCTGAATCTTCTCCTCTCTTTGGCTCGAATCCCTTTGATCCTCTCGACTTTGTTAGAAAATTAAATATTACAGAGCAATGAAAAACATAAAATATGTGGAAAACACAAGCACATAAAACACATAAAACCAAAGAGACACAGATATCCGTGGTTCACCCAGTTTGGGCTACGTCCACCCCGAACAGCCAGTCCTTCCTTTCTATTATCCAGAAAAATGAAGAAACACAACCTACAACAGATCCACTGTAATATCATATGTTCTCTCTCACAGTCCCCCTATTTGTTCTCTATCACAGTCCCCCTATTATACTCCGATAATACACCTACAATACACAGCCACAATACAATACCCTCATACAAGCGAGGGGTTACCTTCTAGGGACAAAAAAACCCTAAACTAAACATAACTTCTACCGTCAGATCATTCGCCTAATGAACGGCCCAGATTGACTAGAAATTACTATACTGTTACAAGGAAATTTTACATCTATTTTTAGATTCGAGGGCGCTGCCCCCGAAATCCCCCGCCAGGGGGGTGCTCCCTAAAGTCGCAGCCGCCTCCCCCCTAGACCCCCCAGGCAGCATTACCGCCCCATTAAGGTATAGGGGTCCAACGCTGTGATACAAAATAAACAAGATAATCAAGCTCCACACCCAACAGACTTCCCCTATGACCCTCCCCCATCCTCCTATGCTCCCATCTTCTCCTCTCCAACAGCGCCTGGTGGCTTCTCTTCTCCTCCTCGCCCCACCTCCCCACCTGGATTTGCATTCTTTGGTCCTCCTCTTCTGACTTCCTCTCCCTTCCATCCTAGTCCTACCCTCCCATCCTTGAAAAGGATCCTCACCAGAAATCAGTCAAAATAATCCTTGGCATATGTTGATATTTCCAAGAAACCTGGAAGGAAATAAAATAAGGAACTTAGGGATGAGGCAACAAAAAAGGAGCTTACACTAGGCACCCAACAACCCATGGAAATTTTCCTTGAAAAAGGATATAGAAGCAAAGAGAAAGCCCAACATAATCATCGAGGGAAAGGTCCCTTGGCATCAAACCAAAATAAATAATGATAATGGTCTCTTGGAATTGCATAGGATTAGGACATCCCTCCAAAATAAAAATAATAAGGGATATTATATTAGGGGAAAAAATAGATATCCTAATGATCCAGGAGACCAAAATCAATAGTCAAGAAATGGGAAACACTATAGAAAAAAATATAAACTATGAAGGAACAATATTGTCCGCCATTGGGGCATTGGGAGGAATCAGTAAAATTTGGCATAAAGAAAAGTGGGAATTAAAGAATCATAGAATGGAGGCACATTGGATAAATACTGACTTAAAAAGTAAAATTATGGAAAGACAAATTAGCCTTTATAATTTCTATGCCCCAAATCATTATAAAGATAAGGAAACATGTTGGAAAACACTGAAAGAAAATATGTTGCTTGAAAAAGAAGAAAACCTCATGCTTGGAGGAGATCTAAATCTAGTTCTAAATGTTGATGAAAAAAGAGGGGGGTAATTCCATCTAGATCCCTCTCATGATACTCTTGAAGATTTCATTGAGAGCTGCAATTTATTGTATATCCCTCCCATAAATGAAAAGTATACTTGGGATAACAAGAGGGTAGGCAAGGATAATATAATGGAACAATAGGACAAAATTTTAATTAAGGACAACATTGTATCTAACTACAATATGGTAGTCTCTAAGGTCATTCCCTCAGTAGCCTCTGAACATAAACCGAAGGCTCTTGCCTTGGGCTCCACTGAAAACTTCGGGCCTCTCCCATTCAGGTATAACCAACTATGGAATATCCATGAAGAGGTAAAGTAGTTAATCATAAAATATTGGAAGCAGAAAATAAATGGCTCTCCCAGCTTCATATGGGAAACTAAACTAAAGAGTGTCAAAACAAGCCTTGAGCAGTGGGAAAAACAAAGTTACAAGGAACCACAAAAGGAAAAGGAGGAGATGTAAAAAGAAATGGAAAAAACTCAAGAGAAACTGGAAAATATTGAGGACATAAAAGAAAATTAGATAAGGGATAAAGAGATGCATTGAAAGATTGTAGAAATTATATACAAGATGCATATCCAGATTCTCCTGATCTAACAATATTTTATCTTCTTGGTAAATACAAAATCCTTCCACTGTTAATCTTTTGCGGAAAATTAAAATCAATTGCAAACACATGAAGCAATAAAAACAATCGCACATAACACAATTGTTTAACAGGAAAGCCTGAATCTGAAAACCCCAACTATCATATATTATGTATCAAGGAGATCATGTAACAATATCATACAAAGCTTAGTACATCAAGCTCTCAGTACAATCAATCATCACACACTAATCAGAAGAAATCTGCAAATCCATGCACTGATTTCTTGCCACCTGATAGCCTGCCTCCACTGTGCAATCCCTGCTAAAGAATGCCCTTGAATGATTTTGAATCTACCTTGCTTGAACTGTGCAATCCTCATTGGCAACTCCAATGTGTGTGTGGTGCAATCAATGCATCACTATAGTCACAACGGATAGTCCATCTTGCCCTTTCACCTATCTCTCCACTGGGTCTCCACTGGAACTGACATGCACTATAGTTAAATGTTTTATTTGTTCAGTTGATTAATGAGTTATTATTTGTGAATTAATTAACTAATTAATTCACTCCACTCTCACTAGTATATCATTCAGTTAGACTAGATACAACTAGCTCAACTGAGTTTAACTCCATGAACTACTCTTCCAACTCTGTCATAACTTTGCCACTTCAGTTCTAACTGAGTCCTCCATGCATGAACCACCAATAAACCCTTTGAATTGCGTAATTCCTTTAGCCCACTGATTTGAAAAATCTGTACACTGAAATTAAGTGTTCCAAGAGAATAAGTTGATGTTTATTGTCAAATTATTATGAAGAGCTAATAATAATTGACACTTCTATTTTTAGATTGACGATCTATAAATAGACTTTGCCCAATATTATAAAAATAGAATTTCATCTATTTTTCCAACTTGACCAACCATCCACAAATAGCATCCTGAAAATTTTGAAATATGACCACCATGTTTAAAAATAGACATAGTCTAAAAATAGACTTACACCTAAAAATAGCCTGCGGGCCCACTTAGTGAAGGTGACTAATTTTCACTAAGCTCATCATCTTGTTGAATCTCAACAAACATATACATAAACAATAGGAAGGAATAAGAGGCATGGAGGTTTTAGTCCATACAATTGTGGATCCAAGCAGGGGACAAGAAAACAACTTTCTTCCACAATTCATCAAAGACTATAATGATAAGAAACAACATTAAAAAAATTATAGGAGAGGGAGGTGCTGAGATTAAAGGACATGAAGATATAAAGAAAGAGGTGTACAATCACTTCAAATATCTGCTAACAACATAAAATGGGCAAGAAGATGCAGAATATTTCTTAAAACACATCTCGCATATAATAAATGAGGAAAATAATAATGAGGTAACCAAAGAGGCCACAGAAGCAGAGTTAATGACAGCCATTTGGAGTCTCCATCCGGATAAAGCTCATGGACCAGATGGATTCTCCATCTCATTCTATCGCTCCTATTGGCAATTGTTAAAAAAGGATTTGTTGAATATGATCAAATATTTTATTTAAAATAAGAATATGGGAGGATTAAAAAACTCTACCTACCTAGCCCTTATTTCAAAAGATGCCTGCGCTTCCTCTCTAAGCAGATTTCGACCAATATCCCTTTGTAACGCCTCTTACAAAAGAATATAAAAAATTATGGCAAGTCACATTAAGCCCCTACTCCACTCTCTAATCACAGAAAACGAAGGTGGCTTCGTCCCTTGCAAGCAGATAGTGGACATCATAATTCTAGTACAAGAGGCTTTACATTCTGGCATCGCACGCAAAGAGCAGGGCTTCATTTTTAAAATGGACATGGAAAATGATTTTGACATAGTAAATATGTCTTTCCTATCAACATTTTTACCAAAAATTTTCTTTTCAGCTGAGTTCATTGACATCATAAAAGCTTGCACTAATGGCCCTTGGATCACTCCTCTAGTTAATGGAAGACCATGTAATTTTTTCCAGAGTTCTCGGGGACTAAGGTAGGGCTGCCCCTTGTCCCCTTTTCTTTATATCTTGATGGTTGATTCTTTGAGTAGAAATTTGGAGTACTGCAGAAGAAATCACACCTTGAATGGACTGTCTATGATCAAAGGGGTTAAAATTATAAATCACTCAATATTTACGGATGACACCCTTCTCATGGGAGGATCATCTTGTGTAGTTGCAAGAAGATTAAAAATACTCCTTGAAAATTTTATGGAAGTCTCTAGAGGACTAGTGAACAATGAAAAAAGTTGCATATTTGGCTGGAACACACCTCATCAGACACTCCAAATAATGTCTCAAATCTTATAAATTCCCTTCCAAGCCAATTGGAACCATTCACAATATCTTGGGCTGCCAATTACTAAGAAAAATATGAAAACTGAGATCTGGAACAAATACACTAAGAAGATGAAAAACAAGATCCAATCTTGGGGAATGATTTGGTTAAATCAAGAAGGCAGAGTCATCCTTATAAAATCCATTCTCTTTGCCCTTGCCCTCTATCATTTTTCCATGATATCTGCCCCTGCAAGTATACATAAGCAAATAGAAATTATAATTAGAGGATTTCTATGAAAAGGAGGCAAAACAGAAACCAAGAAATTTAGTTTAACCAAATGAAGTCAAGTAATTGAAGAATATAATAATGGAGGTATCTATGTTAGAATACTTGGATTGATGAATCTGGCACTTGGATCCAAGATTGCTTGGATATTTAGTACTGGGGAAAGAATTTAGTGGAAGAATGCTTTAGAGTCAAAATACTTAAGCGCTCCAAGGATCTCCATGTTGGATAGGAATGCACCTTTCAGACCTTGTACTCAAATCTGGAAGCTCATTATGAAGGTGCTTCTGTTGATAAAAAAAAATATCTTAAGAATGTCGGGTAATGGAAAAAACATAAATTTGTGGGCGGACAACATAATGGGAAGTGGGCCATTATGTAACAATCAATAAATTCTAAGATAGAGGAACTGGATGACTTCAAAGGGCCTCTCCAACTTGGGAAAAATAACACAGTGGGCACTGATGAAATCTGGAAACATTGGAAAACTCCTCATCTACCACAAGATTTAAAAAATCAATGGGATGTTCTAACTTCCCTGCTAAAATGCGCAACCCCATTGGAGCAAAGTAAACAGGATGCACACATGTGGAATCCTACAGGAGGATAGTATACAGTAAAATCAGGATATGCAGTGCTTCAAGAACAACAAGGGAGCATGATTAGAAACTCTGGAAACTTGCATGGAAAGTTGAAAGATTACCTAAAATTAAAATATTCATCTAGACACTTCTAAATAGAAAAATTAATACTACAGAGAACTTGAAAAAAAGAGGAATTTATGGGCCCTCTCAGTGCCCATTGTGTCTACAGGAGGAGGAAAACATTCAACACCTGTTCATAGAATGTAACTTCACCAAAGAATGTTGGAAGGGTGTGGCCTCTCCAATAGAAGAATATAAAAATTACACCATCCCACTCAACGAGTTTCTAGCTAACTAGAAAATTAATTACCCTTAACCTCTCAAAAAGAAAATCATTGTGCAAAGATATTGGACCAACATTCCCTCATTTTTATGCTCACATATTTGGTTAGCCATAAATAACAAGATCTTCAAGAATAAAAAGAAAACTGTGGAAAATTTAATATCCAAAAAATGGGGGAAAGTATTTGAATTCTATCATGCTAAAGGGGCAAAAGGAATTGAATGGGTGCAGCTTCAAGTAGAAGAAAGATAGTGGGCAAGTTTTTCAAGTAGAAGGCCCAATTTCGCAACAATGCCCATGCCCATAAATGAAAAACCAAAATGGAAAATAAGGCTTTGAGAAGAAAACTTCCAAAATTGGATTATCTCTCTCAACATGCCCTACCTCTTCTTCGATGGGGCTTTGAAAATGAATCCTGTAAAAGCAAGGGCTAGAAGAATTATACTCACCAGTGATAAGAGAAACACCATACCGTATCATTGGGGCTTAGGCAGTATGTCTAACAACAGAGAGGAAGCATATGGGCTTCTCCATGGGTTAAAAATATTAAAAGAAATAAGTATAATGAATCCTATAATATTTGGAGATTCATTGTTCATTATACAGGAAATGGTCAATGGTAATAGTTTAAAAAATGCAGCCCTGTGCCATATCCTTGAAAGGATAAATCAATATGAAAAGAAAATTGGGAAAATTACCTATTATCATATCTTAAGGGATAATAATAAAAGTGAATACAATCAGGAAAATAAAGTAGTTGATAGAACAATGGGGCAGTCCAGCATTGAAAGAGATCTTGTCAAATACCAATCCCATGATTAAGAAAATCTACCAGAAATCAAGCATGCAGGAAGGAATCTCTCTCAAAATTAACGCTACCCTTTTCAAGCCTGGAAACATAATATATCCGTGTTCCAATAAGGTCCAAATCGATCAAACTCAGATCTTACTCATAGCTCTCATCTTTCCCATGAATCTCCAGTCGATGGGCTCCCTATATTTATATATTAATCAATGCGTTGTTCTCCTCAATTCATCCGAAATCCATGATTGCATTCATGCTTAGAGACTCTTTATTTTTGGCCTTCATCTTCGTGTCCCTCGACCTTGTTTTCTTGCGAAAAACAAGCACTGTGCATCCTCCATTCCACTACATTGACCCTGCCCCTCAAACATCTCTTCCTCCTCGTGCCTTACTGCCTAGAAGATCTCCTTCACTCCAACCTCTTCCACCCTAATCCTCATCAGGCATCTCTCTTCTATGCTATTTGATTGGGCTTGTGACGCTCTCTGTGTTTCAATAGTTCCTCTCCAAATCTCGGATCAAAGCACTTCATATCAATCCATATAGTTTTCATCGGCAATTCACACTTTTGTGGACTCAGAGAACTCCTAGCATTCAATAGAGCACATTGAAATTCAGAAGCACTCCTTCAACAACACTCCTTCAGCAGAGAAATAAATGGACTCCAGTGAAGCAAAGACACAGTCATGTGTGTACTTCCGAGCACATCAAGTAGTAATATATCAGATAAAGGAGAAGATGAATCGGAACAAAATCCACACAAGATCGAAGATATAAGTCCTTTAGAAACAATGGGCATCAACCACAAAGGAATTGTTGGAAGTTAGGAATAGATATAACCATTTGGAAAATACAATCAACTTCCTCAGAGAAATTTGAGCGAAAAAATTTGAGCATGGATCCAACTCTATCAAATAGGGAAGTGGTCATACAGATAGTGAGAACACTGTGAACAAATAGATGAAACCTCAGCACTTTGACCTCCAGTGACAGAAAATAGTGTCAGCCAGTTCTCAGCAGTTAGGACCTAGTACATTATCAGAATGAAAGAGAAATATATTTTGTTACTCCAGCCATTTGTTAAAGATTATAGTTTGAATTCAGCAGACAGTATAATCAATAGTAATACTAGAAGAAGTAGTGCTTTTCATGTAACATGAATGCTACATGCCCTGTAGACAACTATGTTTTTTGGTCTTATCAGGGGTGAATCTGTAGTGAGGAATTAATCTTCCTCCTTTTTTGATATATAATATCATAACTGAACTTGTTAAAAAAAATGTTGTAAAGGTGAATTTCCAAATCTAGTTTATGTGTGATAAGTTTCCCTCCTCCTTGGGGGTTACTGATACCTTCTTTTCTTCTTGGGAAAAAAACCATTAAATGTGATGTTTCTCAACACAGTTGAGAAACAATGGTGATGCTCTCATAGATAAGTTCCTAGTTCAATTGAATTCCTCCCTACTACTTATATTTATTTTTACATATATTTGCGTAAAGGAAAATAACCCTTCTTGGATTTGATACCATCATAATTAATATGATTTCCTAATTTGTTCATTATTTGAAACATAACATCAGTATTCCAGGTGCATGGGTTGGTTTAGGAGCCTCACCTAGATGAGGGTCAATGAGATAGAGTCATATCTTGTATTAAAATTAGTTCACTATCTTGGTCATACCCAAAACCAAATCCTACCTTTAAAAATCACTCGTCTTTCCTCTTTATAGAAATAAAGTATCATGAGTAACTTCCTTTAATAAAACCTTACATCAAGATTACCTTTGCATCCATCATTTAACCATTCCATAATTGCATTGACGGTTGACCAAAATCCTTTCAATAGACAAATTAGATCTTTCTTTGAATAAAAAATGGTGATTTCTCTTATATATGTTCAATGGGGTTGGATCATTGGGATATCAAGGGCTTCTCCACTATGAAGTTGGAGGAAGAAATATTTGTCCATCTCTAACATAAGAAGAAGTGCTTGACTTGATTGTTGAGGGTTTCAAAAATTGAGAGCCTCTTTGTTTTTCCTTGCATTGTGCTAAGATGTGCCGCTGAATTTGAAAAACATAGGATGTCAATGAATTTGACAAAGATAAAATGATGCAAGGTGATAGTACCAATATGTCTCGATTTATTAGTCAGCTAGAGATGCCATGGTGGCTCACAAAAACTCTAATCACTAGAAGACACGATGCTTGCTTCATTTACTTGTAAATAATATTCAATGTAATATTTCTTAGGTTTAAACTTGAACTTATATCTTTTTCCTTAAACTTATTCAATATGAATTTTCAATTATTTATTTACATAAATTCATTTTAAAATTAAAATATATTTAATAAACAATAAAGATAAAAAATAAAACATAAATTATTTAATAACAATTCTCAATTATTTTATCTATTTTAAATTTTAAATTATGTAATTTGAATTTCTAATTATTTTATATTAAAAGGGATTTATATTAAACATTAAATTTTCGTAAATAAATATAAAAAATAAAAATTAAATTATTAAAAAAAAAAATAGTAAATCCAACTCGAGTTCCAAAACCTTTAACCTAATTAAAAAGAAAAGTCCATTATACTGAGTAAAAATAGTCATTGCATTTTATTGGAGGTTATAACAGAGGTGGATTTGTTTAATAAAAGCATGTATTTTTAAAAGTGGTAAAGAATATTTTTATTTTATAAATTTTGTATATTTATGAGGAAAAAGCCTTAATTTTTATTCTTTTTGGAAAAGATGCAAAATTACATTTTGTATTTGTACATGTGATCGTTATATATTTATAAATGTTGCATTTTTCGTCATAAAAAAGATGTTGTCATACATTTTTCTAATACACAAGCATATATATCAATAAAAAACTATGGGTCAACAAAACAAAATTAGTTGGGTCAGTCCCGAGATAACCCCTTCATATAAATACATATCCATCCACATATAAAAATGTAGTTTTGTTCAAAAATTCATCATGTGTCATATGTACATAAAATCAGTAGACAATAAACACAAAAACTTGATCAGATTCAACTATTAGGGGCATGCTCAGTGAAAGTCCTATGGTAGTATTCTTGAGTAGAGTCCTTGGATTACTCTAGAATGTACCACTAGTATTTTTCCATGTCTAGGCATGCTTTGGATAGTTTATCATCCATCTCATTCCTCTCCCTATAAATATGAGAACAAACAAAGAACATGAATGAGTCTTTGAGTTGCCATAAATATTCTAATATTGGTCTTAAGATGAGATTCCTGCACTCTTGAACCCTATTTAACCAGTTTACTACTAGCATGGAGTCCCCATAGGTTTGTAATTGTGTGCACCCTTTTTCTTTGGAAAATACCAATAAATTTTTACATGCTTGAACTTCAGCCTCAATGTTCGTGCCCAACCCAAATCCCATTTTAGAATAAAAATTCTTCATGAAGTGGACAAATCCACCTCCACTCATGTTTGCAACATCACTAGAGGCATTGTTAAAGAAATTCCATAACATTGAAGGATCCAAAGATTAATTTATAATCATCCTTGGAGGGGTTGTTCCTTTTTCTTATGGATAATGTGCCAAGAGTTCCATCTGATTTAGCAATTATGCACTCAAGAATAGATCCATTATCCTGAAAAATTCTTTTATTGTGTGTTATCCAAGTAACCCAAAATATGATAAGAGGGAGAGCTCTATAAGAACAAATTACAGGATCTCAATTCCAACCCCTCCAGACAGATTCCAAATCATCCCTAATCGTTTTTTGAATGAACCTTATCACGAATTTTCAAAACTCCCAAACATTAATGAGAGAAGGGAAAAACATAACAAGATAATTAATTCTCTCCTTAGATCCCTTCCAAAGGGAGCACCAACCTGGACCAATGGAAAAATTATTTTGAAGGGTATCCCAAGTGGGAACCTTATGTTCCATAATGCACCATGTGATTAATTTGGCTCACCACCACCATTTAGGTTCTGCTTGAGCCACATATACACTTAGGGTGATGTATCTGAGCTTCAGAGTGTAGAAACCCACAGGGGATGTACTCCATACCAACTCATCCTCTCGATCTGTGATCTTGATATAGCAATTGAATAAATAATATAGGTATTCATTCCATACCTCCAGGTATTACTCCTCTATTCCTAACTCTTATGCTAATCTCCAACGTTGGCTCTAGATAGTGGTGTTTCTTAGGCTGGTTATGTGGGTAAGCCTTGAAATTCCCCTATCCCTTAATGAAAAAATTAGAGGTTGAGGAAGTATGTGAGAATTTCTGCATCGAGACCATGGATCTATAGGTTTTAACCCTCTATAAAAATTACCTGCAAACAAATTCTCGAAACAAAAAAATATACAATGGCGAGAACATAAAACAAATATATACAATGATTTTCCCTTGGATCCCAAAACCAGCACTACTAGATTGATTTTTAATTATATTCCTTTCAATGTTACAATATATATATATATGTCAAAACATTCATAAACCCCAATCCATTAACCCTGGATTAGAATATAACACATACCCAACATTATCCCACTTGTTGTTTTCTTTCGACACATGGGGCCGTAGGAGTGCATAGTCATTGATCCAAGGTTGTAATTCCCATTGTTTCTCTACACCAAGAAAAATTCTCAGTGCTCACATACTTCGTCAATGCATCTACAACATTCTTAAAAGTGTCCACCTTTACCAACCATACCTTTTTGTCTTCAACCAAATCCTTCACAAATTTATATTGAACATCAATGTGCTTTGCCTTTGATTGATAAGTAGGTTTCTTTTCCAAGAAAATTGCACTTTGACTATCACAGTCTATCCTTATAGCTTGTTGTACTAACCCCATACTTGAACACAATATTTGCAAAAAAATCACTTCCTTGCTTGCATGAGTGGTTTCCATGTATTCAACCTCTTTAGTTGAAAGTGCCACTACAGAATGTCTCTTTATCATCCAAATGACTTCTCCTCCAAATAGGTTAAACACATACCCACTTTTAGATATTCTTCAATCCATACCTCCAAAAAAAAATTCATCATGAAAGTCACGAATGTCCAAGACTTTGTCCAATCATGGTCTTCCTTGGTAACACAAACCATAATCACTAATGCCACGCAAATACCTAAAAACCCGTTTCACTATTGTCCAATGATCCTTCCCTAGTTTTGAAATAAACCTAATCAATACTCCCATTGCATGTGCAATGTTTGGTATGGTGCAAACCATTGTATACATCAGGCTACCAACGACACTCACATATGGAACATGTAACATGTCCTCTTCCTCTTCTTGTGTCTTGGGACATTGTTCAACAAATAAATTTAAACCTACATGAATAGGAACCTTCATTAGTTTACTATCCTGCATATTAAACCTCTACAATATTGTCTCAACATACTTCCTCTGGATTAACGAGAGCTTCCTCTTTGCCCCTTATCATTTAATTTCCATTCCCAAAATATAGTTTACAACACCAAGATCCTTCATGTCGAACTTAGAGGACAATTGGGGCTTCAAATATTTTAATTATGGTCAACCTTTTTTTATCTTTTAAATTCTCTTTATATGTATTTATATATTTGAAATTAATATTAAATAAATTAGTTAATATGAATCTTCAAATAATTTACTTATGTTTTGTATTGAATTTTTTTAATTTTTTTTAACATAATTGGTTGCTATTTTGTATTCCAAAAAAGAGGAGAAAAAACTCCATGATTACATGCTAGACTTCTTGTATTGTAGTGAGGGAAATAGCTACAGCAAAATGCTACATTTCCTTTGTTTATAGTTTTCGAGAAGAGTTGAAATACAGATAATGCATATATGCGGACCCACTGAGACACAAGAAAGACAAATTTAAAAGACATGCTAAATAGTAGAGAGCAGATTAATCATTGATGATATGGCTAATATGGTGCATTGTTGAAACATAAGGATTGTCTTCATTGCCAGCATCCCTCATGTTGTTGGAGCTGGAACTTGGAGCGGTGCGCTTCTCCAACATGTATTTGAGTATTTGCATAGATTCTTTAGCATGTGTACATCGATTGGAGAGAGTATTAAACTAATTTTGAAGAGAGGTGACCCTATGGAGGAAGAAATTAGCATTTACTTCATGTTTTTCATCCAATATTTTGACCTTTGTTTGTAGCTTAGCATCAAGAATATTTTGGTGAGCTCTAATTTTCTCTAGCTCAGCTTGAATATTCTCGCAGTGGAGGCAATATTCACTACGAGCCATGCTAGAAGTGAATGCTAAGAAGAGAGAGGGTGAAAAATCTGCAGGAGGCAGAGAAGCGCAAGAAATACCAGGTCGCTGCTTTGAAGGGGAGATGAGAGGAGCAACAGAAGCAGGGGAGGGAGGTTGTGGTGCAAGACGGGATAGCAGTGGAAACAATGAATGCAGCAGAGACACGTAGGTGAGAGGGATCGGAAGGTGATAATCCTCGGGATTAATCAATAGAGGGAGGCGAGAGTCATGTAGACAAGGAGTGAGGGGATGAAAAAATATGCAAGGAGATGAGGGATAAATAGGACAGCGAAAATAGAGAGATCTTGCTCAGGGGGAGACCCAAAGCGATAAGCTCACGATAATGTTAATGGTGTGAGTACGAAAAAAATAGTGGAGCGCAGTGAGGCTAGAGTGGAAGATCAGAAAGGATATGGAGATAGGTTGTAGCAGGATCAGGGCATGGGAATGAGATTTAGAACATCATTGCAAAAGAATTTCCCCAAGATTTGAGCGCAGGCTCTGCTGGCAAGAAGATCGGCATCCCTGTTATATTTTCGGAGGATGTGATAGAAGGATGTATCTTTCAAACCATCCAATAGGTTGCGGCATCTGCTAATAGTCTGGTGGAGGGATATGTTTTTTGTTGGACGATCATGATTCATCAAGTTGATGACAATGGAGGAATCACCAAAAACCATAGCATTTGTAATGTTGAGCTTCTTTAATTGATACAAACCTTGGAGAAGGGCAAAGGCCTCCACTTTATTATTGGAGAGGGTGCCAAGACCCCATTCAAAAGTTGTGAGAATGCTACCATTTTCACTCCTAATGATGCCTCCTGCCCCTACAATTCCCAGATTCAATTTTGAAGCCCCATCAAAGAAAAGAGAGGGTCTGACACTACTCTTTATCCAATCAGTGAAGTCCGCTTCTTTGAGCCGGATCTTCCAACTTGTGTCTGTTCTAGAGGGCTGATTTGAGGGAGGGTTAATGCTATTAGTTATGTCCCAAAGGTCGCCAATGAGGCTCCTTTCCTCAACATAGAGTTCATTGTATTCAATTCTGTTGTTGCACTTAGCAGAGATTGTTTCAAGGGTGAGGCTCCAAGACTTGCTGCAAACTTTCCTAAAAGAAGGCTCTTTGTTCCTAAAAATATTCATGTTCCTAGTAAGTTGAATGTTCCACAAAACCACATATGGTAGGGTGTCCCAAACCCTCTTCAGAATTTTTCTCTTATTTTTCCCCCAAGGGTAGCTGCTTTTCCAAGAATGGAGAATCTCTGCAATGGAGCCATGGTGCGCCCAGAAAGGCTAAAAGAAAGGGGTGAGCTCAGACCAGCAGTGGGTAGCAAAGGGAAACCCAATGAAGAGATGGTGAGCCATCTCTTCAGCACTTTGAAAATTTGGGCACATTGATGGTCTGAGCACACCTATTTTCTTGAGATTTTCTGAAGTTAAAATTTTTTCTTTCAAGGGAGTCCATATAAAAATCTTAATCTTGGGGATTGCTTCCGATTTCCATATTGCCTTCCAGTTGGACCAAGTAGGTGTAGGATAATAGTCGTTGCAGAGTTGCTGGTAAGCAGCTTTGATGGTGAATGCTGAACCAGAGGGGTCCCATCGAAATCCATCAATACTGTCTTTTTTAAAAGGAGTTGCGCCATATAGGTGAGATTGGAGATTGCCAAGATCAGCTTCTAGATGGGCTGGTACTTTGGGAAAGTGCCAACTAGTCTAGATTTGAGATTGGTCATCCCATTTAGAGAATTGAATTAAGAGGCTGAGGCTCTCATTGATATAGTGTGAGAGGATGCGTTGGGTGCCAGGTCTGTCTATGATGGGAATTTTCCCTATAATTCTATCTTCCCCAACATTGATGGTGTTATCCCCCATGGGGAATTTGGAGATATTTTGGGCTAAAAAAGGGATGGATTTTTTTCAAAGAGCCCATATTTTGGAACAAGGTCTATTGGGGATGTCATGGTAAAAAAGGTGTTGCTAGGTAGAGTTAAGGTACTTTACTTCCATGACTTTTTTCCACCAAGCCTGATTCCCACTGATTAACCTCCAAAGGCTTTACTTAGGAGCTTGGGAGAGTAAACTCCAATTCCTCCATGCTCTTGGTATTGGATTACTTGTCTCCATTTGACAATATTATATTTTCTTTTTTTGTTCATTCCTCCTTGCCAAAGAAAGTGCCTAATGATAGCTTCGAATTTGAGGTGGATGATAGGAGGGGCTTGAAGGAGGGTGAAGTGATACAAGGGCAGAGATGAAAGACCAGATTTAAAAAGGACAAGGCGGCCTGCTAGGTTGAGCCATGATGAGCCCCATTGTTGTAATTTTCTCTTCATTTTGTCAATAGTGACATTCCATACTTTTTCCCTCAAAGGGCCAGCACTCACAGGCATGCCCAGGTAAGTGAAGTGGTCTCAATTCAGTTTGCAAGGGACACCAAAGATGTTTGCAATACTGTGTATAGTTTGGCTAGTAGAATTCCATCCATAAATGCAACTTTTTTGGTGATTGATAAAACCTCCGGAATAAAGCATGAATTTTTCCAAGACAGTTTTAAAGCACTGAGAAATTATGTTGGATGCTCCTCCCATCAGAAGAGTGTCATCTGCAAATTGAGAATGATTCATATTTTTAACATCGTTTCCGAACTTGATGCCCATAATGAGTCCAGCTCGCCTCATATGATCTAGGGCCTTGCTAAATGATTCTTCCATGAGGATGAAGAGGTAGGGGGGAAGAGGGAATCCCTGCCTTAAACCTCGAGAGGATTGAAAGGAGGGAGTTAGTCTGCCATTGATGAGAGGAGATATCCAAGGCCAAAAGATGCAGGAGTTGATGAAAGCAAGGAAGTTTAGATCAAAACCTATTTTTTGGAGCACAGCAAGGAGAAAATAATGCCTGACCCTGTCGAAGGCATTGGCAAGATCAAGCTTTAAAATAAATCCTTTTCTTTGTGCGAGATGCTTGAGTGAATGGCTTCTTGCACATGGAGGATGGAATTAGTAATTTTCCTTTGGGATATGAAGCCTCCTTGATTTTCCGATATGAGGCTGTTAAGGTGAGGTTTGAGGCGCATGGCAAGAATTTTTGTGAGGAGCTTATAGAAGGAATTGCAAAGAGAGATGGGCCTGAGTCTAGAGAAGGAGGGGTTATTTTATTTGGGGATAAGGGCAAGGAAGGTAGAATTGATGTAGACCCAAATTTTGTTCTTCCTTTGGTTCCATTGTATCATTTTAACAAGATCCTTTTTTATTAGATCCCAATAAGTTCTGTAAAAAATTATAGGAAACCCATCTGGCCTAGGTGCTTTATCCGGATGCAAGGTCCAGATCGCATTTTTGACCTCTTCTCCGTTGATTTCTTTGTTGAGTGCGTTTTTCATCTCCTCAGTAATCATGGGCGGAAGATGCTGCAATAGATCGGAGTAATCTTCCGGCGTTTTTGTCTCTGTTAGGGTTTATTTGAAATGCATGGTGGTCGTGCTTTTAATTACTTCTTGATCTGTTTGTATGTGGCTAGCTGCATCGATGATGGTGGAAATATTTTTCTTGGCTTTCCGGACAGTGGTTTACTTGTGAAAAAAGGCAGCATTTTTATCGCCAGCTTGAAGCCATATATTTCTTGACTTGACTCGCCATTTCTCCTCCTCTTTTCTGTTGGCTCTGTAGAGTTTCCAATAGAGATCTTTTTCCTGGCTGAGGCGATCTTGGTTAAGGTCATGAATTTCGATGTCACTGTGGACATCATCCAATTTGGATTTAATTTCAATCTTGGTCTGTTCCGGCTCTTTGTATTGATTTTTGGCCCAGTCTTATAAGGCCAACTTAGTTTTTTTTAACTTGGTTTCCCATATAAAGGAGGGAGAGCCTTCAACGCGTTGCATCCAAGTATTACACACCAGCTGGTTTCCTTTTGGGATGTCATTCCAGAGCGGACTGTATTTAAAGGGAATGGGGCCAAGAGAGCGATGAACTCCAAAGGTGAGGGTAATGGGATAGTGATTAGAGGTTGAAAATGGGAGAACGCTGGCAGAGGCGATGGAATAATATGAGAGGAGAGTGACTGCAACCAGGATTCTATCAAGTCTTTCCATTATATTTCCTCTCCCAATTCTTTTGTTGCTCCAAGTGTATCTGCGATCTTTTGGGGCAATATCAACCAGCTCGTGGTCTTGCATTATGATTTTAAGTTGGTTTCGAGAAGCGTCTGGATTGAAGCAACCTCCCATTTTCTCATTTGCATGAAGGATTAAATTGAAATCTCCTCCCATAATAATGTTACTCCTGTCCTCATTGCCTATGTCTTCTTCAATGGAGCTCCAACAAATTTCTTTGTCCCTGTAATGATTGGGGCCATAAACATTGTAAACTATGATTTCTTTCTGATCTCTACAATTTTATAGAGTCACTTTGATCCAATTCTGGTTTACTATAGTGTCTTTATGTTTCCATATGTTGTGATTCCAAAGGGTGGCTAATCCACCAAAGGCTCCCCTTGATTCAGATAGGGTGCCACCATAATGCTTCATTTTATCCATTATTGCTTCCATTTCTAGATCTCCTTACTTTGTTTCTTGTAGGAGAATAATTTCTAGTTTCTCTTGTCTCTTAGGGCTGTTGTTTTGGAGGGATGCCCTAGACCCTTGTTGTTCCATGAGAGGACTTTCATCATGACAAAAAGGTTGTTCGGAGAGCTGCTTTCCCTCCTTGTTCCTTTTGTCCTATATCCTTGCTATTCTGCCCCAGTATATAAGTTTCAATGGGGCTCTGAGTTCCCAGTGCTATATCCTTTTGAGCATTTTCATCACGGTGTTGCTTTGAATATTTCTTTCCAAGGCCATGTTTTTTAGAGTTTTATAGAGTTTCTCCATGCTCCCTCACAGATTTTCTTGTGATTCGGATAGAAGAGGGATCTAGGGAGGAGGAAGGAGGTTCAGGGATGGAGGGATAAGGTCGAGGAGAGTTAGTTTGGGAGAGAGGGGTGAGAAGTGGGGGATCCTCATCGGGGGGAGAGATGGAGGAAAATGTATTGGATTGGTCCAGTGTAGATTTGGGGGGGGAGAGGAAGGAGCAGAGGTAGAGGCAAGATGGCTAGGATCTAGGATCTTGGGAGAAGATGAGGGTATAGGGTTAGGTTTAGGAGGAGGTGGAGCAAGGCTGTTATTCTTAAGGTTAGAGGAGGTATTCTTTCTCTTCATAGTTTCCCATTGTGGATTGGTCTCCGGGCTTTCAACATCAATAATTTTTGAACAATGAGTAGCAAAGTGACCATACTCGTGACATACCTTGCATTTAAACGGGATCTGCTCATAGTCGAGTTGCTGGATATGCGTCCATTCATCTATTTTTAGCTTGATAGTCTCGGGGAGGCCTTAGCCCAGATCCACCTCGACACATATCCTGGCGCAGGCTTGCATGTTATCCTTTGGTTCACTTCGATCAATGAATTTTCCAACTGCATTCCCAATGGCTCAAACAGAATCATCCCCCCAGCAGTGTAAAGTGAGGTGTGAAAGGCGCACCCAGACAGGTAGAGAATTTGGAACATCAAATTCAGGATCAAAATCCAACGTCCATTTGTTGAGGTACAAGCCCCTGGTGTCCATAAAATAGCGTATGTTTCTAAATATCAGGTCTTTATCTTCTCTCTTTTCAAAGTGGAAGGTTAAATATCCCCTTCCGCAGAATTGAATGGAAATTTTGCCGTTGATCTTGTCAGACTAGTTATGCTCGACCCATCTTTGCACAGTATTTAGCGAGGGCCAGAGTCCGGTGAATTGACCGATGAGGCCCTTCTCAACAAGAGAAAGGGCAGCCATGCAAGGGAGAGAAGGAGGAAGAAAAACCTCCTGCATTCCATCCAAATTTTTTACAAATTTGGAGATCGTCGGCCTAGGGCAAGGAGGAGCCAAGGAGTTGACGAGAGAAGAGAAGGCTTAGGCCTGGATCAGAGAAGCGGGCACCTCCAAGGAGGACTTCGGAGGGGCCATGCTTGAGAAGGAGTAGCAACTAGCTGCTAGGGCACCGCAAAAGAGCGTAGCAGTGCAGGCTCAGGCAAAGCACGAGCAGCAAAAAAAAAATTGTTGGGATAGAATGGTATTGATGGTAAATTTTCTTGAAAAAAAAAATCTGCAAGGATGTATTGAAATATTTTTAAAAACTATAAAAATTTATAAATCTTCCTCATGTTCAAATTAAAAATATAATATTATTTTTATTTTTACTTTTAATAATTTTATCTCTATTTAAAGTTGTTATAAAAATATGTCACTCCACATGGAGATCCAAATATTTAATTTATAGTTGAGATTGAGAGTGAAATATTTTTACCACATCTTCTTTATATTAGATTGTACTATCAATAACTAACAAAGAATAGTGTGAGAGCATAGAGTGAGTGAGATTTTTTTAATTAAAAGTAACCAAATATGTATATTCATTTTTGTTTTATTATTATAGTTAATATTGTTTTTTATTTAAAGAATATTTTATTTTTATTTTAAAAGGGATGCATCTAGAATAGAGATTAAGCATGGAAGGAATTACACATCTTGGCTATATAATGTACCTCTTGCATAGCCACCCTAATTTTTTATATGTGCCAAGATTGAGACAATCACCCTAATTTTTTGTAAGTGCCAAGATCGGTTCATGTGTCCACATGTTCATTGTTGGCATGTAGGACATGGAACCATTGCATCTATTCAAAAATTCCTTCGAGGTTTCTAATTAGAAAGAGAACTTGAGGCAACTTATTTTTCTTTGGAATTATACCATGAATCATATGCATCATTTCATATGCTCTATTGGTGTGCCAATGCCATACCTTGGATGCTCAAGGATTCCTTTGAATAATAAATAAGCCCCCTAGCACTATTTGTCCCTATGAATCATTGAAATATTTTATTTACTGAAAAATCATATTTTTACAACTTGTCAACTCCATATCAAGAATTGAAGGAATTGAGAACAACACATATTGATAGAAGAAGAGTTTTTTTAACTTTTAATTACTTTTTCCAAGTGTAAAATTGATATAAAAATATTTTATTTAAAGTGAACATTAAAATATTTTATTTATGATTAATATTCAAACAATATTTTTAAATGTTATATGTGAACTTCATGTTAAACATAAAAGGAACTTCACTTCTCCCTTTTATTGAACTATATTTATGAGTGTCTTAACACACAGATCTAGGGATCATGTCTTTTATGGTGCAAACCTCTTTTAGGATGAAAAACTTAGAAAAAAAAAGTTAGCATATTGAGAGAATTGATCCCTCTTGGCCCTTAATAGATCCTCTGTTAAGATGGGATATGTACTAGTTCTACACACACAAAGCAGAATTCACGCATTATGTGTTTTTTCATTATATAAATTGCATTTTTGAATGAATAAATAGATTTAATACCTTAAAAATCTCCCTTGAACACTTGGATCGTGTAAAACACAATTTAAACATGCAATTGTAACAAATCTTTTCTTGATTTCAAACAATATTTACCCAAAAATATATACCTAAAAAGGTCAAAATGTAGAATACTAAGATTAATTGAGAAGTCTTTATATAATAGTTGTGGGTTCAAGTCTCCAGAGACATGTTGTAACTGGTTTTTTGTGACATTTAAGAAATAGTTGCATTTGGTGTAATATTGGCTACCAATGTTAAGCACTATGTTGTAGCAACTGTCATAATATGAAGTATTATGTAAACAATAAGGTTAAGAATTAAATCCTCATCGGCCAAGTCGAAAAAAATAAAAAATGCTTTAATATACATAGTTTTTTTTAGCCATATAGATATATATATATATATATATATATAGCTGATATTGAAATATTTTATTTAAAGTGGCATTGAAATATTTTATTTATGGACTATATTCTCCAAATTAAAATATGTTTTTCTTCTTAACATATTTTTAAATACATGTCAATATTACTTTATCACACATATTGAAAATATTTTATTATTTATCCACTTTGAATTTATTATTTTTAATAATATTTTTAAAATGTCGCACATTAATTCTATATTAAGAAATAAACGAATTAAACATCTCCCACCTATTACTGTTTTTTTTTATAAAGAAACATGTAGTAATTTGTATTAATAAATAAGGGATCACACCCAAAACATTACATTTTTTTAGAGATGATAAGCCAAAAAACTTTGAAGATTCGTGTTAGAAAACGTAGGGACAACCCATAACCTAACAAGATTATCACACTCTACTTGATGATTAAACCTCTTCCATCTGAAAACATTCTAAAAAAGTCCTGGAATCTAGATAAATTTGTAATACATTCCTATTTAAAAAACTTCTTTGGCTATAATTTCACCTTCTCTAGTGAATTATCTTTCAAATCTATTTTAACTTGGGTCCAAGCCACATTTTTTGTTGAATCTACCATAGTGCCCATGTTTAAGGAATCTCAACTATTGAAGTCCGTTGTATATTCCAGAGGGGGAAGGATCACCTATGCCTTGATATCACTTTTCTATTGTTGTCTATTGGGGGAGGGAGCCCCATTGAAGCTAATTCTTCTTTAATTTTGGCCAGGGTTGAATATTCTCAAGTTGAACTCTATTTCTCTTGAGATGCCTATAAAAGATCCATTTAATCAAGAGAATTCATCTTAGAAGCACTTGGGGATGGCATCAATTCACTATCTTTGACTGAAACATCAAGATCCTCTACCTTAATATTTGATTGAACTTGGCTTATTCAAGAATATTTTGAATCTTTTTACAATTTGTTTGCATTTCAAAGAGTTGGAGGAAGATACCCTTTACATATTGTGAAGTGGTCTCGATTGGAACCTGTTATGATCCTATAATAATAGGATTCATAATTTTTAATTGACTTTGATTAGTCTTGTAACATGTACATACTTTGCTTTCTGCAAATTGTTTTCCCATATTAGAAAAATAAAAAATGTAAAGAGGGTAAAATGTCCTAAAAGAAAAATCAAAGGACTTGAAAGAAAAAATATCAAAAATAATATAAAATGTACCCCAAACAAAAAAGAGATAAAAAATAAAACATGAAAGTGATGCAAATCCAAATGCCACTACTATTTACTTTTACTGCAAAATAAAGATTGTGTGCAGCTTGTAAAAATGCCACAATCCATGAAGGTCAAACTGCTTAATCTTGACCTTTCATGCTTTAAATTTCATGTTGATAGATAGAGAATAAAGATCTAGCCAAACAGTTTAATCTTGGCAGATCATGTAGTTAGGTAGAGAATAATAAGGAGTTCAACAGTTTAATCTAAGCCCTTGGAAGAAATAAGGATAGAATTAGTTATTTTGTTATTTAAAAGAAAAATGAATAAGGGTTTGCAAGCTCAAATGCACCCATGTAAATGAAGAAAAAATGTTAGGGTAGCAGATGGGTAGGTAGAAACAGTTGTCATAAGCATGGAGATCAAAAAATTGGTTATTTCATTTACTAACTTCCTTACAAAATCATTTCCCTTGTAAAAAATACCCCCTCCCCTTCATTTTTCCCTATTTTCCCATTATCACTCATTTTTCCTTGCAAATGCCCCTTTTCCTAAGTTAAAACATATTTTTTCCTTTCGAAAAGTAAAAAATACTTACTAATTCCCCTTTTATTCAAAAAAATACCCAAAAAACCCCAAAAAACCTTTATCCTAAGTATTTCTTTAAAAAAATTTATGTCGTGTCCCACAGTGAAAAGAAATATATTCCCGATAGCATTTTTTAAAGTTAAAACTTAGTATATTATACATATTCCACAAATAAATTTCTTTATTAACATATAACATAATGTATTAAAACCATTTATAAACCTTTACCCTGTATTAATATAATTCCTTTATATATCATTCCCCACCCATTATTTTTATTTAAAACTATGGTTTAATATTCCCACATGTTATATAATACCAGACCCACTTATTATCCCCGCCTATCATAACATTAAACTTACCATAATCCTATTTTCATGTAGAAAAACCTGACTAATATATAAAATGTGTATCCTGCATATTTTAAAACCCTGGGCCCCACACCATCAACCCTGATACATTCATCGATTCATTCTAGCCATCAGATCATCACCCTCCAGATCTAATGAATACCAAAGCCTATCGCACATCCTATAGCATGATAGTTAGCATACACTCAACCTTTCAAAATACATAGTTTTTGGAGCTCCGCTCCAAGCTATGTGTTGGCTTTCTATTCGATCGCGTCATTCAAAACTATACCACTAACTACCTTTGGAGCTTGCGAAAACCACTGAGTGGTTTTCTCCCCAGTGTGTAGACCACCTGCTCATTTGAAATGACTGCCCATCAATGTAAACACTGTTTGTTTAAAAATTGCATATAACCACCCATTTTCACCCTTTTATCCTTTCTGTTACATTTTGCGCTAAAGAAGAACTATCGACTTATTTTTGAGCAACCAGATCACTGAACCAACCATTTTTCAAGCCTTTTCACCTGAATTCAAGACCTCTCCCACTACAAGACATCACAGAAACAAATTGAAGCCTTTTAAATACCTCTGAAGCCTCAAGAAGCCTTCTTCAACCCCATAACCCTGTTGAGATTGCAATAAGATGATGAGCTTAGTGGAAAGAAGTCGCCTTCACTAAGTGGGCCCACAGGCTATTTTTGGAGCAAGTCTATTTTTAGACATGTCGATCATATTATATGAGTTGCAGGATGTTATTTGTGGATGGTTGGTCAAGTTGGAAAAATAGATGGACTTCTATTTTTAGACATATTGGGCAGAATCTATTTTTAGATTGCCAGTCTAAAAATAGATATGTCGACTATTATTAGCTCTTAATAATATTTGGACTATAAACATTATTTTATTCTCTTGGAGCACTTCAGTTAAGTGCACAGATGTGGCACATGAGCTGATAGAAGGAATTACGCTATTCCTTAGGGTTAAGTGGAGCTATTGCATGGATGCTTCAGTTAGAACTCATGTGACAAAGTTTGGTGGAGTTATTGAGGTAGTTGATGGAGTTGTGTTCAGTTTAACTAAGTTAAACATAGTTGAGCTAGTTGTATCTAGTCTAACTGATTGATACACTAGTGAGAGTGGTGTGAATTAATTATTAATTAATTCACTAATTATTAACTCATTAATCAACTAAATAATACATCAGTTAACTACAGTGCATGGACAGTTTCAGTGGAGACCAGTGAAGAGGTAGGTGAAAGAGCAGTGTGACTATCAATTGTGACTATATTGTTGCATGATTTGCAACAACCAGTGATTGGAGATGCCAATGAGGATTGCATGAGTAAGGCTGGACCAATTCAAGTTCATTCAGAGCCATTCTTTAGCAGTGATTGCACAGTAGAGGCAGGCTATCAGGTGGCAGAGATTGGAACATGTGATTTGCTAGATTGGGCTTGATTAGTGTGTAGCAATTGGAGATTGTATTGAGAGCTTGTGAGGAGCTTTGTATAATGATTGTTACATGATCTCTATGACATATAATATACAGATAGTTGGGGTTTTTCAACTTTAATATTTCCCATAAAATACTATGTTCATATGTGTGATTGTTTATGGTTTTAATGTGCGCATGTGATTTTTTTTATTTCCGCAATTAATGATCAATGGTAGAAGAGATTCTGTATTGTGAATGAAGTTAAAATAGTGTGTGATCAGGAGAATCTTGGTGAATAATATATCAGTTATTCAAATTTATACATGGTATCAGAGCAATATTGATCATTGGAGCAATTGCAAAACATTGAAGCGATTGAGTTTTGTGCTAGTGGAATTTGAATTTGCAACAGTGTTTTCTTGGTGTCGAAGTTGAGATGTCTTTAAACGGATTGCAATTGGAGTATTCCCTTGAGGGCAGCTCGAATTATATTGCATGGAAGGACAGGATGGAGGCGGTGCTGGATGACAATGGGTTGAAGGAGTTCATAGATGCATAAATTCCAAAACTTGCTTCTAGCGATGTTGCCGCACTTGACGCATGGCAAAAGAAGATAGCAAAGTGTCAAAGAATTTTGTTGGAAGGTGTAAAGGATCACATAGTGTCCAACCTTCATGGTAAGGCTTCTCCATTCTTGACGTGGAAAGTGTTGATAGACTTATTCCAAAGCAAGAGCGACCAGAGAAAGTTGGCGCTCAAGGATAAACTCAGGAACATAAAAATGGAGAAAGGCGACAGTATGCCCAAGTACCTCACGAAGTTCATCCAGTGCAGGGATGAGCTAGGAAGTGTGGGGGTGACTGTAGATGATGAGGACTTGGTGAGCTTGGCTCTCCTTGGGCTTCTGAAGAGTTGGCATTCCTATCAGGACTCTGTCAATGGTCGGGAGAAATTTCCAGGATGGGAGAGACTTTGGTCAGATCTTGTGCAAGAGGAGATAAGGCGAAGTACTAGGGACGAATCTTCATCAAAGAACTCAGATGATGAAAATTTCTCTTTGGCTTCCAAAGCAAGGAAGGGGAAGAGCAAGAATAATGCTTCTCAATCCGGTGTGAAAGGAAAGAAGCAGGACATTTCCAAGGTGAAGTGCTTTCACTGTCACCAACACAGACATTATGCCACTAATTGTCCACAGAAGAAGAAAAATAAGAAAGCTGCTGGATCTGCAGCTGGAGAGGCCTTAGCCTCGCAGTTTCAGCTGGATTTTTCACTGATCGCATGCTTGGTCTCAAGTGTGATGGGTTCAGTGTGGTTTCTTGACAGTGGTGCGTATTTTCATATCACCGGAGACAAAGATTTGTTTACTGATCTGGATGAGAAAGATCTTGGAGTGCACATCGAGATGGGCGATGATGGTAGATACATTGTGACCGGTATCGGTACCATTTCTTTTGAGAGGGAGTCTAGTAAACCCTTCGTATTGAAGGAAGTGATGCATGTTCCAGGATTGAAGAAGAATCTTATCTCTGTGGCGATGTTAGAAGATAAGGGATATGATGTTGTCTTTAGCAAAGGAAAGGCTTTCCTGCGCAGTAAGGAAACTGGGGAAACCCAGAGGATATGGGTTCGAGTTAAGAACCTTTATCAATTGTAGGTAGATGGCTGCGAAGAAATGGTAGGAAAGGTAGAAGGAGTGGTGAGCCGGGATGAGGGCAAGCTGTGGCACAGGAGATTGGGCCACCTTCACCATGGATATTTGAAGATACTATAGTAGATTTCTACTGGGCTTCCTAAGGGTACTCTTGCGCGGTCAGATCAGTGCAAGGGATGTACCTTGGGAAAAATTGTGAAAGCCACCTTTCATGAGAAGGATAGTCGCGCCATGACGATCCTTGAGAGAATTCACACAGATGTGTGTGGACCTTTCTCAGTAGCTTCGACAGCAAAGCAAAGGTACTATGTGATATTTGTTGATGATTTTTCTCGGAAGTGTTGGATCTTCTTCATGCAGAAGAAGAGCGATACATACTCAAAGTTTTGTGAGTTCAAGGCACTGGTTGAGAAAGAATCGGGGAAGCAGTTGAAGGCTCTTAGGAGCGACAATGGTGGTGAATTCATCTATGGCGAATTCAAGGACTTTTGCAGCACAGAAGGAATTCGAAGAGAGCTCATAGCGCCTCATAACCCACAATAGAATGGGGTTGCTGAGCGGAAGAACAGAACGATCGTGGGTGCTGCATGGGCGATGTTGCATGATCAGGGCCTTCCCATACACTTGTGGGCTGAGGCATGAAATACTGCAGTATATGTGCAGAACCATTGTCCTCATAGGATAATTGGCATGAGTACACCAGAGGAGGCGTTTTCTGGTAAGAGGCCTGATATTTCCCATTTGAGGATTTTTGGCTCACCTGTTTAAATTCATGTGACTAAGGATGCTAGGAAGGAGCTGGAGCCGACTGTAGAGGTTGGGATATTTTTTGGGTACATTGATACACCCCACAACTATCGTGTGTATTTTCCAGACAGTCGGAAGATTGTTGTGCGAAGGGATATCAAATTTCATGAGGAGAAAGCCATGAAGTGTTTGCTTGAGATGGAGCCACACTTGCATGCAAATGAGGAGCTATTAGTTCCTAAGGATGAGCTTCAGGATGTGGATCAGCCACAAGAGGAGGTTCATGGAGTGGAAGAGACCACTCATGCAGCGCCAACCATCAGAGGGAGGAAGTGCACTACAGAAGCTCTTATGAGCAAGTGTATCGTGACAGAGCCATCCTCTTTCGAGGAAGCTGTGGAGGATCCCGCATGGGTAGATGCCATGGTGAAAGAGTATGATTCGATTGTCAGAAATAGTGCATGGGAGATTGTCCCAAGGCCGAAAGGGAAATCAGTGGTAGGTTCGAGATGGATCTACAAAGTGAAGCAAGCAACTGACGGGAGTGTGGAGAAGTACAAGGCAAGATTTGTTGCCTGAGGCTTCTCACAGATTAAGGGGATCGATTATGAGGAAACCTTTGCACCTGTCCAAGGTATTCTTCCATACGGACGATTCTTTCTCTCTCATCACAAATGGGGTGGCACATTCATCAGATGGATGTGAAGACTGCATTCCTCAATAGAGTGATTGAGGAGGAGGTGTACATAGAGAAGCCTGAAGGTTTCGAGATCTTCAGCAGCGAGTCACATGTGTGCAGGCTCAAGAGAGCGTTGTATGGGTTGAAACAAGCACCTCGTGCTTGGTACACACGGATAGACAGTTATTTCACCGGACTTGGATTCTCCAAGAGTGAGGTGGATCCGAACCTATACCAGATTGTGGTGGAGGGTAAGTTGCTGATCATTGTACTTTATGTAGATGATTTTATTTTGACGGGTGATGAACTGTTGATACACTCATGCAAGGCTGATCTTGCAAAGGAGTTTGAGATGAAGAACTTGGGCCTCCTTCATTATTTCCTGGGATTGGAAATTTGGCAGCGCAGTGATGGACTGTTTGTGTCTCAAGGCAAGTATGCCCGAGAGATACTAGAGAAGTTCAACATGCATGGCTGCAAGCCTATCGACACTCCTCTTCCTGGTGGTTGGAGGAAAGAGGATGCTACATCGGCAGAGGTAGTGGATGCCACTGTTTATCGACAGTTGGTGGGGTCGCTTATGTATTTTGTCAATACACGACCCGACATATGTTATGTTGTTAACCAGCTTTCACAAGCTATGGTTAAGCCTACCAAGCTCTACTGGAAGGCAGGCAAGCATGTATTGAGATATCTCAAAGGCACATCAGGATATGGATTATGGTATAGATAGTCAGATGAGGTGAAGTTGTGTGGCTTCACGGATGCAGATTGGGCAGGGAGCCCAACGGACAGAAAGAGCACATATGGAGGGATTTTCAGTATTGGGTCAACAACATTTTCTTGGTACAACAGGAAGTAGAGATCCGTGGCACTCAGTTCAGCAGAGACTGAGTATATGGAAGCGATTTTGGTTGCATGCGAGGCTATATGGATGAGGAAGATCTTGGTTGGGTTGTTTGGTTCACACTTAGATCCTACTGTGATATATTGTGATAATCAGAGTTGCATCAAAATCTCGGTTAATCCAGTATTTCATGATAGATCTAAACACATTGACATCCGGTATCATCATATCAGAGATTGTGTGCAACGGAAGATCATGTTACTTTCATACATTCCCACGGAGGATCAGGATGTTGATATCTTGACAAAGGCGCTCACCAGGAGAAAATTTGAATACCACAGGGGCAGGATAGGGGTGGTAGATAATCCTTATCTTTTTGAGAGGGAGCGTTGAGATTGCAACAAGATGATGAGCTTAGTGGAAAGAAGTTGCCTTCACTAAGAGGGTCGGCAGGCTATTTTTGGCGCAAGTCTATTTTTAGACTATGTCTATTTTTAGACATGTCGATCATATTCTATGAGTTGCAGGATGCTATTTTTGGATGGTTGGTCAAGTTGGAAAAATAGATGGACTGCTATTTTTAGACATATTGGGTGGAATCTATTTTTAGATTGCCAGTCAAAAAATAGATATGTCGAATATTATTAGCTCTTAATAATATTTGGACTATAAACATTATCTTATTCTCTTGTAGCACTTGAGTTAAGTGCACAGATGTGGCACAGGAGCTGACATAAGGAATTACGCTATTCCTGAGGGTTAATTGGAGTTATTGCATGGATACTTCAGTTAGAACTCATGTGACAGAGTTTGGTGGAGTTATTGAGGTAGTTGATGGAGTTGTGTTCAGTTTAACAGAGTTAAACATAGTTGAGCTAGTTGTATCTAGTCTAACTAATTGATACACTAGTGAGAGTGGTGTAAATTAATTATTAATTAATTTAATAATTATTAAATTATTAATTAACTAAAGAATACATCAGTTAACTACAGTGCATGGATAGTTTCAGTGGAGACCAGTGAAGAGGTAGGTGAAAGAGCAGTGTGACTATCAGTTGTGACTATACTGTTGCATGATTTGCAACAACCAGTGATTGGAGATTCCAATGAGGATTGCGTGAGCAAGGCTGGACCAATTCGAGTTCATTTAGAGAAATTCCTCAGCAGTGATTGCGCAGTAGAGGCAGGCTATCAGGTGGTAAAGATTGGAGCATTTGATTTGCTAGATCGGGCTTGATTAGTGTGTAGCAATTGGAGATTGTACTGAGAGCTTGTGAGGAGCTTTGTATAATGATTGTTACATGATCTCTATGACATATAATATACATATAGTTGGGGGTTTTTAGCTTTAAGATTTCCCATAAAATACTGTGTTCATATGTGTGATTGTTTATGGTTTTAATGTGCGCATGCGATTGTTTTTATTTCCGCAATTAATGATCAATGGTAGAAGAGATTTTGTATTGTTCATGAAGTTAAAATAGTGTGTGATCAGGAGAATCTCGATGAATAATATATCAGCTATTCAAATTTCTACAAACCCTTCTACGAAACGAAATCTTTATTTTTCCCAGGTATTATTCAAAAGAAAATACCTATTCCTTGATCTAAAGAAGTAATACATCTAATTGAATAATTTAGGAGCCTTTTTCAAACCTAAATAAAATCATGTTTCTTCCTAGATCCTTTTTTCTTCAAACCCTGGACTTATTTTCACAGATTCACAAAGTCCTAAGATTGCTTTTTGGACATAGAGATCACAGATTGAATAAATAAAAAAGTTTAAGCCTCTGTATACCTGAAAAAGCCTCCTATGCCTTTCAATACATTTTTTTCATACTCTAGGTGTGTTTTTACAAAATTCCAAGGTCATTGAGATTGTTTTTTGTCACAGAGAATGCACTACAGACCCTAAATGCCCCTTTGCAGAATTTTGAGGTCCTAAAACTATCTTTTAAGCTCAGAAATTGAAAATTTGATCAAGTAAACCTTTGCAGATAATAGATAAGCCCTTATTCTATCCAAATCCTTTTGCTAACTGTTATAACTTTCAAAGGTGCTCCTACAGGCCTAAATCAGTGTTTATAAGTCAAAAGAGTAATAAAACTGATAAATCAAGCAAAGAAATGGCTTCCAAAATCATTGTAGTTGTCAATCCTCTACAACCCCTTGTTGTAGATGTAGAACACATTCCCTTAGCTGACACAGACTTCAATATTACTGAAACAGTGACAGAATTTAACCTTCTTGAGCTCCACTGCTAGAGCCAAGAAAAATCCATAGATCAAACTGATGAAGTTTTTATTTGGGATTCTAATTTACCAAAATATGTTGTCCCACAGACCTTCCAATGCCCAGAAGTGATTAGCCTCTGTCAATCCTGCTATTTTCCTGATCAGAGAGCCATAATAAACCCTGAAAAATAAATCCTATTTACCATTGCTGCTGAGTCAATCAATCAAATGCTACAGATACAGCCCAAGTGTGATGAAATCCCTTTATCCATTGAGGCCCTCACTCAGCTATACCTAAATCTGGACTTCTCCAAGAGGTTTGAGATATTCGAGACTTTCATGCCTTCTTCTGTATAAATTCCCAAGATAACTCCTCCATACCCTTCTACTAAATTTTATGAAAGGACAAGACATATAATCTCCATGTTGTCTTTTATTCTTGGCTATTTTACAGATGAGCATGTTGATGTTGCAGTGCTAGGTTTTTTATCTACTTTCACACCTGGTCAACCTCCTGCTACCATTTTTAATTTTTCCCAATACCTTGCTGACAATATCCATGAGCAGTTGGTGAAAATGCCTTCTAAAGGTGTTTTCAAGTATTCCTCATTCTTATTCCATATGTTTTTATACTTTCGGTCTAAGAAATTTTCTATAAACATTCAAAA
Source organism: Pinus albicaulis (assembly GCA_034641835.2). NCBI lineage: Eukaryota > Viridiplantae > Streptophyta > Pinopsida > Pinales > Pinaceae > Pinus > Pinus albicaulis. The sequence continues at coordinate 633,565,682 of CM076569.1, forward strand.
GCTTGATGTGGAAGGAAACCCACAATCATTCATCTTTTGGACTTCCTTGATAAGAAAAGACTCCAATGAGTTCACTTATACAGATTTTACTGATTCTTTCATTTATCCTATGGTCAATTTTTTGAACAGCAACAGGCAGCCCAGAATTAGTGAAGAGATTAAGAAGGTCCTATATTTGTCAAAGCATAGTAGGACAGGTGATTGGTACTTGTACCAAAATAATACTGAAATAAGAGTATATGGGTCAAGTATTGTTCCATATAAACTGCCCAAATACCTCCTTATGAGGTTATTTTCCCTTGAGTACATAAGGTAGATTCTTAATTTAGATGCAAATAATTTCTTGGCAGCAAAGAATAAGATACAGTTCAAATTGAAAAATCAGGTTGGCCCTTTTATATATAACAATATAGATGCAAGTCCTGAGGCTGAAAAACATTTGCAAGAATTCATATTCAGTAAAATTTTTCTGTGGTATTATGATCCCCTTGGAGTTATAAGTAAAATGAGAGTTAAATGCAAATTGACTCCCTATGTACATGAAAAGAAACCAGACATAGAGAAATTCTCCAATAAGTCTGAATGGTTGGAGAACACTTTGGTAGAGGCAGAGAAGCAAAGTGATACTAGTCAAAATTTGCAAACTCCATCCCAAGAAGACAGGAATGCAAAAAGAAATAGAGAGTAAGTATCATACACTACAGAGACAACCACTGAGACAAAATTTAAATTGAGATACAGTAAAAATCCAAAGTTAAATCATGCCAATAAAGAAGTGGAAACAATAGAGGTGATTGATATAGAAATAGCAGTAAAGGACAATGCGCCTCCTACAATAATTGAAGAAGAACAACAGCCTACAACTTCAAAAACTCCGCTTATTCAGAAGCAACACAGTATTGAAATTTTCTCATCTAAAAAACGAGCAGAAAGGGATATGGGTATCAAAGAAAGAATCAAAGAAACCAAAGCCAGAAATGAAGAAATTGAAACTGAAATATATTCTCAATATCTGAAACAAACTCATAGCATTCAGAATAGGCTACTTTCAGCCTTTTAATATAAGAATAAAAAGATGCAGATGACATTTCTTCAACCCAAAGTTCAAACTCTCAAGTCATCCTCTGATTACAAAAAGACAGGTTTTGAAGTTTTGGCCTGGGATATTCATCCTCTGGACCAAATTGAGTTTCATAAGCAAATAGGGGAAATCATCTATTCTACAATGACCAAGAAGGTCATGAGTGTACAGAAGCTGCAAAACACTCTTGCAAATATCAAAGATAAGCTCAAATTGGAAAAAACATCTTCACAGGCAAAAGGAAATAGAATTAAATCTTTGGAAGAACTAGTAATTGAAGTAGGATATGATCCTAAAAATATCAAAGTTGCAGATGAATTGATAAATAAGAAAAATGCAGACATTGTTGCATTAAAGAAGCAACTAAAGTTGCCCCTTACAGAACATCCTCAAGCAAAGGAAGTACTACATGATACAAATCAGAAAGATGAGATGATGAATCTCATTCTATAGTTGATTGCTCAGATAAAGGAAATGGAGAATGAAATGGAAAAGTTGCTCCAGGAGAAAGAAGCCAGCAAAGAACCAGTCCCAGTCACTGTCATTCGTGTAGTCACTACTGTTGTACCTTTCACACTAGCAGAATCACTGGCTCCTATAGTCCCCATGGCTACATCATTACTTGTTACTTCATCAACAACTTCTGCAACAGAATCTTCAACAACAACAGCACAACATTCAGATGAAGCAAGCAAGTTGGTAAAAGCTTTGCAAGATATCTCTATTCAAACTAATGAGATTAACAGACTTAAAGAACATCTTAAAAGTCTTGAAGATGAAAAGAAACTTGCTAAGATAATGCATAAGAATGAAGAACAAAGAGAAAATAGATTAAATGAGCAGTTGAAGAAATTAGAAAAATATCTAACATTGAAAGAACCCATGGCTCAAATCAGACAATAGCTATGGGCCAATATCATTGAAGCAGTCAATGATATTTGGCCATCAATCTAGGTTATATATGAGCAGAAGGACTTAGTCAAATCAGCAAAAGAAGCCATTCAAAAGATAAAAGAAGAGCTTGGTAAAAAAAACCTTAAGAAGCTCTTGAAATCATCAAATTTCTAAATTCTAAGAACATGCAAGAGCTAGAAGAAATTGGAATTAATGACAGAACATAAACCATCCTAGAAGTTAGGAAGGTAACTTCTAAAAAGAATTTGATGATACAGTTAGAAGAGAAATTCCAAAACATGGAGGTTGATATCACAAGATTTATGATGAAATTTGATGTCCTAAGGCAGAAATGTCTTCCAAATCCATTAGTTATTCATGAAAAACTAATGAAGTGGGATGATTATGACAATAAAATGAGAGAATTTGCAAAGGATCAGGCCAATCTGCCTACATCACAAGGTATTCCAACAGGGAAGGTAATCTACAAGAATCTTGAGAATTTGTTTTACCTACAGGATAAGGTGAAACACATATTTATCAACAAGCCCACATTCTCAAAATACACTGAAGCAGATGAAATATTCAGAAGGATGATGAAAACACTGTTACCGATGAAATAGGTAACCTGACCTCAAAATGGGAACTCTAGCCCAAAAAGAGTCAAAAAACATGAAAAAACACCCAAAAAACAAAAAGTGTGTATTCTAGAACGCACTTCATTTTTTTTTAAGGTCAAATTTACACATTTTATAAAATTATGGTAAAAACAAAATTGTTTCTTGAAAAAGGATTGAAAAAACACCCTCAAAACAAAACCAATTGATGTTGGAATAACCAAAAAAAAATTGTGTCATACTTTTGGCATTCTTAAAAATAGAAGTAACATTTTTTAATTTTTAAAATTCAAACATTAAAAAAAAAAACTAAAATTTAAGAAAATAAATAAATTTAAAAAATAAAAACATTTAAAAGCTTCAAATTTAAAAATATATGAAGATAAAAAAAATAAAAAGAAAAACAAAAGAAAAATTTTAATTCAAACATTAAAAAAAAAACCTAAAATTTAAGGGAAAAAAATAAAAATTAAAGATTAAAGATTAAAATTTAAAAAATATAGAAATTAAAAAATAAAAATAAAAACAAAATAAAAATATTAAATTAAAAAAAAGGAAATTATAAAAAAGAAAATATAGAAATTAAATTTAAAAAAGAAAAAGAAAATACTTATTAAATTAAAATAATAATAATAATAATAATTTTAAAACAAAAAATTAAATTTAAGGAAATATATTAAATTTTAATAAATTTAAAAATTAAAAATTAAAATTAAAAAAGCAAAAAAAACTTTATTTAAATTAAAAGTAAAAAAATGAAAAATTAATTAAAAATGAAAAATGAAAAATAAAATACAATAAAAATATTAAATTTAAAACAATATATATTAAAAAAACCAATAAATTATAAAATATAAATTAAATTTAAATTATAATATATATATATATATATATATATATATATATATATATATATATATATATATATATATATATATATATATACAAATATAAATTTATATATATATATATATATAACAAATTAAATTTAAAAACAACAATATTAAATTTTAATAAATAAAAGAATAAACAAATAAATTTCGAAATAAAAAATAAATTTTAAATATAAAAGAAAAAGAAAAAAACATTGTTAAAATACTTTAAAAATTAATTAAAAATGGAAAATTGGAAAAAAAAATTAAATAAAAATAAATAAATAAACAAATTAATTTAAAAAATTTTAATTTAATTTAAAAAAAAAAAAAATCTAATTTTAAATACACAATTGTAATTGAAATATTAAAATATTAAAATTTTATGTAATTAACCCCCAAAAAAAAAAACATTTAAGAAACAATATTAAATTCAAATAAATTTAAAAAAAAATAAAAAATTTATTAAATTTTATAAAATTAAATTTAAAAACTAAACATAAAACTTAATAATAAAGAAAAATTATGAATTTTTTTTTTTTAAATCAATTAAATAAAAAAAATGCAAAATTTAATAAAAATTATTAACAAAATTAAAAAAAATAATAATAAAATAAAACAAAAAAATAATAAAATTAAAAAAAAAAAAAACAAAATTAAAAAAAAAACAAAAAAACAATACAAATTAAATTTAAAATTAAAAATAAAAAAATAAAAATAAATAAAATTGAACAGTGGTGGCATGCAGCCCCCCACCCACCCAGCGGCCGGCCTCCGCCACCACCTAGGCGGGAGACCAGGTGGCGCCGCCCCCACCACCGTTCAATTTTCTTTTTCAAAAAATTCATTTTTTTTTTGTTTTTTTAATTTAATTTTTATATTGAAAATTTAATTTGTTTTAATTTGTTTTTTTTTTAATTTTAATTTTATAATTTTTTGTTTTTGATTTTTAATATTTTTATTTTAATTTGATTTTATTTTTATTTTTTATTTTTTATTTTTAATATTTTTATTTTAATTTGATTTTTGTTTTAATTTCAAAAAATTTAAAATTATTTTTTTTTATTCAATTTTTTTATTTTAAATTTAATTTTTTTATTTTTATTTTTAGTTTTAGTTTTTATATTTAATATTATAGATTAATTATTTTTTAAAATTTAACATTTAAAATTTATTTATTAAATTTATTAAATTTTAATTTAATTTAATTGTTTTTTTTAATCTTTTAGTTTATTTAGTTTTTCATTTTTAAAATCTATAAATTGTTTCATTTAAAAAAAAAAAACACTAAATTTATGTATGTTTGTTTTTTAATTATTTGCACGTGGTTTTTTTTCATTTTTTTTTGTTTTTAATGTTAGTTTTTTTTATTTTAATTATTTATTTTGTTTTTTTTGGTTAATTTTAAAATTTGTATTTTTTTTTTCTTATTATTATTATTTTTTTTAATTAATTTATTTATTTTATCTAAATTTTAATTTTGTATTATTATTATTATTATTATTATTATTATTATTATTATTATATGGTTTTTTTAATAAGTTAGAAAAAAATGTTTTTGATGTTTTTTTTTTTAATTTTTTTGGTCAATTTTTGTTTTTTTTCTTTAAATTATGTGTTTTTTTTTTCAAATTTTGTCATTTCTTTTGATCTCATATTTGATTTTTTTTATTTTTATTTTTTGGTTTTTTTATTGTTTTTATATATATTTTTTAATATGAGTTTTGTGTTTTATTACCAACATGAAAATCACCACTCTAAAAAAAACAGGTTGATGCTGCATCAATACGTTTCAAAATTAGCATGAAAATCACCACTCTAAAAAAAAAAAAGTTGATGCTGCATCAATACATTTCAAAATTAGCATGAAAATCACTAACATTTTAAAACAAATATTCATACTTCATAAATAAAAATATTAGAGTGTCAAAAATGTGCACAAAAAAAAAGGTGATTCTGCATCACCACTTTTCAAAATCGGGTGCTTTTTATGCTACCAAAAAAAAGTAGGTAACATTGTGGTTACCTATTTCAACGGTAACATTGTTTGAAGATAAAATTGCCAGAGACAGAATTCCAGGAAAAAATGACTGATTTACTGTAAAATCAGATTGCAGTAAGCACAAAGCAGTAAAAATAAAATAGAACATGTTGTTTTTACATTTACAGTTACAATTTTGAAGTTAAAAACAAAACAGTAAATAGTGAAAGAGTATTAGATGAAAGAGTGTTAGTTCAAATTCAAAGTTTAAAGTTAAAAATTACAAAGCACCGATAAAGCTACCAGCGTAGAGGACACTTCATTGTCTAGTTGCAGCCTTCGTTGAACAGCAAAGAGAGAAAACAACAACAGCAAATAATAATTTCAATAAAAACAGGGACAACTAGCATTAGTTAGAAAGTTGTCACTATATTCTTGCATGAAAATATTTCTTGTTCCATGAATAATTCCTAAGTTAGTTTTAGGATATTTTGTAAAGAGTTTTTGTATAAATACTTCTCATTTGGAAGTATTGAGTGTGGATGAATCGTTAAACATTTATATAGTTGTACTATTCTGAACCTAAGGGTGATTGTACCAATTTCAAGTTAGCAGACTGGATTAAAGAAATAAAGCATCATATTACAGCATTCATGTGTTGGGCCACTACAGTGAAGTATTTTCACTTGTTTTTTTGTCAATTTCTTATGTTTTTCATTAATACTTGTATGTTGTTCTAAATCTAAATGATAAATTAGGAATTGTTATTTCAGAATATGTTAAAAGCACTCTGTCTTGAACTATTTATCATTTACATGTTTTCCACTGATATCTAGACTAAGGAACCCTTAATTTCTCCCTAGTTTCAATTGACATTTTCCTTTTCACTCATTATCCGAATTTGAGAACCCTTAATTGCTCTCTTACCCCGATTGAAACCATTTTCACCATCAGCCTAGAAGATCTAAAGTAACTCAGCTATCTTGCCCTGTAAACATTTCCCTTTAGAACTTGATCCTGATATGACTGCTTGACACATTGACTCCATTAGCCCAATGGAATACATACCTACATCTATCCATATAAGTAATTGATTTCACCACCAAATCAAATCAAAATCCAAAACCAATTTACTGGACATAACTAGCCTAAAATCAATTAAAATCAACAAAGATAAATCATATAGAGAGAGCCCTCTCTGAGCATTAGGAAGTCTAGATCCTAAATCTTTAAAGTAGGTAGGTGGTTACCTCTAATATTTTTTAAACTAAAATAAAAAAATCTAACAACTCTTGAGAATTATTAGAGTGATAACATATTGGCGACTCCACTGGGGAATTAACCAATCCTCAGTCTAAAAATAAATCTTAAAGGAAATGTTTTTACTTACCTTTTCACCTTAATATTGTTTGGAAGAACGCCGGATCCGGCTGATTAATGTTACGGAGGGGGAGCGCCACCCCGCGCATTTCCCCATGGCAAGGACCTGGGCAGCCCACATGGCTCCCGGTATATGTCATTACTCTGTTATTAATGACTCCACTTGCGCGATGGCTACCAACCTTGGTCGGCTCAACCCGGAGGCGAATATGGCGGTGTTGCATGATTCTATGGCTCAGTTGAACGATTCAGGTGCATTCTCTGGAGCGGCAAGCTCGCCTACCCCGCTGCTCGGAATCTGCAACTCTGAATCGCTTGAAGCCAGTGTGAAAACGTCGACAGGGCGACGTTGTTCTTTGCAGGCTTGCATCGAGCTGGTCCCAGGTATTCATTTCACCCAGAGCTCCCACTGTATTTATAATTCAATGCCCAGAGGTGGCGCGAACCTGCATGGTCACCCCCTGCTAGCTCTCTCTGCCTCTCTTGGTAACTTCTGCTCCGCTCAGCCCGCTGTCAATTTCACTGTCCCCCTGGACCATTCTGTCTCTCCTTCTGTTCCTGCTTGCCTCAGTCGTTTCTCTCCGGCTATGCCGCGTCTTCGTGAGAGGATGAGGGCCCGACTTGGCCTCAGTCGGGGTAACAGTCGCCCTCCACCCAGCACTTTTTCTCCTGATGAGACTCCGGACCCTTCTCAGATTCTGCACGGTGGCAGAAGGCGAGGACGTCATCGTGCTAGGGAATCGATTTCAGTTTCTGGAGCCGCCGCTTTGTCTCCTTCCTCTCAGGCCCGCGACCATGGTGGCAGCTCCTCCAGGGCTGTCCCTCCTGCCCCTCTTCGGCCTACCTTCAGACAATCCTCGCAACATGCTGAGCTCAAATTCTATCCCACCGCTTCCAACTCTGTCCTCACGGCCCTCATTTCTCTCACTCTGCGGGAGGAAATTCCCAACTACCCTGCCCCTACTCCCGCTTCTGCGCTCTTCACTCCGGGTCCTGGAACCTTGAACGTTGCTGCTCCGGTCACCTCTCCTCTCAATCCTCAGGAGCAGCAGAAAAACATGGAAGCTTCTTCGGCAGGCATGGACGCTGGCTACTCTGACAAGGAGGACAGTCCGGAGTATTTTGGATGCAGGATCATTGAAGAGCCACCGTCTCCAACTCATGACTAGCTCCAGCTCTGCACTACAGGTTTTTTGGCTCAGTTTCATAGTTAATGTCAGTTTTTGTTGTTGGGATGACCAGCTAACACAGTGGTCTGTGAACAGTTGTTTTTATTACTATGTTTTCTCAGTTTCTAAGACTTTCAAACCGGTTTCCCTTACGAGGGCGGTTAGAACTCGTTGTCTAAAAGGACTGGTTTCCCAATATGGGCAGTCTAAGTACTCTGGGATCGGCTTGACTTTTAAACACTGTGTTCAGGCTTTCATAGCTGACACAGTGTCTGACTTGTACTAGTTTTCTTATACATAATAGATTTAGATACACTTAGAAAAAAAAATATTGTTTGGAAGAGTTGTTAGTATCTTTTCATAAAAAACTGTAATTTTGGCTTCCAGAAGATTCTACTATACCAGGTCTAATCCAGATCCAGAACCTGCTATCATAGTAGATAACCCTAACATAATTGTAAAGAAAATAAAAAAAGTAGGAAGTTTAGGTAATAAAATTTCATTGATCAAAGAAAGTTATCTTCCTAATAAATTATCAAGTTTATAAGACATTGAATTTGATCTAGCTTTTGAACAAACTTTGTTTAGAACTAAATCATAAAGTGACGTACAAAATAGTGTAATAGATCCTGATTTCATTTCATTCATTGAAAGTAAGAAGGAAACTGCTCCACTAGATTCAGATGAAAAAACCCTAGAAGTCTTTGATAAACTTGATGCTATAACTGTAACTTTGATTAAGGAAATTGATGAAGCTTATTTACAAAATTCAGTTGAATTGACTGATTTATCAGCCTATACCCGTAAGCCTTCTACCAGTCTTTTAGAATATGTAGGTTCATCCTTATTTACTACCACTTCATCCATTTTTCCACCACACTTCATTCCACAAATTCATTTTTTCCTAAGCAACCTTTTCAACGTAGAGTTTTATTTCCATCCCCAAATAGTTCAAGTTCATCCCCTAGCATTTCAGCTGCATTTTACAATACTTCATTCTCATTTCCAAGCTCTTCCTCTAGTATCCCAACTACATCTTCTAATATCCCAATCTCATCTTTTAGTGCTTTAACTACATCTGCAAGTACTTCAATTTCTTCACCAGGTACTTCAAACTTACCTCCTACCCAAGCTAGAATCCAAGCCATGGATTCCATATATGCCCCATTAGTCCTATAAGCCCCTCTAAATGCCATGCCCCAAGATTATCAAAGAAAAATCCCTCAATTTGATGGAACCACTCACTATAATGTAGAACAGCATGTTAATAAAATGATAGATCACTTTGAATTGCATGAATTAGATGATGTTGATGTTCAAATGAGACTTTTTGCTCAAAATTTAGTTGGTGATGTTAAGAAGTGGTTTAAAGGTTTGTCTGCTGGTAGAATTGCAGATTTAGCTGCTTTCCATAGAATGTTTCTTAATAGATATGAGAAGAAGAAGAATCCATTAAAATTTATTTTCTGAATTTGAAAATATAAAAAGAGCACCAAATGAAACAGTTCAAGACTATTGTACAAGATATAACAGTATTTACAATGCAATCCCTACTAATCTTAAACCTCCTCCAGACTCTACCCTTATCAAATTCCCTGATGGATTTGATACAAATATGGCTTACCAACTCAGAGAAAGAAACCCAAAAACCTTAGAGCAGATGCAAAGCAATGTTGTAAGTGTAGAGGCAAACTTGTTAGCCAAGAAAGCTAGATTAAGAAATGAAAGAAGAGTGACAATAAAAGAGGAAACATCAACCACAGATTTGAAAATAGATAACTTATCAAAAACATTAGAAATAATGATGGATAGGTTAGATAACATGGAAAGGAAGCCACAGTGGGATAACCAACAACAAGGACCTCAAATTAGAAATCTCAATTTCAGGAAAAACATCAACTCTAGTAAATCTAGAGAATCAGCACCTGACCAAACAATAAGACCACCTTTCCAAGAGAACTATGCTGAAAGTTCTCACCAAAACGAAAAATGATGAAGACACTCAAATCAAACTAATGGGTATTAATGATGATAACACCATTTTTCTTACACAAGAAGAACATGAGTTATATGAATTACAACAACTACAATTAGATTCTAGTGAGTCTTTTGATTACAAGCAAGGTTATGAGTTTGTAATTAATGAAGTTCATAAGCAATATAACTTTAGGAGCAAGAAAAATGTAGAACCTTCTACTAAGAAATCTGCTCAAACTCAAACAAAGAAAATAGTAGAGGTTCCCATAATTAAAGTTCTGCAAATTATTCTTAGGGAAACCCAACAAAACTCTAGTTCAACTTAGAAGAATTCAAGTCCTAATCAGAAAATTTCAAGTCCCAAAATTTCACCTAGTCCTAAAATTGTTGACATTACAGATATTGTTGTTCAAACATTAGCAGATCCTCAAAAATCTGTTGCTGCCAAGACAAAAAATTCTGCTAAAACAACAATTTCAGATCCAAAAACATTTGTTGTTGATCCAAAATCATCTGATTCTATAACAACCAATGCCAAATAGCTGTTGAAACCTCAAAATCTGCCAAAACTGCCACTGCATCTCAAAAATTCCCTAAAAAGAAAATTAAAAGTAGTAAAACAGTGGAAATACAAACAGAAAATGAAAAACCAACTGTAGAAAAAGAAGATAATCCCACCCAAACTACAGTTACTAAGGAAGAAATAATTCAGTTAGGAAAATCACAAGCACCATTCAACATCCAAGCTGAAATTGCCAAACTAAAGATACCAATTCCTTTAATAGAATTGGTAAAACATGACCTATACAAATCACATATCACTGAAACTTTAAACATGAATGGTGGAGAAGATTCAATTAATTTGAGTGATGATCAACCAGAACTAATCTTTGGTCATGAAGTTAATGGAAAACACCAAGAGGGAGGAGTTCTTCCTTTCTACATTAGCTTGAATTTTCATGATCAGATTTTACATAATGCCATGCTAGATTCAGGTGCCTCACATAATTTAATGCCAAAAGCAATCGTGGAAACCTTGAATTTAGACATCACTAGACCTTATAAAGATCTCTTCTCATTTGATTCTAGTAAAGTGAAATGTCTAGGCTTGATAAAATATTTATGTGTCACTTTAGTTCAATACCCTGGAAAAAGCATAGTCATGGATATTGTATTAGCTGACATCCTAAGTATGGAATGTTGTTATCTCACTCATGGGGAGCTAAAATGCAAGGATCTCTACAACTAGACATGTCTTATGTAACAATATCAGTTTTTGGACAACCCAAGAAACTTTACAGAGAGACATTAATGAAGTACATGGTTAGTAGTGTAGAAAGACCTCGAAACTATCCTATTTATTCTACACCTACTGACATGGAATCCTTCATTTTATGTAATTCTGAAACTGGCATTGAAAACAACATTGAACTAAAACAGAAAAATAAAGCACCAGAAAATGAAAACATTTTTCAAGAATCAATGTGGCACCTAGATTTTGATGGATCAGTGAAAAAATTAGGAGCAGGAGAAGGAGTTTGGATACACAACATGGAAAACAATAATGCAGAAGGTCATGCCTCTAGATTAAATTTCAAATGTACAAACAACATGGCTAAGTATGAAGCATTGATTTTAGGACTAAAGATTGTTAGAAATTTAGAAGCCAAAAGAGTGTCAATCATGGGTGACTCTGAGTTAATTGTGAAACAGATAAGAGAAGAATATTATGTATATAACCTTAGATTAACCAATATAGAGAAACAATTTTAGATCTGATTAGTGAACTGCTTGAATGTGACTTTTTTGCAATTCCTAGGAAACAGAACATGTAGGCGCATAGTTTAGCAACTTTTGCTAGCACCTGCAATCTGCATTTTCAACCAAATCATAAATATACAGCAGAAGTTAAACATAGGCCTACAATACCAGATAATCTAAAATATTGGCAGATATTTTCACAAGATGAACAGAATTATCATTTCATGAATGCTAAAGGAGAATTTTAGAATCGTAACATAGACACAAATTGTATAGTAGATCAAACCATAGATAGTGAGATTGATATAAGTGTTGTAGATGTAAATAATTTAGATTTCACTAAACCCACTAAATTTACTCAAGTAGAAATAGATCATTTAGAAAAGGTAGAGATTGAAGAATTAGTAGATGATGATTCTAACATTTTAAACCTTAAGAACAACATTTTACCTAAGGGATTAGCCCCTTTAGAAGATATTTTTGATTCAAATGATGTTGCAAGAAAACCAAAGATGGAACCATTAAGATCCGACATAGAAGAATGCAACACAGGAACAGAACTGAAGCCTAAGATGATAAAACTTTCAAAAGCCTTACCTCAAGAAGAAAAAGTGAAATACATAGCTTTGTTTAAGGAATTTCAGGATGTATTTGCATGGAGTTATGAGGACTTAAAATCTTATGACACTAGCATAATACAACACAAAATACCCATAAAAGAAGATCAAAAACCTTTCAAACAAAAGCTTAGAAGAATCAATCTAGTTTTAATGCCTTTAATTGAAAAAGAGGTTAAGAGAATGTATGAAGCCCAGATAATCGCACCTATCAGATATTATGATTGGGTTTCAAACTAAGTTCCCACTAATGTTATAGAATCATTTATCACCAGATTATACTTGATGACTTATGCATTGGCCTTGGGCAACCCTTCCCTTCAGACTTGGACATATTTCTCAAAAAACACTATTTTAAAACCCATATGTGACTCTATCCAAACTTTTCCACATATATACGCGAGTCCATACATAGAGAACAACGTATGTAATTTTAAACATTAAAAATATATATATATATTTCCCTATTTTCGAGGTGGGGTTTACGGTTGTTCCAGTAACTTAACCACCCCAGCCCGTGGCCTAACTGTTCCCAACTGCAAAAACAAATTTGAGGGAGTATAAAAGCCCCTCAAGGGAATGGCCTAAGGGAGGAGAGAGAGAAATATATATATTATACATTGTTGGAGCCCTATCCAAGTCTGATATATTCTTGTGCCTCTTGCACTTCCCAGCTATTTGCAGGAAACCCTTGTTTCCTTGAGATACTCACCACCCTATGCGACATCCATTGTGCACTATTCTTGGAAGAAATCTTGAGAGGCTAAGGCTGGACGGATCTAGAGGACGGTATGCTCCAAGGCCGTGGCAGCTTTCAGGTGATCTCTCCATGTTTGTTTACTGTATATGTCATTAATAATAGAAGTACCATCTTGTTCCTGATGTTTACGTGTCAATAATCTTTTATACATTTGTAATGATCATAAATTGTTCATTTAATATTTTTTCTATGAGATTATGCATGTTTTTCACTAACATCTAGAACATATATGTGTTGTACAACTAGGATTTTGTGTTTGTTCTTTGCTGATTTACAGATTATGGAGCACAAAGTGTTGCAGGGGGTTTTCACCCCACGAGATCTACTTCAACTGAGGGATATTCAGGTAAGGTCTACAACCTGTAGATTCTAGTTATTGGCATAAAATTTGGTTAAGTGAGTCCTTCTTGAATGACATGCCCCTGATCTGTGAAGGTTCATCAACCCAAGACCTTTAGGGTAACATTTCCCGAAACAACTAGGAAGAAGACAGGGGAGATCATACTATGTGTTGATTTCTGGAATTTAAATAAAGTGTCCTTAAAAGATAACTACCCTCTCCCAAAGATGGATCACATTCTACAGAGGGTGGTTGGTTCTTCCAGGATTTCATTGCTTGATGGATTCTCTGGATATGACCATATTTTAGTTCAACTAGAAGACCAACCAAAGACTGCATTTACTACTCCTTGGGGTACTTTCATGAATTTGAAAATTCATTTTGGATTAATAAATGCAGGAGCCACTTTTCAAAGAGCTATGGATATAGCTTTTTATAAATAAATTCATGATTTTCTTGTGATCTATTTAGATGATATAAATATATTTTCAAAATTTGATAATGAACATCTAGATCACCTAAGACAAGTGTTTATCAAATGCAGGAAATTTGGCATTTCTTTAAATCCTAAAAAGACTCTATTTGGACTTGAAGAAGGTAAATTGTTAGGAAATATCATATCTAAAGAGGGAATTAGGATAGACCTAGCTAGAATAGAGGCCATTCTGAACATTATTCATCCTGGGAATATTAAAGAATTGCAGGCTTTCTTAGGTAAAATCATTTTTCTCAGAAGATTCATTTCAAACCTAGAAGAAATAATTAAAGAACTCAATAACATGTTAAAAAAATACTCAACACTTAAATGGAATGTGGAGGCCAAACAATCATTTGAATCAATCAAACAAGACTTAACAAAAACACCAGTCCTAATAAGTCCTGATTTCAAAAAATATTTCATTATTTTTTCCTTTGTTTTAGGACATACTATTGTTGCAATCTTACTACAGAAAAATGACCAGGGCTATGAGCAGCCCATTTCTTTTTTCAGTAAATCACTTAGAGATGCCACTTTAAAGTATAACTTAATGGAAAATCAAGGATTAGCTTTAGTGAAGGCTATTAAAGACTTTAGAGTGTACATCTTATATTCACATATCGTTGCTTATGTTCCAAATTCAATAGTTAAGGACATTCTAACTCAAAATGGGCTTGATGGTAAAATAGACAAATGGATTGCAACCATTTTGGAATATGACATAGAGACTAAGCCCACCAAACTCATTAAAGGTCAAGGTTTAGCCAAACTCATGGCTGAATCAAATTGTCATGCTTTAGATATAAATTTTATTGCCCAATTAGATGATCAGGAAGAGATGGCGAATCCGGAGATTACTGAAGCCTTTTCAGACTCACCATGGTATGCAGATCATATTTGTATTACTAAATTTACAAGCTCCTCCTGAATTATCAAGAACTAGAGCTAGATTTTTAAAGTTAAAGGCAATGAAATTTTGTATCATAGACAATGCATTGTTTTGGAAATATCATGGTGGAATTTTATTGAATTGTTTGCTTAAATATGAAGCTGATAAAGTTATGGAAGAGTTCCATGCAGGTGACTATGGGGGGCACATTTACTGGAAGACAACTACAGATAAAATCTTGAGAGTTGGTTTTTACTGGCCTACACTATTTGCAGATGTGAAAAAGTATGTGACCTACTGTCACAAATTCCAAATCTTTGAAGGGAAGAAAAAGCTACTACCTTTACCCCTTAAACCCATCTCTACAAAAATTCCTTTTTAGCAATGGGGTCTTGACTTCATTGGTGAAATCCACCCTCCCTCATCAGCCCAAAAAAAATGGATTTTGATAGCCACAGACTCTTTCACTAAGTGGATTGAAGACATACCTTCTAGGTAAGCCACTAATACTATCATAATCTCATTTTTAGAAAACAACATATTGTCAAGATTTGGATGCCCCTAGAAGCTTAGTACTGATAATGCAGCTGCTTTCAAGTCCAAAAAGATGATTGACTTCTGTAATAAATACCACATTACACTTGGCCATTCCACTATTTACTACCCTCAAGGTAATGGTCTTGTTGAATCCTCCAATAAAAGCCTTGTGAATATCATCAAGAAGCTACTAGAAGATAATAAGAAAACCCGGAACAAAAGGTTAGTGAATGCCTTATGGGCATATAGACTTACCACAAAGAAATCCATTGATACATCCCCTTATCAGCTGGTTTATGGGATGGATGTTGTTTTTCCATCCTCTTTAGGAGTACCAGTAATGAAAATAATACAAGAACTGTAGGTTGAACCCAATGATATCCAAAGAAGGATAAATCAAACCATACACTTGCAGAAAACTAGGGAAGATGTCTACCTCAAGTCTCAAGTTTTTCAAGAAAATATTAAAAAGATATTTGACAAGAAGACTAAGGAAGATTGTTTTTATATAGGTGAAAAAGTTCTTATGTAGGATTCTAGGATAGAAGAAAAAGGTAAACATGGGAAATATGATTTCTTATGGAAAGTCCCTTATGTCATTTATGGTTACAGAGGTAACAATGCATTCTTTTTTAAGGAGTTGGATGGATCAGATATGCCAGGTGGACCTATCAATGGTAGAATGTTGAAGCATTACTATTCCCCAGAATAACAAGTAGGTCACTTTGTTTACTTTATTCATTGTACATAACATTGCAAATTTTAGATTGGATTGGATGTTTTTCTAGAAAATTTGAAGCCCGGAGAGAAGGCCCTAAGCTTTGAAAGACAAAATATCATAAGTATGAATAATGCAAAGCTCAGAAAACGTGTTCAAGGCTAGCACAGTCAAATTCAAAGGCTACTAGTCTCAAAGTTCTTGACATTTCACCAGTAAATGACATCCCCATGTGGAGCCACTATTAGGGTCCTATAATAATAGGATTCATAATTTTGAATTGAATTTGATTAGTCTTGTAACATGTACTTACTTTTCTTTTTGCAAATTGTTTTCCCATATTAGAAAAATAAAAAATGTAAAGAGGGTAAAAAGTCCTAAAAGAAAAATCAAAGGACTTGAAAGAAAAAATATCAAAAAGAATATAAAAATGGACCCCAAACAAAAAAGAGATAAAAAATAAAACATGAAAGTGATGCAAATCCATGGAAGGTCAAACTGCTTAATCTTGACCTTTCATGCTTTAAATTTCATGTTGATAGATAGAGAATAAAGATCTAGCCAAACAATTTAATATTGGCAGATCATGTAGTTACATAGAGAATAATAAGGAGTTCAACAATTTAATCTGGGCCCTTGGAAGAAATAAGGATAAAATTAGTTTGTTTTTTTTTTAAAAGAAAAATGAATAAGGGTTTGCAAGCTCAAATGCACCCATGTAAATGAAGAAAAAATGTTAGGGTATTAGATGGGTAGGTAGAAACAGTTTTCATAAGCATGGAGATCAGAAAATTGGTTATTTCATTTACTAACTTCCTGACAAAATCATTTCCCTTGTAAAAAATACCCCTTCCCCTTAATTTTTCCCTTTTTTCCCATTATCACTCAATTTTCCTTGCAAATGCCCCTTTTCCTAAGTTAAAACACATTTTTTCCTTTGGAAAAGTAAAAAATACTTTTACTAATTCCCTTTTTATTCAAAACAATACCCAAAAAACCCAAAAAAACCTTTATCCTAAGTATTTCTTTAAAAAATGTTATGTTGGGTCCCACAGTGAAAAGAAATCTATTCTCGATAGCATTTTTTAAAGTTAAAACTTAGTATATTATACATATTCTGCAAATACATTTCTTTATTAACATATAACATAATGTATTAAAACCCTTTATAAACCTTTACCCCATATTAATATAACTCCTTTATATATCATTCCCCACCCATTATTTGTATTTAAAACTATGGTTTAATATTCCCACATGTTATATAATCCCTGACCCATTTATTATCCCCGCCTATCATAACATTACACTTACCATAATCCTATTTGCATGTAGAAAACCTTGACTAATACATAAAATGCGTATCTCGCATATTTTAAAACCCCGGGCCCCACGCCATCAATCCTAATACATTTATCGCTTCATTCTAGCCGTTAGATCATCACCCTCCAGATCTAACGAATACCAAAGCCTATCGCACATCCTATAGCACAATAGTTAGCATACACACAACCTTGTGAAATATGCAGTTTTCGAAGCTTCGCTCCAAGCTACGTGTTGGCTTTCTATTCAATCACATCATTCAAAACTATACCACTAACTACCTTTGGAGCTTGCGAAAACAACTAAGCAGTTTTCTCCCCAACGCGCAAACCACCTGCTCATTTGAAATGACCGCCCATTAATGTAAACATTGTTTGTTTAAAAAATGCATATAACTGCCCATTTGCACCCTTTTATCCTTTCTGTTACATTTTATGCTGAAGAAGAACTTCCGACCGATTTCTGAGCAACCAGATCACTAAACTGACCAGTTTTCAACCCTTTTCACCTGAATTCAAGACCTCTACTGCTACAAGACATCACAAAAACAAATTGAAGCGTTTTAAAGACCTCTAAAGCCTCAACTTCTGTGAAATGAAATATGCATTTTTCCCGATTATTATTCAAAAGAAAAGACATATTCCTTGATCTAAATAAGTAATACAGCTAATTGAATCATTTAGGAGCCTTTTTCAAACTTAAAGAAAATCCTGTTGCTTCCTAAAACCTTTTGTCTGCAAAACCTAGACTTATTTTAACAGATTCACAAAGTCCTGAGATTGCATTTTGGACATAGAGATCACAAATTGAATAAATAAAGAATTTTAAGCCTCTATATACCTGAAAAAGCCTCATGTGCCTTTCAATCCATTTTCTACAGACTCTAGGTGTCTTTTTACAAAATTCCAAGGTCATTGAGATTGTTTTTTGTTACAGAGAATGCACTACTGACCCTAATTGCCCTTTTGCAAAATTCTTAGGTCCTAAAACTATTTTTTAAGCTCAAAAACTGAAAATTTGATCAAGTAAACCTTTGCAGACAATAGATAAGCCTCTGTTCTATCCAAATCCTTCTACAAACTTTTATAACTTTCAAAGGTGCTCCTATAGGCCTAAAGCAGTGTTTATAAGTCAAAAGAGTAATAAAATTGATAAATCAAGCAAAGCAATGGCTTCCAAAAACATTATAGCTTTCAATCCTCTACAACCCCCTATTGTAGATGTAGAACACATTCCCTTAGCTAACACAAACTTCAAGATTACTGACACGGTGACAGAATTTAACCTTCTTGAGCTCCATTGCTGGAGCCAAGAAAAATCCATAGATCAGGCTGATGAAGTTTTTATTTGGGAGTCTAATTTACCAAAATATGTTGTCCCACAGACCTTCCAATGCCCAAAAGTGATTAGACTCTGTAAATCCTGCTATTTCCCTGATCAGAGAGCCATAATAAACCTTGAAAAAAAAATCCTATTTACCATTACTGCTAAGTCAATCAATCAGATACTGCAGATACAACCTAGGCCTGATGAAATCCCTTTATCCATTGAGGCCCTCACTCAGCTATACTTGAATTTGGACTTCCCCAAGAGGTTCCAGATATTCCAGAATTTCATGCCTTCTTCTGTAGAAATTCCCAAGATAAATCCTCCATACCCTTCTGCTAAATTTTTTGAAAGGACAAGACATATCATCTCCATGTTGTCTTTTATTCTTGGCTATTTTACAGATGAACATGTTGATGTAGCAGTGCTCAATTTTTTATCTACTTTCACACTTGGTCAACCTCCTGCTACCATTTTTAATTTTGCCTAATACCTTGCTGAAAATATCCATGAACAGTTGGTCAAAATGACTTCTGAAGGTGTTTTCAAGTATTCCTGATTTTTGTTCCATATGTTTTTATACTTGCAGTCTAAGAAATTTTCTATAAACCTTCAGAAGCTTGATGTGGAAGGAAACCCACAATCAATCATCTTTTGGAATTCCTTGATAAGGAAAGACTCTAATGAGTCCACTTATACAGATTTTACTGATTCCTTCATTTATCCTATGGTCAATTTGCTGAACAACAACAGGAAACCCATAATTAGTGAAGATATTAAGAAGGTCTTACAGTTGTCAGAGCATAGTAGGACAAGTGATTGGTACTTGTACCAAAATCATACTGAAATAAGAGTATATGGATCAAGTCTTGTTCCATATAAACTGCCCAAATACTTCCCTATGAAGTTATTTTCCCTTGAGTACATAAGGAAGATTCTTAATTCATATGAAATTAATTTCTTGGCAGCAAAGAAGAAGACAAAGTTCAAATTGAAAAATCAGGTTGGCCCTTTTATTCGTAACAATAGAGATGCAGGTCCTGAGGTTGAAAAATATTTGCAGGAATTCAAATTCAGTAAAATTTTTATGTGGTATTATGATCCCCTTGGAGTTATAAGTAAAAGAGAGTTAAATGCAAATTGAATCCCTATGTACATGAAAAGAAACCGGACATAGATAAATTATCCAATCAATCTGAATGGTTGGAGAACACTTTGGAAGAGGCAAAAAATTAAAGTGATACTAATTGAACTTTGCAAATTCCAACCCAAGAAGACAAGAATTCAAAAAGAAACAGACAGGAAGGATCATACACTGTAGAGACAACTACTGAGACATAATTTAAATTGAGATACAATAAAAAGCCAAAGTTAAATCATGCCAATAAAGAAGTGGAAATAATAGAGGTGATTGATACAGAAATAGAAGTAAAGGACAATGCATCTCCTACAATAATTGAAGAAGAAGAACAACCTACAACTTCAAACACTCAGCTTATTCAGAAGTGGCACAGTATTGAAGTTTCCTCATCTAAAAACTAGCACAAAAGGATATGGGTATCAAAGAAATATACAAAGACATCAAAGCCATAAATTAAGAAATTAAAATTGAAATATATTCTCAATATTTCAAACAAACTCCTGGCATCCAGAATAGGCTACTTTCAGCCTTTGAATATAAGAGTAAAAATATGCAGATGACATTTCTTCAACCCACAGTTCAAACTCCCAAGTCATTCTCTGATTACTCAAAGACAGATTTTGAAGTTTTGGCCCAGGATATTCATCCTCTAGACCAATTTGAGTTTCATAAGTAGGCAGGGGAGATGATCTATTCTATAATGAACACCAAGGCCATGAGTGTACAGAAGCTGCAAAACACTCTTGAAAATATCAGAGATCAACTCAAATTGGAAAAAGCATCTTCATAGGCAAAAGACAAGAGAATTGAATCTTTGGAAGAACTAGTAATTGAAGTAGGATATGATCCTAAAAATATCAAAGTTGCAGATGAATTGATAAAGAAGAAAAATGCAGACATTGCTGCATTAAAGAAGAAACTAAATATTCCCCCTAGAGAACATCCTCAAGTAAAGGAAGTACTACAGGATACAAATCAGAAAGATGAGATGATGAATCTCATTCTACAATTGACTGCTCAGATAAAGGAAATGGGGAATGAAATGGACAAGTTGGTTGAAGAGAAAGAAGCCAGCAAATAACCTGTCCCATTCACTGTCATTCTTGTAGTCACTACTTTTGTACCTTCCACACTAGCGGAAGCATTGGCTCCTACAGTCCCCATGGCTACAGCATTACCTATTACTTCATCAACAACTTCAGCAACAAAATCTTCAATAAAAGCAACACAACGTTCAGATGAAGCAAGCAAGGTGGTAAAATCTATGCAAGATATGTCTATTCAAACTAATGAGACTAAAAGACTTAAAGAATAGCTTAAAAGTCTTGAAGATGAAAAGAAACTTGCTAATATAATGCATAAGAATGAAGAACAAAGAGCAAACAGATTAAATGAGCAGTTGAAGAAATTAGAAAAAGATCTAACATTGAAAGAACCCATGGCTCAAATCAGACAACAGCTATGGGCCAATATCATTGAAGCAGTCAATGATATTTTGGCCATCAATCTAGGTTATATATGAGCAGAAATACTTAGTCAAATCAAAAAAAGAATCCATTCAAAAGATAAAAGAAGAGCTTGGTAAAAAACTTGAAGAAGCTCTTGAAATCATCAAATATCTAAATTCTAAGAATAGGCAAGAGCTAGAAGAAATTGGAATTAATGACAGAATAGAAACCATCCTAGAAGTTAGGAAGGTAACTTCTAAAAAGAATTTTATGATACAGGTAGAAGAGAAATTCCAAAACATGGAGGTTGTTATCACAAGATTTATGATGAAATTTGATGTCCTAAGGTAGAAAAGGTCTTCCAAATCCATTGGTTATTCATGACAAACTAATAAAGCGGGATGAATATGAAAAAAAAATGAGAGAATTTTCAAAAGATCGAGCCAGTCTACCTACCTCACAAGGTATTCCAACAGGGAAGGTAATCTATAAGAATCTTGAGAATTTGTTTTACCTACAACATGAGGTGAAACACATATTTATCAACAAGCCCACATTCTCAAAATACACTGAAGCAGATGAAATATTCAGAAGGATGATGAAGATAAAATTGCCAAAGACATAATTTTGGGAAAAAATGACTGATTTACAGTGAAATCAGATTGCAGTAAGCACAAAGCAGTAAAAATAAAACAGATCATGTTGTTTTTACATTTATAGTTACAGTTTTGCAGTTAAAAATAGAACAGTAAACAATGAAAGAGTATCAGATGAAAGAGTATCAGTTCAAATTCGAAGTTTAAAGTTAAAAATTACAAAGCAGAAATAAAGTTGCCAGCGTAAAGGACACTTCATTGTCTAGATGTAGCCTTCATTGAACAACAAAGAGAGAAAAAAACAACAACAAACAGTAATTTCAATAAAAACAGGGACAACTAGCATTAGTTAGAAAGTTGTCACTATCTTCTTACATGAAGATATTTCTTGCTCCATGAATAATTCCTAAGTTAGTTTTAGGATATTTTGTAAATATTTTTTGTATAAATACTTCTCATTTGGAAGTATTGAGTGTGGATGAATTGTTGAACATTTCTATAGTTGTACTATAATGAACCTAAGGGTGATTGTACCAATTTCAAGTCAGCAGACTGGATTAAAGAAATAAAGCATCATATTACAAGATTCATGTATTGGGCCACTACAGTGAAGTATTTTCACTTGTTTATTTGTCAATTTCTTATGTTTTTCATCAATACTTTTATGTTGTTCTAAATCTAAATGATAAATCAGGAATTGCTATTTCAGAATATGTTAAAAGCACTCTATCTTGTATTGTTTATCATTTACATGTTTTCCACTGATATCTAGACTAAGGAACCCTTAATTTCTCCTTGGTTTCAATTGACCTCTGTCTTTTCACTCATTATTCGGATTTGAGAACCCTTGATTGCTCTCTTACCCCGATTGAAACCATTTTCACGATCAGCCTTGAAGATTTGAAGTAACTCGGCTATCTTGCCCTATAAACATTTCCCTTTAGAACTTGATCCTGATCTGACTGCTTGAAACATTGACTCCATTAGCCCAATGGAATAAATACCTACATATATCCATCTAAGTAAGTGATTTCACCACCAAATCAAATTAAAATCCAAAACCAATTTACTCTGCATAGCTAGCCTAAAATCAACTAAAATCAACAAAGATAAATCATATAGAGAGAGCCCTCTCTGAGCATTAGGAAGGCTAGATCCTAAAGCTTTAAAGTAGGTTTGTGGTTACCTCTAATATTCTTTAAACTAAAATAAAAAAATCTAACAACTCTTGAGAATTATTGGAGTGATAATAGAACCCTCCAACTAGTAAGGTATATGATTAGAACTCTTAGATTTGTTTTTCCTTTCTTTAGGACAAGACTTGAGAGAATGTTCAGTCGCATAGCAGGCTCTACAACGACTGGAAATATTTTCTTAATCTATTTTTTTCATCCATATATATTCTGAGCCTATAAACATGTTTTTATGTGGAAAACCTTTATTGAAATCCATTTCCACATATATGCGATCATATGTGGACTTCAGGTAGAGTTTAGTTTCATCACTTCGATAATATAATTTTCCTAAAGCGTTACCAATAGAAAACAAGGAATCATGATTCAAAAAATGCAAAGGAATATTAGGGAGCCTTACCAAAACTAGAGAAGTCGATATTTAAATAGTAAGGGGGTCGAAATAGGATACCAAGGCTGCATAAAGAGCCCAACATTACCCCAAAGCCACATATCACAGATGGAAATAATATATTTTTCTTCAACTTTGTCAAAAACGATGATAAAGAAACCTCGAGCCAAAGGGTAGATGTTTAGAGCATTAGAAATAAGAGGCCTCCAATGCTCAAAAATCCATGAGTGAAGATCAAAAAACCTTGACCACAATCCATTAAACTTGCAAACCAACCCAGGTTCTGGAAATTTTTTTATCATTGAGGGCCCCTATTACTACCACAAACTCAATCACTAAAGCTTCCAATTCCAGCATAATGAATGAGAGGGATCCAGAAGCAGGCTTCATAGAACCTCTGATGAGAGGAGGATACGACCCTAAAGGAGGGCCACAAGAGGTGACCCTAACAATATCACATCAAGGAAAAGGGGCGAATGGGGTAGCCTCGATGGAAACAAATGATGAGGACATACAATCATTAGACGATTCCACAGTTGGGAGCATAGAGCCAGTCGATAGAGAAAAGGAATAAGGAGGGTTCTTAACCATATTTGCAGACGAAGGCATCACAATCGTCACAACAATAGAGAGATTCAAAGAGCCATATGCCATAGGCCACCAAATAACAGTGAACCCAATTCCTCTATTAAGGTTAACAACCATGAAGAATTTTCCTCCCTCCTATTACTATTAGTAAGAAGTAACTAAATTTTTTTACTTCAAAATATTTTGTTATGGTTAAAATTATTATTTTAACATTCTCTCTCATTGTTTATGGTAATATTTACAATGTGTGATGTTGTGTACAATCCTTTATAGATATCAAGTATTCCATTTAAGGTTGAAAGACATTCATTGTATGAACACTTAAATATGATACAAATAAAATATTGCAACATGTGCTATTAAAGTTACTCTATACTTTCCAACTCGATGATAAGAGCCATCTCTGTGAAATCTCAATTTATGCAATAGATTGCTAACTTTGTTTTTAAAAATTTCTTATATATTTTCAGTTGGAATTAAACATACTGACCTACAAGGAAATAGTTCTCATTGAAGGTTGGAAAGGAGACTTGCTTCATAATTAATTACAAACAGATTTAAGAGTGTCACTTGAATGAAATATTGTAATTCATGACCAACAAAACATTTCGTTGATTTGCCATCAAGTGAAAAAAATATATGTAGCATATGTAGTCTCTATTTAAACTTGTTTATACTTTTAAAGATGTGTTTTTAAAGCTGTTTTGTATTTAAAACATAATTAAGTATGGAAATCACTTACAAAATATTCAAGGGAATTAATAATCAACATGAGGAAGATTTCAACTAATTAGTATATAATCTATGACAACAATGAGAGATGCGAACTTACCCATAGAAAGAAGAAGTATCTTACTTGCTTGTGATTTTAAAACTGTTGCGATATTTTGATCGAGATAACCACAACTAAGATTTTGGGGATGACTCCTCATCCAAATGTAGGCTCAAGTGCACTATGTATTTCTACAGTTGGGGACTCTCGAGTTTTCAATCAGTTACCTCTACCAATGAATCCTTCCTATCTTAGAATTCTCCTAGGAAAAGAATGTCTCACATCCTCCTTCTCATCCATTAAATATGAATGTCTCATATCCTCCTTCTCATCCATTAAATAGAACAATTTGTTCCAAAAATGGAAGGTAATCTTCATGCACATAGTACACATGTCATCATGCAAAATTATATTTGTTTGTCTTAAGTTTTTTTTCCCATAATTGACTCTTGCTAATTTTATTCTCTTACTTTTATTAACTTGAATTTATTCTTACTATTTTTACAGTTTTCTTTATTTATTTATTTGAAACTTCACTTTATTAGTTATTATTTTATTTATTTACTGTTATCATCTTCACTTATTATTGATTATTTTATTTATTTATTAATTATTATTGTCATTATTATTATTATTATTATTATGGGGTATTACACACATGTGTCATGTTGATTATAAAAGGAATTACACATCTCTCTCTCATATATATATATATATATGCTTTTTTGCTAGACGACCACTTGGGAAACTTGACCAATTGGATAAAATAAAATAAAATTTGTTAATCCATATAGTATGAGCTAAGTTTTGAATAAAAAAAACATCACAAAATTATGTGTTCAATTTGTGTTTCATATCCTTATGATTACTTATAGGTTCTACTGGCCATGAAAAAAAAATGTATTTAATCATGTTAAATTAATCAATGACCTAGAGATTAGCACAAGTTTATCTGAAGGTCTACATAGGTTGCATTTGAGGTTCTTGGATCTTGAGAAGAAGAGATTGGAAATATTTCTTTGTCCTTCAGTGGAAGCATGACGCCATCTAATTGGAGAAGAACCTCCTCTCTTACCTCATTCATGTCTTGTAATATCGTTCTATCATTTTTTGGGTGTGCTAGTAAAGCTCTATTGTTTCCTAGTAATTTTTACCTCTATCCCTTGAGTTACCAACATCTAGCACCTAGTTTCATATCTCATCATTAATATGAAAGTCATGTATGTCTTTGTGGTCAAGTTAAATTTCGTATTCAACATTAGAGATTTGTTAACATATATTTAGAGGGGGTTGTTTCCAATATATATTAGCTTCCTCCAATCTATCTTCTTGATCTTGTGAGTCAGATGGTCCCCTTTTTCCCCTACTACCTATTCCTTGACCATTATGACCACTATGACCTTGACATCCACCGCATGGTACTCGAGCACATATTTAAGATTAATTCCAAGTAGATAGATCGAAGCATAATCTGGATGATTGTTTCCTAACATGAGGGAAGGAATATAGAATTTTCTAATAGGGGAGGGGAAAGCTAATGCAAGAAATGGGGTAATAAAATAGGAATGAGGACACCATGATAAGGAAAAAATAATAATTGGGAAGTAACTAAGATCTTTAATTAAGGAGGAAGACCCATCACATTTGGTTGTTAGAGAGAAAAATCCAAATAGTGATTTTCTAGAAGGAAGATCAAAGACCATTAACCTAATTCGACCCAAAAAGAGTCACCTGGCTCATAGGAAAAGGAATTTATCTTGCTAGGATTAGGCTCCTTAATGTGAAACAATAACCATGCATATTGACTAGGCTATCACATACATTATCATTGGAAAAATGGTTGATAGAAACAATATCGAGCCTAAAATAATGGAAGAATATACCATAAGGCTTGACATACCTTAAAAACTGCAAATTCCCTTTGATAGAGGTTGAAACATTCCCCTAAAATCATCCATACACCATGTTCATCGTGAATTGTTGCATGATGGCACCACAATTCATAGTTGTTTCCATTGATGGACTCATATGACGTAAAGGAGTTTGGGAGTATGACTATACTAGGCTCCCAAACCTCAACACCTTCCCATGCTTGTTCATAATTGCATTGGCCTTTTGTAGTCACCACCCTGCTAAAGACACGCAATGAATCCACTTGTACTTCATCATCTGTCCTCCCAAATTCATGTGAGGAATGGGTGTTGTAGTCAAGGCATTCATGAAGTGGCGATCCAATCATTGTCACTTTACATAGGGAAAACATATCCCTCGTACTAGAATCTAGAAGACATTAATTTAATTAAGGTAAATATTGAAATACTTTAATTAAGGTTTATTTATGGGACATACTTTTGTTATATATAATATTACATGTCAACTCCATATTAAATAAAGAAAGAATAGCACGAAAAACATTTAATGCTTTGTAGTAAGGTTCTTATGCTATGTAAAACACTCAATGCTTTGTAGTAAGGTTCTTATGTTATGTAGAACGTTTAATGCTTTGCAGCTATGTGCCTAGTGCTTCTTACTTTGGATCCAATGAGGCACACTTTAACATGCAAAGTAACTTTGTAAGATGCACAACATTTAGTGTTTTATAGCTAGGTGCTTGGTGCTCATTGTTTTGAATCCAATGACACCCACCTCGATATGAAGTATAATTTTGGATTAAATAACATGCATAATATTTAGATAATATTTAATGCTTTGTAGTTAAGTGATTATGGCATGCAGAACATTTAGTGCTTTGGAGCAAGGTATTTAGTACTCATTATTTGAATCCAATGACATGCATTTTGATATGCAAAGTAATTTTGGATCAAATAACATACATAACATTTAATGCTTTGCAATTAAGTGATTATAGCACATTTAATGCTTTGGAGTGAAGTATTTAATACTCTATTTTGAATACAATAAGACTCATCTCAATATACAAAATAATTTTGGATCAAGTAACATGCATAACATTTAATACTTTGCAATTAAGTAATCATGACATACATAGCATTTAATATTTTGAAGTGAAATATTTAATATTCATTATTTTAAATCCAATCACACAAGCTTCCACATAAAATACATTTAATACTTTGTAACCAAATACTTAATGCTCAAATCTTTAAAAGTTCTTAGTATTCATTACTTCAAATCCAATAACACACTTAAATTTGCAAAACATTTAATACTCTTGTTAGTACTCACACATAATGTTCCCTATTATCATACATAGGTGACAGAGTTACCTTTTGTTGTTCACATATTAGGTACATGATGCAATAGACTACGTGCATGATATACCTATAGATATAATCATAGGTACAAATTTAAAACTTATGTTCAACTTGACAACTGGATGTGGTTTTTTTTTTTTTTTTAAATGATGGTCAGGGTTTTATTTATTCTTCATTGTATTGTGAAGCTCTATTTCAACATAAGCCAACTTAAAATTAAATTTATAAAGTTGTGAAATTTCATTAAGAAAAGTATGATTTTTATAATTAAAATCCATAAATTATAGATAAAAAATTGCATGGTCAATAATTTAACTAATGGTGATGGTGTGTTAAAAGTGGTTTTTTCGCTGGTTAATTGACACATTTTATAACCATCTAAACAATTTTACACGGTGGAAAAACCTATCAATATAAACAATGAATTAGATACTTTTCAAGTGCAAACTTGGTATACATAACATAAATAACATTTAATGCTTTACAACGGTATAGATAGCATTCATGGCAAGCCTTATATCCTAGTCTATCGGCCCATAAATGCACCGAGAGACGAAATGCCCACCGTAAGATCATTTATTGCTTTAATTTGACGGTGGCCATTTCGTCTCTCGGTACATTTATAAGCCGATAGACTAAGATATAAGGCTCGCCTAGCATTCATTCATCACGTCGAATTCAATATAACACACCACGACACACAGAACATTTGATACTCTGCACCATTAGTTATTAGTGCCCACAACGTCCATCTCTGTAGGAACAATAATCAGACATAGGTGGCAGACTTACCCTTTCGTTGTTCACATATGAGGCAGCAACACAGGATGTGTACGGATAAGTATAGATATCATAATGGGTACAAAACCAAAACCCGCGTTAAACTGGACAGCACAGCCTGTTCTTTTGATCACCGCCAGGGTTTTGTCTGTCCTTTCGTCCCTTGTGGAGCCAGCAACAATGGCTCCTTCTCCCAAGCGTCATGTACGTGTGGGAATCAGGAATGGAATTTAATTTGACATAGATAAATACAGTTAAAAAATAGAGTTGTTTTTAGTGTGTTTTTGGAATTTTTGGTGCAGAAATTTGGTGAAAAAATTTGAGGTAAAATTTTGATTTCTATTATTTAAACTAGTTTTTTGACTCTATATATGGATTCATCACTCTAAAAAATCCTGAAGGCACTTCGATTATGTAAGGCTACTCATCAAACTTATGTTTTCAATGAATTTCGGCGGGATCTTAGAGAAATTAGATGGGAAAAATCCACCGGAAAAACCTTCAAAAAATCGCACTAAAAACTACTCGTTAAAAAATTTGCAAAATATTTACAAAAGTTCTATATTTGGTTTATATTGTGAAAACAGTTGGGCTAGATTGTGAAAACAAGTGGGAGAGATGTGTGAAAATCTTCAGATGAGTCTGTTTTGAAATTTCAACCTTGGTGAGCGACTTTTTTCGTTTATCATTTCATCAAAGTTAAGATAAAGGTCTGTTGCTTATGCTCATAGAACTTGCTTATGTTTATAGAATTTTGAAGTATTTTGATAATTCATATTTAAAGCAAGTTTATATAATAATATATGGCCTTAGCCATGATTATTAATATTTCTGGAACTATATTTCCATAAACAAAATCCAACAATTGACATATACTACTCCAGTGTATTAATAAAACTATAACTCCAAAAATATTAGTTGTCTATAGGCATTAAGGAGACATTGGATACCACATCGTCTATGCCTGGTTGACATTAAATACAAACGTAATAGTGACCATAAACAAATAGATAGGAGAGGGAAAGCCATAAATCGTAAGCCATCAAAAATTAAATACAGTGAGGCAGTAAATGTCCACTATTAAATTTAAACAAATTTAAATCTAATAGTGAACATATACTACCCCACTCCATTTAATTTTTTATGCCGCATTTAATTCTCTATGACTTACAATTTATTAGTTGCCAGGGGAGAGGGCCTCTGCTGCGTCCCTGCCACGCTGCCAGCAATTTGCTGACTCTCTGCGTTATTTTAAACTGAAGCTTTTTGTCACGGACTGCTTGTGTATATTTAGGATTGCACATATAGAAAATAACGTGATGTCTTAATCATAAGAGAGGCACATCATTTCTATTTTAATTATAGTTTTGGAAAATATTTTAGAATCCTAAGCGAGAACGCAAGTGAAGTCAAACAAACAATTATGTTCACTTCTAGCGTTGCCAAAAAATCTCTGTCCACACTTGACTTTGGGCCTCTGTAAGTTTGTTTGATGTCTGCCAATTTCCATCAGCTGCTGGGGCGCAAAGGTTGAGTTCTCTGACTGTGAGAGGATGGTATGTGATTGCTGTCATTGAATGTGAATTTGTGTCCCCATTATGTGAGCCAGATTCGGTGGAACAAGATGATTTTGCGATTGAATTGAATTATGTTCAGAAAGGTATATAATTTTGTTATTTTTAATTTTTTTAATTATATAAATTTAAATTAATTTATAATGAGAAAAAGAAAATATTTTTAACGAGTTATTTAGTTAAGTGGGTTTGATTGTGGGGAAAACAGTTAAGTATATTTGAATAATCTGGGATAGGTTTCAGTTTCACTTCTTCACTTTTGTGAACATCACCAGATGCAATGAGCAATAAGCATTAAATAAATTATACAAAAATCATAAAAAATTAGATAAATAATTTAGTTAAAACAGTTGAATCCCCAAAAATAATATCTAATATTTTTAATATATATATATATATATATATATATATATATATATATATATATATATATATATACATTCTTAAAAAAATAAAAAATAAATTTTAAATTTAAATTTTATTTAACTATAAATTTATTAGTTTTAAATAAGATATATTTTTTTTTCTACAATTTTATTTCAAAATTTTAATCTCAAACTTTTAAGTTGTTCCACGGTACTCTCACAAGATTAAAAAAAAACCTTGGGATTTGAGATAAAAAACTTAGCAACCCCGAGAGAAATAAATACAAATAAAGACCCAGAGAAATAAAAAACTAGTATGCCCTCTTCTTTATGTCACATTTTAATATAAAAGATATGATTTGATGTGAGAAGAAATTTCTCTTTTCTCTATTTAAATGAAAAACAAGAGATGCCAACATTACAATAATGAGCCTAAACCCTACCAGCAACCTATAATAAGCTTATATAGCCTTACATAACCAAAGAGCGCCACTCCAAAGTATATAGGTACTTATGTCATGATCCAAGGTGTAGTAAGGGCTCGATTTGAAAATAATGTTGAAAGAAAAAGTAACAACTTCCAGAGAGAGGATTGTTTCAATTGCTTTTAAACACATAGTTGATGAAAAACAGAAGGAATGAAGATGTGAATATGTTGGAGATTATTAAAATCAATTTAGTTTAGTAATTTAACTATTTAGGTTTTGAATTATATTTAGGTATATTTTTATTTTTTAATTAATTTGGTTAGAAATTTAATATATATTAGTTAAAATTATAATTTTGAGTTGTGTAATTTGTTTAATTCAATTTTCTATTAGAATTTTTTTAGGGTGTTCAATTTATTTATATAAATAAATGTCTTTTGAATTAATTATATCTATTTATGTAGTCAAAAATGCATTTTAAATAATAAAAAATTATAATGTTACTCACAATTATATTGTGGGATTCTGATAAAATAACCCTAAAACCTAAACTAATTAAACAACATCTATCTCTACTAACAACAACAAGCCAACATTTATTGGAACTATTTCCACGTCTTTATAATTTGGAAAACAAAAACACATGTCAGGTAGATCAAACAAAAAATTAAGAAGAAAAGTAGAACATAGATGAGTCTCATGGAATATCTTGTCACAAAATTTAATCAAGTAATAGGACAATACATAATAAATGAATGAATGAATGTATTGTATGTAGATATTTGTGTTTAGAAGCATCAAATTTTTCGGAGATATAATTATTTTTTGAAGTTTTTATCATTTAAAAATATTTTATTTTCATGAATTAATCTTTTTGTTTATTAATGTGCTCATTCCATTTATACATACACACATATATATGGTCATATCAACTATATATAACACAAAGCTCATCATGACACTTGTTGGAATTGAATTTAAATGGAAAAAGTAACAATTCACTAGAATAAACCCAATTGATATATATATTAAACATTTTTTAAATGTCGCTTATCTATAGATTTTAAATGAAATAAGTTATATGAAATTGTTCTTATAAAAATGAGTTTTGAAGCGTATTTACAATAAAAATTATAAAATTTTATTATTATGAATTTTCATTATCAAAATTCTGAAATGATTTAAGAATTTTATTTTTTTAATGTTTAAATGTTTAGTGTTTTAGTTATTTGCTTTATAATATTTCACTAAAATCTTCATAAATATGAATTACTAAAATTTAAAAAATACTCTTTATGTTTAGGTGTAGACTCTACGCGTAGTCTAAAAAAGCAGCGAAATTGCCGGCAAAGATTTTGAAAAAATCTGGCAAAGATTTTATCAGAATTTTGTTTACAGTTATTAAACTTTAGTATTTTGAGTGCCCTAAAAGTTTTTGATAGTGCTGAATCTATTTCCACTATAAAAAATGGATTCCAAACACTCCAACTACCTGATTTTTTGAATTTTATTTTACCGAATTCTGACAAAAAAACTGTGGTCCGAGTTATTCCACATACTGGATAGACAACTTCGTAAACTCTACAGTCATCCAAATAACATGCAAAGCATTTACTACTTTGTAATAAGGTTTGTTGAGTTAAGTAAACCATTTAATGCTTTGTATATACATAATGCTTTTTATTTTATTTTGTATCCAATAAAACACACTTTAACATGCAAAATGACTTTAATATATTGAGCATTTAATGGATTCCAAACACTCCAACTACCTTATTTTTGAATTTTATTTTACCGAATTCCGACAAAAAACTGTCGAGTTATTCCACATATTGCATAGACAACTTCGTAAACTCTATAGTCACCCAAATAACATGCAAAGCATTTACTACTTTGTAATAAAGTTAAGTAAACCATTTAATGCTTGGTATATACATAATGTTTTTTATTCTATTTTGTATCCAATAAAACACACTTTAACATGCAAAATGACTTTAATATATTGAGCATTTAATGTTTTATTTTAACTTTGAGTACTTAGTACTTTGAATCCACGAACACCCACCTCTGCCTATAAACTAACTTTAAATCAAATAACAATCAATGTTTTGTAGTTAAATGTTTATTTATAACATGTAGAACATTTAATATTTTAGAGCGAAGCATTTAATATTCATTATTTTGAATCCAATCACATAAATGGCAGAGTTACTCTTGGTGATCCTTATTTCCACTGCCATAGGCCCATTAATACGCCCAGGCAGGAAATGTCCGCAGCACGATGATCTACGGCTTTAATCTGATGGCGAGCATTTCCTGCCTAGGTGCATTAATGGGCCTATGGCAGTGGAAATAAGACTCGCCGTTACCCTTTAGTTGTTCACATAGCAGGTACATGAGATGCAATAGGGGTACGTGCACGGTATAAGTATAGATAGGTACAAATTCAGAACCCTCAACTTGACAGCAAGGAGTGGTTTTCTTTTACCGTCAGGGTTGGTCTGTCCTCCACTGCATTTTGAAGTCAGAAATAGCGCGTTCTCCGACGCCTCATCCAGGGTGTGGGCACCGAATGCCACGTGGCTTATTGTAATAATTGGTGGCAAGATTGATATTAATAGTAAAATAATAATAATAATGATGGTTAGATGGGAAGGGTGTTTGTTGCATGACTGTTAGTAGTTTGGTGACTCGTTTTTATTTGCGTTGTTTATTAAGGTAGTAAATTTGTTTGGAGAGCCAAAACTTTGGTCATTTTCTTAAAATAAACTGATGGTAGGTAAGAGTGTTTGAATTTTGTTTTTGAGAGTGAAAATAGATTCAACACTATATAAAACTTTTGAAGCATCTAAAATCTTTTGTTTATTAAGGTAGTAAATTTGTTTGGAGAGCCAAAACTTTGGTCATTTTCTTAAAATAAACTGATGGTAGGTAAGAGTGTTTGAATTTTGTTTTTGAGAGTGAAAATAGATTCAACACTATATAAAACTTTTGAAGCATCTAAAATCTTGAAGTTTGACATTTGTAACCAGGTTTCCAAAAAAAAAGTGTTTGTTGCATCACTGTTAGTAGTTTGGTGACTCGTTTTTATTTGCGTTGTTTATTAAGGTAGTAAATTTGTTTGGAGAGCCAAAACTTTGGTCATTTTCTTAAAATAAACTGATGGTAGGTAAGAGTGTTTGAATTTTGTTTTTGAGAGTGAAAATAGATTCAACACTATATAAAACTTTTGAAGCATTTAAAATCTTGAAGTTTGACATTTGTAACCAGGTTTCCAAAAAAAAATCACCCAATTTTACCAAAATTTCCATTATTTTCCGAACAAATTTGCATTAGTTAGTTATACTACCTAGTTTTATATTTTTGAAAAATTCTTATTTATTTAATTCATACTTTTTTTTTCAATTCCTTTATTTCTTTTTCTTATCTATTTAAAGTCTTTTTCCAATATTTACCACAACAATGTAATTTGGTGTATATATCTAAATGACTCTTATCTCTCAAATAAAAATTTATTATTATGATTATTATGAGTTAAAGAGTTCTAATTCGAAAAGTACATATTTATTATCTAACTTCTTTATTGTTATTATTATTATGATGAAATATATATTTTATAAAATTATTAAGTATTTTTTATATTGAAAATAACACCTCAAATAAATTAGATTTATTATATAAGTTTCAGTTTTGTCAATATATGATTCAAAATCACTATAACAATTATTTATTAAAAACTCAATATGTTATTTGTGAGAATTGAATTTGGTTTTCCTAATCATTCTAGTTAAACTTAATTAACATAAAATAAAATATATATATATATATATATATATATATATATATAATTTTTTTCCATTTCTTTTTTACAATATTCAACAAATTCATAAAAAAAATCTCTTTTCCTTTTTATCTTTAAATTATTTTTCATATTTATCTTAATTATTATCTTTAATAAAACCTGTACATTTTATACCTAAACTTTAAATAATAATCACATTTTTTAAAAAATTATCTTTATAAAAACAATTACATTTTATATTTAGAATTTAAATATTAATTATAAATTATTTTGAAATTACTATAATACATTCTCCTTTCCTTTATTGATTCTTTACAAATTACTTCTCAATAAAAATAATACTAATTTTCAATTAATGTATCTTTCTTAGTTATTATTTGGGGATTAGTTTACAAAATAACCCTGCAGTTGATGTATTTAGAATTTTGTTGTGCCAACGAGTTCAATTACTTGACGTACCCAAAACCCTTTACATTTCATATTCAATCTTTAAATAATACTCACAATTTTTTTGTCCGTTGGGGTTTGGACTTGTGGCTAGGTTTGGAATTGAGGTTTGGACTGGTGGATGTGAAAGGTCACGAGTTTGAGTTTCGGATAAATTGAGGGCCATTTTGATAGGGAAAGTGATTGTTTTTAAAAATATAGTAGTAGCTAGCAAGATTCAACTCTATGTTACGCAATACGATACCATCTTCTAATACAAAATAAAATAAAATAATAATTACAATTTTTTTAAAAATATATTTTTATAAAAACTTTTACATTTCATATTTAAATTTTAAATATTAACTATAAATTATTTTGAAATTACTATCAATACATTTACATTCTCCTTTATTGACTGTTTACAATAGCTTTTGAAACACCTTAATAATATCTTCTAAATAAAAGATATACTAATATTCAATTAATGTATCTTTCTTGATCCTTATTTGGCGATTAGTTTACAAAATAACCCTGCAGTTGATGTATTTAGAATTTTTTGTGCCAACGAGTTCAATTACTTGAAGTAAATAATAATCACAATTTTTTTTAAAGATTATCTTAATAAAAACTTTTACATTTCATATTTAGATTTTAAATATTAATTATAAATTAATTTGAAATTACTATCAATACATTCTCCTTAATTGACTCTTTACAATAGCTTTTGAAACACTTTAATGATATCTTCTAAACAAAAATTATACTAATATTCAATTAATGTATCTCTCTCCGTCTTTATTTGGGGACTAGTTTACAAAATAACCATGTTCAATAATTTGACGTACAATATTTGAATATGTTTTTTTCACAAAGTTATAAGTTTTATTAAATTACATAAATTTCAATTTAAGCCATAACTACTATCTTAAAACTAAAACTTAGTAAATTTATATAGATTTTATATCATATTTATTTTAGATCAGTTTAGATTTATTTTTACTCTAGATTTAAATCTCTTTTCCTTTTAAAAGAGGTTTGCATAATATCTAAGTTGATTTAATTCCCTTTTTAAATAAGCCACATTCCATATAAATACTATGGCCCAATACGATAAGTTCTCAATATCACAGACAATTTTTCTTTTATTTTTATAGGATTATTTTTATTTTATTTTGACGAAGTTAAAAGGTTTACATTACATTACATTAATATTTATATTTTTTTTATTTTTTTATTTTTATGTAATTTGATTTAGTCAAAATGTTAAACATTACATTACAACTCTAACATACTGGGCCGGAGAATGTTTCTAGGGCCAAAAATATCTATAAAATATTTTAATTTTGAAATGAGTTATGTTTCTTGAGCAAGTGGTATTCATAATTCGTGGTATTAGCCCATGGTATTGTAACAAAGTCTATTCACAAGTTAATAATATTCATAGTAAAATGGAGGTGAATATTGATGGGTAAGAATCTTGGTATATTGTATGTTTATTAGAAGTATTAAGTTTTAATTTAAAAATGTTATCAAATTAAATTAAAATAAAATATTTACAATTTTTTGTTTTTTTGTTTTATAAATTGAGTTATGGTTTTAGGGTATGTGGTACCAATAAGTCATGGTATTGGCACATGGTATTGTAAAGAGCCTTTTTAGAAGTTAATAATATCCATGGTAAAATGGATGTTAGTTTATTTAAATACTGTTTGTATGCTATATACTATTTGAATTTCTTTTGTCTAAAATTTTGTTTGTAAATTTATTAATATGAACAAAATTACAATAAAAAAAAAATTTAAAATATTTATATACGTGTAATATCTAACATCTCACATTTACACATCTATCTTATACTGGGTTGTAGAGTGCCTCTTGGCTCAGTTATTTAAAATATCTATTATGCATAAGAGAGTTTTTTTCTAGAGGAAGTGGTAATTAGGTGAGACTTATATTCGTGTAATAGGGGTCAACTTTCACTACTACCACAATAACTTATAATTAGGAGTGAGGCAAGTGGGACACCCATAGGATTTTGAGCCAGTGGTCATTATGCAAAGAATTTCTTAACAATGCATCACAAACTTTAGTTGTATCTAGTGTAATGGTGAAAGTTGATCTTTCAAAGTTACTAATTCTCCAAAAAATATCATTTTGGTTATATATATATATATATATATATATATATATATATATATATATATTAGAGGATGGAGTATTTGGCACAATAAGATATTATCCATTCCACTTGGTTTCAAATCTGATGCAGGAATATCTTTGACCCATTGTAATAAGGCTCAAGGAATAGGCTCCCTCACCCTCATAGAATTTAAAACTAAATAAATTTGTAGTATAAATTACCAATTCACCATTATATACATATATACATTGTTTTGTCTTCTTTCTCATATCAAATTCTGATAAAGTACAATATACAAACATGGAACACCGAATACTTGAAATAAATTATATAATAACTCTTTTTACATAACAAGAATTTTTTTCAAATACATTTATATATATAAATGATATATATTTTTTTTACAACGACTATTTTATATATACATATATTGTCTCTTCACACACATACATATTATTCAATATAATCATAACATACAAAATTTATTACATAAAAATG
This sequence comes from Pinus albicaulis, assembly GCA_034641835.2. Lineage (NCBI taxonomy): Eukaryota > Viridiplantae > Streptophyta > Pinopsida > Pinales > Pinaceae > Pinus > Pinus albicaulis. Next base: position 633,603,783 of record CM076569.1, read on the forward strand.
ATTTATATTATTTAATTATTTATTCATGTATATACTTCATATTTCACCTCTTCCACTTATATACTTAGTAACTATTTCTATAATCATAAATTTTTTATTTTATTTTTTTGTTCATTCAAATGGAGTCGAAGTTTATCCCAACGGTGATGGATCAATCATGATTGTGGCTTGTCCCACTCATGTCTTTCCTTAAAGTCCATATTCCTTATTTATAGGTTATGCGATACGTATGTATAATTAGAAAAATACGACTTATATATATTTATATATTTTTGAAGTTTAGTGAGTCCAAGTATCACAATGTGTTAGTTAGAAATTTTTTTATGAGGGTTAATATTCCTTAAAAAAAAGTAATAGTGGAGATGAAAGTTTATTATATTATAGAGATGGTAGTTAATATTAATATTTTTGATCGATATGTTTAAAAATTATTTAAATTGAATTTATATATATAGAAAATATATATAATTTTTTTTGGTTTGTTAAGTTGTGTGAGCTTTGAGATGATTGTATATTTAATTTTTAGTTTGAGAAGTCACAATTTGAGGCATCTAAGTCTTCATAATTATGAGGGGATAACATCGCCATAATAACCCTTAACATAACTATATTTTTTCCTATGAAGTTTCAAACCGATGACCTTCACATTATTGAGTGCGTTAGTAGTACATCCAATCACCATCTATTCTAGGCCTTGTGGGCATACATACTTTTAAATTTGTTAAAGAGTATTTAATTAATTAAAAACTAAAAATTTTAGGCTTTGTTTTTAATTACACAATTAATAGTAAGTAATTATAATTGTGATTAATATCCACTAAAACTTATACGGTTTATAGAACCTTAAAAAGTTAAGAGATTAAGAAGCTTCTTTAACATTTTATTTCAATGCTAAAAAAGAAGTGAGAGAAGTGTTCCCATATCACCATAGTTTTGTTGACTTAACAGGTTAAGAATGTTGGTAATGTGACAAATATTTTGAAAATTAGATAATCTATGAGTACAAGATGGACAATCTAAGAAAAAGTGGGTTTCATCTTCAATGCTCTTAGGATCACATATATGCCAAACTATTTCATCCCATGGCATTTTGGGAATTGACCAACGTTCGGTTTCACTATGAAGATCATTAGAATTAGTTCTTATCTTGGTAATGCTCATTTTCTTCTCAACATTAGTCAAGAAAGAAAGGTAAATTTGGTTCTCAAGATTGGGGTTGATCACCTCCTTCTAATGTCTTAGTTTCCTTTTTCTCTCTAGATCTTTATTTCCCTACAATTTCCCCTTAATTTTGAAAGGAATAATATTTTTTATATTATCCGAATTTTGCAAGATGATCTCCTCCTTTGTTCCCCAATGGTCCAACCAAGACTCGATATCCTTATGATGCCCTTTCTTGAGTCGAAGGTGGATGATTTGGCTAGAGTTAGAAGAAATTTTAGGGAAACTCCTAGTGTCCATGTTGTATAAATTCTTCTTATACTTGAGATACCTAGTCATGGCCATGCTTTCAATGGGATAAAAACTTGCATCAATTAAGAGAATAGGGTATGGGGCATTCCCTTTAATCTTGAGGTTGTAGGTTATAAATTTCTTTTGGATTTGTTCAATATTTCTCCACAACTCAATGGATATACAACAACATCAAACCTCACATCTATATTAAATATTAGGGGTGGAAAGTGTCTCAAAGAGGAGCCTTTTTAAATCCCAAATATAAGGATCTATTGACCTGTAATTATTTTCAAGCCCATAGGAGCTTTCCAACCTCCATTTTCCTTTTCTCAATTCTATAATTCCAATTGAGCTTATGATGGATGCCAAATCCAAGATATTTGTATGAAGGAACTTCCTCCAAGGAACTATTGTCATAGATGAAGGTATTATAGGAGATATTTTTGGATTTAATTATCATGGCTTTAGTTTGTCGATGTTAACAATCATACCCATCTTGGAGAATAAATCTTGGAGGATTTTGAGTTGCTTGCTAAGATCCTAATATATCCTTTTCTAAAGAATAATATTTCCAGCATAAAGGAGAAGAGCTATGACCATACCAATGAGTGTGGGGCTAACACAACCTACATCTTCCAAACACTCTTCTAGCTTATCAAAGTGTATGCCAAAAAGGGTAAGGGATACCCTTACTTGACTCCAATATTGCATTTAGTTTCTTTTGACCAAACCTTAGAGGTCCTAAGCTTGGTAATAACATTCTCGTACAACCTTGTCACAACAATCATCAACTTAAGAGGAATCATATGTTTTCTAGCCTCTTCCATAACTTTGGTTTAAGAATAATTTAAAAATATTTTCTAAAGTCAACAAAACAATAGAAGAGATCAATTTTATTATTGTGGGATTCCTCTGCAACTATTCTAAGAGTAATAAGATGGTCCATGGTTGATTGATATCTCCTAAATGCAACTTGGCCTTTTGATATTTTACCATGGCTTTCAAGCCAAAGGCTAATCTTCTTTTCTAAAATAAGTCCATACAACTTGAATTGGTCCCATAATTATAGAAAATGCTTGTATCCTCACTCTTAAACATATGCACAATAAGGATTTGCATCCACTTCTTAGGGAAGTTATGCTTCAATGCCAAATTAAAGATCCTTTGTATTTGTGTGATGAGAATAGGTTATCCCATTAAAAAAAAAGCATCTTGGTAGCCTTCAATGTAATTAGCCAGTGTATAAATTCCTTATAGATTCAAACTGTTAATTGTAATTTACTAAAACAATAGACTTGAATCTACTCTACCAAATACAAAAACAATTAAACGATTGTGAAATCACAAATCATACAAGATAAATAATTCAATCAACACATTACACAATGATTTATAGGGGAAATCCACAACTAAAAACCCATCCTATCTGTATTGCATTAGTCAGAAAAATATGAGAATATTACAATGCTTTGCTCAAGCCCGAGAAACATCTGCACTATCACAATCTATCTCACTTCTTCCTAGACTGACTTTGGCCAACAATTAGCCAATTTCATAGCCCTTCCAAGCTCCTACTTCCTTGCACTATTCAATGAGGAATTAGGTCCCTATTTAATAGGAAATTTTCTCCATTGGATTGCACAATTCCTTTTTTCTCTTCCTTTGACTGCATGCACCATCTATACAACCCAGATAATTATACAACTAATATTACAATGCCCTTGAACTCCAAACCCAACTCGGTAACTCGTAGATCACACATGCATGAGTTATTTATGTCTTTTTTATCATTGATCTCATTGATAACAGAGTACACACCCCACTACTTGACCTCCCACTAGTTCCTTCAACAGTTTGAACTAGTTTAATTGACTTTAACTCAGATTTACTGAATTAATTGATTACAACTCAAAATAAAATCAACTTGGGCTCCTATAAAGTAGGAGAAACTCTAAATGACTCAAGATAGGCCCTCAAATCGAATAAACTGAACCAAATACGTCAAACTAACTTAGTTAACTCGTACAAGTTGTCTTATGATGTGAAATTACAATTTTCTCCTAATTTAATTCAAGGGAATATTAAATCACGATTTCTTGCTGCCATTTTTTAGCACTCCCTCTTAGCAAGAAAGGGATTCACATCTATCCCGATCCAGCACCTTTGGAATTTATTTCATGCAACACCTCTCACTATTGTTTTTGCTACTACAACATCTGCAACTAAGAATAAAAATAAATAAAATAATCATTGAATCAATCTGTAACTATCTACTCGAAAAATTGTGTTGCTGCTGACTCTGCTAATGGGCCACCTGCTCTGTTGGCAACACTGCTCTACACTCCTCAATATTTGACTAACATTGATCCTCCTGCTACTAAATATTTTGGGTCCTTGTAGCAAGGTAAAGATCTAGGAGGAGAACGCCTTAATGGACCCTGCACAAATTTCTGCAACTCTGGGAATATTGCTTCACATCGCCCCACCTCACACCTGGAGGTATGGATGCATGTGATCCCTCTTCCCACTTGGCTCAAAATATCCTCCTACTAGAGGTATCTCATTGATGCTCTTCATCATCACCCTTGTGGTTAGCCCACCCGCCAATTGGTTGAGGCTTCCTCTTGAGAGCTAAATCATGCTCCCTCTCAACCACAACATATCTAATCCCTACCTTTCTCCTCAAGGTTATGCATGCATATTACTCTAATGTGTAGAGGCTCTCGATCCTGACACCAAAATTCTTTATTTGACATGAAGCAATATGTTTGAGGTAAGCTTTCCCATCTCTGAAGACTACCTCATACCCTTTGTCTTCAATCCTCAATTTATTCACTAGTTCAAGTTTCTTGGATTCATTGCTATTACCGAATATATCATTGAGAGTCTTCCACATAGCAAAGGGAGTCTCTTTGCCATGTAGTTTCAAGACTATGTGGTGTCTCATAGGATGATCCTTCTGACTCTAGCCAGATGCTTCTTCCATTGAGCAAGATCCCGGGAATCAGCTGTCGGGGGTTTTACTACACCTATCTTGATGTTATATAGTATATCGTTATCATCTAATACTGCCTCCATATAGATCTTCCATGCCACAAAATTTTGGGTTCCTTCCAGAGTATACTAGAGCCTGAGTCTGGTAGAATTCATCTTCTCAATCCTTAAGAAAACCTGCAACACTGATCTTCAAATTAGAACATCCTGCAAAAACTTCAAATTATCTTCTCTATTGTGATTCTAGCTCTAATACCATGTAGAAATTCCTTATAGATTCAAACTGCTAATTTTAATTTACTAAAACAATAGACTTGAATATACTCTACCAACTACGGGAACAATTAAATGATCATGAAATCATGAAGCATACAAGAGAAATAATTCAATAAACACAATACACAATGATTTCTAGGGGAAAGGCACAACTAAAAACCCATCCTATTTGTGTATTGCATTATTCAGAAAAAATATGAGAAGGTTACAATTCTTTTCTCAAGCCCGAGAAACCTCTGCACTATCACAATATATCTCATTACTTCCTAGACTGACTCTAGCCAACACTTAGCCAATTTCCTAGCCTTCCAAGCTCCTACTTCCTTGCACAATTCCTTTTGGCTCTTCCTATGACTGCATGAACCATTTGTACAACTCGAATAATTATACAATTGATAGTACACTGCCCTTGAAATCAAATATCAATTAGGTAACTTGTAGATCACACATGTATGAGTTATTTAAGGCTGACTTATCGGTTAACTGGTTGATTACAGAGTACACACCACACTACTTGACCTCCCACTAGTTCCTCCAACAGTTGGAACTAGTTTAACTGACTTTAACTTATATTTACTGAATTAATTAATTGCAACTCAAAATAAACTCAACTTGGGCTCCTATAAAGTAGGAGACACTCTACATGACTCAAGTTAGGCCCTCAACTTGAATTACCTGAACCAATTAAGTCAAACTAACTTAGTTAACTTGTACAAGTTGTCTTGTGATGTGGAATTACAGTTTTCTCCTAATTTAATTCAAGGGAAAATTAAATCATGATTTTCTTGCTGCCATTTTTCAACAGCAAGCTGGTTAACCCCAAACTTAATGTCTTCCAAAGAAAATATATCACCCTCTATAGGGGCCTTCAAAATTTTGTCCATGGAATTAGCAAACTCATAAATATTTTTAAGTTAAATATTACAGTTCGAGAACCAAATGATTTTCTTTAATCTTCCAAATTAAAATTTTCCTCCAAAAATTTCTAAGTTCATACTTTGGGAGGTGTATTTTTCTTTTTATCTTATTTATAAGACATTTCTACATATTTATTCGATCAAGTTTTGAGGTTTCGTTATGACTATCCCTAATTTATTTTCTAGCAATTTTATAGTCATTATCATACCGAGAGTTAGTAGTTTTATTATTCATTTTATATGACACCTCGATAGAGAAATTACTAATGGTAGTGGAGAGGGTTGTAGAAAAATTATGATAAAGGTTTTCAATGTTATATTTATAACTTAAGAGGCATAAATCCCTATTAAATCCTCTATGAAGAGATCAATTTTACTCTTGTCAAAACGTAGGTGCCTTAGACTCTCACAATTCTCATGTATGTTCTTGTTTTGCATCAAAAAGCTTAGAGTTAAGGTTAAAGGTATAGGATCAGTGTCACACTCATGGTGATTTAAGAGGTCAAAGTTGTCAATTTGGTTGGAAACACAAATATCACATAATCCAAAACACTTCTTTCAAGCCTATGAATACAAGCCATCTAGTGGGAATTTGGCCAATTGATTATGCCACTACAAATTTTCAGATCTTGAGAACTACAGAGTTTCAATACCTTAGTACCAAATTGTAGAAATATGGAGATAAAATTGCAACTTCTCATGAAATTTAATCTAAATAAAGAGAAACAATTCTACTCTACTGCTTTGCAGAAATTGATCCATAATTTAGAATAAAATTCACAAACATGCATCAATCACATACACAAGTACACAAATTTATCTAGGGGAAATCAACTGGTAAAAACCCCTTAAGAATTCTTGCAATAATCATATGAATAGAGAATGCATTACAATTTCTTGCTCACTCTAAGCTCAACCTGCAAGTGATTAATTGTGCTCTATGCTCTATGAAAATATCTAACCTAGACTTAGTCAATTTAGGCCTCCACCTGAGCTCCTATTTCGTTGCGCAAATCCTGAGGAAATTGGCCCCTATTCTTTAGGAATTTTGACCTCTAAATTGATTGTGCAACTCACAAGGATTTCTCATTGATGGCATGCAATACCTATACACTCAAAACTAGTCTACAACTAATGTTACACTTCCTTGGAATCTACACCACATCTTAGTAATTCGAATTCCTTGCATGCATGAGCTATTTTTGGTTGATTGATCAGTTAAATAGATGATATCTGAGTTAGATTGTTGTCCCATTGCACAACTGACCTCCAACTAGTTCTATTAATTGTTATAACTAGTTTAACTAAGTACAATTATAAATAACTGGATTGGATTGCTACAAATTAGTGATCAACACATGAAAACTGAACTCCAAGCCCATAACTTGAATTTACTGATCTAACTGAGTGATAAGTGCCATGTCACCTCAGTTAACTGCCTCCAAGTTTTCTGTTGATGTGGAAATTTTGAATTTAATCAATTTGACCAAGGCTAATTCAAATTTACCCTTTCTTGCTACACTTCTCAATGCTCCCTCTTAGCAAGAAAGGGATTTTCAACCACCCTTCTTCTGCACCTGTGGAATTCAGAATTCCCTCTTGAAAAATCCTTTTTCAAGATGTCAACATCTCGTTATTCTGTCGGAATGTATTGTAGCAACATTATCCTCCTCTGCACATAGTCCCGTAAATGATGATACCCGATATCTATATGCTTGGATCAATTGTGAAATATCGGATTATAAGAGAGCTTAATGCAACTCTAATTACCACAATAGATCACATTTGGATCCATATCCTGACCAAAAAATACCACAAGTATCTTTCTCATCCAGATAGCCTCACATGTTGCTTGACTTGCAAGCATGTATTCATCTTCTGCTGAGTTGAGCACCAAAAACCTATGCTTCCTGTTGTACGAGGAAATTATGATGGACCAACACTGAAAATTCCACCTAATGTACCCTTTTGTTTTGATGGAATCCCTGCCCAATTTTCATTTGTGAATCCACACAACTTCACTCCCTCTGTTCATCTGTACCATGTTGGCTCGAGGGGTCCTGACCCAAGTTCGGAGGTTAAGGTTTTCCAACAAACCCCTATACTATTGGCCCTTTTGGCAGTGACCTACTTGTGCAGGCCAAAGTCTCACCTGAAGCAGTATGGGAGGGTGTTGGAACTAGGTTTCCGCACCCTGAGAGAGAGTAGGTTAGTCAAGCAGATCTGAGTTCGCAACCTACCAGGGTCACACAGGTCTATTCACAGGCTTTCACAGTATATTCAGTTATTAACCACAACAGAGCTATTCAAATCTATTCAATATCTTCTCATCCATGTGTGTAACAACAATTATCAGTACATGATATCATAAACACAGCTTATTACATAAACAAATGTATTCGTAACTAAACAGAAACAATCACAGAACCCTTATACTCATAGCTGATACAGATCACAGATACACATATGCATAACACAGATACATTCGCAGCTAATTAACCATCACAAATGTGTTCAATAACCATTACAAATCCAGATACACATAGATACTTCAGTAATACTTCACTTTCATTAATATCAGATCGACTTACAACAAAACACAGCTCTCGCACATAGCCTAGCGGGGTCCGCACACAACAGGACTGAGGATCTCCATGCACACAACCAACAGGAGTCCTTACCCAAATAACCCAAAATAGATCTAACAATTTTCACTTAGCATCAGACTTAATTCCTGCCTTCTTCTAGACTCAAAATTTTCATCTATTTATATCGACTTAGCCTATGCTTTCCTGTGGTCCACAAACCATGGTTTTGTGGACTCTAGGTCTACCCTTTGACCCATTACAATGCGTTCGGGGCTTTGAATCACCCCAAAACCCCTGCATTAGACTAATTAATACAAAAAATATACAAAATTCATGGCTTTAGGGGACCCTGTTCCAATAGTCCCCCAACACAATCTTGTGACTCATTTGGAGTCACTGTGGTCGTGGGTTCTCCATATTTTCCTGCAGCTGCGTGATTGCATCCACCAGCAAGGGCAACACTCCTTCACTTTGCGCAGTAGAATTTTGTGCTATCTCCACCAAATTCTGCGGAGTTGGGCCTTCCGTAGCAGCGGTGACACTCTCCAGAGTTTGGTTTAGCTTCTTTATTGTGACATCAACATCTTGGGACATCTTGAGGGCCTCATCCGCCCATGGCTTGAGGTGATCGCTCAATGTATTCTTCCTCTGTCAGAGAGCCTCCATGTCATCTTGGATCGCGTGGCTGGCGTGCAGTCAGGCCAATCACTGAGTAGGGAACAAAGTGGTTAGTGTAGCTTCCATCTGGTCGAACTCTTCTTCCTTCTAGTGCAGCGCTTGGTTGATTTCGCATAAGAGAGGGTCACGCTGCACCTTGGTCCATAACTGCATCACTATTTCCAATAATTGGGAAACTTGAGAAATTTGACCTGTAATCATGTTTGTGGCCTCTGTAACTAGTGCAGCTCACTAGGCCCTTACCTTTGGAGGTGTCTATGGCTGCACCTTGGCCTGCAAGTCCACAATCTGTTGTTCAATCTGCGTCTTGATCGCCTAGATCTCGATCCTTGAGGCTTTTAGTGCTTTGACCAATCCCTCAATCTTGGCCTGGGGGGTGGTAGTAGCTGGGATGTCTTTGGTAACGTCCACGCAGAGCCTACTAATTAGGTGCTCCAGTTCTGTCTGCTGCGCGGTGACGAGGGTATAGGCAGCATGTGCCTAGGATGCCTCATCGGTCTTTTCTTCGATTATCTGCTTAGCCGTACTAAGTTGCTTGTGTACTTGACGATCCTTGTGATGAATTTATTCAAACATGGACACGTGAAGAAGCTGTAATGGTTCATGTGGCAACCAGGCGAGGTCCAACTGCACCTTTACGTAGGCCTGGACTTGCAATCCTAAGTCGTGTGGACTCAGTATGAGGGCTGCACCTGGGAGAGGGTAGAAGTGGCTTTCTAGCATATTGATCGTTGCGCTACTAGTTGTTGGGGCTGATATAACCTGGATCATACTTGTCTGAAAGATGTCAGTTTTTAATTGCAGAGCTCGGAGCTCAGCCTGAAGGGTGTCAACCGCGGCTTTCTACTGCTCTTCCAGAGCCAGCCATTTATCCTTTGTAGCCAAAGTGACCGCATCTACAATCTGCTCGAGGTCCCCTTCTATCAGCGTAACACCTTCATCGTGTTCTGGTCGTTGAGAGCGCTGCTTCTTTCGTGACCCTTTAATAGGGTCACTAGTTTGCTTTGTTGAGGGGAGTCAGCGCCTCCTGCCTCCTGACTACCTACACCCAGGTCCTACTATGAATCCCTCCGCAATGTCATTTCGGCGCCCTTCCCCATACTTTTACCCTGCTGTGAACCCTTCTGTGATGCTGGTTCCACGCCCTTCCCAGTAATTTTGCTCTATCCTCTGGTTTATTTGGTGGTGTCAGGCGAGGTAACCTTCGCACCGATTTTGAAGCCAAGCTTCCAATGTGGAGGCCATTATGCAACTAAATGGTCAATCTCTTCATCAGAAACCATATAGGGGAGAGAAACCCATGCTGGATCCTTGTGGCCTCTGATTTGTACATTATGCATAGTGACCTAGAATGCGATGATGCTTTTATACTTATCATAAATGATTGGTGACAAGCACAATGTGGAATTTATGGCTGCTACGAGCCCACTCTGAAACAGGACCTAGAAGACTTGATTGTCCTTAATGCGCTGCGCGTCCTTAGAGTCCCATAAGTTTGCATATCTTTCCCCCTCGCACGTGTCTAGGGTGAGCTCATGGAGGACCGAGTCCTCAGGTTCTTCCCATGCACCCAACGTGAGAAGCAGCAGCTAGGAGTAACAGAATGCATGACCCTGATCCTGGGATTCGCAGACATTCGCCAGAAACTCGTTGCACAGGTACTGGGACCAATTGAAGCAGACCCCTTTTTCACAATGGCCTGCCAACTGAATCACATATGCAGGGATGGTGGCAGCCTGGCATTTACGCATCATCTTGCACACCAGCAACAAGGTACCCATCTGCGTACCAGGGTCATTGATGGTTTTGATCATGAAGCCCTGAGTGTTCCGCTCCACATGGTAATCCTTGCGCACCTTGTCGGCGATCTTCTACTCATACTTCTTGCTGATGTGCAACATAGGGTCCAACCCTTCCATGGGGAGACCAATAATTCGATGGATAAGCGCGACATCAATGGGGATTCGATCTTGTATCCACAAGCAGCCATTATGAACCAAGGCAAGCAATTGACGCACAAGTCGGTCTATGATATTGTAATGGCCAAAATTCAGAATCTGTGGCAGGCTTAAGATCCCTAAGCCAACCAATCCGTGCACCCACTGCATGGGGAATATCTTTATCCCGTCGTCTTCTAAGACCCTTTCAAGGTATAGCTCTGACACCAATTCAGGGAAGGCCTCCAAACTGGCCAGGTCGTGGTCATCGAATTTTACCTCGTGGAGTTTGCGAAAGGGTTCTCCAATGATGGGGACCTCCTCTAGAGTCAGTGGAATCTGTAGATTAGTGCGTAGGCCATCAAAATTCTTCGATGTGCGTGTCGAGGGCCTGCGAGGCCAAACAAAGGGTGGTAGCCAATTGATTGGTTCAACTATCTGGGCCTTTTCCTAAGCAGACAGTGGTCTCCTTACAGGTTTAAGTGAGCTTGCCTGAGCCGCCGCCCGCGGGGACTTCACATTCCGAGGGGATGTGTGGGGCTTTACCCCAGCGCATTTTGCGGGTTTCCCCGACCCCTGCGCTTTTTATTTCCCCTTCTTCTTTTTTGGACTCGACGTATATATAACCTCTTCAGATTCTGATTCGACTTCCACTACTTCCTCGGATTCTTGCTCCGTCGAGTTCACAGGCTGGGATGATTCAGCGAGATTGGTTGCAGTCATTCTAACATGAAAAACAAACTCAAGGTGGATACTGTCTGATGGGGAAGCACGCTCAAATATTAACAAGGCACAATAGGCACATAGTTGTACGAAACACAAACTGTTCCAGCTACACGGAACCCTCTTCTAAGCTATCCCTCTACTTTTATAGTCTTGGCGATCGACCAATGGTTGGGTGAACCTTATTCGGAACTTACCATCAAGTAAATAGTACTCTTCAGAATTCACCTCATTAATTGCCGGCCGCCTGCTCCTTTCAACGGTAACATTTTATTCTTACCCAGTTTTACTGTTCCAACGTCTAGTTTCCACACCTCCTATGCACTCAGTGCACCCCTACGATCCCAGCGTACCTCCTGTGCTCCTAGTGCACCTCTACGCTTCCAGCGCACCTTCTGCGCTCTGAAAACACTCTTGCGCCCCCCCCCGGGAACCCCTCCGGGATTCCAACTCTGCAGCCGCTTCCTACGCGTACCATGGTCATTTCCGCACTTACCTTCCTTAGTGGGTGTACAGATATTCTAACCATATAGTCATTTGATCGATATGGTTTGAGCCGGCTACCATTGACATAGCTTGGTAACATATCGCCGCGCAGGGTAGCCAACCAAATAGCTCCGCCATCCGTGATTTCTTTTACCATATAGGGACCTAGCTAGTGTTGACGAAACTTCCCTAGGTGTTTTGCAAACTAGCTATCATACAACAGGACCAATTCGCCCTCTGCAAATGTCTTTTTCTGAATATGTCGATCATGCCATGCCTTATCCTGAGCCTTCTGAACTTGATGATGGAAATTAGCAATGAAAAAATCTTCCTCCAAAGGCATCAGCTGCGCTAAACGTTCCTCCATGATATCAGGCTCCGCCATGTTCGTAAAGGCTGCGATGTGTAGGCTAGGAACAATATATTCCATGGGAATAATGGCCTCCTTGCAATAGACCATCCTAAACGGTGTCTTCCTAGTCAACTTCTTGCAGGTGGTTCAATAGGCCCAAAGAACAGACGGGATGCGCATGTTCTAGTCACTGCAATTGGTGTTACAGACCTTAGTCAGTGCTTGCTCCAAGATTTTATTAAAAGATTCTACCTCTTCGTTTGCCTGTGGGTGATACGGAGTGCTTTTTGCATGGTGGATCCGAAATTCTTCCGTCAAGGCCTGTATTGTTTCATTAACAAAGTGCGTACCTCTGTCGCTCATTAAGATCTTCGGACATCCAAACCTAGTCAAAATCAGCTCAAAAATGAAGTGTGTAGTGGTATTGGTAGTGCAATCCTTCACAGCTTGTGCTTCAACCCATCTGGTTACATAATCTGTGGCTGTTATGATGTAGTGGGCACCTGTCTTCTTTCCTAGTGGGTTGATAGGCCCCACAAAGTCAATGACCAACTTGTTAAATGCTTGCAGGGACATTTGCGGTTGCAGGGGAATTTTATCCTTGCGTGATGGCCTTCCTATTCTTTGGCACATATCGCAGGCTTTTCAATAGTCGTGAGAGTCAATATGCAAGGTAGGCCACCATAGTCCAACTCTCAAGATCTTTTTCACCGTTGCCTTCCCTGCATAGTGACCTCCTGCTACACTCTCGTGAGCTTCTACTAAGATAGCGTGCCTTTCATGCTCCAAAACGTATCTTCACAGCACTTCATCAGCTCCCATCTTATATAGGTGACCTACGATGATGGTAAAATCTGCTGCGCGGGTTACCAATTCTTTCTTCTGATGTGCCGAATATTCCGCAGGTGCCATCCCCGTAGTCAGGAACTGAATGATGTCGGCGAAGTGTGCATCAACTACCTTAATAGCAAACAACTGCACATCAGGCAATACTTCTTCTAAGTTGGTCAGTTCTTCTCCACTTTCGATTCAGGATAAGTGGTCCGGCCCAACATTCAACTTCCCCAGCTTGACAATGATCTCAAAATCATATTCTTGAAACAGTGGTAGCCATCGACAGATCCCCCCCCCCCAACATAGGCTTATTCACCAGGTACTTCAAAGTTGAGTGATCTATAAACATTTTGAAGTGTCCACCTAACAAATAATGCCAATATTTTTGCAATGTGTAGACCATGGCCAACCCCTCCCATTCTGTAGTGGAGTAGTTGCACTCCACACCATAGAGTTTCCTACTAGCGAATGCAACAGGATGATCAATGTCTCTGTCTCTAGGCTGCATAAGGACAACTCCCAGGGTGATCCCCGACGCATCTACATTAACATGGCCCTTCAACCACAAATTACCCTGCAAGCATTTGAAAAGTTGGCGATCCCCGACGCATCTTCTCCTTGAGTAGCTCAAAGCTCTTTTGATACTCGTCATCCCAAAAAAATGACACATCCTTCTTAAGAAATTTTTCCATAGGCACTATGATCAGTGCATACCCTTGAATAAAATTCTTGTAGTAGCCTATGTGTCCAAGGATCGAGCACAGTTGCTTCTCAGTTGTGGGTACTGCCAGGTTTATGATAACTGCGACTTTGGCAGGATCAACCATCAGTCCTTGTCGACAAACTATGTGCCTGAGCAAGATTCCGAAGGGTACACAGAATATGCACTTCTTGATATTCAGGGAAATTTGGTGCTTCCTATAGGCATCCAACATCATGCGAAAGTTCGAGACGTGCTCCTTCACCAATCCGAAGATAGTCCAGTCATCAAAATATACCTCCGAAAACTTGTGGATGAACTCTTTGAACACTGCGACCACCACTCGTGAAAAGATGGCAGGGGCGATTTTGAGCCCAAACGACATGATAATATATTGAAAGGATCCCCATTTAGTAGCAAACGTAGTTTTGCTGCGATCTTCAGGTGCGATCTTGATTTGATGGTAGCCCGAGAACTCGTTTGTAAATGAGTGTGCTTCCTACCCTCCCACGCTATCAAGGATTTCATTTAAGAACGACGTGGGAAAGATATCATGTATGAAGGCATCATTCAATTTGTGCAAGTCAACATAGATTCGTATATCTCCCTTCATCTTTTTCTCCTAAACCACCATCGGACTTACCCAGTCTGATTGTTCAACTGGTTCGATGATACCTATGGTGAGCATTTTATCGATTTCTTCCTTAACCTTTTGCTTATACTTAGGGTTCAACCGATAAGGACGTTGCTTCACAGGTTGCGCATCTGGTTTTAAAGTGATGCGCATGACCCCTAAGTCCCCTATAATCCCCTTGAGTTTCGAGAACTTTGTTGGGAATAATTCCTGGTATTCCGTGAGCAGTTCTGTCACTTTTCCTACTGTATCATCATCCCAGTATTCCCCAATTTTAGCCAACTTAGGTTGCTCTTTTGTTCCAATGTTGACTTCTCACAGCTTCAGAGGCTTAGTAACATCGACATTTTGCAATGGGGGTCCAGCAACTGCATGCTCTCCCTCCGACTCCGTGATAGAGACATTTCGTGGATTTTCATCACACTCTTCTATTGCTAAATTGTGGCAGTTGAAAATATCCTGCATCTGCGTTTCCCATGTTGGTGCCCCAAGTGTTGCGTAAGGGTGTGATTCATCAAATACTAAGGTATCTATATCCTGTAGAGCTTCGTCAAGTGCCTTTGTTCCACCTACTAGCCCAAATGTCCCTACAAACTCATCCTTCAATGTTTCCCAATGGCGGGTGCGCTGATGTAGCTCCAAATCTAAATACCATGCAGTGGTAATTGGTCCGAAGGCATGAATAAATAGGTGAACCCATTCTTTTGTAGTCCGGTCGCACCATTTCTCCATCCAAGCGAACAAATTCTCGTACGGGTCCCCTAGGCCAAGGAATATCTTTACGCACAAGTGAATTGGAGGTTCAAATCGCAGGATCATCATATCCCGACACTCTTCCCAATCCTGGAGCGCCCCCTTATGCATGTCCCACCACCTCGTAGGTGTTGTGCACATGGCTAGATTAAGGGCCCATAGCCTTCGCTCCCATGGGACTTTAGCTTCAAATGCTCGCAAAAACTCTTTAATACTACTAGAACCATCAAAGTAGGGAAGTTCTCTTACCTCTGAGGAGATGCATCAGAAGTTCTTTGTGATTCTAAGACATCGCAGCGCAGATACATCATGTAACTGATTTTGCCAATTTTCCATTTCCTTGTTGGAGTCAGAGAAACATTTTCTTTCCTTTTCCCAGCAAAGCACACCATCAGCCGTAGGATTGATCCAATCTTCGTCTCGTGCAGTTAGCTTATAGATGTGATCCACATCCTCTTCTTCGTGCATAGGCTCCGTATACCATTCTCCTTTCGTAGGGTCTAATGGTACTATCACCCACGTACCTTCATTTTCAAACACCATGCTTCTTTTCTTTAGATTGATGATACCTGCCATATATATGGCCCAATCCAATCCTAGGAGTGCAGGATAGGGGTCTTCATCTTCTACAATCTGAATTACCTCAAAGTCAGCCTGAACCTTAAATACTACGATATCTACCATGATATTTGACAGTCTCCCCAATGGTATGATCTTCTGCTGGTTGGCCATGCACAGCTGTATAGTGGACCATTCCAACTTAGGTTCTCCCATTCGTTGCCAAGCTTGCTTAGGAAATACATTCACATCTGATCCCAGGTCCAAAATAACCTGATCCATTTCATAGTCACCAATCTGCATCGTTAGCTACATTTCCCTACCAGTGAATTTCTTATGCTTGTACAGCTTGTGCACATCCTTAACTTCTGGAGGCGGGTTAGGTCTCTCTATGCAACTGTCTATTAATGCTTGCAGATTCTCTACTGCCTTCTGGTTGCACAACAACTTCATACATGCCTGGAGAAATGGTTTAACTTCATCATCAGTTCTTAGGTTTGCTGGAACTTTTGGCATAGGTTCCTCATCCTTAGTGAAGTCTTTGCGGGTTGCGACAAAGGTTTCCTTTTCCTTCTGTAGGTCCAAACCTTCTTGTTTGGCAGTTGCTTTTCATATAAGATGTTCAGCCGTATCTTTCTCCTCAGCTCCCCCAGTAGCCATCCCACTGCGTGTTATGACATTAATGCTTGGGCCTTCATCATGTGGTTCAACCTTAACCCTCTACACATTCTGCGTAGGTGTCTGCTACTTTTCCTTCATTTTTGTGATAAAAAATGGATAGTATTTGATCACGTGATCTAGTTGTCTATAATACCTGCAAGATTGTCTTGTGGGGTTCAGGCAGTCCCTTGCAAAGTGCCCTACTTCTCCACAGGTATAGCAGATCATTTTTCCTCTTCCCCGACCTGTGCCTCCACCCCTCCCTCCTCCTCTTCCCCTGGCTGGAGAGCTTCCTCTGCTCGAGGGAGACAAAGGTGACAAAGGGTCAGCTTACATCCGATATAGGTTACCTCGGTCAATAATTAGGTCATATGTCCAACAGTTCTATTCATCATGTCCCACAGATGAGCAAAATCAACACTATTGTTTCTTCAACTCTGGAACATAAGCGGCCAGACGAGGGAAGTGGTTGGTATCATGTAACCCCGCTACGCGATAGTCAGTGCACCATCAGTTCGGACCACTTGGTCCTGCAGCTTCTCTAGGACGTAACAGGCTAGGTCCCCTAGCCTACATATAATATTTCAATAAAGGGCACTGATCCTTGGTGTGCCCCAACACCCGACATCTTATGCACCATACATCTGGGCTGGCTTCTTTCCATCGCTCCTTGCGCAGGTTGTGGATTTTGAGATGCATGGCCTGTAGCTGCCCTTGGATCTGCTGTACTCCAAACTGAGCATCATATCTTGGTGCAACTTCCAAGTTCATAGCAATCTCCAAGGCTTTTTCCTGCGAGTTAATGGCTTGCTAACCCATAGGTCTGCGTAGGTGAGGTAGTAACATAGCTATGAACCATTCCTTGTGTTGTCTGTCATCATACAAAATTTTACTCTCTCTGATTACCTTCTTTAGTCGCTGGTTAGCCTCCCATATAGACTTAGAGGGCCCTTGTTTAAAATCTTTTAGGTCATTCACTATCTTAGAGTAGCATTTAGGCTTCGGACAATACTTTTTAGGGCATCCTTAACCTCTTGAATGGTTGCATTCGCATGTTGAGATATATATCCCACATACCAATCTGGGGATCTTCCTTCAAAGGCGAGGGATAGCTGCGCCCTTTTCACAGCATCGCTGGCCACATTCTACATAGTCCACACTGAATCTATGACAAACCAGAATTGGTCCATATCTTCATCCCCTACGCCCTTTGTTAGCTAGCTATAAATTTTTGACAAGAAAACAGGTGGCTAAAATTGTTTCTAAGTCTTCAAGAGATACATTTCCTTTGTAAACCTATCATTCTTGAAGCCTCCATATGTTGTCTATCCTTTAAATAACCCTCATTGTTGTTTCCATGAAAAAATCCTGCTGTTTGGTGAAGAAACTGCTGTCATAGAGGTCTCCATTTCCTCATCTTTCATTTCCACATTTTTCCCTTTTGTCACCTTTATTTCCTTCATGGAATTCCTCTCTAACCCTCCATTTAACCTCTAAACCTTCCTAAATCCCCTTTTTAAACCACGTACTGCCCTTTAGTTTGTTTAAATATGCCTCTTTTCATTTACCGGAACCCCTCATTTGGCTTAAAAACACTAAATTTAGGCTGAAAACACTCATTTTTACATTTAGGACTTAAGCCCCTTTCGACTTATCCCTTAACCCTTTCCTCCGCATGTAACCCGGTGCCAGAACCAGGTGCTAGCCCTCAGGCTCTAATCGCAATCAGAGCTTTTTTTTACTGTGTTCCCTTTGTTTCTTCGTATTTTCCAATGCGATGGGTTTTTTCTCCGCTCGACCTCAGATTCAATCTCTGCCGTCGATCTTATCAGATCCGAAAGCTTGTGCTAAATCGCTTCGCGCCCATAACCCCTCTCCATTACCCCTCTGATTGAGTATTGACCGTCGATCTCACTTCCAGAACGGATGGCTGGCGCTTAATCGCGCATCGCAAAATCTTAAATGCCATCCCTTCGCCTCCTCCGATTTTCGATCCCCGATCAAATCTTGGCCGTCCATTCTACAGATCCGACAGCCAGGATCTATCCCACCCATCCATCTAACCTTTTCCCTTTGAAAAAATTTCCGCCCCGATAGTAGATCATGACCGTTCAAACCTGAAGATCTAATGGTCCACAAGAAACCCGATGCGTTTACCTCTGCCGTGCATCTTTCCTCATCGCGCCATAACCTACACCGTCAGATCTTCCACCCTCCCATCCGACAGCTGAGAAGCATATCGCGCAATTTTTTCGTCCGAACGTTAAAGTTTTGAAATCGTGCGATATAAGCAATTTTGTGATTCCACGTGTCGATCCCTGATAGGATCGCGTTCCAAAAGCGAAAACCACTTACCACCTTTGACCTCACGCAAAAACCACTTCCGGTTTTCTGCTTACCACCCTCCACAACATAATTTCCCTTTTAATCGTGGTCATTGGTTAATTCAATCTAATGGATCACATTACATCGCGTCCTCATTCATTTGTTTTTCACCTATGCCCCCGAATGCCTCCATAAAACGATATCCACCGTCGATTTCTTCAATCCAACGACCCACGTTTAATCTTACCTCCATTCATTGTCCACCCATCTAACCTTCCAAACAACCCCATCGATGAATATCAGCCGTTGATCACCGTCTACCATTCTAATCCGACGGCTCACAGTTCACGACATCCCAAACCTCCATCATACTGTTTTTTACCTTCCGACTTGGTTTTTCACCATTTTTTCTGCCGCATACACCTTTTCCATCTCAGTTCTTTCATTCCCCACAAGCCTCCAGAGAAATCCTCCTCCACTCCCATTGGTTTTCTTAACATGTTTATTGTGTTTTTGCAGGGTTACATATGGCGAAAATCACTCTCTGTCTCACAATCACAGACAGGGAAATTTAGAGCACAGGAAGACATTTATAGAGCCAAAACGTAGGGAAATACACTGTTAAAAAGGTTTAAGGCATATTTTATTAAAGGAGTAGTGTTAAAACCCTGATCTACACCCCCCTACGCCGTTAAAACCTGCACATGTACCAGAAACAGTCAGTAGAAGCAGAAAAGAGTATCAACGAAGAGAATTAAAGGATTTAAGCCTATTATTGAAAGATTAATGCTATAATCCAGTGTCTAAAGGATGAAGATACAGATGAAGGCTTTAAGAAAGATCAATAAGGATTAATAAAGCCTAAAGCACACGAAACAAGTTATATCAGTGAATTGACAGCACCAGAGCGTTTTCTCTAGGAAAAGGACCAACCATATGACTTCCTCCATCTTCCATTGAACACCAGAATAGTTACTACACTGACAGAGGCCTTAAAAAACTGTTAGAACAACAGTTATGGAAGTATGGGAGACCTGCAGACATTCTATCCACTTTACTTATTTCAGAAGGAAAAACAGAGCACCATGCAGCCAGAGTACTTCAAAGAACATACCTGAAGATATTGTCAACATGACAAGGACTTCTGAAACAGCCTAAATGGTACACACAGTCAACGCAGAACCATTAAGCAGAGTGGGCACAAATACTTCTTCCACTGTGTCTTAATGGATCATTCAAGTTCATATCTACTACTCTACCTCTTGATTCACCTATAAATATTCATTGAAAATACATTGTAAAGGTTGTTGGTTGTTGGGATTCTATTAGTTGTTAGAAATTTTATTGAGGGGAAGTAGTTGAGTAGTTTGTAATATAGTAGGCTAGGAAGAGAAGTCTGGATTGTAAAAGGCCACTGAGCTCAAAGTATGTGACTGGTTTTGCACATCAATTAATCAAGCAGATTCAAAAGATCCTGGTCTATATTATTGGTGATGTATTCTTACTGTAATTGTTGCCTTTCATGTTTATCATACTATCCATTATTCTTAGATAAAGAACATCAAGCATATATTAGGATATACTGCTGGAGGTACCCTAAATCTCACTGTAATGTTTATCTATATGTTTTCTACTACTTGTGTATCTAAGAGAAAATTCATCATAATTTAACCAGTATAGAAGTTGGTTGGACCATGCTTACTGATGTATGAATTTGGAGTTTGTTTCCTTAGATGTTCTTGTTTGGTTTCAGCTGAAAGAATTTGGAAACTGGGAGGTTAGAGCTAGCCCTGTCTCACTAGGTGCCTCTTCCAACAACTAACCTTTCTAAGTTCCCTTTGAGTTAGTGTCAAAAGCATTGAAGGTTAAAATTATTTCTCTGATCTTAGGCCTTACTCTATGTTCAATATTTAATGTGTTCTACCTTCTGAAAGTGGTTATGAGGACTGTTGGATTGTTTTTCCTTAAGAGTATGCTGAAAGCAGGTCTGGATTTAAATGACATTTGACTTGATCTTAAACTACCCTTTGTGTCTTTATTGAGAGTTTCCTTTGAAGTATGTCAAAATAAGGCCTGGATTTAAATGACATCTGACCTGATCTTAGGCCGCACTTTGGTTTCTTTCTTTCACCCATTCTTAATGTTCTATCTCACCATCTATCTAAAAATATCCTTTAGTATAGATGACTTGCCCTATGGAAACCCTTGGATAGTTGTTATGCAAGTAATCCCCTTTCATGAATCCATAGCCCAATGGATTAACCTTTCTTTTGACCCATCTTCCCATGCTGAAACATACTTCTATTCAATTCCTTCTTTACTTCCTTAACCTTCTCAGTTAATGATCTCCAACCAAAAAAACAAAAAAAAAACCCTTGTGCTTCATACCTAGCCTAATACCTCATTTTGAGCCTTAAAGATATATCATTCTTTGCATTCATAGAGAGATCCCTCTCTGGATCCGGGAGGGCTAGACCCTAGGATCCCAAAGTGGTTTGATGTTGTCTTATATTTTGGTCTTGCCAATCTGGCCAAAACATAGGAAACACAACATAATGGTGACTCCACTGGGGACTTTCTGAATGAAATTCATCTTAGACACATTTAGGACCTCAGAAGACCCAAATCTCTGGTTAGGTTGGTATTTAATTGCTGATGGTGGACATCATCCTATTTCAAACATTCAAATTCATCCACCTGGCGACTCCACACTCCATAACTCCTAAAAGACCAAATGACTCCACTGGTAGAAAGCCCCGAACTGGTTGAGAAGATATAGTGACCTCTTTTTACAAACATGGATCCAAGTATGGACAGAGAAGCAAAGCTAAATGATTTTTCAGATAGACTCACAAGAGTGGTAAACATGTTTGGTGAAATAATAGTGAAGATGTATGAGGATAATCTAAATACAAATGTTGATTATCTAGAGCAGCCCATGCTTCTTCCAGAGCAAGAGCAAGCTCAACCTATATAAGAAATAGATAATGAGCAAGACATGTATGATGCTCAAGAATCTATAGAAGATGAGGAGGAAGGTGATCAAGAACTGCCTGATTGCCTACCTATATCTTGTACTATGATGATAAGAGAATATCATGACCTAATGGCAAAGGCTAATAGGGAACACTGCATTGGGGAAACAAGTAACCACTTAGGAGATGCAGAATATGATGTGGAAGGAGAACCAACACATATAGGAACTTCCCCTATAGATTACAACTCATCTCAGATCACAAAAGAAGAATGGCATCCTGATCATATAGAGGGAACAACTCATGAGCCCTGTGTTCTAACTTAATATCATCATGATCACGAGGAGTGTTTTGAAACAGAAAGAGATTAGGAGACATCAAAAAATCCTCAAGGTTTCCTTGTAAGCATAACTGAAGATATCCTAGAAGAGGCTCAAGAGGACATCCAACCTCCAGATTAGATAACACAAGAGAAAGAGGACTGATGTTCTTCTGTCCATGTTGAAAAAGAAGCCCCTCTTTTGACAGAAGAAGAGATTGATCAAATATTAAACCAATGGTCTCCCTCTGAAGTATTTTATAGAACAAACACTCTTTCCCATTCATCTGTTGAGTTTGATTACGTAGATTTAGAAAGCTCCCCTGTAAATCAGAATGAAGAAAGACTTGCTGATAATCCAGTATGTCTGATTGGTAGCATTACTTACTTCAATGATTTTCCTAGTTTTGATTTGTCTGATGATGATGTTTTCCAAACAAAAGGTGATCTTGCAGAGCCATCATTAACAGATTTGTGGTAGGAAAATCAGTTCCATCAGCTTCAAAAAAGTAATGAGCCCATGCAGGCTATTTATGATACTGATGAGGAAAGTTATGAAAGTCTAGTAATAGATGAATATTCATTGGATTTTCACTCTGTTACACCTCTAATCATCAGTGACAGTTTTCATGTGATTGGAGATCAACAACCTTCCATCTCACAGGGTGAAAAGGAAAATAAGGAAGAAATTTTTGAGCAGTTTGAAACTAAGGAGCCTTCTCTTGAAAAAGGGGGAGCAATAGAACAAATCCCTACTCAAGAATACAATGATATTTTCACGGAGCTCAGCCCACTAGATTAGAAGATCTCAGAGCTACAAGAGGACAACACTGCAGTATATGATGAGTCCTCTAGTTCAGAAAGTGATGAAGATGAGGAAGAGTTTCTTTCTCAAAAGAATATTTTCCTTGATCCAGTGGAAGAGGAAGCAACCTTGGTGGAAAACTACTTGTCAAATACTCACAACCAGGTATTATTTCAAGATTTTTATGCTCATTTCCTGCAGATATTTAGAGAAGGATCAAAGGTCATCAAGAGCAGCTTGTTGCAGAAAACAAGAAACATTTTAAAATCTGCTATTAAAAAACAAAGAGAATGGGATTGGCCCTGCCTATCCAGCGTGCTCAAAGAATTGAGTAGAAAAGACCAGTCATGGGATCATCTAATTGACTGGATGTATTGGAAAAGGAGGTTGGTCAGCTAGACATGTAAATATTTCAAGTTAGAATAGGATAGGTAGGAAATCTCAATAAAGCTCAGCCTGTGAGCATTTAGTTAGTTGTTTTTAATTTCTGCAAAGTTCAGTCCATATGCAGCTTTTCTTTATGCTATGGATTCATAGCTGACCAGACAGTCTAATCCTATTTTGTATGTGTTTAAATTTCTGTTTTAGAATGTAGAGAAAGAAATCTGCTAGACAGTTTAATCCTGGCAGATCATAGTCTAGGTAGAGAAGCTATGAGGCCAACTGTTTAATCTGGTCTCATGGAGTAATAAGGGTAGCAGTAGATAGGTTTACTTTCCTGTTTGAAAAAAATTGATGATGTAAAAGGTCTGCAAGTCTAAATGCACCTTGAAGAAAAAATGATAGGACAGTAGGATGGGTAGGTAGTTGTTTGGGAGAATGTTTTCTACTGATATGGTGTCTTCATGATTTGTGGCAGCTGATCCAAGAGGAGAAAAAGATGGTTAAGCACCAGGCATCTGGCCTACTTCCAAATATTATTTTCTGAGATTCTTGACACCTTCAAGAAGATGCCATCCCCATGTGGAGCCACTGTTAGCCACCTAAGGTGACAGTGTGGTGTGGTGTTTAAGTGAGGTGTGTCAGCTGTGACCTATCATTCTTGAAGCCTCCATGTGTTGTCTATCCTTTAAAGAACCCTCATTGTTGTTTCCATGAAAAAATCCCGCTGTTTGGTGAAGAAACTGCTGTCATAGAGGCCTCCATTTCCTCATCTTTCATTTCCACATTTTTCCCTTTTGTCACCTTTATTTCCTTCATGGAATTCCTCTCTAACCCTCCATTTAACCTCTAAACCTTCCTAAATCCCATTTTTAAACCACATACTGCCATTTAGTTGGTTTAAATATGCCTCTTTTCATTTACTGGAACCCCTCATTTGACTTAAAAACACTAAATTTAGGCCGAAAACACTCATTTTTACATTTATGACTTAAGCCCCTTTCAGCTTAGCCCTTAACCCTTTCCTCTGCATGTAACCCAACGCTAGAACCAGGGGCTAGCCCTAAGGCACTAATCGCAATTGGAGCTTTTTGTTACTATGTTCCCTTGGTTTCTTCCTATTTTCTGATGCGATGGGTTTTTTCTCCACTCGACCTCAGATTCAATCTCTGCAGTTGATCTTATCAGATCCGACGGCATGCGCTAAATCGCTTCGCGCCCATAACCCCTCTCCATTACCCCTCCGATTGAGTATTGACTGTCGATCTCACTTCTAGATTGGACGGCTGGTACTTAATCGTGCATCACAAAATCTTAAATGCCATCCATTCGCCTCCTTCGATTTGTGATCCCCGATCAAATCTTGGTCGTCCATTCTATAGATCCAACGGCCAGGATCTATCCCGCCCATCCATGTAACCTTTCCCCTTTGAAAAACTTTATGCCCCGACAGTAGATCACAATCGTCCAAACCTGAAGATCTAATGGTCCACAAGAAACCCGATGCGTTTACCTCCGCCGTGCATCTTTCCTCATCGCGCCATAACCTACACCGTCATATCTTCCGCCCTCCCATCCGACGGCTGAGAAGCATATCGCGCAATTTTTTCGTCTGAACGTTAAAGTTTTGAAATCACACGATATAAGCGGTTTTGTGATTCCACGTGTCGATCCCTGATAGTTTCGTGTTCCAAAAGCGAAAACAACTTACCACCTCCAACCCCACGCGAAAACCGCTGCCGGTTTTCTTCTTACTGCCCTCCATAGCATAATTTCCCTTTTAATCATGGCCTTTGGTTAATTCAATCTAATGGCTCACATTGCATCGCATCCTCATTCATTTTTTTTTCACCTATGCCCCCAAATACCTCCATAAAACGATATCCACCGTCGATTTCTTCAATCCAACGGCCCACGTTTAATCTTACCTCCATTCATTGTCCACCCATCTAACCTTCCAAACAACCCCATCGATGAATATCAACCATTGATCACCATCTACCATTCTAATCCGATGGCTCACAATTCACGACATCCCAAACCTCCATCAAACTGTTTTTTTACCTTCCGACTTGGTTTTTCACCATTTTTTCTGCCGCATACACCTTTTCCATCTTAGTTCTTTCATTCCCTACAAGCCTCCAGAGAAATCCTCCTCCCTTCCCATTGGTTTTCTTAACATGTTTATTGTGTTTTTGCAGGGTTATAGATTGCGAAAATCACTCTCTATCTCACAATCACAGACATGGAAATTTAGAGCGCAGGAAGACATTTCCAGAGCCAAAACGCAGGGAAATACACAGTTAAAAATGTTTAAGACATATTTTATTAAAGGAGTAGTGTTAAAACCCTGATCTACACCGCCCTGCGCCATTAAAACCTACACATGCACCAGAAACAGTCAACAGATGTAGAAAAGAGTATCAACGAGAGAATTAAAGGATTTAAGCCTATTATTGAAATATTAATGCTATAATACAATGTCTAAAGGATGAAGATACAGATGAAGACTTTAAGAAAGATCAAGAAGGCTTAATAAAGCCTAAAGCACATGAAACAAGTTATATCAGTGAATTGACATCAGCGGAGTGTTTTCTCCAGGAAAAGGACCAACCATATGACTTCCTCCATCTTCCATTGAACACCAAAACAATTACTACACTGACAAAAACCTTAAAAAACTATCAGAACAACAGTTATGGAAGTATGGGATACCTACAGACGTTTTATCCACTTTACTTATTTCAGAAGGCAAAACAAAGCACCATGCAGCCAGAGTACTTCAAAGAACATACCTGAAGATATTGTCAACATGACAAGGACTTATAAAACAAACTAAAGGGTACACACAGTCAACGTAGAGCCATTAAGCATAGTGGGCACGAATACTTATTCCACTATTTCTTAATGGATCATTCAAGTTCATATCTACTACTCTACCTCCTGATTCACCTATAAATATTCATTGAAAATACATTGTAAAGGTTGTTGGTTGTTGGGATTCTATTAGTTGTTAGAACTGTTATTGAGGGGAAGTAGTTGAGTAGTTTGTAATGTAGTAGGTTGGGAAGAGAAGTCTGGATTGTAAAATTCCACTGAGCTAAAAGTATGTGACTGGTTTTGCACATCAATTAATCAAGCAGATTCATAAGATCCTGTTCTATATTATTGGTGATGTATTCTTACTGTAATTGTTGCCTTTCATGTTTATCATTCTGTCCATTATTCTCAGATAAAGAACAATAAGAATAGATTAGGATATACTACTGGAGGTACCCTAAATGTCACTGTAATATTTATCTATATGTTTTCTACTACTTGTGTATCTAAGAGAAAATTCATCATAATTTAACTAGTATTGAAGTTGGTTGGACCATGCTTACTGATGTATGAATTTGGAGTGTGTTTCCTTAGATGTTCTTGTTTGGTTTCAGCTGAAAGAATTTGGAAACTGGGAGGTTAGAGCTAGCCCTGTCTCACTAGGTGCCTCTTCCAACAACTAACCTTTCTAAGTTCCCTTTGAGTTAGTGTCAAAAGCATTGAAGGTTAAAAGTCTTTCTCTAATCTCAGGCCTTACTATATGTTCAATATTTAATGTGTTCTACCTTCTGAAAGTGGTTATGAGGACTTCTGGATTGTTTTTCCTTAAGATTATGCTGAAAGAAGGTCTGGATATAAATGACATCTGACCTGATCTTAAACTACCCTTTGTGTCTTTATTGAGAGTTTCCTTTGAAGTATGTCAAAATCAGGCCTGGATTTAAATGACATCTGACCTGATCTTAGGCTGCACTTTGGTTTCTTTCTTTCACCCATTATTAATGTTCCATCTCACCATCTATCTAAAAAAATCCTTTAGTATAGATGACTTGCCCTATGGAAACCCTTGGATAGTTTTTATGCAAGTAATCCCCTTTCATGACTCCATAGCCCAATGGATTAACCTTTGTTTTGACCCATCTTCCCATGCTTAAACATCCTTCTATTAATTTACTTCTTTACTTCCTTAACCTTCTCAGTTAACGATCTCCAACCAAACAAACAAAATTAAAAACCCTTGTGCTTGAGACCTAACCTAATACCTCATTTTGAGCCTTAAAGATATATCATTCTTTGCATTCATAGAGAGATCCCTCTTTGGATCTAGGAGGGCTAGATCCTAGGATCCCAAAGTGGTTTGACGCTGTCTTATCTTTTGGTCTTGCCAATCTGGCCAAAACATAGGAACCACAACACCCTTGAAGGTAGGTAGCTTCATATGCGAGGCCATATCGTCTTCTGATGGAGGTGGAGGTATGGGTGAGTTTTTACCCCTATGCCTTGAAGGTGGTGTAGTTGGAGGGATATGCACAACTGAATCTCTTACTGGACTGTAGATAGATCTATCTCCTTCTTGATTAGTTCTGTAGTATTTACCATTTTGTGTTTAGATTTCACCTAGATCGGAGGTCATTCACTCGGTGTGGCTACACAGAATACCTTTTTCGCACAACAAAATTTTGATTAATAATGGCAGTGTTTTTGGAAACTTACCCTGGAAACCCTTGAAGAACCTCCGCTCTGCCTAAGAATAGGACACGAACTGATTGACTACAAACTCTGTCACAAATCCTCCTAGCACAATATCCACCCAGTGATCTACCGTATGAGTGATGGTATTATAAGTTCTTTCTAACTGTTGGATCAACTCTGGAGTCCATTGCGTGACCGCTCATCCTTCCAACACGTCTGGAAATCTACGAGCCTTGCCAACCACTCTTGAAGATCGTTCATAAATGTTACAAAGAAAATTTCATAGAATTCAGTGAAAATGTACTTATTCTTCCACTTCTTAGCCGTCAACTTCGTGCTGCGATTCTATTTTATCGCAAATTCCTGAACCTGTTTTTCAAACCACTCTTCAATTTATATCCTCTCAGGTATCCAATGTTCCCTTGGCATTACCCAATCTCTCTCTTAAAATGCTCCCGGTCCCAGCAATGGAACCATTGGTTGGCTCGAGGGGTCCTGACCCAAGTTCGAAGGTTAATGTTTTCCAATAAACCCCTATACTACTGTCCCTTTCGGCAGTGACCTACTTGCGCAGGTCAAAGTATCACCCGAAGCAGTATGGGAGGGTGCTGGAACTAGGTTTCCGCACCCTGAGAGAGAGTAGGTTAGCCAAGAAGATCTGAGTTCGCAACCTACCAGGTTCACACAGGTATTTTCATAGGCTTTCACAGTATATTTAGTTATTAACCACGACAGAGCTATTCATATCTATTCGATATCTTCGCATCCACGTGCGTAACAGAAATTATCAGTACATGATATCATAAACGCAGCTTATAGCATAAACAACTATATTCGTAGCTAAACAGAAACCATCACAGAACCCTTATACTTGCACATGATGTAGATCACAGATATACATATGCATAACATAGATACATTCACAACTAAATAACTGTCACATATGTGTTCAGTAACCATTACCAATCTAGATACACATAGATACTTCAATAATACTTCACTTTCATTAATATCAGATTGAATTACAAAAAAGCACAGCCCGAGCGCACAGCCTAGCGGGGTCCGCACATAGCAGGACTGAGGATCTCCGCGCACACAACCAACAAGAGTCCTTACCCAAATAACCCAAAACAGATCTAACAATTCGCACTTAGAATGAGACTTTATTCCTGCCTTCTTCTAAACTCAAAATGTTCATCTATTTATATCGACTTAGCCTACGCTTTCCTGTGGTCCGCAATCCATGGTTTTGCAGACTCTAGGTCTACCCTTTGACCCATTACAATGCGTTCGGGGTTTTGACCCACCCCAAATCCCCTGCGTTAGACTAATTAATACCAAAAATATACAAAATTTTACAAAATTCGCAACTTTAGGGGACCCTGTTCCAACATACCATAATCCATACTGGGTAGTGCCTTTGAGGACCCGTAAAACATTCTTAGCTACATTCCAATACTATTTTGTCACCCTAACCATAGCTTCGCTCAGAAGGTTGTCTGCATAACACATATCTAGTCATATGTTCATAAGTTAAATCGGTGAACCCAATAGTTGTAGGTAAATGGTAGCATCAACCTTTTCCACCTAAAGTGGCATTCTCCTTCCTCCAGTTGGTCACTAGAGGTGTCTCCATGGGCTTACAACTCTTCATGTGAAATCTCAGCAGTATCTCGGTGGCATAATTTCCTTTAGACACAAACAATTCCCCATCACCTTGCCATAATTCCAACTCGAGGAAATAGTGCATGAGACCCATGTATTTCATCTCAAATTCCCTTGAAAGGTCCTCCTTGCAAGAGATGATCAATTTCTCATCACTGTCAATATTAAATCATCAACATAAAAAAATGATAAGCAATTTACCTTGTACCAAATACGATATAGGTTCACATCTACTTCACTTTTGGTGAAGCCCAATCCAATGAGATAACTATCAATTCGAGTGCACCAAGCTCGAGATACCTGCTTGAGACCATGCAATTCTCGCCTAATTCTGCACACATGAGACTCCTGATAAAATGTCTCAAAAACTTTTGGTTTCTCTATGTACACATCCTCCTCAATAACACTATTGAAAATGTTTCTTTTACATCCATCTGGTGGATCTTCCACCCCATCTGCGCAATTAGTGCAATAATTGATCTAATGGATGAATACCTTGCTATGGGAGCAAAGGTTTCCTCATAGTCATTTCCCTCAAATTGAGAGAATCCTTTGGCTACAAATATGGCCTTATACTTCTCTATGCTTTCGTCTACTACATGCTTAAACTTGAAGATCCATCTCAAACCCACAACTATTTTATCTGTTAGTCTCGGAAAAACTTCCCAAACAACGTTCTTCATGGTGGATTCATATTCTTCTGTCATCACATCAACCAAAACTGATTTCTCAGTTACTTCCTCAAAAGAGGATGGCTCAATCTCTAGCAAGCTCATTCATTAGAGCCATTTAACTAGTGTACCTCTCAGATTACCTCCTTTGCCTGCACAAATTTGAAGGAGCTCCCACATTCTCCCTCACATCCTGTACCAACATATTAGCTTCCCTGGTTCTTTTTCTACCTTCTTTGAAGGTTTTTCTTGAGTGGATGTCTCCATTCTGCCTCCTCTTTTCTCATCCATTTTTGGCTAGTCCACAACTTCTTGAGGCTCCTCCTTTGGAGCTAAAAGCTCCTCTTCTGCTGGAATTTGTAACTCCCTCTCAAGAGAGCATCTCATTGCTTTTTCTTCATCAAAATTTACATCCCTTCGCACAATTGTCATTCTAAGGGAATGCAAGTACACTTGGCATTTGTGTGAATTTTTTGTGTAACCTACAAAAAATTCCAACTTTTCTATTGGCTCAAGTTTCTTCCTTGAATATTTGGAGACATGACAGTAAAAAAAGGCTCCAAAATTTATGACATGAGACACATTCGACTTTCTCCCCGAGAAAGCCTCCTCTAGTGTAATCATACCACGAGTCTGATGAGGACTTTGGTTCTACAAGTATATTTTTGTGTTACATGCCTCTGCTCACAAATTCAGTGGCAGGCCTTGGTTATGTAGCATAGCTCTCGCAGCTCCCACAATGATCGAGTTCTTCCTCTCGTCTACCCTATTATATTGTGGATTGTTGGGAGCTATCAGTTATCTTTGAATTCCTTCTTTGGAACAAAAGTCATAGAAGTCAGTAGAAACATACACACCTCCATTGTTGCTCCTAAGAGCCTTCACCTTCTTTCCCGTCTCTTTCTAAATTAGTCTACAAATTTTGAGAATGTCTCATCATTCTTCCACATGAAGAAGATCCAACAATTTCTTGAGAAATCAAAAATAAAAATAACATAGTATTTTTGTCTCGCAGTGGAGGTTTTCGAGAATTTTCCACAAACATCAGAGTGTAATTTATCTAAGGCTGCATTTTATTTGCTGTCTTGATCATGGAATGTGGATTTTACATACCTCCCCAAGGTACAAACCTTGCAGACATTCGGCTACTCAAGTGATCATTTAAGGAGGCCAGTGGTTTTTTCTACATAATTTTAAGGGAGCCATGGTGGAAATGTTCGAATCTCTTGTGCCTGATTTCACCAACATCGTGACTCTGCGCTTTCTCTTCCTTACTACTTAATGTAGCACAATATTCCACATCATGTTTATATGGGTTCTTCATGTCACTTCATAATTTGTAATATTGGCAAGAAAAAATGACAGAGGACAACATCAAACCACTTTGGAGTCTAGGACAACATCAAACCATAGAGGGTTCTCTCTCTGTTTTTATGATTTAACTTGATAAGTGTAAGTGTTGATATTATGCTAGTTATAGAAATTGTGAGGGTTGTTTGTTTGATTGATTGTGTGATTGGACATATAGAGCTATGAGACTTAATCCATTGGACTATGGAGTCATAAAGGCTGAATTGTGCATCAAATTTTCAAGGGCATTCACAGGGCAAGATAACTATGCAGACTGGATCTTACTGGAAATGTGAATATGAAAAGGGAGAAAGTAGTGAGTTCAGTAATAACTAAAGAGTAGTTAAGAATTATTTAACTAAAATTCAGATAAAAACATTAATATAACAAACACAGATAGAATTAAGGTGCTCTCTTAGAAACTCTTAATCTAAATTTTCTGTTTTGCAATCAGAGAAATTGATTCACAACATGAAAAGACAGAGAAAAAAACATTAACACAGAGGAAAGAACATCACCATTAACATAGCTCAAGAATCCTGTGAACGGTCTCTTATTATTGATGCCCATCTCAAACAGTTACAGTGCTCCAATAAAATGATCTTCTATATGCAGAATCTAACAAGGTCCAACCCTTGATTTTGAAAATTCAAGCAGTATTTAACTAAGACTTGAGTTGGTTTCCATAATCTACTTTGGAAAACTTCATTTATTACAAAAAACTTAAAATTAAATAGGTATGGCCATGCAAGGCCTGATCAGAAATCTCTGACAAAAATCGTCGCTTGTAGAATTAATGTTGGGCATATTTTCATGGATCCAACGCTTTGATGGCTCTTCTGAAGATTAAACAATAAGCTTGGAGGTGGTTGTGATGGTCACAAAGAGGCAACCAATGTTGGCTCTGACATCTCGCTCTGTTTTTTAGAAACTGGTGTTGGGTAATCAAATCTGGTGCAGTGCTGGCCACTTTTCATTGATTGGTGTCAGTGCTGATGTGTTCTACTGCCTTTTCCACTTCTGCATAACAGTTCTTCCATGAACACCCTTTTCCCAACTCGACCTCCTTTTCTTGCACACCTTGTTGGGGCTTATCCTATTACAAGTCCTTCTGCTATGTTTTGGCCTATTTCTTCATAAGATGGCGCATAAACCTTATAAGCCTGGACGTGGAGGGATGGTGCTTGGAAGACGGGGACAGATGATGGAGGATGTGGTGTGGCAGCATTGGAAATGGTCACAAGGTGGTAACAGTTTGGGAGGATGGTGGAAACAAATTTTTGGAGGGGGCCTCAAGTGGTAAGCGGTAACAGAGAGCAGGGTGCGGAATAGCAGAAGGGCGACATGCAACAGGGATGGTGGTAAGGTATACCACCCATTTTGGAGACCCCCGCACCCACCCCCCCGCCCATGGTTAAAGTTTGAAAGCTGCGGTGGGTGCGAAATGAAACAAGAACCGTCAAATGAGGAGGGAGTGAGTGTAGATGGAGGAAAAGTGGAGGGCGACAACATGGCACACTTATTCTACCACAGGTCCTTCATGTCGTGTTTAACCTTATTTCTTCATAAAATGATGTTCAAACCTCATACACCCGACTTTACCCTTTTTAAACAAAACATCATAAAAAACCCATATATCTAGACCTGAAAATGTTTATATTTTAGTTCTGAACCTTATTGCATCCATAGAAAATCACACATCACATGTTTTAGAGTTTAATTATAAGAAATGGAATCGGCGATGTGATGCGAAGTATGGAGGCGACATGGCAAGTAAGGTGGGACTGGATCGCAGCCCGCAGATCGAAAATCTTAAGGTTTAGTTATAAGCGTGGAGCTAAACTCTAAAATATGTGAAGTACAAAGCACGGGGGAAAGGTAGTGACGTGGAGGGAAGGTGGGACCAGACCGCAATGCAAATCGTAAATCTTAAGGTTTTACATTTGAGCACAGGGATTAAATTCTAAAACTTGTGAAGTGCGGGGATAGGGACCCACCCACATCGCAATCGCAAGTCGGAAGATTTCTGTGGTAAGGTAAGGTTTATGATTCAAGCGGCCTGAAGCGGAGGGCAGAGCTGCTATGGTGGGGCCAACTGCATCGTAATTTAAAAAAAATACATTATGGGCGCTTCAAAGGTAAGTTAACAAATATGCGATGGATCATGGAGAAAAAGGGTGAAGTGGAGGGATGGCCCCACCTTAATCGCAACCAGGGAAATCGAGAAAGTAGAAGGTAAAATAATGATATAATGATGAAAGGTAAAGGTAAAGGCTAAAGCATAAAGGCGAAAAAAAAGGTTAGGTTCAATGATTTTTAAAGGGAAATAAAATTAAAAGGAAGTGTGGTGGGTGAATGGGTCCTATTGTCATCGCACATCGCACTTCGGAAATTTTAACATTTACCCTTTGCACCTATCTTGCAACACTTGCGATTTGTGATTGCGTTTTAATCTTCGATGTTGATCGATGCTCAGATCAACGGTCGTCACTGCTCCCTTACTGTGGTTTTCTGACTTTGTTTCTTTGGTCATGCTCGTTCATTTCTTTCTATTTGTTCGTAGAATACTTGACTCGTTCACTACTTTGCCCATGTTCACGAACTGCCCACGTTCATGACTCGACCCAAACGTGCACGATTTTACCTAATCATGTTCACGAATCTTCCTTTTCTATTTTTCTGCCTTAACTGCTTCTCTACTGCCTTTGCCTCCTTTGATTCTTTCTTTGGAAAAGATTTTTAATATTGACATATATGTACAATATGAAAAATTTGTAAAGAGAAAGTACATAGTTACCTTGTGATACTGTAAATTACAGGGGTTCTAACAGTGGCTCCAGCTGGGGATGGCAGCTCCTTCGGGAGGTGTCAAGAACACTGTAGACTAGTAGCCTGATCCATTGGGTTGATCCCACAACTTGTATCTTGATCTGCAAGGAAACCTAGTGACTAGAAACTAGTTGAGTGTTCCTACTGAATTTGACTGATAAAAATAGACCACATGCTTGGCCAACCAGGTTATTAGCATACTGAGATCTGAACTGAAACTACAAATGAACTTATCCACTGCAATCCATCAAGCTGAACATATTGTTTCACCTTGAAAACTTGAATGGTGAAACCAAAACTAAGCTGAAACTAAAGTTTGAAACATATTGATCTGAAAATGAAAAGAAATATAAAACTAAAATTTGAAATATGCTCAGAGTGCTGAGCTTATTTACACACCTACCTACCACACCCTACTAAAATGGTTTCCCTTATAAACAATATAATAATTCCAGTGTAGCCAAGCAACCAATTGTTCTAATATATTTGTTCTTTCATTGCTCTTCATCATGTTCAGAGACAAACCTGGCAATGGTGTTTGATAAAAATTCCTGGCCTGATCTTGTTTACATGGATCTTGGTACCTTTGAAAAACAATTGATATGCCGAAAATATGTGTTGGCTTTGTAAAGAACAATTACTCCATATAGAGAGCCACTGGATCAAGATAATCTTGATTTATTTCTGGGTATTTTGACTCAGCCAACTGAACTTCATATCATGGTATTGTAGATGCGATCTCCTGATCTTCAATCAACTCAGAATATGTTTGCATGCTACCTGATGAGTGTTATGCTATTACTTATACTGAATCAGACAACGGGGAAGACTATCTGATCATATCCATATCATAGCATATTTTGAGAGCATTATGAACACAGGAAGATTGACTTTGAAAGCAGAAACCATCCAGTGTGTCTGCTATTAGGTCATGTGGTGATTTAGATGGCAGTGTTGGTTCTTCTGAGACCTCATATTTTCTCTTATGACTATCAACCAGAATGCGATCCCAATTCCCTTTTATAATCTAAAATGCATTAAAGCACAAAGGTAGAGAGTCAAACTTGATCAATCCATCATCTATTTCAGACTCTGTCATTTCATCTGCTACTTGACATTCAAAATAACTCTAGGGCTGAACCCTTGGATCTAAAAGAGATATTTTATCATCCCTAATTTCCTCATATGATTGGTGAGAGAGTTCTCTTATCATGTAATTAGTAGCTAGAATGTGATCCAGATTCCCTTTCAAAACAAAAAATGCATCAAATCATAAGGGTAAAGAATCAATCTAGATCAATTCATCATATGTTTTAGATTCTATGATTTTAAGATGACTCAGAGAGAGAACTTCTAGATCTGAAAAAAGGTTCAAGATCATCCCTCTTTTCCTCAACTGACTCATTAGAGCATTCCTCCTCCTTCCTATCTATAACTTGCTTGTAATTCTCTCTTAATATTGAGGCACAATATAGAGGAAGGCATTTTTCACTTACTTGACAACTTCTCGCATTTTCCTCTTTGCAACCTTGCTCACCATTCAGAGTTTGATTGTCATCTTTGCGTTGTGATAACTTTGTTTGTTCTTACCAAGAAAATAGTGCTGGCTGCTTCGAATAATCAGCGTCAACCTCAACCTTATAGTCTTCCCCTTGATAACCATATTCAAGATGGCTACCTCTGTATGCATGGTCATCTATCATGTACATTGTTGCTGAGGATTTTCCTACCTCCTTTTTATTTTGGACTTCATCTTTGGCTGTGTTGTGGATAGAGTACATAAAACAATAATTTTCCGTTTTAGGGTGTCTAGGATGGGCTGCAAACTACTTGGTTACATTGATGTTCATCTTTTTCGGAACTAATGGAACATGAGGTATCTGAACATCAAGTTCCTCTTTCCTACTAATCATGTGCATCATTTTTTTGATTGTTTTTGTCAACATATCTAGATTTATCTATGCAGATATCAATCGCTCTCTTTCTATTTTATCCTTCTCCACAACCTTTAACTTTGCCTCTCTGTTCAGCAGGTTTTCTTCCACATAAAAAACCATATTTTCATTTCTTCAAGGGTTTTAGGGTCCCTTTCTCTTAACTAAAATGCCATATCTCGGTCAAAT
Organism: Pinus albicaulis; assembly: GCA_034641835.2. Taxonomy (NCBI): domain Eukaryota; kingdom Viridiplantae; phylum Streptophyta; class Pinopsida; order Pinales; family Pinaceae; genus Pinus; species Pinus albicaulis. The sequence goes on from CM076569.1 coordinate 633,640,283, forward strand.
GCATTTGGGTAGTGCCAGAGAGCTAATCCTGGGGGTGGCTTTATCCTAGCAGGCATCGAATGGTATAACTTATTGAACCTGGCTGAAAAATGTTGTACTGTCTCCCATGGATGTCTTTTTAAATGGTTATACTCCTCTATGATAAGAAAAACATTTCCCATGACCACCCATCTATCTAGGAAAACTTGAGTGAATTGATGAAAATTGCTAATGCTTACAGTTGGAATATCTTTAAACCAATTTTTAACCTTACCTTGCAATGATAGGGAAAACATTCTGATACGCACATCATCTTCCCCCACCTCAAACAGATAAATGAAATCCTTAAGATTTTTCATGTACTTTTCGATAATGATCTTTGCATTTTCTCCAACAAGTATGGGTAGATTATTGATAAAATTTGCAGGGAGTTCATGGAGGATAGGAGGAAAAACCAAAGGCTTGTATTTCTTTGGGACTTTTACGGGTATAAGAAGTAAAGCATGATGCTTATAACCATGTGGGAATTTAGCAGGAGCAGGAGATAAAGCCTGAGGCTTATGTTTCACTAGGTTTTAAACAAGTGCATCCGGGATGTGCATATGTGTATAAGTATGTACATGGTCTATGATTTGGGACTTAGCTTCTTCAGGCTCATTAGTCTACCAATGATCAATGTAAACCTCACTAGTGTACTCTTGATCATGCTTAAAGCAGTATAGAACATAGTTATAGATAAAAAGAAAAATTTCTTGAATCTAATTTGGGCTTAAATACTTTATGTTTCTAGGTTGACTGGTCATGTTTCAGGTCCTTCCTCCAATGGAGTCTTTGAATGGAACTGGTCTGAATTGGAGTCGCCAGGTGGATGATCTCAACTTTCTTGTGCCTGGATGTTGTCCACCATCAACAACAAATACCAATCTTGGAAAATAATTGAATCATCTAATTTTGACTAGGGTTTCCAAGTTCTGAAGAAACACTAAGCTTTTCAATAAGTGTCTCCCCAGCGGAGTCGCCATTATGTTGTCACTTCGTAATTTGTAATATTGGAAAGAACAAGAGACAAATGACAACATCAAACCACTTTAGAGTCTAGGACCTAGCCATCCTAGACTCAGAGAGGGCTCTCTCTATTTTTATGATTTAACTTGATAAGTGTAAGTGCTGATATTAGGCTAGTTATAGAAATTGTGAGGGTTGTTTGTTTGATTGATTGTGTGGTTGGAAATATAGAGCTGTGAGACTTAATCCATTGGGCTATGGAGTCATAAAGGTTGAATTGTGCATCAAACTTTCAAGGGCATTCACAGGGCAAGTTAACTATGCAGAGTAGATCTTACTAGCAGTGTGAATATGAAATGGGAGAAAGTAGTGAATTCAGTAATAGATAAAGAGTATTTAAGAATTCTTTATATAAATAAAAAACACAGACAAAACACAGACATAATTAAGGTGCTCTCTTAGCAAATCTTAATTTGAATTTTTTATTTTTCAATAAGAGAAATTGATGCACAACATGAAAAGACAGAGGAAAAAACATTAACACAGAGGAAAGAAAATCACCATTAACATCGCTCAAGAATCCTATGAATGGTCTCTTATTATTGATGCCTAGCTCAAACAGTTATAGTGCTCCAATACAATGATCTTCTATAAGCAGAATCTAACAAGGTCCAACCCTTGATTATGAAAATTCAAGCAGTATTTAACTAAGACTTGAGTTGGTTTCCCTAATCTACTTTGGAAAAATTCATTTATTACAAACAACTGAAAATTAAACAGGTACGGCCATGCAAGGCCTGATAAAAAATCTCTCACAAAAACCACCGCCTGTAGAATTAATGTTGGGCAGCTTTTCATGGATCCAACACTTCGATGGCTCTTCAAAAGATTAAAAAATAAGCTTGGAGGTGGTTGTGATGGTCATGAAGAGGCAACCAATGGTGGCTTTGACATCTGGCTCTGTTTTTCAGAAACCGGCATTAGGTAATCAAATCTGGTGCAGTGCTGGCCACTTTTCATTGATTGATGTCGGTGTTGATGTGTTCTACTAAATTTTCCACTTTTGAATAATAGTTCTGCCATGAATGCCCTTTGCCTGACTAAAACTCCTTTTCTTGCACACCTTGTCGGGGCTTATCATATTACAAGTCCTTCTACTGTTTTTTGGCCTATTTCTTCATAAGATGGTGCACAGATATTATAAGCCCGGACGTGGACGGATAGTGGTTGGCGGATGGGGACGGATGATGGAGGGCGTGGCATGGCGGCATTGGCAACGGTCACAAGGCGGCAACGGTTTGGGAGGATGGTGGAAACAACTTTTCGGAGGGGGCCTCAAGTGGTAAGCGGTAATAGAGAGGGGTATGAAAAATAGCAGAAGGGCGACAGTGGTGGTAATGGATACCGCCCATTTTGGACCCCTCTCCCCCATGGTTAAACTTAGAAAGCTGCAGGGAGTGTGAAATGAAATAAGGACCATTAGATGAGGAGGGGGTGAGTGGAGATGGAGGAAAAGTGGAGGGCGATGACATGGCACACTTATTCTACCACAGATCCTTCATGCCATGTTTAACCTTATTTCTTCATAAAATGATGTTTAAAACTCATATGCCTGACTTGATCCTTAAAAGTAAACATCATAAAAAACCCATATATCCAGACCCGAAAATGTTTATATTTTAGTTCTGAACCTTATCACATCCATAGAAAATCGCACATTGATGTTTTAGAGTTTAAGTTATAAGAAATGGAATCGATGATGTGATGCGAAGTATGGAGGCAACGTGGAAGGTAAGGTGGGATTGGACCGCAACCCGTAGATCGCAATACTTAAGGTTTAGTTATAAGCGCAGAGGTAAACTCTAAAATATGTGAAGCGCGAAGCGCAGGGAAACGACGGTGACGTGGAGGGAAGGTGGGACTGGATCACAGCGCAAATCACAAATCTTAAGGTTTTTCTTATGAGCACGAGGATTAAATTCTAAGACTTGCGAAGTGTGGGGAGAGGGACCCACCCACATCGCAATCACAAGTCAGAAGGTTTCTGCGGTAAGAAAAGGTTTATGATTCAAGCAACTTGAAGCAGGGGGAAGAGCTGCTATGGTGGGGCCAACCGCATCGCAATTTAAACAAAATACATTTTGGGTGCTTCAAAGGTAAGTTAACAAATATGTGATGCGATATATGCGATGAATGGTGGGGAAAAAGGGTGACGTGGAGGGATGCCCCCACTTTAATCGCAATCGGGGAAATCGGGAAAGCGGAAGGTAAAACAATGATATAATGATGAAAGGTAAAGGTAAATGCTAAAGTAGAAAGGTGGAAAAAAAGTTAGGTTTAATGATTTTTAAATGGAAATAAAATGAAAATGAAGTGTGGCGGGTGAATGGGTCCCATCGTCATCGCATATCGCACTTCGGAAATTTTAATATTTACCCTTTGCGCCTATCTTTCAACACTTGCGATTTGAAATTGCGATTTAATCTCCGTCTTTGATCGATGCTCAGATCAATGGTCCTCACTGATCCCTTGCTGTGGTTTGCTGACTTTGTTTCTTTGGTCATTCCCATTCGTTTTTTTCTATTTGTTCGTAGAATACTTGACTTGTTCGCTACTTTTCCCACGTTCATGACCTTCCCGCGTTCACGACTCAACCCAAATGTGCACGATTTGACCCAATCACATTCATGACTCTGACTTCGCTGTTTTTTTGCCTTAACTACTTCTCTGCTGTCTTTTCTTCCTTTGATTCTTTCTTTGGAAAAGATTTTGAATATTGACATCTATGTATAGTATGAAAAATTTGTAAAGATAAAGTACATAGTCACCTTGTGATACCTGTAAATTATAGGGTTCTAACACTTCACACGAACCCCAATCTGCTTCACTTGCCCAATAGCTATGTGTCTCAGAAAGGCTTTCCCTTTACTGAAGTTCACATCATAGCCACGGTCTTCCAAAAATTATATAGAGATGAGATTTTATTTAGGCCTGGTACAAACATGACATATTTGAGGCGAAGAAAAGATCCTGAATCCATCTTAATGGTTATTGTAGCAATTCTAGTAGCACTGTACCTTTCGTCGTCCCCAAGCTTAATATGCATCTGGAGATCTTTCTCTTCCAGGTCACTGAAAAAATATCTACACCCTATCATGTGGAATGAGGCACCTAAGTGCAAGCACCACACACTCCCCATCACATTTTTGGACATGCATGTGATTAGGGTGAAGTATAGGTTGGACTGTGAAGCCAATGCTTCCGACTGCTGCTCCTCTTGAGTTCTTCTTGCTAGAATTTTTGTGTGGACAATTTGTAACATAGTGCCCAAATTCATGACAATTGAAGCATTTTATTTTGGAAAAGTCTTTCTTCTTGCCCCCTTGGATGGCATCTAGTTTGGTTTGAGAATTCTTCCCTTTTCACTTCTTTCCTTTTCCAACCAATGAAAACTTGTCTTCATCCTCTCCCTTGGATTAACTTCCATCTCTGGTATTTCACTTGATTTACTCTTGTACCAAATCATACCATAAGTGTTCCCAATTCAGTAATTTCTCCCTCTCGTTCACCGAGTTTGGTAGTTGTGCCAAATTTTGGGAAGGCCTATAATCTCTAGGCTCACTAGGTCATCTTCTACAACATTCACACCAACCCCTCTGAGCTCATCCCAAGGCTTGTGTAAATTTGATTAGATGCTATAGAATAATATCATTCTTATACATCTTAATGTTTTGAAGTTTGTCTTTGAGGGCCAGTTTTCTATGGTCACTATTATTCTTGAATATCTCAGTCAGTGCTTTCCTCATTGCGAGAGGATTTTCTTTTCCATGGATATTTGAGACAATGTGGTATCTCACTCCCTCCAATATTATTCTCCTCGCCTTGTCTACATATTTCTTTCATTGAACTTGGTTCTGGGAATCAATTGATCCTAGTTTTGGAATGTTTTTCTTGACATATTCTAGAAATCCATTGTCATCAAGCACCACCTCCATGCGATCCTCCCAGGAAATTAAATTCGAGCTACCTTCCAAGGCATACTTTATTCTTAATCCATTGAAGGTCATTCTCCCAACTCTAAGGAAATCCTACCCACTGAAGCTGCAAATTCAAACTTCCCGAGGAATAACTTTGATATTATTTTTCTAATGTGAATCCTGCTATGATACCATGTAGAAATATGGAGATAGAATTGCAACTGCTCAAGAAATTTAATCTAAATCAAGAGCCACAATTTCACTCTATTGCTATGCAGAAATTAATTCACAATTTAGAACAACTTTCAAAAACATGCATCAATCACATACACAAGTACACAGATTTATCTAGGGGAAAACAACTGCTAAAAACCCCTTAAGTCTAATTGTATTAATCATATGAATAGAGAATGTATTACAATTGTTTTTCGCTTTGAGTTCAATCTGCAAGTGAAAAATTGTTCTCTTTGCTTTATGAAAAGCTCTGACCCAAACTTAGTCAATTTATGCCTCCACCTAAACTCTTATTTCCTTGCACAAATCATGAGGAAATTGGCCCCTATTCTTTAAGAATTTCCTCCAATTTGATTTCATAATTCCTAAGGATTGATCACTTATTGCTTGCAAAACCTGTACACGCAAAACTAGTCTACAACTGATGCTACACTACCTTTGAATCTCCAACACAACTGAGAAACTCAAATTCCTTGCATGCATGAGCTATTTTTGGTTGATTGATCAGTTAACTGGATGATCTATGAGTTAGACTGTTGTCCCACTACACAACTGACCTCTAACTTGTTCTATTAAATGTTAGAACTAGTTTAACCGAGTACAACTAGAAATAACTGGACTCGATTGCTGCAATTAGCAATCAACACATGCAAATTGAACTCCAAGCCCACTAAATTGAATTTACTGAGCTAATTGAGTGGCAAGAGCCATGTCACCTCAATTAACTGCCTCCAGATTGTCTGCTAATGTGGAAATTTCAAATTTATTCAATTTGATCAAAGCTAAGTCAAATTAAGCTTTTCTTACTACACTTCTCAATACAAATAAATTCTCAATAAATTATTATTATTAGAATATATATATATATATATATATATATATATATATATATATATATATATATATATATATATATATATATATATATAATGGTAATTTGTTTTAAATTTATTTTCTAAATATAAATCATATTATTTAAAGTTATACATGATATTTTATGCAATAATAAGATTTTTTAACAAAAAAATTCCAAGGATATATTTATATAATATTTTTAGATTTTCATGCTCTCTAGCTCGAAACCAATGTTTTTCAACTTAGTATTACATTATATTTTGTGTAGCATAAAATAATATTCCAACATTTTTTTATTAATTATTTTATTAAAATAAGATTATGCCCATGTGCATTGTTTAGTTGTTAATTTTCATGTATTTAAGCGACAATATTTATATCCTTTTGTGAATTCTTATATAAAAAATATTTTAATTATTATTTAATTAAACATTAATATTTTTACCCTTTTGTGAATTCTTATATAAAAAATAATTTAATTATTATTTAATTAAACATTCAGTTAAAATATAGATTATGTTAATATAAATAAACTATTGGTTTATTTCCATGTATTAAGTGGCATTATTTACATCAATTGTGATTTTTTTTTACAATTCATAAATTTAATGTTTTCCTAATTTATTATTTTTTCCCTTGTTTATTTTAAATCATTTATTCTTATTTTTTTATATTATATTCATTAAAATTAAAAAAATTATATTTTTTATTTATTTTAATAATTTATTCTCATTTATTTTTTATTATATTGGTTAAATTAATAAAATTATATTTTTAAATATAAAATGGTAATTTATTAAGAATAAAATGATAGGTAATAAAGTGTATTATCAAAATATTTTTGTATAAATGTTATAGTTTCAAAACTCCAAAAAAATCTAATTAAAAAATAAATAATTCTTGAAATTTAGTATTATTATTATTATTGCTTATTTTAGAATGAAGTTATAAGAAAGTAACCATATTGTAAAATGCAATTATTTCGTATAATATATTAAAGAAATTAATTTTTACGTTTTATAAAGTGATATATGGAAATTTTATTGTGAACAATTTTTTAATCCAATATAAGCTAACAATTTTCATGCTCTTCTTCAATGTCAAAATTTCTTGCAATGTTAGATGTCAGAAATGTTTTACAATGTCAGATGTTAGATCATTTTCTTACCTCTTCAAGCCATCACATCATCCCCATTGCCTCATCCCAAAAATGTAATTGTTGGAAATTGGCTCATGATTATGTTGTTTTAATAGCAAGTGTTGATTCTATTGAGTAAGAAGCAAGAGCAGCTAAATTACAAATGTAGTAGTAGGGGAAAACCCATTAACAACTGCATAGGATCCAGTAACACCAACAATGTATCTAGTAGTAGTTGCTATGGTTCAAGAAGTACCATGCACATGAGTAGTTCCACACCTAGGAGTAGTTACATGTCTAGATTAAGTTGTTGATCTAGGTCTAGCATTAGTGGTTTATCTAGTAGACTTAGTATATGAAGCAATGATTAGTTTATGCATATGGCAAGTTAGTTTATTGAGAGGTGGTGCTATGACACTATAAATCATTCAGAAATTTAATTGTAAGTCATTCAAACTTTGTCTCTCTTTAATCAATAAAAAAGCTAAATCTATTAAGAAAAATTATCACTATTTACTCTGTATCAAAAAATTTAATACAACTTACCACTAAAATGTTGAAATGTTGAGATGTTATTCTACTAGTATGAGCATAAATGTGCTATTATACAAATGAATATAAGAGTAAGACATAAAATCATTAACTAGTTATTCAAAGGAAGAAAAATGGACGTACAAGGTGTAAATCACTAATTTTATCCAAGGTTCAATATACCTACTTGAAGCCCTAAAAAAATAGGACCGAAATATTTTTCACTCGGCCTTGTTTCTGTTCCAAGGAAAAATGTGTTGTGTAAAGCTAATATCCAACATAGAAAAACAACAATATATATATATATATATATATATATATATATATATATATATATATATATATAAGATGAAAGAGACAATATATTATACTCAAATTTAAAAAAATAAAAAATTAATAATTGACATTATACATCATGTGTCAAGCTGTATTTATTTTTTATCAATATGAGTAACACTGAAAGAGTTTGCAAAATGTTTGTCAAATTATGAAGAATGGACTTTTATGGTTGTGTACTCTTGCATTATGCATGGTCTAGTGGGCATAAACAATGAGTTCAATAATTCCTTTGTTTCTTAATTGCACAAATATTGTAGAAAGGTCTCCCTTGTGACTCATAACCCTCACATCGATCTCAATTCAATCCCAAAATAACCCAATCCAACTACCAATTACACTTAAAGGATTATGGGAAAACTAGGAATACAAGTAAGAATGAAACTTACGTGGACTTTGAATTTGAAGGTATCGAATCTTTCCAACTTCTTTAGGAAATGGACATATGAGGAAATTCCCATTAAAAACTAGAGTCTAAAGAACTCATTCATTGAAGACAATGTGAGGTAGGATTTCATTGAACTTGTTGTGTCTCATATTGAACTAAGTATTATGCTAAATAAATAATTTTGAGCCCAACTAGCAATAAATGCTTCTCGAATGTAAATTAATCCCTTTCCTACTAGTGTAAAGGAAGGAAACTGAAAAATATAAAATGAAAATTCTTACAAAGATATGTTAGAGTATGGAAAATTTTAATCCATACAAACCTAAAGAATGTTCAAAGCGTTTAAGAAGTAATTGGATTTATTGAGTTTCATAGATTTTAACTAGAGGTTTTCAGTCACTCAAAGAAACATAGTACATCAACAATAGAACAATGAATAATAAGAACTAGAAAAGTAGAATGCATTCGACATTTCCAATCCTAGACTTGTAGCCACTTTACTCTATGTATCTCATTATATATCAAACCAAAGTAAGCACTAACAAATGATAAATAAAATCAAAACCAACTTAAATAAGTTTTAATTATAGGAATTTTGGTTTCCCATGGAGCCTTGTGGGTGCTCCAATATGGCAATTTCAATGCAATGCAAGAAACCCCATCCTAGTTTATGTTGAGAATATTAAGAAAACTAAAATAAATTATAACATTTCTACAAGAGCCATTAGAGCAGGTGCTTGCTAGTGCCCACTTTCATCTTACAAATAATAGTAACGACAATGTATTTAAGAGGGAGAAAAAGTAATCATGAGAATATAGAAAGAGGTTTTGAGAGAGTTTATTATACAACCAAACAAGGAGGTGTTGTGGAGGTGTAAAGTATTCGACCTTGAGTTGTATCTTGAATTTGAATTTTCCAAAAAATAACAACTACTATAAAAATTGTTGATGTTTGATTGATTTAGTGAAGAAAGTATTGGTGTTGATGGTGTTGTATTTTGGAGAGATTGTATCCATTGGGTCCTCACCTAATAGAAATAACCGAATTTTAGTAAATCCATCAGAATATGCACATTGTATGCAAGGACCATCGACCAAGGTTGCTAGTATGTGTAAGTCTATGCTTTAAATAGGTGGACCAAGTGGCCGAGGACAACATGCAGACAATGAAACCTGCACATTCATGTCTCTAAGCCAACAATTATAAAGCTATACAAAGAATTATATAATGAAACATAGATGATGTGGGGCCTATCATTCATCCTTCTTGGCTCTTCTTTCATGTAATATAGATTCAAAACTTACGACATCATTCTTGGATCCTCGAATTTTCCTCAATTTTCACATCCTTTCGCCCTTGTTTTCATCCATCCTATACTTGTTTTAATATATTTACAAGTTATAAGGTCATTTGGGCCATTTTAAGGCATAACAAAAGGTATCAAACAATTGTAGCCCATAATATTGATGTTGTTTGTGAAAATAACTGAAATATCACTTTGGCTTATGAATTGTGACATTTCCATAGCTAAATACAAATAAGTATCTCAATCCATGGTTAGATAGGATGCAAAGAATTTCAAGGTAAAAAAAAAGACATGAGCAGATGCCAAATGTTAAAGACATGGACACCCACCGATTGCACCCACTCGAAAGATCAACATGAGTGATAATATGCTCGGTCAATGTACATGTAAACACTACTCTATTTACATCTAAGGGTTTTAGGGAATCAGTTTCAACATCAAGCGAATGTGGAAAATATGGCATCAAGAGATAAAGTATCTACATTTGAATAAGATGATGTGTAGATAAAGAGGAATTGCATGATTTTCTATGGTAGATCAAATCATGCAAGATTGATTTCTCAATTGAATTCAAACAGTGTTGCATTTACAGGACTTGCCTTTCGAGATTGATTTCTTTAGTTGTTAAATCAGAAATAGTATAAATACCGCCTTGATTTATAAGTTGAGGTAGTAGAGAATAGCAAGGTTTTAAAGCACTTTAAACTTGTAATTTAAAAACTCTGTTTTAGCAATAAAAGTACTCTTTTCAAGACTCCAATACAATTGTGTCGTTGATTGATTTGATTTGAGTTCGTTCTTCCTTGCGCTCAATAGGAGGCCTCCTTGGAGAGTCGTAAGATAAAGTAGTTGTTTCATTTTGATTTATTTAATTTTCATTCATCTGCAATTAGTTTCATGTTTTATCATTTCCACTTACTATTAATTCCATTGTCACAAGTCAAGCGCTCTATAAAATTAAAACAACCAAAAACATTCCCTTTACAAGTCCTTTTGTTATATTTCTAGATTACTCTCATATTTAAACAACTTTAATGATCAAGATTGGTTGCACACACCAATAATCTGTGAAGGCTTGTAGTTGAATTCATTCCTTTAATTTGATGTTTTAGAATGGTTTTGAATTTGATTCGAAGTAGTTTTTAATTCATCCCAATACAATAAATTCAATTTGTGCTCTTAGAATAGTTTCAATTATTTTCATAGATTAGCTTTAAATTGAGTTCAATAGATTAAAGTTCATTGGGTTAATAGGATAGTTTTCAAATTTTCAATTCAATAGCTTAAATTTCTATTCTGCATTTCCAATTCTTTCCTTTAGATTTTCTTTTGAATTCATTTTGATTTGACAAGCCTTGTGGAAAGAATATGTGTCTCTTTAATGAGAATTGAACATGAGCTAGTCTAGATTTCCTTGCATTTAATTATGATAAATTAGATTTTAATTTCACAATAAAAAACAAAAATCCTAGCATATATAGTGAATACACACTTCACAAGTACACGAACCTTGGTTTGACAATTTATTGACGTAATTAAATATCAGTTAAATTACCCAACATTTTTGGCGTCATTTCCAAGGAAGTGTGTATAGGACTTTATTTTTTATATGTATATCATATTAGATGCATTAATTATTTATATGCACAATTAACATCATATTTTAATAATTTAGGATGTGTTGGGCAGGGCCCAACTTGGTTCAGTTTTGAGTTAAAGACTCCATATTTTGACGAAATTGAGTGCGTGATCCAACGGAAATAAGTTAATCATGTAGAATTTAAAAGCTTTACACGGAGTTTAGGAGTTTTAGGGGATTTTGGGCAGGTCAAAGCCCCTCTTTTTGTAAAGGGATCAGGTTGTTTTGAATATTTTGAGCTTCGCCCATGGTTTTTGGACCATGGTATTGTAAGAAAGAAAGCTATATAAGGAGATAATTTAGTGATTCAAGTCATGATATGATGATTTTATGAGCGTAAACTGTGAATTATCTGTGTTATGGTCTGTTTTAGGTCTTAGGAGAAGGATCCGCAGCTGTGTGCATGGAAGCCTTGGTCTACAGCTGTGTGCACATACCACCCGCAGCTGTGTGCACAGGTAGAAGAAGGATTGCATTGAAATACCCATCATTAATAAAGGAAAGGAAAAATCTGAAGTATCTTTGTGTTATTTGCACAATTTATGTATTAGTTATCTATGAAGCTGCTTATATATCGTGAAGCATTAGCATTGTATGATTGTTTATGCATAGTGAAATAGTTTATTTTTTTATTTGTGTTTTATTGGGTTGAGTAGTGCATAAGACTGATAAAGGAACAATGCATTGTAGTAGTACTTGATGAATAGGGCATAAACTGTAAAAGTAGATATTTACATTTGTGCAGTTCAGGAAAGCATAAGGAAGAAGCATAGTAGTAAATCCATGTCCTAATATCCCTGTAGATGCAACAACCTGATTCTAACATCCCCTAATATTTCCTTGGGTGAGACTGTGGTCTGCGTAGTAGATCGTTGCCAAAAGGGCCAGTAATAGAGCATTTTGTTGGTAGTGCAACTACTTTGAACCTCGGTCTTGACCCCTTTGAGCCAAAAAATGGTTCCATTGTCGAGACCGAGATTTGATTGAGAGATATGTGGATGTGGCATCTGAAAAGAAAAGAGATCCAAGGTTGGGTAAATTTGAAATAACGAGAGTTCGTAGTTCAAGAAAACAGAAATCCACGACTATCAACTGAAGCTTGGTTATAGAGATATATTTTTACACAGAAGCATGAGATTTTATTCTCTACGTTTTTGAATGAGCTGCACAAATGGTTGTCAAGGTTGGATGAGAATAAGACCTATTTTAATAACGACGAGCCTACTACGTGGAGCCCTGAATTGTTGCAGCGACTCAAGGATTCTGATAGTAAGATCTCAAGAGCTGTTGATTTTTGTATCGGTAGTATTTTGGGAGGATTTATAACTGAGTTCACCAAAGGCACAAAAATATCCTACAGTGAAGCTAAGCGAATATTTTTCAAGGGCTCATGAGGTAGGTACTTGAATTCTTTAAAGATGTGGATTAAGATGATTTTATGTGAAAAAAGTGTACTATGCATGAAATCAGATTGATGTTTGGAATAATTAAGTCTAGGTCTACGTGAAGTGGTAAATATTTAGGGTAGATCGCAAAAACTTCATTGAGACTGATTACAGTCCGTTGTTGAGTGGATCTAAAAGCGCAGAATGAGAAATTAACCCCACAACCCCTAGAGGTGCATCACAGTCAAAATTTGGAGATCATTAGGGCACCTCTGGGACCCCCCATCCCACTACTCCCCTCACTCTACATCCCCATCCCCATGCATTTCCTCCACCTCCACCTCCACCTTCCCCAAGAGACATGGCTAATTAATTGAGAATGCATATTTTCAGAGGTCGAGAATTAGAGGGTCCTCATCAATTTTGGTTTGTCGCTGAAGCAATATGAAAAGAGTGAGAGGTAAAAAATGATGATATAAAGAAGGCACAACTAGTCACAACCCTGTAGGAAAGGGTGCTAGCATGGTATATGAATTACTCTGCAACACATTAGGCTTTCACATTGGATGAGACAAAGACAATGATAAATGCCAAATTTAAGAAGCCAAAATCACAGTTGCAGTGTATTATGAAGATTAAAGAGATCAAACAAGTGGTAAGTTGTAACTGAATGTGTTTGGGAATTAGATCAAAGGGTCAAGATGATACTAGGACAAGTGAACTTCAAATTCCCGACGAGTAGCATAAAGAGTGGTTTATAGATATGTTATTTCCACATGTCAGGCGATCTTTGACACAAAAGGAGATAGCAACACATGTCGAAGCTCTGGATATTGCTATGAAATTGGAAGCTTCGCCAGTTGCAGATACCCAAGTAGGGGTACAAAATATTTAGAGCCAATTAGAAATAATGCCTTTGGAGTTGCAAGATCTGAAGAAGGGTAAGGAAATCCAAACATAAATTTGCTCAAAGGTATGGTGTATCAAATGTAAGTCAGAAGGCTATTATAAATATCAGAGCCTTGTATATAGAGATTACATCAATGGTGGCGCGCCTAATCCGTTGAACCTAGGATCAAGTGTATGGTGTGACATGCGTAAAATTTCAGGTCAACATTGCACAAAATAATGATATTTGATGTAAAAGTATGTGCAGAACTCGAAGCAACTATTTTGTAACTTTTGTATCTCTGTAGGGCATGATGCGAAGAATTGTCACAGTTATGAGTTAATGATTGTTATGCATGAAAATCCCTTCTTCAGAAAGAAGCGATCCCTCTATCCCAATGAGTGGGTCTAGTAACAACCGTGACAAATGATATAAGCGTCCCTATTTTAACATTGAAAAGTAAAGTGAGATAGGGAGATTGGACTACCTCGTTCCTTATGCAGTCATTTCCGTGGTGTCGATGTCGATCCTTTCGCTTCGAGGCTCATTCTTCGTTGTTATTTTTGTGTTCGAATACCTATGAATAATATCACACAACCAAAGATGAAAGATACATAGTGTATGTGTTTCAAATAAAAATACATGATAGATCAAGGAGTATCATGCTAAACCAATTAACATTAACATATTTATGGGAAGAAAAGTATACTTTGTATTATAAAATGATAAAAAAAAAAATTACAACAGGTGCCTTGATGTTGAAGGCCTCCTTCGGAGTGGCAATCCAAGTCCAAGCCACACTCTTAAATCTCTTCTCCTTCTTCGTTGAATCAGCAACATGTGGGTGGAATGAGGCGGAATTAAGGTAACCAAAAATGACCAACCAAGACTTGCTAGCATGACACTCTCTTATAACAGAGATGAGGAGGTTAAGGATCCAAAAATGAGGGGGAAAGGCCTTATCTCCAAAGGGAAAATATTTGGAGATAATATCATGGGCCAAACATGGGAGTATTCAACCATATCCTCAACCAAAAAGTACCAGAACTTTGTTCTTGAGAATTTTAGTGATTGAAGCTACTACTCCATTTTCGGAGAACCTGCCTGAAGAGGACCTACACGCTTTTACTGATGTTTTTCCACGTTGTTCACAAGATAGGAAGATGGTGACAAGCATGAGTTAATAAAGGGGAGAAACATGCTAGGCTTGTAAAATAGGGTTTTTTTAAAAATTTGCAGAAAAACTTCAAGACACTTCTCTTTTAGGTCTTCAGGGATATATTAAGCATGTTGTCTAGGATGAACAAGTTTATACAACTTTTGTTGCTTTGTGACGTTTTTCACATGGGTGGCACAAAAGATGACGGTTGGGATAACAACTTAGGAATGTGAAAAAATACTGTGTAATAGATGCCCCCTAAAGCATGAAAGCAGAACCAAGATTGATGGTTGAAATGTTTTATCAGCCATAGTAAGGACTTTGGAAAATGATTGTCAGGACACCTGTCAAATCAAACACAATACAATATGTGACATCTCTAATATAAACATGCCTAATAAAATATGCATGAAGAGGCATAAAATAACACATGAACCCATGGTATGGTCACATCCGTTCGTATGAAAGAGATCATGGAAATGGATCCACGGTATGGTCGTAATCATCAGTATAGAAAGGATCATTTGTACAATCAAGAATACTCAATAAATCCATGCAACTTGGATCATAACAAATGGGATCCAGGGTCTTCGTCTCGAACTTGATCTACCCATTGTACAAATCTAACCATGTGAATGTATGTGCTGATGTTGAACATGGTAGAAACCACTTGATTACAGGTTGATGATGTAAACTGTTAACAGGCGCGAGAGAAACCACCAATAATGATGATGGCCCTTAAGGTACGATAACACAATATACCAGTGTGAATGAATGAGTTGAATTCAAACACTTTCAGAATCATTCAATCAAAGGCCAATGATGTGAACTTGTTGTCGAACATGAAGAACTTGCCATTGGGGCATGAAAGCTCCAAGGTACTGAAAAGGAGTTTCTAAATCATCTTCCTAGATAATGAGCTAAAGTCGAAAGGAAGTGATCCATCTAAGGGGGGCCATAATTATTCCCACATCATCAACACGAGAAAAGGATTTCTCAATATGATAGTAGTGATTCAGGAATGTTGCAGAGAGGATCAAATAAGCTGAGGATGTTTAGCTTTTAAAAAAGGGTCTTCTCTTGAACATATCAGCGACACGACTTTGGATTTTGGCAAAAAATTGGCTCAAATGAGACTAAAGGTCATGATGACGATAGATAATGCTTGAATGAGAGGAAAATGTATTTCCAAAACCTAGGAAGCCAAGTAACAAATGAAGGATATACCCAACCTGACATGAAATGCAGATGAGTGTCATGTTTAAGATTGACATGCTACCTTTGGTACATAACACAAAATATACTTCACTTCCATTTCCCTCATTATTTATAATGATTACCTATTTAATTTTGATAGAAATATTGAAGAGGATACCATATTCTTAGCGTAAAATTTCTCCCTGATCCAGGTGGATATCGATGGCCACCTACCTATTCCATTTGGACTTACACATTCAATTCTTGCAACTTTTCACATTCAGCACCACTTACTATTTTTAGCAGGTTTTTGGGTCCTGCACTCTCGGAGCCATTTTGGGGCCTTAATAATCCAGGTGGATATTGGTGGCCACCCACCTATTCCATTTGAACCCCCACCATCAGTTCATTCAGTTTTTAAGTTGCAGCACAACTTACTATTTTTAGTAGTTTTTCGGGTCCTGAACTTCCGAAGCAGTTTTGAGGCCCTAAACGACGTTTTTTGGGAAAACTGGGAGCAACATCTAAAGTTGTACTCCTTGGATAGATATTTCTAATGAGCTATTTAGCGCGTCAAATGGATATCAGATGCCAAAGTTACGTCCCCGGGAAGTTGAAACACTAACTTACCCAAATGGGGGCCTACAATTTTGGCGCTTCATCTCCTAGAGCTAGGTTTTTGGACTTTTCAGTTTTTCCATTATTTCTCAATAATAAATAGGCCCTCCAGCCTCATTGTAACACAGTTCATAGGTCTATAGCCACCACATCTCTTCTCATAGATTCGCTACCAACACCCTAGATATTTTATTTCCATTATGTCTGTAAGCATATTTATATTATTTGATATTAATGAAATGATGCATTATTTCTGTTGCATCTCTATGTTTATGGTTATTTCTGTATTCTATTGCGTTCCTACATAAATCGATCACTCCCTTTGGATGAATCCATACTAGTAAGTTTAATGATCCCTAGGAAGGAGTAGCTTGGTCTTGTCATGGCGAAAAGGCCTTCATCATTTAAGCTTTACGATTCCAACATAGGAGTAACTCAATATTTTTTTCATGTTTAGGGAGTTTTAAAAAGAGATGGAAAATAAAACTCCAAAAGGTCACTTTTTCCTAAATAGTCTCTCGAATCCGAAAAGATAGAAAACAATATCCGAGAGAACCTCTTGATCATGATTGACCAAGGTATTCCTTTTTCATAAATAGTCAAACTCAACTTGAAAAATGGGTAAACATAATATGAGATGATGTTGATTCATTTAATTTTAATGAGCTTGAAAGGAAAAGTGCTTGATATTGTTTTCATATTTTGAGAGTCAGAAAAGAGCTTAAAGTTGACTCCAGAGGGGTTTCTTTTTCGTTTGTTTTCACGAGTCCGAAAAAGTGATAAACTTTAACTCGTCTGTCATTATTGATCGAATTTAACTCAGAATAACCTGATTCTACACATGCAAACAAACGTCACATTGATCGAGAAAAAATATAAATATAGGCAAAAATGCTCATAAAATGATAAAAAATCAATTTTAATTAAAATATAGGTAAAATTCCTTTAAATAATAAAAAAGTCAAAAATAAAAATCACTTTTACCATTTTAACTTCTACTAGAGAATTTTCCGTCCATTTTTATTCGAACTTCAGGCACCCCGTTCAGTTCACCTAAGATACCATTTGCTGATATGCTTGTTATAGGTAACAATCCTCATCTTTGCCTACAGTCTTATTCTATTTTTAAGCATTTTAATTAATTTATTGTTGAGCTAGGGAGCCCTTGAAAAATTAGGATTTTTTTTGCGACCAACACAAGTTTCACTCGACGAGTTTGCGCTACTCGCCTTAGTCCCTAAAGTACCAGCGTGTGAAAATTGGCACATAGTTGTGCTGGCGCTATGAGACTTTTTTTTTCATGAAATGGTCAATTTTTAACCAATGAATTACAAATTTTTCTCCATGGAATATGTTTAATGCTTGTCAATTAATGTTTTGCAGGAAAATTATGCCGATTGAGTGGAAAGAATGAGGTCACGAGGCCGAGGATTGAGAATTACAACAAGATCCAAACTTCATAAGGGCACTCCGCAATTGCGAACTGCTCAAGTTCATCTGGACACCTGAGATGAGGTCCCAAGTAGACTTATTGAAGTATTTGGTGAGGTGGTGGAATGTAGACCATCACGTTTTTTCCATTAGTGATCATGACTTTGACATCAATATTTCTGATATCTATTTTATCACGGGTCTATCCAGGAGGGAACCACTAGTTGAGTTGGTAGGGTCTAGATCAGGAGGTGAGAGTACAGGCATGCTCATTGTTAGGCATTACAGTGGTAGGTCTCCCAAGACCAAGAGTGGGAAAATTGACATCAAAATTATCAATGACCCAATTCTATGGATAGTTATTTACACCATAGCTTGGGTAGTAGGAGCACAAGATCTTCATGAGACAAGAAATTCTCATTTTCAGTATGTCGTGGATTGCATGAGTCCAAAAGTCATCAACTGGTGCGAGGGATTACTAGTTAACTTGAAACATCAGCTCACCAAATGAAAAATGACGAATTTGAAGCAGTTCAGATACATATCGATCTTAGTGAATCTCTTCCTAGAGAGGGTACCACTATTTCGATGTTAGAGTATAGAGGTGGGTCCTTCTACGCCGGGGGATCCATGACTCCAGAGATGGAGTGAGCTAATGCCATGCCATGGTGGCAGGAAACAGATGTCATTCCTTCCAGCATTCTTCAGGTGGATCTGCCAACAAGTCAATCATGGTTGATGACTGGCTGTATGCAGGGAAAAAATTCAGAGGAGACCCAGATATTCCTCTTCCACTGGGAGGATAGTGGGATGACCTCAGTAAGAACTTATTATTTCAGGTTTTTCAATATATATATATATATATATATATATATATTTTATGTGCACCAAGAGTTTAACTTGTGATTATTGATTGCAGACATTGGAGCGGTGAGGCCTCCAGGGTTATCTCAGGTAGTGCAGTGGGTGATTCGACAGATTGAGATAGATGTGTACGGCGAGGGTGCAAACCCTATAGTAGAGGTGGAGTGTAACCTCATAGCCTTAATGAGAGGAATTCCAGAGTATGCCTCAGTCGATGATATCCTACTACAGTATCAGAGACATATGATGGGGGTTTCATCTCAACCTCGTCGACTACTAGGTCGAGTGGTCAGAGTTGTCACATATTACCACCAACACCATAGTGGAGGATAGATATGCCTTGTTTGTTCTTTTTTACTGCACTTATGTAGGCTTTGATAAGACATGTGTATTGGGACATAGGTTTTGTCAATTTGGAGTTAAACACACTCTTTACAGACTCGATATATATATATATATATATATATATATATATATATATATATATATATATATATGTGTGTGTGTGTGTGTGTGTGTGTGTGTATGTATGTATATATCTATATAGACATATATACATATATACATATATATATATACATATATATAGATACATATATATATATGTATATATACATACATATATATGTATATATACATATAGGTATATATATATATAGAGATATATATATATGTATATATATATATACATATATGTATATATCTATACATATATATATATATATATATATATATATACATATATATATCTCTCTCTCTCTATATATATATATATTCTTTATCATGATGATGTTTTTGGTTTTTACATATGATGCAAATTCCCGTATAATACATAATCAGATAATGTATCTGTAATGTAGTAAAATGTCTCAAAATGTGTTGATAAGTGATGTAATAAAAATTCTGTTCTAATAATCGAACACGTAGATACATGCATAATATGTGGGGGTTCCTTACTTAATCATGCTTGTTTAATCATAGCAAAAAGAGCTACGAACCAAGTTTAACAAACAAATCTCTAATCCCAAGAGTAACAACATCTGATAATAGTTCAATAACCGCACTATACTTGAAAATGTTGTTAGTTGTTCATCCCAAGCATACACCTTGAAAATTCACTAACTCTCCATTAGGAGAAAACTATTCCCATGATTTGGAAGACAGGTTCTATGTACTATGATAAGTGCCATCAACAAAACCAACATAATGGTTTGATGACATATTAAAACCAAGTGGAACACATGATAAGCAGAGGAAAGCATGTTTGAGAAAGAAAACAATCACACCAAAATCAAACTTCACACTAATGAATAAAACAAACTTATGTACAAAAGTATGAACACTAAATAAAGCATAATATTTTTTAAGATAGAGCCCATTTCCGGGCTCATCTAATTGATTCCCTTCATAATCAACCAGCTTATAGGCACCTTTTTCTAATACTCGTTTAATGATAAAGGGCCCATGCCACATTGGTTCAAGTTCCCTGACTCCCAATTTATCATGATATTGATCATATAGCAGGACCAAGTTACCTTCAGAAAAAACGCGCAAAGTCACTGATTTATCGTATTGTTCTTTAACTTGTTTCTTTTGAGATTTGATAACTAAAGAAGAAATCTATCAGGCCTCATCAAGACATTCGAGATAAAGCAATCATTCCTCTTTTGGTGAAGTTACAAGGAGTAACTCGACAACTAGCTTCGAAGAAGGAATTTCACACTCGATCGAGGGTGTGGATCCCATACCATACACCAATTAAAATAGATTGAATCTGGTCGATGTCTTAGCTGAATTTTGATACGCCCACAAAGATGAAAATAATATAAGATGCCAATTTCGTTTATGCATCCCAATGGTTCGTTGAAACATCATGAAAAAAGTTTGTTAACAACTTCAACTTGGCCATTAGCCTATGGATAGTAAGGAGTCGAGATATCGTGATCCAAGCCCAACTGAGTAGTAAGCTTTGTCATCATATAATTTTGGACATGAGAGCCATGGTTAGTGACTATGGCCTTTGCGACACCGAATCGTGCTATGACATGGTTAAAAATAAATTTCGTCGCAGTTTTACCTTCAACATCATATTTAGCCATCACCTCGACCCACTTAGTGAAATAATCGACGACAACGATAATGTAACCATGCCCCCCGACTGAGCGAGGGTTAGAAGTCATGAAATCGATGCCCCATTTCGCAAAGGGTTTGATGGTAAAAACTGGGTGTGGGTGGGGCACGTTCTTTGCGAGAATATATTTTTACAGTCATGACATTTTTGAATAGCAAGGATGAAGTTCTAAAAAACAGATGATCAGAAATAACTTGCGCATAGAATATTCTAAGTTGTAGCATAACCAGACATATGACCGCCACATGCCCCCGAGTGAAATTCATTTAAAAATTTCTCATCTTCCTCAATAGTCAGACATCGAAAGAGGATAGAATCGACACTGGTACGATAAAGAGTATCCCCAATAATAAGATAAGGTTGGGATTGGTGACGGATTCAGTGTCGCTCAGAGTGAGATAAGTCAGGTAAAAAAATTTGGGTCTAGAGATAGATAATTATATCACCATACCATGGATCAAGAGTGTTGATGATAAAAATTGATTCATATGGAATCAATCTAGTAAAAGGAGTGGGTGGAACTGCAGGTGGAAGAGCATAGATCAACTCAGAAAAAACTAGAGATTTCTTCAATTTAGCTTTAACAAATTCTAAATCGAACTCCTGTAGGATAAAAATCCATTTGGAGTATTTTCCCCCAAAAAAATGACGAGTTGGGATGTAAGTCATGGGGTTAAAATCAGAAATAACTATATTTTTTTGTAGGGGAATGTAATGGTGAAAATGTTGGACAACATGGAAAATTGCCAAAGCGAGCTTCTCTACATGAGCATAATATGTATCAAAGTCAAAGAGATTTCGACTCAAGTGGTATATAATATGTTCATTCTCGCCCTCTTCATCCTGAACTAGCACCATGCTAATGGTGTCATCAGTGACGACTAAATATAGGAAATAATCACATCGATAATCAGGGGGATGCAAGAAAGGTGCACTATGAAGAGCTGTATTTAAAGCATCAAAAGAAGATTGCAAAATTTCATCGCAAACAAATAGCATCCCTTTTTTCAATAGATGAGTAAATCCTTTAGAAAGCTCAACATAATTCAGGACAAAACGATGGATACATTTTGTTTTCCCTTGCAAGCTCTGTAGTTGATGAACATAAGAAGGAGGAGGCAAATTGATGATAGACTCGAATTTAAGTGGATCAATCTAGATGCCTTCCTTAGAAACCACAAATCCCAAGAGACGACCTGATTCAACGTAGAAGGCACACTTGTGAGGATTCAACCGAATGTTATAGTGTCAATAATGAAGAAATATCACTCAAAGGTGAGTGGGATGATCTTGACGTTTTGCAGAATGAGCAGGAAGATCATCAAGATATAGCTAGACTATGTTATTAATATCATGAAATGCATAGGACATAGCTCGCTGGAAGGTGGCACCATCATTCTCTAAGCCAAAAAGGAGATTTACATATGCAAATTTCCCCCAAGGACAGATAAAAGCAGTTTTATGTTGATCAATAACGAGAATTTTTTTCCGGTTGTAACTAGAAAAACTTTCCATAAAGGAAAAAAATTCACTCCAGACACATTTATCAATTATCTGATCGATAAAAGGAGTGGGGTAGTTATCTTTGGGACAAGCCTGATTGATATCACGGTAATCAACACAAACACAAATAGTTCCTTGATTTTTGGTAACAGGAACAATATTAGAGACCTATTATATCAAAGGTAAAGGATAAGTGAAGCCAACTTTGAGAATTTTTCAACTTTTCCCTTTATGGAAGCTGCTTTTCTCAGGTGCACCGAATGAAGATGCTGATGGACAAGTTTTGAGTTTGGATAGGTAGGAATTTCGTGCACCACGACACTATGATTGATGTCCAACATTTCTTCATACGACTAGGTGAATATATCACAAAATTATTTGAATAAGGAAATATAAATCTCGATCTCATCGGGAGAAAAAGAAGCCCCAATATGGATATTCTCAACAATACTTGGTTTAACATAGATGTCAGTTGGAATAGTAGTTGAAATATTTCCCATGTTTCCTTCAAACAAGACTTCATGAACTAAGATGGGATTATGAAGTGGACCACTTAATTTGGGGGAAGCACATGTTTCCATACAAGTAGCAATTTCACCAAGGTTTGGGAGAAATGAGGAATGATGATAACTATCATTCCATGGGGTTTCATTGAAAGAAATAACTTATACTATACTCTCATCAGTCAGAAATATCCCATTAAGAGGATCATTATAATTCCATGAACCAAACTAGGGGGATTGCAAATATGTGTCTAGAGACAAAGCCAATTTATCATTGGAATCAGATGCCGCTGCAGAAGCCATAAGGATGCTCTGATACATTTGTTCAATAGGGCTAAGCAACATAACATCGCCAAAAATATCAATCTAGTCTGGGTTGGGAATGATACAGGGGTCGTGACTAGATGAAATCATGTTTACTGAAGAAATGTTGGGAGGTAGAAGGGATAAGATTCCCATCAATGACGAGTCTTTGAAGAGACCCGTTCCGACACTCTCATAAGGAACAATTGTATTCCAAACATATGGTACATTTCCAGTCGAAGAATCAGGAAAAAAGAAGGCAAGTTGATCAAACGTAACAATTTTTCCCTGATGGGGAGAACAAAGGACTTGGAACAAGTTAGATACCATGCAAACCATTGTATGGGTCCAACTACGACTGAGTATAATATTATAGTTGAGGTTCACAACGAAAACTTCCACTTCCATATGCATTTTTTTTCCCTCCAAATGGATTAGTAGAGATTTAAGAATGCCATACAGCCGAGAACATCTGCTATTAAAAGCTTCCAGCGTATTAGGAGAGTGAATCAGTGAAGGATTGATCTAGGTGGCTCCAGACACCCTCAGGAGACCAAGGGCGCTGATGGTAGGTAAAAATTCAAAGTAGTCGGATGGCTCTCGAACCAAGTTCAGGTTGAAGTACTCTTCACCTTGATTCCAACGGTGTGAACGAATCTCCAATCCAAGCCTGCATGGAGAAGTTAGAGAGAGTCAAATTTTTGGTTAAAGTTGGGTAGTGGGCTAGGTTTAACTGTCCCACAAATTCACTGTCAACCATCAAGGAACCCAACTCTTGAAAACGGGCGAAATTGTGGTCTCGTTAATTTTCCCAATAACCCTTAATTTCATTAAAACAAAAAATTACCAATTATTTTATAGAAGATAAAAAAAAAAAAATTAGGGGGGTGGAGGGCCACCACCCTCGCCACCCCACTGCATGATCACATTGCAATGAATGTAAAAACAAACATATTATATATTGGGTCAGCGATTCGTGACCCCCGCCAAACCCCACGACACTAAACCACAAAAGATGAAGCCGAAACCCCGTAACTATATAATGTAATGTGTATGGTTGGGGGCAGGTTTTCAAACACGCTGCTCGGAACTGCCCACCATGTATTAAAAAACGACATATATATATATAGATATATATATATAGATATATATATGTATGTATGTATGTATGTATGTATGTATGTATGTATGTGTGTATGTATGTTTGTATGTATGTATATGTATAAAAACCATGGTGTAACTGGAGTGGAGCTGGTGGGAATTGAACCAGCCCGACCCACGTGGGCCGACCCCCAACGGGTGACCCCATAAAAATGGAGTCAACGCATTAAAACACACCAAAAATGGAAACATATTAGATCAAAAATCAAATATAACACGGAATATTCAACCAACCGCAACCAAAATTTTCCAAGGTGGGGGTCGGCGAGGTTGGAACCCCCAACCTACCACCTGTTGGCAATATGATGCAGAGTGTTGTCCTTGATGGCAACCCACTGAATGAAGATGCAGTCATATGACTGTTAACATGTGATGTCCTTGATGGCAATCCACCTGATGAAGTTATTCTTGACATAATGGACTTGTGTGTACAGAAGACAATGAAGAAAGGATTTCAGCATGTGCTAAATCTTGATGAAAAGAGTATACCTCTAGGTATACGCGGATTTTCCTAGGGGAAGTCGCGTATGCACGCGGGAAACAACGTTCCAAGTCGCGTATGGGCAAAAGCGCTCAAAAAGTGCAAAACCAGGGGTAACCACCATGGTATTGACCCATTGTATTGGGTAATGATCCGCCTAATTGACCCCGTCCAGGAATACCATCGGAAGTAATATTGTTTTGGCTCATGGTATTGAAAAAGGGGCTCATGGTATTGAAAAAGGGTAAACCTATATAAAGAGAAGAAATTCATTGTGCAAATCATGAGTGTGGGTGCAAGATGTCTGAGCTTGAATGAATACTTCTCTCTGAAGTACATCTGAATGGAAAGGGTTACAATTGAATGATAGATCTGAATGCATGATGCACCAATGATGAAGAAGGGGATCTAGATCTGAAATGTACTTGTATTTGCTAGATCTGTTTATGGAGTGATTAGATCTGTGATGAGGCGAACATCTGTCTGAAGTAAAGGGTTGAATCTGAACTGAATATCTGATCTGAAGAAGTATGTTGCTCTATAATGATTGAAGATCTATACGCTACTTCGCCGCAGAGGAAGCGCGTATATACGCGGCTTCGCTGAAGAGAAAGCGCGTATGCGCAATGAAATATCTACAGAGGTATACGCTGGTTTGTGTGAACGGAAGCGCGTATATACGCGACATCAGTGAAGTGAAAGCGCGTATGCAAACTAGGGTTTGCTGAAGCATGGGGTATGAAACATCTGATCTGTTCTGCTGTATTACTGCTATCTGATCTGTGTTGTCTGAATTGGTTAGTATCTGTTTGGTGATGTATGTTTGAGCTTAAAAGTATGGAATGGGTCCAGTCTGAAAATATGATGAAACGTGGCCTGCAAGTTGTGTTCTATTGAAGTTGTTGGATCCAGTGTGAAAATTGATGAAACGTGGTCCTTAGAGGTGCTGAGGGTTGTAGCCTTCAGTCAGGGGGTCGTAGCTCCCTTCCAGGTGAGACTGGTAAACGAGATCAGGGGGTCGTAGCTCCCTTCCAGGAGAGGCTGGGAAACGAGTCAGGGGGTTGGAGCTCCCTTCCAGGAGAGGCTGGTAAACGAGCGCAGGTGGGTGCCTGCATGCTGGTAGAAGTCTGCACCAGCACATATGTTGTAAAATTTTTTCTCTATAATAAAAGATTGAAGGCTGAGCAACGGCAGCGGTGGTTTTCTCCCGACTTGGGTTTCCACCTAAAAATCCTGGTGTTCATGTGTGATGCTTTGTTGTTTACTGTTTATTAAACATCTGATGAATGAATGATGGAATGATTTAAGTGAAGATCTAATAACATAATTAGATATCTGTGTATACGCGTGTTTCATAAAGGGTATCCGCGTATATATGCGAGTCTGGTTAAGGAAAGTAGCATATGGGTTTTAGAAACAAGAAAAAAGTAAAAGTTTTGAATATGCAGTAAATACTGATTCACCCCCCCTCTCAGTATTTTTCCCAACACCACCTCTATTTCCATCTCCTAAACCATTAGGCCAACAAAATTTCTTGTTAAGTCCGTTGACACTTGCATATTTAAACTCATTTCTACAGTGCACCCAGTAGAGAAGGAGCACAGAGTTCGAGGCATATTTTTTTTTTTATTGCAGGTGGAACCCTGAGCCATTCAGGGGGGTAGTGGAACCATGATCTGAGCCACATTTTCAGAGGGGCCAGAATCGTTCGGTGTCCAAATTGGACAAATTTTATATGGATTTTACACCTCTCGATGACAAGAATCTGATGATTATGTCAGTTTCTGAAATAGAGGTCTCATTTTTTCAGCCATTTTCCAGATTGGAATGATGGTGTCGGGTTTCAGAGTGTGGATAGTTGATTTCATGCCATTCGATGCCACGACTTCGATGGTGCATTCAGATCCAGCAGCTGGGCATTCTATTCTTTAGTCAACATCATTGTTGAGGTATATGAAGTGTTTTTTCCATGTACTTCATTGATTATTGTTGTGAGATGTTTTATGTCGTGTCGGTTCCTGCTTGATGTATGATGCAGAATCTTGATGTTTATGTCATGTGTTATGTTTGCATCATGGATGGTCATTTATGTTCTGATATCCCTTTGTTTCCTTGATGGCGGGATACTCTTTGTCACCATGTGTGAGGTTGTCATGCTGATAGGAGGTTTTTTATGAGTGAGAGTTCCTTGTAGCGAAACGTCTCGTGGAGAGACTTTTCCACTCATATTGAGGGAAAATTTCCTTGTATGAAAAGTAAACAACGTCCATGTACATCATCACCATTTACAACACCAAATGAAGTGACCAACACCATCAAGACACCGAGGCCCAGAGACGTAGTCCACACTGGATGAAATCCATTATTAAATGTCTTAAGTTTTGTTGTGTGATTGTTGACATTTTTTCCTCTTAATGATATCTGCATATGTGTCCATTAATGCTTTGATAAAATTCAATTCTAATACATCACAGAATTAAAATATCATGGGTAAATTCAGTAGTGATGGACCCAGATCAAGTGGTGTCAGAGAGGTCTTCTTGCTGATGCGAATTGTAAGCGTGAAAAATGATTGAACGTGCAACAATGGAGGACGGAAAAGAAATGCACGAGGCCATGGTCAGGATGTCCAAAATGGTGGAAATGTTGTATACATCATACAAGGAATGGGAGAAAGAAGAAGCAGAAAGTGATTTTTTATCCACTTCTTGCAGTGAATGTTCATTGCCCTCATCGTATTCTCATCATTCAAATGAGGAGATCAGTTATAGCCTTCAAGCAGATAACACTGAATTGAAAGTGCTGCTATGAGAGAAGAAACATGATAAGAAGAGAGTTTAGCTTCAGTTGCAAGCCGTAGAGGCAGCCTTGGAAGAACTGAAGCACAACAACCGGAGCCTTCAAGCAAAGGATGTTGAATTAAGGATGCTTCTTCAAGAAGAGAAAGAAGAGAAGAAGAGGTTGTAGCTTAAGTTGTGAGTCGTGGAAGAGGATTTGGAGGAATTGAATAAAAACAAAGGCATGAAGAAGCCATCATCATCGGTTTCTAAATCGACATTTGAGGGTAAACAATGTTGAAGTTTCTTCAGTTTCATGTAATATTCCCAAATGGGAAAAGCAGGAATATAGTGCATAAAAATGGAAATAGCATTGAATAAATAAATACACAATTATATGAGACAAATGTACAACCATATTATTAAAAATATCAGCAAATAATAGGCACAATATCTTGAGGATCAAGTCCCTCAAGCAATAAAAAAAAGCCTCTACTAAGAAAATATGTCAATACATGAGAAATAGCTGCCATATAAATGCCATGAGCCAAGACAACGTAGTTTGAGGGCATAAAATACTACAGAAATGATATAAAAATGTAGATATGCTATTATATAGCTCAAAGGGTGTTGGGGCTAGAGATCTATGCTCCCAAACACATTTCCAAGACAACCTAGGAAGGGTTTCCTGAAATACCCAAAATGCAAAAATGTCGGAATGCAGCCCTAGGGATGAATAGCAGCTAAAAACTAAATACTAGAAGGAGGTGGATGAATTGATAAATAAATGAATGGAACTCCTCCAATAGAACCTCCAAGTGAAAGGCTGATCCCCTCATCGAAGACCTAACCCTCCAAATGAATCACTAAATCCTCCTCTGCAAAAACACAATATAATAACACAGTCCTTGAGGGAAACTATACTGTAGGAGGTGGGAATAGCTGGGCCTGATGCCAAATAATGAAATTAAGCTCCAGGAACTTCCTTGTTAGCCTCCCAATGGAAAGGCTACCTCTCCACTGAAAAAAAAACAATGAAAGTGGCCCTCAAAATCCTCCACTTCTTCTACCTTGCAACATAACACAACTCCACCAGAAACTACGTTGTAGCTAAATACTGAAGCTTGGCCAGAATTACGGAATGTGGAAATGTAGTGGAATAATCTCCCTAGAGGCTCCTCTAGGAGAGAGGTGGGATTCCCTCTCGGGAACACCCTTTTCTAAACAACACAACAATTTCAGCTAAACAACTCGAGAGTGAAAGAAGTCATATAGACCACAAAATCAATAATCAACAACCTCCCCATCTATGGCTGCCTTGCCCTCCTTATAAAAAATGTGAGCCTTCTCACCTTGGGTCCCACTCATTAAATTCACTACTATCATGGAGACTCTCTCCCATTCACACTGTGCTGTCTCTCATTGATGATCCACTCCCTCCATACCAACGTTGTTGATTTGGTCAAACTTGACCTTGTCCACATGCATTAGCCCCTGTTCATACATGAGGGTGCTTTATCCAGCTATTAAGATGATCCATTTTCACATTAAGAGGGGTTTTATTCCTACTAAAGAGATTTATGGGTCTCCCTACCCACTTATTCATCTATCTAAATTCCAAAAGCAAAAATTAAAATTCCAATTAGCTGCATGCTAATTTAGGAATATTATAGTCCTCCCCTCCCAAATTTTGCTTGTACTCAAGAAAATACAAGGATAGAACTGAAGAGCCTCCTCTCCTCATCCTGTAGCATCCTCATATGATAAGCTCCTCAAATGAACAAGATGCTGTCTCATCAATGAGTCTCCAAGTTGCTCCTCTCAAGTGTGCAAGTTAGCTTTTGGTGACAGATCCAAATAGATATCATCATGAAGAAGTGGAATATCCATGGAGGCAACAATATGCTGTCTAGAGGCCTTATTGAGGCATGGAATTTGAAATATATTGGGAATCATCATTCCCATGTGAGGCTCCCATCCCCAAGCTATCATCCACACAAAATGAGTCACCCTCCAAAATGGTAACTCATGGAAAAAATCCTCCACATTTGGCTCCTGCAATGTAGGTGGGATGCACATATGAACATGATAGATCAAATGGCCTACCCCATAATGTCTTTCTCTCCACTTATGGAAAGTGTAGAGCTGTTGCTGAATTTGGGTTGCAATAGTGTTTCCCTCAAGAAACAAAGGGACAACTGGATCTTCAAAGACCCCTTCTCTAGTATCATGAACCTTGCTAGCCCAAGCCATCTCATACAAAGTGAATAGCACATCATCACTATATGGCATCCAATTCATAAATATGCTGAGTGTTATGTGTAATGATGGATGGTACCAATGGTTTCTCCAGTGGATACAGTGCAGTTTTGCTAATTTTTGTTTCAGAACATCATGTGGCAAGTTGTCCTACATCAATTCGCTAGTTGTGCATGTTTGCTTATCATGAATTGTGAGTAGGCTGAGACTGAGGTCCATGGATGAGCCCTCCCATGAGAATCTCTTCATAGTGGTCTGAAAAATGAAGGGGTGCATACCTTCATTGGAACACTCTATTAATATGTACATACTCTCAATTGACAATGCTGTTGGCCTTAGTGATAAGGTTCTTGCCACCCCATGACTCCATTCTTTGACTTGCCACATGCCAAAGGCATCCACCTTGATGTTGCTATTAGTGGGAGA
The DNA here is from genome assembly GCA_034641835.2 of Pinus albicaulis. NCBI lineage: Eukaryota > Viridiplantae > Streptophyta > Pinopsida > Pinales > Pinaceae > Pinus > Pinus albicaulis. The sequence continues at coordinate 633,670,759 of CM076569.1, forward strand.
CTCCTTCATATGTTGAAGTACCTACTTATCCTTTAATGCTGAAGGGTAGCCCCTTTGCACCCTGATTGTGCCATATTTCTCTTCTGAAATATAATGCAAAGTATGGGGGAAATTCAGCCCATACTCTCCCAAGAGTAGCCAAAGTAGCAGTAGATCTTGTTTCCTCTTCACACCTCCATCATATAAACCATACAGTGAAAACGTAATGATTGAAGTGAAGAATTTCACATCATCCCAATGCACCCAAACTCCCTGCTACCATATGATGCAAGTGCCCTGCCAAGTTCCAACCAACAACATACCCTTTGGAATAGGATATGTCACATGCTGAGCAAACTCTTTCAAGAGTAGCCAGCAAAACCTTGCCTCCTGCTACCCTATGTCATAGATCTACAAGTGGCTTTCCAGCCTCTTGCTCATCAACATCACCCATCCAACCAATGGTGAGTGTCTATCATGCTCAAAATTGGTATCCCTCCAATGTAGAATACCACCCTCCCAATCCAAATCACTATCTCTACACTTGATGGGATATTGAAGTGTAGCCTCCTAGAGATATCCAAATGAAGACCACTCATCAATACTCAAATTGACCCCATATGGATCCGAATATATTGAAAGCAAAATCTTCTCATTGAGCTGTGAAGTGCTCAGCAAGAAGGATCCATCATAATAACGGGAGATAAGATGTCTCTCATCAACCATCTGCCTATCCCCTGCTACACATGTAGGAAGGTCATTGGAAAGCTCCAATAATGTTTAAGCCCCCAACTCATCACTTTTGTTCCATGAAAGCATTACTGATCTCCATGATGATACATAGGCTGTCTCATGATCATGTTCAATGCTGAACATATAGTTTTGCATTGGATTGTTTAGGAAAATGCTCATCCTATCCTCCAAAACTCTACAATCCAACCTAAGGTGTTCTGTGCAACTCATCAATGACATAATAGGATGAATGTGCATCTCCTCCTTGATTCTATCAAGGTTCCTCTACACAGTGATAGTTTGCTTCTTCAAATCAGCAATGTGCTTTGACCATAGGTCATGTATTTGCCCTGATGGCATGTTCCCACAATCCTCCATATGATGTGCTGAAATAATAGGAAGTGGAAATATGTGCATACCTCGGTAAAGCTTGGGAACATCTTGTACTGCTACAAGGGTTCCTTCCTTTGATTTGATGACTTCCCCAACTCTTGATGATGATGGCTGCTCCTCTATAGCTGTACTAGCGCTGGTATAAGTCTCCTCCTCATGCTTCTCCAAAATAGTGCATGGGACTATAAATTTCAAGAGATCAAGACCACTTTGCAAGGATGCAAGTGCTCTTTCTCCCGATGAAAGTGCTCCTGTAGCAAGTGGTGGTGGAATTTTATCCTCCTCTGATTTATTCTTGTCAAGCTTCTTGATCAAAATGTGAGTAAAATTTGCATATGCAGTTACTCTTGCATGACTCAAATGGCTGAACCACCAAATGTTTGCTTCACCTTCAAGGTGCAGCGCTGAAATCTCAAAAAATGCTCTTTCTACTAATGGATGCAGTAGGAAGAATGCATCCAAATTCATTCCCCAAGCTCTTGCTGTGCATGTGGATAACCCATCAAATGTAGACAAGAAAAATATATTGCTGCAAGGTCTTCTTTCTTCTTTGAGCTGAATGAATTATGGGAGAGTTATATTCTCCTTGAAAGCTCTTGATTGAGATCTGTATTCTGCAAGATACTCACTTAGAATCTCATGATATAAGTGTCCTCCATATCCATGCCTTTTCTCTTCTTCTTAAAAATAAAAGGGCATAGCATGTTTCTTTGGAGCTCTATGCAATACCAATTTTCTCTTCTGTTGATAGGAAGTGCATGGTCCTTCCTCATCTTGAAACCCTCTAGAGGTCTCATTTCATATCTCCTTTTTCATCTCCTTGACCTACTTGGAGAGGTTCTTCATAGATCTGAAAAGTGATGAGACAAAGCTCACTCCTTCCATCATTTTAGATCTCTTCTTCTTCTCTTCTTATAGCATATTGGTTGAAACTCACAGGTTGAGCCAAAATTATGCTCTGATAACACTGTAATATTCCCAAATGGGAAAAGCAGGAATATAGTGCATAAACATGGAAATAATAGTAGACAAATCAATACACCATTATATGAGACAAATTTACATCCATCTTATTAAACATATCGACAAATAATAGGTACAATATCTTGAGGATCAAGGCACTCAAGCAATACAAAACAAGCCTCTACTAAGAAAATATGTAAATACATGAGAAATAGCTACCATATAAATGCCATGAGCCAATACAACGCAATTTTAGGGCATAAAATACTACAAAAATGATATAAAAATGTAGATCTGCTGTTATATAGCTCAAAAGGTGTTGGGGCTAGAGATCTATGCTCCCAAACACATTTCCAAGACAAGTTAGGAAGGGTTTCTTGAAATACCCAAAATGCAAAAATGTTGGAATGTAGCCCTAGGGATGAATAGTAGTTGAAAAATGAATACTGGAAGGAGGTGGCTGAAATGATAAAGAAATTAATGGAACTCCTCTAATATAACCTCCAAGTGAAAGGCTGATCCCCTCACCGAAGACCTCACCCTTCAAATGAATCACTGAATCCTCCTCTGAAAATACACAATAGAATAACATAGTCCTTGAGGTAAACTGCGCTGTAGGAGGTGGGAATAGTTGGGCCTAATGCCAAATAATGAAATCAAGTTCCAGGACCTTCCTTGTTAGCCTTCCAATGGAAAGGCTACCTCTCCACTGAAAAAAAAAACACTGAAAGTGGCCTTGAAAATCCTCCACTGCTTCTACCGTGCAACACAACACAACTCCACCAGAAACTGTGCTGTAGCTGAAGACTGAAGCTTGGCCAGAATGTCAGAATGTGGAAATGTAGTGCAATACTCTCCCTAGAGGCTCCTCTAGGAGAGAGGTGGGATTCTTGCTCGGGAACACCCTGTGCTAAACAACACAACAATATCATCTAAACAGCTGGAGAGTGCAAGAATTCATACATACCACAAAATCAACAATAAAAAACCTCCCCATCTATGGTTGCCTTTCCCTCCTTATAAAAAATGTGATCCTTCTCACCTTAGGTCCCACTCATTAAAGTCACCACTATCATAGAGACTCTCCCATTCACACTGCGCTGTCTCTCATTGATGATCCACTCCCTCCATACCAGCGCTGTTGATTTGGTCAAACTTGACCTTGTCCACATGCATTAGCCACTATTCACACATGAGGGTGCTTTATCTAGCTATTAAGATGATCCCTTTTCACATTAAGAGGGGTTTTATTCCTACTAAATAGATTTATGGGTCTCCCTACCCACTTATTCATCTATCTAAATGCCAAAAGAAAAAATTAATATTCCAATTAGTTGCATGCTAATTTAGGAATATTAAATTTCATCTTCACATGCTATCATTTCTATGGGAAATGTGGAGATACCCATTAGAGGAACTGGCATGTGACTCCTCATCAGGATGGGATATAAGGGAGGATGACTTGGCGTTAGTGGCCAAGGCATGATTCAACCATTAGAGGTCGTGCAGAGACCTAAACTACTAGGTTTGGGGTACAATGAAGGACAGTGCTCGAAGGTGTCTGAAGCTCCCAATGCATGGTTGAAGCCATTGATGAAAGAGAATGATGGGAACACTTCACCATAAACCTATGACAATGCACATGGCAGTGAAAGAGTTGAGGCAAGCTCTCGTCACCATCATCGTACCAAAGACCCCCAGGAAAGGTATAACAAGTATTGATATTCTCAAGTTCATTTTGATTATAAGTATGTTGATAATCACGGACAAAAGTCATGGCATAGAAATTTTTTTCATTTTTGTGGTTTACATAACCATGTCATTGCTAAGTGTTGGAAAATAATGGCAGCACAAAGGAGGATAAAGCGTGAAATTCCTTCTCCACAATAGGAAAATAAGAAGGTAAAGCAGGTATAGAGGATGAAGACTCATTGCAGTCATTGCGACAGAAGTGGCCATGAGAGAGCCACATGTTGGAGGCTCCATCCAGAGCAGCGCCTTAAGGACAAATAATTGGTACATGAACTAGTTGAAACAATTTTTCGATGAGCAAATGCGTCACAGAGAGATGAATCATTCAATTTGATAAGTGAGAGATGGTTTTTTCGAGGTTTGGTTATGTGTTTGGACTTACTTTGTAAATCATGTGTTGCAGTTTAAAATGTAAAAGTGATGATGTGTTTTCCATCACTTATGAAGCGAGAATGATGTTTTTGGCCTTGTATTGATAGCTGGGGTATTGATTCCATTTGATGTAAACTTGACGACAGAGTATGGTTATGAACTCGTGGCATGTGTGGGGAATTCTTGGGTCATATATTGGTCACTTAGTAAGCATGTAATTTGCAAGATATTGTACTACAGGTTTGTAGAGGATGTAGGTGTCGGCTCATCGCTTATGGCTCTGAAGGACAAAGGTGAAGGAGAATGAAGGGTGACCTTTTAGGACACTTGTGGCACAGACAAGGTACAAAGAAATTGCAAATTATGGTCATGATTTTGGAGGACTGAAAGCTCCTCAGTAGGGAGGATTGATCCAGGTGGCTCCAAACACCCTTAGGCGACCAAGAGGCTGATGATAGGTCAAAATTAAAAGTGGTCGGATGGCTCTCGAACTAGGATAAGGTTGAAGTACTCATTGCCCTAATTCCAACGGTGTGAACAAATCTCCAATCTGAGCCCATATGGAGAAGTTAGAGAGAGTCAAAGTTGGGCAGTGGGCTAGGTTTAACTGTCCCACAAATCCACCGTCAACTGGCAGGGAACTTAGCTCCTGAAAATGGGCGAAATTGTGGCCTCGTTAATTTTCCAAATCACCCTTATTTTCGTTAAAATAAAAAATGACCAATTCTTTTATAAAAGGAAAAAATATAAAAAAATAGGGGGGTGGCGGGCCACCACCCCCGCCACCCCACCGAATTATCACATTATAAATTTCAAAACAAACATATTATATATTGGGTCATCGGGCCATAACCCTCGCCGAACCCCATGGTGCTAAACCGCAAAGGCCGAAGCCCAAACCCTGTAACTATATAATATAATGTGTATTGTTAGGGGCGGGTTGTCAACCCCGCCGCCCGGAACCATCCACCATGTACTAACCAATGATATATATATATATATATATGAACCACGGTGTAACTAGAGTGAGGCTGGTGGGAATTGAACCCACCCAGCCCACGTGGGCCAACCCCATAAAAATGGAGTCAACGCATTAAAACGTGCCAACAACGCAACCATATTATATCAAACATCAAATATACCGCAAACTATTCAACCAACTTCAACCAAAATTTTCCAAGGTGGGGGTCGTTAGGGTTGGAACCCTCGACCTCCCGCCTCTATTTCCATCTCCTTAACCATTAGGCCAACAAAATTTCTTGTTAATTCTGCTGACACTTGCTTACTTAAACTCATTTCCATAGTGTGCCCGGTAGAGGAGGAGGACAAAGTTTGAGGTAGATTTATTTTTTTATTGCAGGTGGAACCCTGAGCCATTCAGGGGGGTAGTGGAACCATGATATAAGCCACATTTTTAGAGGGTCCAAAATTGTCAGGTGTAAAAATTGGAAAATTTTTATATGATTTTGCACCTCTCAGTGACGGGAATCTGATGACGATGTCAGCTTCTGCAACAAAGGTCTCGATTTTTCGGTCATTTTCCAGATTGGAATGATGGTGTCAGATTTTAGAGTGTGGATAGTCGATTTCATGACATTCGATGCCATGACTTTGATGGTACATTTCGATCCAATAGCTGGGCATTCTATTATTCAGTCAACATAAGAGTAGAGGTATGTTAAATGTTGTTTCCATGTACTTCATTGATTATTGTTGTAAGATGTTTTATGTCGTGTTGATTCGTTCTTGATGTATGATGCAGAATCTTGATGTTTATGTAATTTGTTATGTATTCATCATGGATGATCATTTATGTTATGAGGTCCATTTATTGCCTTGATGGCGGGATACTATTTGTCACCATGTGTGATGTTGTGATGCTGATACAAGGTTTGGTATGAGTGAGAGTTACTTGTAGTGGAACATCTGGTGGAGAGACTTTGCCACTCATGTTGAGGGCACATTTAATTGTATGAAAAGTAACCAACTTCCATGAATAATAACCATTTCTAGCGCCAAATGAAGCAGCCAACACCATCGATACACTGAGGCCCAGAGACGTAGTCCACACTGGAAGAACTCCATTATTAAACATCTTGAGTTTTGTTGTGTGATTGTTGACATTCTTTCCTCTTAGTCATATCTGCATACGTGTCCATTAATGCTTTGATAAAATGCAATTCTAATACATCACAGAAGTAAAATATCATGGGTAAATCCGGTAGTTGATGGACCCTGATCAAGGAGAGCCGATGGCTTTCCAACACGGGATAAACATGATGCAGGTGGAGACACCTTCATCAATGATAGTCCTATGAATAGCCTTACCCATCACCAGAACTTGTATAAGAAAAACCATTTATGAAGGGAGACGAGGAACGTGATTTTCAAGGTCAAAAGTAATCAAATTCGAATCTAAAGGATCAATTCCTCCGATAGTGGATAGTAATTCCTTCCTATGTGATGGGAAATATTTAAGGACTTCCAAAGTTGACATCCCCAAAGGTTCTTGAGCTAGATCTTCCAAAATATTGTAATGCTGAGAAGCTCGAACATTCATATTATACGAGGATTTACGGAGAACACCTTTGGGAGCCGGTCGAATAGTGAAATCATTACTAGGTATCTCAATATGAAGAGGACCAGAACTGGGCAGGGACGAAGAAGAAGACACATATATGGGATCTTTTTCCACAACGGATTTGGTAGGATTCACATATTATTTTGATCAAGTGGCAACAGAAATGGGTTCTATACCAGCTATGAAAACCTAAGAGCTTCCTGATGCAAAAGATTGGGGCTGGTATACCATTTGTGTTTGCTGAGATGGAAAGGGTTCTTTCAAAAAAAATGACATTCCTTGTTGTTAAAAATACTGAGAGGGGGGCTGAATCAATATTCCTTTCAAATAGTATTATTATTAATATTTCAGAGCATTACTTAATCTTAAATTATTATCAGTGTTTGTACAATGATAGCAGTAAAAAAAGGAACACAAATGCACATAGTTTTTAAGGTGGAAACCCCCTTTAGGACAAAAACCACCTGAATGTTTTTCTAATAATTATTTAATATTCAACTCCAATTAAAAATAAAGCTCCAAATTCCTAGAATATAGAAAAGAATTATTCTCCAGCTCCCACTAGATGGATGCTCCAACGCCCGAGATTATTCAGTAGTCGACTGAATGGATACCCCAACACCTAATGAGATACAACTCACCCTAGCACTACCCTATCATCCTGAAGTTTTCATAGGCTTGAACCTATTGGTGACTTCATGCACCAGCCTAGCACCACCCTACCACCCTATAGAAGAATAAAAGAATAATGGAGTCTCGTACCAGGGAAAATGGTCCACTTTACAATGTTATAGAAAGATCTAGAAGAAGAAGACACACTAGACCATAACCCCAACTATGACACAAATACCTAATGATGATCCTGGACCTCCCAAAACTTCCTCTTCAATTCTTAGCAGATAGACACTTGTACAAATTTTATAGTGATGCTTTTACAATGACTCAGTACAATGATTGTATGCAGTGCTACCCATGTGAAGACTTCATGTGGTGAACTTCTTGCTGCTATTTTTCACCTTGATTGCTACTCTTGTCATGCTACCCTTTCTCAATCTTCAGAAAATTAGATCATGCATTGAGTCTTATCTTGATGAATATATAATACCTGTAAAAAGTCTTCAAGGAAATACCCATTACATGATAATAGCAAAACTTACCTCATCCTGCAGAGCATATGTTAGTGCTAAAAAAATAAAAAAATTAGAATACAAATAAAATAATGCAATTAAGAGATGAAAATTCATATACAAAATATACTTACCTAGAGCTTACCTCTGCTACACCTTGCTTTGCTTTTCTACCCTAAAAATTCTGGTCCTTTGGAGCCCTTGACAACACATGATCTAGCTTTTTCTTGCCTTCTAGGAGCTCGATATTGAATATGGTGTATCTCTATTATTTTAGATCCCCAATATGTGATTTTCAGTCTTGTAGTATTCCTCTGAGTCTTCATTCCAATTCCACGGGTTTGACCCAATTTTGATTCTTCAAGGCAAAGTTATGCCCAACCTCTCACAATGACCTAATTATGGACTAGTTCAGTAGATCAAACTTGTATGACATGCCACATGTCACTATTTCCTCATTCGACTATGAAATTGATATACAGAAAACTAAAGTAAGTGAAATATTCGTCACTTTTTACAAAATTCCAATCTGATACTCAGAGAGAGAGTTATGATGATTTTTCCAAGGTCACCTCTTTGAGATGAAGTTCAGGATCCTGCAAAAATCCTAACTTCCACAGATCATATCTCCGAAAATATTGCGAACCATGATATGAAAATTTTACACGAGCTTCCTCAGGATTTCGGATTCGCCTCGTAAAAATTTCTGCTTTTGAACCTTCATAGAAAAAAATTTATAGTGAAAATTCCACTATGACCTGTTTCAAGTAGCAAAATACCTGCATGAGGATAATATGAGGATCACAATTTATATATATGCTTAGGATGAGAGGGACTTCAAAAAGTGAATGTGGGAGGGATTTTAGGAGCTTAAAAATTATTAATTATTAAATATTCAATGAGCACACCCAATGAATAGTGTCATGCAACAACCCCATGGGGTTTTAGCCCACTAACTAGGGTTACTAACTTCAAACATGAATATCTCTCAAACCGTGAAGAATTACGTGGCATGCCATTTAACAATGGAAACATCTCGACAAGTAGAAACCATGAAAAATATCCTTGGCTCGTAATATAGTAATTTGGTAGGTCAAAATTCCCATGCAAGATCAGGGTAGCCCTTGGTGCTGCTTGGGTTAACATCAATGACAACCACTGATCAACAATCTCCCCATTTGGCATTGATGGAAACACAAGTACTCCCCCTACGATCATGACACCTATTCCTACAACATTTTCTCCCCGTTTGACAACAATGGCAAAGGGTAACTCCCCGTGACACACAACCATCCTACAGACCTGTACACACTTCCACTCCCCCTTTATTTTTTGAATAAGGAAAATCTAATGAGAACTTGGGAAAATCCCAAGATTTTGGTGAAGATATTAAAATTCTTCACCAGGTAAAGGTTTAGTGAAGATATCAGCGATTTGTTCTTTTGTACCAACATATTCAAGTTTGATATTCTTTTCAGCGACTTGTTCTCTAACAAAATGATATTTGATCAGAATGTGTTTTGTTTTTGAATTCATGAATGGATTCTTGGAGATGTTGATGGCAATAGTGTTATCATAGAATATGGGAATAGGCTCACTGAATTGTACTTGAATATCTTGCAAATTTTGTTTCATCCAAAGGACTTGAGTACAACAAGCTGTCATTGCAATGTATTCTGCTTCCCCTGTAGATAACGAGATTGAGGTTTGATTTTTGCTCAACCATGATACGAGACAACCACCTAGATAGAAAGATTCTCCACTAGTACTCTTATAATCATTAATGCTTCCGGCCCAATCTGCATCTATAAAGGCTTGAATAATGATATTGTTACCCTTAGGATACACAATCCATATTTTGCTGTGCCCTTTAGATATCGAAAAATTATTTTGACGACAATAATATGTGATTCTTTTGGTGCTGCTTGGAATCTTTCTACTTTTCCAACTGGTTGCATAACATCTCGCCCGGAGGCTGTTAAATATAGAATATTACCAATAATAGATCTGTACAACCTCTGATCCACATCCTTAGATGAGTCGTCTATGCTCAATTTGCAACCTATTACCATCAGAGTAAGGATGGGTTTGCAATCTTCCATTTTGAATTTCTTGAGCATTTCCTTGATGTACTTGGCTTGACATATAAATATTCCTCGTTTTTGTTGAGATATTTGGGTTCCAAGGTTCATATGCCACCTCACCAAGTAAAAAAAGACATATTGAATTACTTTAATTTATAAAATTTCATCAGTCGATCATCATTGCTACCAAATATTATATCATCCACATATACCTCAACGATTGTTAAATTATCTTTATATATTTGTACATAAAGATTGTTATCAACAGTACCTTTCTTGAACCCTTGTTATCCATCAAGACAAGCATACCATGCTCTGGGAGCCTGCTTGAGACCATATAGAGACTTCTTTAACGTGCAAACATAGTCTTCTTTTTCTAATAGTAGAAAACCTTCAGGTTGTTTGATGTAAACTTCTTCTAATTCTCCATTCAGAAACATTGACTTAACATCCATTTGGTAGACTTTGATTTTTCTTGAACATGCATAGGTGAGAAATATTCAGATGGCTTCCATTCTGGCAACTGGTGCAAATGTTTCGTCGAAATCAATTCCTTCCACTTGTACATAGCCTTTGCAAACCAATCTTTCTTTGTTTCTGGTAACCTGTCCATATTCATTCAATTTGTTCATGAACACCCATTTAGTCTCAATGAAATTTTTATCTTTTGGTCGTGGAACTAATTCCTAGGTGTTATTCTTCTCTATTTGATCCAATTCTTCATTCATAGCTACTACCCAATGTTCATTCTGGCTGGCTTCCTCAAAACTACTAGGCTCAAAGGTTGCTAGAAAAGCAATGTGAGCATGTTGTGATGAACGAAGCTGTTGACCTTAATTTATGTCACCAATGGTTTGATTTGATGGATGGTTCTTTTGAATCCATTCTTTTGTTCTCATTGGAGGAGATTCTTGTTGTTGTTCTAGTATATCTTGATGATCATTATTTACTTCTTCCTGGTTGATAGTTTCTTCTTGTTCTAAAATTTTCTCTGTGTCCTTTTCAACCCCTGTCTCAAGTTTAAAAGATTCTAGATCCTCATCATTATTCGTTAGAACACCATATTTTTCAAATGTAACATTTATGCTCTCCAGTATATGTTTTCGTCTAAGATTATAGCATTTATAGGCCTTTATTTTACGCAAGTAACCAACAAAGATACCTTCATCAACATGTGATTCAAACTTACCAAAATTTTGATCTTCTCTTTTGATATAACATTTCTTTTGAAGATTCTGAAATATTTTACATTAGCCAGTTTTCATTTTGATAATTCATATGGGGTCTTGTTGCAATTATTTCTCAGAAGACTTCGGTTGATATTGAAGTCCGTCGTATCAATTTCTTGAACCTAGAAATTTTCGTCCAATTTTGAGTCCTTTAGCATTGTTCTACCCATTTCCTGTATGGTTATGTTCTTTATTTTAGCAACTCCATTTTGCTGAGGTGTTCATGCTGTTGAAAATTGTCTTTTTATTACATTTTTGTCACAGTATTGCTGAAATAATTTGGAAGTGTATTCTTCGCCATTATGTGATCTTAGAAACTTTATTTTCAAATTATTTTCATTTTCGACCAACTCCTTGTATATCTTAAAGCACTCAAATGCTTCAGTTTTTTTCTTTAGGAAACTAACGGCTGTCATCCTGGTATAGTTATCTATCATTAACATGAAATATAATTCTCCATCTAAGCCTTTTGTTCTTAGAGGACCACATAGATCAGTATGTATCAATTGCAATGGATGTGATGCAAAGTGTTCTTTTGTTTTGAATTTGGCTTTTGTCTTCTTGCCATGCCAACAGGCCTTACATAGTGTGTTGGAAGGTTTTGAGATTTCCGAAATTTCTCGTACTGCTTCCTTTTTTCTTATCCTGACAAGATTTTCAAAGTTTATGTGACCCAGTCGTTTGTGCCATAACCAAATTTCATCTTCTTTAGCTAGTAGACATTCTTTAGTTGCTTCATCAAGAACATATATGTTGTTTGGAGCTCAACTTGTTGTAGCCATAATTTTACCATACCTGCCTTTCCTGATTTCACATTTTGTGGAGTTGAATAGCATTGTGTGTCCTTGATCACACATTTTTCTAACACTGAGTAGATTGTGATTCATGTTTTCAACCAATAGAACTTTATTGGCTAGAACATATTTTATTTCGAGAGTGATGGTACCTGATCTTATAACATTTGAAGATCCATAATTTCCAAAGGATACAATTCCATCCTTCTTCTCTTTCATAGATAAAAATGTCTTTCTATATCCAGTCATATGCGTTGAGCAACCGCTATCAACATAGCACACATCTTTGTTGTTTTGAGCCTTAAGAGAGAGAGCACAATTATCAGTCTTCTTCTTCTTCAATGTTCATTCGTTCTGTGGCTTCAAATATTCTTCTGGAGGATTTTCAAGTTTGTAGTCTCTCACTATGTTTGACATTTGTAACATTCCATATTATTTCTTAAATGTTCAAATCTATTGATGTTTCGTTGAGCCCTGGGAGTTTCATATTTGATATATCTCCTAGAATTGTATTGGTTCCTAGGGTATGTGCGACATTCTACAACTTTATGACAAAATTTTCCACATTAATAACAATAGCCATGAAAAATATGTTGGTACCTAGATGGAAATCTTCATTGAGGAATTGTCTTCAAAGTATTTTCTTGCGAATCTTGTCCAATGAAGTCTACATGCATTTCATATCTCATAGGTTTATTGTGTTTTGTTGTAAAATGTCCTGCTTCTTATTCTTTGTAACCGAGGCCAGTTTTTTCATTGTAATATCATTGATTGTTGATGAGTTCTTACAATTCCCACGAGCTGTTGGCATAGTTTTGGACAGTTTTTCCCTTCTTCACTTCCTTATGCAGCGAGACTACTTTGGCTTCTAATGCTTCCCTTTCTTGGTTTCTTTCTTCCAAATTCTTTTGAAGTGACTCTTCAATACATTTGTGTTCTTCAACTTCAATTTTGAGACCTTGAACTCGTTCTTCAAGAGTATTTGAATGGATCTTCTTAGCCTTGACCTCTTTCGTAATCCTGATTGCCTCCTTAGAAAATTCTTCTATGGTCAACCCTTCTTCTTCGTTGTTTGATACCTCTTGTTTATTGTTATTGGCCATAAATAGTACTATCTCATTGGCTTCTTCTTCGCTGCCACTATCTTCATTGGATGATGAGCTATCTTATTTAGAGAGAAAGTTCCTTTTGAATCCTTTCTTTTTTCCTTACTTATTGAATTTCTTAAAGCCTTTCATTCCTTTTAAGTTGCCATCACTTCTGTTCAGACATTTTGCTACAAAATTCCCAACCTCACCACAGTCAAAACATATCAATGGAATTTTACCTTTGAATTTTCCCTTACCAATTTTTATTTTTCTCGTAAAGTAAGCATATTCTCCATCTGAAATACCTTCTTCATCATCTTCCTTTTCTTCACACTTGCAGGTGCAGGTATTTTCCTTTGAAGGTTGTTTTTCCTTATTGGTTTTCTTAGATGTAACAAACGTAGTTTATAGATGCGAAGTACCCTCTTCTTCATCAAGTCTCATTTCATATTTTATGAGAAATCCATGTAATTACTCTTTGAGTTTTTCTAGATTTGCACTGTATTCTAAGACCGATGCCTTTGGGTTGAATCTCCCTAGTAAAATTATAAGAATATTTTGTATAATAGTCTTCTCGTCAACAGGATCTCCTAATACTTCCAGAGTATTGGTTATTTCATCAATGTGTTGGAAGTATGCAACAATGGTGCCATCTTATTTCATTCTGAGATGCTCAAAATTTTCTCTATAGATTTGAAGCTTTTCTTCTTTGACATTTGAGTCACCTACATATATATTCTCAAGCTTGTCCCATACATTTTTGGTAGTTTTACAACCCAACACCTTATGATAAGCATATTAAATAAGTCCACAGATAATAATATTCTTTGATTTTGCATCATCTACACAATTATTCTTACCTTGTTCATCCGCGGTTGGTGTAAAGCCATTTTGAACAGTGTCCCATACTTCGTAACCTTATGCCAAGAGATAGAACTCCATTCTTCTTTTCCATAGTGCATAATTATTTTTATTGAATACAGGTACACCATTCGTGGTGTGCTCCATGACCTCCTTCCATCTGTTAAACTACTATTGAAGGAACCAAGCTTTGATACCAATTTTTGGAAAAACTAAGAGTGGGGGTGAATCAATATTCCTTTAAATTAGTATTATTATTAATCTTTCAGATCATTAGTTAATCTTCAATTATTATCAGTGTTTGTACAATGATAGCAATAAACAAAAGGAACACAAATGCACATAGTTTTTAAGGTGCAAACCCCCTCTCGGGATAAAAACCACCTGAATGCTTTTCTAATAATTCTTTAATATTCAACTCAAATTGAAAATAAAGCTCCAATTTCCTAGAATCTAGAAAAGCATTCTTCTCTAGCTCCCACTGGATGGACGCTCCAATGCCCGAGATTCTTCAGTAGTCAACTGAACGTATGCCCCAACACCCAATGAGATACAACTCACCCTAGCACCACCCTATCACCCTGAATTTTTCATAGGATTGAACCTGTTGGTGACTTCATGCACCAGCCTAGCACTAGCCTACCACCCTATAGAATAATAAAAGAAGAATGGACTCCCATACTAGGGAAAATGGTCCACTTTACCATGATATATAATGATGTAGAAGAAGAAGACACACTACGCCATAACCCCAACTATGAAAAAAATACCTAATGATGATGCTAGACCTCCCAAAACTCACTCTTTAATTCTTGGCAGATAGACACTTGTACAAATTTTACAATGATGCTTTTACAATAACTCAGTACAATGATACATTTACAATGACTGTATGCAGTGCTACCCACACGAAGACTTCTTGTGGTGAACATCTTGCTGTTGTTTTGCACCTTGATTGTTGATCTTCTCATGCTACCCTTTCTCACTCTTTAGAACATTAGATCATGCATTGAGTCTTATCTTGATGAATACATAATACCTGAAAAAATTATTCAAGGAAATACCCATGACATGATAATAACAAAAATTACCTCATCCTATGGAGCATATGCCAGTGCTAAAAAAATAAAATAAAATTATAATACAAAGAACCTAATTCAATTAAGATATGAACATGCATATACATAATATAATTACCTGGATATTACCTCTTTTGCTTCTTTCTTTTCTTTTATTCCTTAGAAATTCAAGTCCTTTTCAGCCCTTGACAGCACATGATCTAGCTTTTTCTTGCCTTCTATGAGCTCGATATTGAATCTAGTGTATCTCTGTTATTTCAAATCCCAAATATGTGTTTTTCGGTCCTATAGTAGTCCTCTGAGTCTCTTTTCCAATGCCAAAAGTCTGACCCAATTTAGATTCTTCAAGGAAAATTCATTCCCAATCTCTCACAGTGACCTAATTATGTACTGGTTCAGTAGAGTGAACTTGTACGGTGTGCCACGTGTCACTTTTTACTCATTCAGCTCTGAAATTGATACAGATAAAACTAAATTCTATGAAATATCCACCACTTTTTACATAATTCCAATTTGATACTTAGAGAGAGAGAGAGTTATGACGATTTTCCCAAGGTCACCTCATTGAGATGAAGTTCATGATATTGCAAAAACCCTAACTTCCACAGATCATATCTCCGAAAATATTGCAAACCATGATCAAAAATTTTTACACGAGCTTCCTCAAGATTTTGGCTTTTCCTCATAAAACTTTCAGCTACTTAACCTTCGTAGAAAAAAAGGTATCGTGAAAATTCCACGATGACTTGTTTCAAGTAGCGAAATCCTTACATGAGGAGGATATGAGGATCACAATTTATATAAATGCTTAGGATGAGAGGGAATTCAACAAGTGGACGTGGGAGGGATTTTAGGACCTTAAAAATTATTAATTATTGAATATGCAATGAGCACACCCAATGATTAGTGTCATGCCACAACTCCATGGGATTTTATCCCACTAACTGGGGTTAGTAACTTCAAACATGAATATCTCTCAAATCATGAATAATTACATGGCGTGCCATATATAAACGGAAACTTATTGACAAGAAGAAACCATAAAAAATATCCTTTATTTGGAATATAGTAATTTGGTAGGTCAAAATCCCACGCAAGATCGGGGTAGCCCTTGGTGCTGCTTGGGTTGACATCAATGAAAACCATTGATCAACACCAGTGTGCATTTTTAAAGATGATTAACCTCGGTAGGATGAGGGAAATCCTTGGTGTAATGATCATCATCACATATAAAGTAAGAATGTTTGGGCTTACATTTGGACGCTTCGTCAACAAACGACTTAGAGGAATCCTGTTTAGGGGAATCGAATTTAGCTTTTCCTTTATCCTTTTTCTTACCTTTTGAGGATTTATCTGCCACGGTAGACTAAAAAAAATTAACCTTGGAGATTTTACTAGGATCCTTGGGATCGTTGAAAGGAGCAGAGGGTCCAATGGATGAAGTAGACTTAGGTTTCGAAGAATATTTCAAAGTATTGTAAAAAATTTGGGCCACTGACCCGATAACACTATCAATTGGTGGTGTATCAATATATTTTGAATATGATGGGTCCATCAAAGGTCACAGGCCATTCGGTAAAAGATCATATAATGTCCCAGACTTGGAATAGACCAGATCTAGATATTGAATGTGGGTGATGGCCTATTCCTCAATTACACAACCACCCATTACAATATATTTAGAAATTTTAGGGATGAACGATTTAGTGTACCATTTAATAAGTAGTTGATCAGGGATCTCAAACTTGATCAAGCATCGCCTGCGTCTCCACTCATAAATGTGGTTGGAGATATGGGTAGTAGTTGACTATTCCAAATATTTTAAGAGGAGAGTGGTGGTTCCATACCAGCAAGGTAACTGGAAATGCGTAAGGAAGGCCATAGCCAATGAATTGAAATCTTGGAAAATTTCACGAGGTAGTTCAATGTACAACCGTAGCGGTTTACCCCATTAATGTGTGCTGGAAAAGACGTAGTCAAACTAAATCGTCCACACAACATTTATAACACTAGAAAATTTGGCCAATTTTCCGACGGCCACTTCATCGCTATTCCAACACATATTTGTTGCAAGAGCGACAGTTCGAGGTTGGACAAAACGTGGTTAGCCATTACATCGCAATTCTGACGCTTTTGAAAAGTGTCGCAATACCGACAATTTTTCCGACGTTTCCAAACAACCGTCTCTCTTACAACGTTTCCAAAACTGTCGCTCTTCTGACATTCCTAAACTGTCGCAATTCTGACGATATTTGGTCCGACGTTTTGGACGTCGTTCTTCCGACGTTTGTTAACTGTCTCTCTTCTGACGTTTGTAGACTGTCGCAATTCTGACGATCTGTGGTCCGACGTTTTCAACGTTGCTCTTTCGACGCCTATTAATGTGTCGCAATACTGACACATTCCCAAGGTGTCGCAATATCGATGCTTTGCAGAAGCGTCGCAATGCCGACACCAGGAAGAACTGTCGCAATACCGACAGACATTTAAAAATTAAAAAAAAATGTAACGTCGCAAGATCGACAAAAAGGGCAAATGTCCATGGCGTCGGAAGAGCGACACGTATAAGGCATTGGAAGAGAGACGCTTATAAGGCGTTGGAAGAGCGACGCTTATAAGGCATCGGAAGAGTGACGGTGGGTTCAATTTAAAAAATAAAAATGAAACTTTAAAACAATACATAAAATGGTTATAAAACCCATTTAAAATTGTCCTTCATGCGGAACTTTACCTTCGTTCCCTTGAGGCTTAATCCTCATTAAAAGATCCCATATCAAATGCTTTCCATGTCCAACTTAATGAATCCTAATTTTTCCAACCTCCTAAGGCAAATATAATAAACCACATTCATTTTTCGAACCTCAGCGCTTGATATTATAAAAGGGTCCAACTCTTTTAATAATATACAACCGCGCTTATTGCATCAACCATGGGTTATACATTAACACAAAATATATGTTCAACGCATAATTGAATGGTTTTCATTATAAAATGAATGGACCATACCTTTTCTATCTCCCTTGCAACTTGGTGCGCGAATACCATTCGATCGTCCAACCTCCAGATCTGACAACGCACAATAATATCGCATTTTTTCCCTCGCCTAACTTTAACACTTTAAAAAAACGCGATGGGGGCGGTATTACCCCAGTGACGTGGTGACATATTATAGGATCACGTTTTTTTTAATCGGTTTCACTCTGGCCCAAAGGCTGCGTGATGAGGGTGGTTTTGGTTTCACAAACCCACTCCCGGGTTTTGAACAGTGCTCAACCGGACTTTCACCATGGTTAATGTCATTAATCTTAATAACTCCGCCTTGTTAACCTCTGGGGTCAAGCCTCAAATAATATCGCTCGACTCACAATAAAACACACCAATTCTTCAATGGCAGAGTTGTTGCCTTCAACGGGATTTAAAGCTTTCTGGGCAGTCGAAGCATTACATGGTTCACTCCTATGAATTTTGTTTGAACACACAAACTCAACGCCTTATACAAAGGCTTAATACCCTTGCTCGGTCAGAGAGCCTCTATAACCTCACTCTCGGCCTCTTACAAGGGTTATATACCGAATTTACACACTCCCATTAACCACAAAGGCTTGCGTTCAACCACGAACAGAGAGGGTTATCAGAGATTTAACACAAACCCAAAAATTAGATGCTCACCTACTGGAAAGGGTTCAAATTCCACACAAGCTAATTATTCTTTGTTCAAACTTAATCTTTGGTAAATTTTAATTTCAATAAATGAAAAGCAACTTATCTTAATTTAAGTCTGCAATTTCTCGAGTTGTAGCTGGGCTTAATTTAAGTTGTTCAATATAACTTTAAACATCAATGTAAACTAATGCAAAACGTATACCTTTTTTTAGAAAAAGAGATTCATTCATAAAATACATCTTAAGCATAGCATTTTGATATTTACTATACAAGATTCCTTCAATGGCTCTACCAAGTAATGAGGAAGTCAATTGTCACGCAAGTCCTTAGCTTAGATCATACATGTTCAAAAAAACCTTGTATCCTTCCTGAGACTCACTAAAAATAGAGTTTTCCATCAAGCTCTCTACTCGAATTAGGGGCATGGAGAAAAAATGAGTTGAAGGAAGAAAAAGGTATGAAAATCAGTCCTTAGGGGCAGAGAAAGCAATCTTTATCTGTGAACTTGAGAGAGGACCAATTTTTTATGAAGAAGAGGTGGATGAGAGACAATATAAGAGTCTCATGGAAATCTTAAGAAGTTCAATCAAGCATAGAGGAGAAATGTCAATCCTAGAGGCATCAACAGGGGTAAATGAGCATCAAGTTTTTCAGTCTACTGTTTATATGAGTGTTTGTTTGCAGGACTTGAAGAATATGAAGATGAACGAGTACAAGAAGCTTTCATAAAGGAGAAAGACAAAAAAATTTCTCTTGAAAAAAAATGCAATGCAAATAAAAAGTCATGGACCTCAAATAAACAGGGTAGAGGACCAACTGAAGGAAAGCTCCAAGATTTCACAAGATGGAATAGATGGCAATCAAAATTCTAAAAAAATTCTGTTATGGCAATGTCAAATGTATAGATATCCAACCTAGTACAAGTCTTTTATGAACTATGGATGCATGTACAGAGAGAAATTGAAGAAGCATCTCTGATTTTTAATAATGATCTCAAGTTTCAATATGAAGACGAGATAAAGAAAATGAATGACAAGCCTGATATGAAAAGGTGTATAACATACTTGGAAAAGAAACATACAATAAAACATCAATATGGACAAAAAACCTACTTGAGAACATTAATATACAAGGATGTCAAAGAAATGGAGGCCAAAACAGGGGACATGGAGCCGAATTCCAAAGAATTTTTTGAATTTTCAGAAGTTGCAGTTCAAGAACAGGGTAAAAGACTCATTGATAAGCTTCAAGAAGGATCCAGGAACTATAAGACAAAGCAAGGGAAAAGGAAGTTTCTTGAGGATGTTCTTGGAGACAAGATCATGGGTTCAAATCAAATTAACTAACTCAGAATAGCTGCCCTCTATCCTGATGTGTCGAGGAAGGAGACAAGATTACACAAGGATTTCCTTTCAAAACAAAAAGCCATTGCTACTATAACTGTACAGTACCACAATCAACACTTTGCAACAATTAACCATGTGCTAATATATAATTCTAAACTTGAACACATATGCATGAAAGACTTTGAAAAGTGCAATATTTTTGTCCATCCTTATAGTAAGGCTTTACGTCAACCAAATGGTAAGCCAGCCAGCAAGTCCACTGGCATGAGAGAAAGAAAATTTTCTTCCTAGTGGAGGGAACTATCATGGTGGTGCCAATCAATTAATGTTTGTAGTTTGGGCAGGCTTTTCATAGGCCTAAATGTCTAGGCATGCATAAGTTGCCCACAATTAAAGAATTTTTTAGCATAATTTCAATTACCTCACTCAAGCCCTGTGCAGCTCCTAATCGCTCAACATTGCTATTATCTGATTTCAGAGTCTCCAGTAACCAAGGCACCAGATTTGGGAAGTTCTCTTCACCCATGCCCCTTATGAGCGACCCAAGAGCTCTAGTTGCAACAACACGTACTTCTGGTATAGGGTCTACAAGAACCTGTACGTACTTTAAATTAATTAGAAATGTCTAAACAAAATATCTCAATAAGACACATACAGGGAAAAAGATTCTACCAATACCTTCTTCACTTCAGGAAGCATCAAGCTTATATATGGTAGCATATCCTTTGGCTTTGTTACCAAAGAACACATGTTTTCAACAATCTGGGCTGCTTTCTTTGCACGTATCTGCACTTCTTTCCCTAAGACCGTGGTGGACTATAGGCACCAACAATGCTAGTGATGGAGCATCAATAGTATTGAAAAACGTTGTCTGCAATGATGGTAAGAGATAAAGGAATACAAGATGTTGGTAATAAATAAACAACATCAAATATCATAAAAAATGGTATAGAAGGCCTGACAGAAAACTTTAAAAAATACATGCAGAAGAATGTCAAGGGAATGCTTTGTGTATTCATTGGGATCTGAGATACTCAAGAGTAATGATGAAACTAGTGCAGATATTTCAGTGTTCTTGATTACATTGTGCGCGCACACAAATAATATTATTCATCTAGACAATCAAATGTGCCATATAGTAGGGTTCCAACAAGGGGGAAAATGTGATGAAGCCAAGTGAAGCTTAGCCAGTGTAACGCCTGCAACGAGTGATAGCAGTGCAACTTATGTGGTAAGGTCTGATCAGGCTTATAAGCTCCCACAGAGGCCACTGTGCATTTGTTTCATCAGATTGGGTTGGTAATGGGTTGTAGTCCCAATAGAAAAAATTACAAGCAGACCCGTGAGACAAGATCCTGAAAAAAAAGCTAAAACGCCAACCAAAATTCTTGTTGTATTGAAGAATAAGATACCTGTTTTTGGAGTTGTGGAGTTGAGAGCAATGCAGAGATCCTCACACTGTCCATGGTGCCAGATCTATGAGCATGGTTGGGGGCAAAAATCTTCCACATCCTCCCTCCACAACCACAGATAGTATGGCTGCATCCTTCCTCAAAACCGGCGACAGTATGGCCGCATCTTCCCTCCTTCCCTGGACAAACCATGCAACCAGAGGGAAATTAAAACTTTTGATATTTGAAATTTTTTGACATTTTGAAATGAAACACGTGTGTTTTTTTTATGCCACTCAAATTAATTTAAAAATATATATATTTTTAATAATTATAATAATTTTTAAATAATTAAAATAATTTCTAAATAATTAAATGTTTGTTTATTTTGATTCTTTAAAAATATTTACAATCAAAGAAATAAAACATATTTTTTTGAGAAGCAATTAAAATTATATCAGTGAATTCTAGCTATTGTAACAAATAGACTTGAAGATCATCCTCTCTGTAGTAGCCATCATTGAAAGACGTTATTGGAAGCCAAATCAATACTCTTGATAGATTCTCTTTCCTTTTACAAGTAAGTTATCCTCTATGCTCTATGTCTGCAATCCAAAAGTCTATATCCTAATTTGAGACTATGGTCTGAAGCATATTTCCAAAAGTTATATAGGTTGAATCCTAAAGGAATCTAGGACCAAGACTGAAAGAATAAATCCTACATCTCTTTGAAGCTAAGCTCTCAACCAAGTTATAGAAACAAGCACTTATGATGACACCAAACAGTTACATGTGACTATACATGACATTCAACACAATATTATTTGTGATTTATGGAAGAAGATGAAAGAGTATCCAATGAAGTTTGAAACCTCTTAACCATCTATTATAACTCACTCTTGCTTAAGGTTGAAGGTCAATTTTATGATAATCATATTTACAAAAGGATAAATATTTTATGGGAAAATGAAGGTAGAAAATGAAGCAGAACAGAATTTGGAAGAGTACCGTATATATGTGACGTGTGATCTGAAGTATCAAAGATGATATGAAAATAAATTTGTTGAAGCATCTAATCTCAAAATATTGGGAGAATTGTTTACAATAGAAAAACACAAGAAGCATTCACGATAGATCTGAACCTATGACTTCTTTGGTGGCATCTAAATCTTTTATGGCATTATAGTATACTGAATTTTTTTGACACTCTGACATACAAGTTTTGAAATCTTTGTGGAATTATGCCTGTGTGGTAGTTGAGTTCTATGACATATCTCTCTCTTTATATGATTCTTTGTGGCTTGATTCATTGTGCTAAAATGAATTTCAAAAGGTACATAATGATGCAAATTTTAGAGACACCTTTTCAATAACACAGAAGTAGCCTTCACTCAAGTAAAACCCTATTATTTGAAGATACATGAAGAACGAAGTATTGTGAGGAGGTTTGATGATGTAGGGGCATTAGACACTAGCCAACAATGTGGAGGATTGTCCACATGTTGTGGCTAGAAGGATCTGAAATTATTCAAATTGTAACAGCAAGGTGTCAATACCTTAGCTGTCTGTTGCTTTTAGAACAGTTAGGGTCAGTCTAGAAACTGTAGAAGTCGAAAAATTTTGGTTTAAGTCCATTTGTTCAGTTTCCACTGTTAAAATATGATGTAATTAGTCTTTTAGGTTAAAGAAATAAAACGGCCCCCAAAGGAACCGAAGAGTCATGTAATTGATTATAAATTGTAGCCCTGATATGGTGAAAGGGGGATTTTGGCAGCGAAAGGTTGAATTGAGAAACTGTTTTCTCTGTTGAATAAGATTTAAGCCTTATTTTCTAACTGTGCATGTGCTATTGGAATTCTCCGATGAATTACTCCTTTTACATTGTGAACTCTATGTATAACTTGAAGAAAAAAAATGTTGTGTTAAATCTCCTATAGCCCTCTCTGTTTGTGGTTGAGTACAGGTTCCCAGTGATAAATATGAATGTGTTAAATTGATAAATAAACCCTGTATGAGGCCGAGAGTGAGTCTATTGTCTGAACGAGTTTGTAGTGGTTCTCAGCCAAATGAAGAATATTGAGTCTGTGTACAAGGCGCCAAGTTCTGTGTGCTTAGACCAGGCTTTATAGGAGTGAAACCCCTATTATCCTTTGTTTACCATAGAACTTTGAAATTCTGTTGAAGGCAGGAAAATAACGTGTTTTATGGTGAGTTGAACGATATTATTTATGCTTGAACCAGAGTTAAAAAGGTAGAGTTATTACGTTTAATGGAAATAACCATGGTGAAAGTCCTGTTGAGCACTGTTCAAAACCCGGGAGTGGGTTTGTGAAACCAAAACCACTCTCATCGCGCAGACTTTGGGCCAGAGTGAAACCGTTTAAAAAAACGCAATCCTATAATATGTCACCACATCACTGGGGTAATACCACCCCCATCGAATTTTTTTGAAGTGTTAAAGGCAGTTGTGAAAAAAAATGCAATATTGATGTGCGTCATCTGATTGGGAGGCCAACAGATCCGACAAATATGACGCGGTCAGTGGCACAAAAGTTAACTCCAGGTAAAGACCAGCGGTTTTGTGTTAATTCAACATTTATTTAAATTGCGTTGGACGTGTGGGGCCGGGAACCACCATATAATATAATGTTGTGTTAATGTATAACCATAGTTGGATGCTATAAGCGCGGGTGTATATAATTAAAAGAGTCGGACCCCTTTTTGTAGTGTTAAGCGCTAAGGTTCAAAAAACGAATGTGGGTTATTATATTTGCCTTAGGAGGTTGGATAAAGAGCTTTTATTGTCGGGCATTCATTCGATATTCATACAAAGGAAAGGCTCCAAAATAAAAGAAGTAAAGCGCTTTATTTAAAGGGCCAACCTTATAATAGAAGGTATATATATGTATGGTAATGCGTGCTGAATTTAAATTATCAAAGGGCAAATACATATTCGGGTTACAATAAAGTTTGGCTAAAGTAATTATTTATCAATTTCTATGAAATTGATAAATAAAATTTGACAAAGAAAACAAAATAGAATTCCTTGGTTTAAGTAGAAGTTGTGTTAAGTGAAATTGTTGACACAGAGAGAGACTAGGTCTCCTTTGTGCCTGGGTTCAAAATTTTTTTTGCTGTCATTTGAAGTATACTCTTTCTCCAAGTTCTATAACCCTAAATTTGTACTCAATGCATCGCCATCTCAGATCTAGTTCTAGACCAAGAAATAGAACTAGTTCTAGTTCTCCGAGAGTTTGTTTTTACTCTTTACATTATGAATTTGAAGTAGCAGCACTAGTCACAGGGTTAGAAACAATGTTATCCAAGGAACCAGGCTCTGCAAAAATAAATTGTGGCTCAAACAGGTAGCATGCATCATTATAGTATCATTACAAAAACTTCATAACATCCAAGGCTACAGAGCCAAATGATATATCATGAGGGATTAGGAAGTTCCAAACAAAACCAGACTATATCACTGTGAAAACTGTGAAAACAGATATGGACACATCCATATTAAAACAGAGAAAACAATATATAGTTCCAGGACATGATAAGAAGTCAACATCACCACCCAGAAAGTCACAAAACGCTAGCAAAAAAAAAAAAAAAAAGAGTTGTACCAGTGCTTCCCAAAAAGAATAGGAAAACAATATGTGAGGTTAATGGCCATAAGAGACAGACCCTATTCAGGAAAAATGAACAGCACCAGCTTCCCCTTGCCCATCCGACCTGTGAAGCTGATAGTGCATGATACCAAAACTACTATTTGGGCCTCTCTTCAACAAGATTTCAGCAACAATATTTCTTTCTCTGTAAACATGTTGAAAGGTGATTTACATAAATGAGTTCTTCAGAAATTCAATCCTCTCCATAGTTCCCAACTTACTGCCTCTATACAACGTCTTTTTACTGGTGTTTATAATTGATTTTCAATATAATAATGTGTATTTAGTATTTAATATTAACTAAAACTCTGACAGTTTGTGTTCCCATTAGATATTCCTTCTGAAAGGCACTCAGGAGTCAGCAGCATGCGAACATACATAATTTTCAAACACACAATCGAAAAATAAAGGAATTTTCAGTTTGAGGTTAACATACTCAGTTACCTGCAATAGCACCCTTTAAAAGCATATATTATCATAGAAAATTCTCTCTATTTGAATGACTGTGAAACACCTCAGAAAAAACAAAGGGCGCTCCATTAATGGCCACAAACTTCATTTGAAAGGGCACAATCCGTCTAAATAACAGTCATAATTTAAAATAAAATCCCATTAATAAATACGGTCGTGAGATGAAAAAACTCAACAGATTCAGTTTGTGGTAAAGAGACTCATTACATTGACTTAAAACTTGGTCGAGAACCAACCATAAATCTCTACAAAATTTAATGATTCAGAATTATACAAATAATACAATGAGGAAAGGGTTATCGGTTTTTTATGAGGAAAGGGTTATCAGTTTTTTATCTAGGGTTTATCAGTTTGACATAAAGGGTTGATGAGTTCAGGATTCAGAAATGACAAAATAACCAAATGGGATGAAATCCATGCTTAATTTACAACAAAATAATGCAACAGAACACTACCAGCAATCAACTTAGTTTCCAACAGAACATTGATAAATCATAAGACTGAAGTAATACATTGTAAAACCTGAACGCTCTATTCCCCTCCAAATTTCTATATGTAGTACATAACATTCAATCTTGGTTAAAAATATTTAAAAAAAATTCCGCCAAATGTGCTAGTTTTAAGTAAATAGGTGACTTAGCTAATTCTAAAGTTCTGTCCAAGCATTAGTAAATAGGAGATAATCTGAGATTTTAATAGATGTTCACCACATAAAATATGTCAAAATCCTGTAGCTATATCCCTAGCCTGAGACTACAATGAAGAGGTCCAAAGTATGGCAGCTTCAATAGAACCAAGCCTCAATATAGGGTTGCAGTAGGTCCGAGGGTTTAATTGATTCAAGTCTTAATAAAAAGCTAAAACACAGAATCGAGCTCTTATGGTATATATTTTTCCTCCAATAATGACAAACATTAAATTCTCTTGAGCATGGTAATAGAACTAAATTTGTTTACAACAGTCCACAAGATATCCATTCATTTCTAGAAATTTTGCAAGAAGAAAATGAAAGTCATGTGTAACAAAGTATTATGAAAATACTTCAAGAAACCAGAACTTAGCCTGAATATCCTAAAACTGAATTTGGAAACATTGTCTCTCCAAGGTTGTTAATGTTGCAATCCTCTGTTCAACATTGATAAAAATGTCGAAAACAAGTTAAAAGATGAACCAAATAATAGCATTCAAAGGAAAGACTAGGATGTCACCATTTCTACCTGCTATCCTTGAAAATAAGGAGAGCTAACTTACATGCTTTTGTGTTTGCAAGGTGGACTTGAAGACCATGTTCATCCTAGAATGAGCTCAAAATGTACTTTTGTTTTTGGATTCGTGAAATAGAAGGACGGTGTTGTCAAAAAATAGTGAAATGGAGATCCCATAGAGGGCCTCCACCTTTACCACCCATGGATTTTGAAATGAGAAACTCTCATCCATAAATATGAAGTCCAAATAATGTGAGGTAGTCGACACCCTTGCTTGACTACTATGTTAATGTATATAATAGACCCCAGAGATGATCATTTGAATCTCATATAGGGTCATAATTATAGAGATCGCCAAGCATAGGAGAGGTATACCTTCAGCCTCTCAAATAGTAGGTTTCTTCCAACTATTTGAAAGGCTTAACATGTGTCCATGGATCAACAATATACTTACTTTTGCTTCCTCAATATCATTTGGGAGGATTGAAAAATAGTCAAAAGTGCGGTGATTCCATTTGCAATGACTAAACCTTAAACCTGCAATTTCTTCCTCTCTGCCCATATGGAGATGAATTTTTCTACTCTTTTGGAAAAGAGTTTGAACATGGTGTATCCCAGCATGATAGTCTCACAATTAATTGATTCAGAGGTCAGGATGTATGCAAGAGGCGGAGGACTTGAATGAACTACCATACTAAGGAGGAGAGCATGAGTATTGAAACTGGGTATTGCTTCTCCAGTGAACACTTGATTACTTACCGTAATGGGTTTTACATATTAAAATTGTATTCATACTAAGAGAAGCCAAAATAATAGAGATTAAATTTTCTAGATCCAAACACCCAATTTCCATAAAATCAAGAGAAAATTGGGTTAAAACAATTTAGAAAATTGATATTTCAAAAACTAATGTCAGGAACAAGAAATGTAAGCTACTTAAACCCTAACAAGAACTTTTTAATTGGATGTTAATGGCATGTTGTCCACCCCATCTTAGTTAGATTGGAATTACACCTTGCAATTTGATAAGAGTTTGTATTGCCTGATGAACAAAATGCAACTTTAATTGCAACAAAAAAAAAGGCAATCCTCTTGTAGAGTCCATAAAGGTGGTATTTCTATATGGCTAGGCTTCACTTGAACAAACACGTCTACCATTACATTTTTAGTCTTCTCTTCCAGACAGAGTTGAGGCAAGGATGAAATGCATGCTCAAGAGTTCAAATTCCAGGGCAAAAACTTGAGAAATTTAAAGAAATTGCACCTAAAATTCTCAGTAACACCTATCTTCATTGGCAATGGAACTTTTGGTACATATAAACAGTATTAAAAATGAATAGATGAGAAATAAAGGAAGAAAAACTCGACTCAATGCCTGGCTTGGTCCTGCAAGATGAGAAATAAAGGCACGTTGACAGACCATCTCACATAGACCTGTCACGACGATGCAATTTTATGCCAAACAACAACGCATTTATCATGGGTTCAAATCAAATTAACTGACTTAGAATAGCTTCCCTCTATCCAAATGTGTCGAGGAAGGAGAGGGGATTACACAAGGGATTATACAACAATAGTTAGAGGGATTGTTTGGAGGGTCGTTAGGCATAGTGTAGGAGTGTTCCTTAGCAAGTATCTCCTGGAATTGAATGTGCAGTAGCATAGGGGGTGTCTCCATAAGTAAGGGAAACGTTCATATTACTGGTTGGTCCATAATTGCAGTAGGGATGGTTGAGGAGCAACCTCACCCTAGGGTAGTGTTTTCTTCCTTTAAGTGGACAAAAAATAGAAGCAGGATGTGGGAGAAGTTGATACAATGATGAAGCAATGGAATAAGGGTTAGAAGAGTGCCCTAACTGGTTTTCTAGAAGCGCATAATTCAAGGGAAAGAGGGCAACAACAGAGACTTGCAGATTGCCTCTTGGATGATGGCTTGAAGGGTGTCCTAGGAGATGACTCCAGGGAAATGGGAAAATCCCCATCTATTGCAAAAGGGATTTCCCGTCCTGAAGAAAAAAATTATAATAGAAAAATCATGAAAAGAAAAGGCTCAAATCTCTCTTCCAGACTGGTGACATGTCACAAGGCCACATGGACCACTGCGATTAGTTGACATAACACATTAGAAGCATGATGTTAGCATCTAAAATATCTAGGACATGTGGCACTCCATGATAAAGACACATGGTGTGTGGATTTGAGTTTTTCAGGTGTTCAAGTGGGCCGAAAATAGGTGAAATGTGGCACCACTCAGAGATTGACATGTGCCAATTGGTACAAGTGGTAGACAATTGGCATGCTCAAACAATGAGGTGATGCAGGAATGACATGAGGGAGAAAATATTAGAAAATCCCCAAATCTGGAGAATTAAAGCTCATCACCAACTTGAGATTAACAACTTTACATGATGTCACCTATGAAATCGTAAATGGAGAAATCATAGTAACAATAAAGTAACCTATGTAACAATAAAATCGGATTCATCCTGGGAGTGGTAAATGGAGAAATCATAGTGAACAACAGGAAACATGCAGAGTTGCTTACAATCAAATAGATGAAAAAACACATACAAAAATCCTAGATAATAATCATGAACAAGCTTAATATTGAATTATGAATTGTAAAGGAACTTACAAAATGTGACATTACGAACCTGGTCAAGCGCACAAGCAAAAATATCCTGGACATGACCCTGGTTGACAAGTTGTATTGCTCATGATGCAAGAGGATTTGTACCTCCACTTCCAAGTCAATCAAAATCCATCATTATCTATACAATAAATACAAGTAATTGATGTAGTATTTTTACTCTAAGATGCATTCTTATGATAATGTTAGAACATATGTTGAAAATGTCAAAACATACCTGAATAAGCTCCTCTTCGTTTCAAGAACAATTTATTGGAGTCGCATGAACTTGGAACAAGCCTCCCACGATCTAAAAGAGTAGCAACTAAGTCAACAGTGACTTTTTTTTTGCTACGTTGGATTGAGGGAGGTTTTCTCAAAGATTAAATTGCTCCAATAAATTATTATCTACTAAAAAGGGCCAACCACGTGAAGGTGGAAGCTCTTATGGCCCCTCCCCCCCCTCACATCACTCTCAATTCCCCAATACCCAATCTATATTTCATTTTTTACTTTCATGAGCATAAAAAAAAATATTCAATAACTAATGAAAAAACAATTCAAAAAAAGTATGCAAGGAAACATTGAAATTAATGCTTGACATAAAAATAGTATGATAAATGAGTTTTTTATATAACGCAAAAAACGTTCCAAGTATGGTAATGTTTGTCTTATAATAATACAATATTTTACATTATCAAATTTTCTTTTTCTTCTTCCTATTTCTAAAGCTCCTAATTACATCATCAATATCATTGTGCTCTGCTCCTGTTTCGTGCCTTTCGACCCGCACTGCTGACCTAGTTGCGTAGTCACGATGTCTGGTCTCATCCAGTGACGGGGCATCGCCTACAAAAACAGATAATATTAAATTTTAATTGTTAGTTTTTAAATATCATTAAACTAGTTCGGTAATATTAATAAAAAAAATTACAATGAGATTATTTACCTGGTGCACCAGTTGTTGCCATTGGGAGTATTTCCCTGTCTTCCTCTCTGGTGGTAATATCCTCAAGGGAAACATTCTCTGTCATTTAAACAAAAGATGTTATAAGGACAACCATCAAGGTATAATTAGAAAAAATTATAAGTGGAAATTAATTACTGTCACGACCCTCACTGATAGTAGCATTGTCAGCCTGGTCCCCACTACAATGATCAGGTTGCACATGAGGGACATCTACATCTGGCTCTACAACTAGGTTATTTGCCTCGTCGACAGTGCTGCTCCCCTGATTTAAACAAAGTTTTTAGACATTAAATTTATGGACGAAAACAAACATATTGAAAGGTTAACGTTTTACCTTATCAGGCACTCTGGACCTTGGGACCTTCCCCAAGCTTCTGCGACATTCAACTACGGCTTGATAGCCAAAATGGAAAGCGATATTTTTATCTTCCTCTGTAGTTTCTGTTCCGAAGTCATCACCTTGTTAGCTCCCCGTAATTCTAGCAAATTGGTGAGACCAAAAATGCAGAGAGAAAATTTGAACCACTTTGGGATTCTAGGATATAGCCCTCCTAAATCCAGAGAGGGATCTCTCTATAAGTGTAAAGATTGATTTATCTTTAAAGGCTTTTAATGTGTGATATTAGGCTAGTTATTAAGAACAAGTGTTTTTGTTTGTTTTTGGATGGTTGAGCATGATTTTTAGTTGAGTGGAAAGTCCTAAAATGAAAGAGTTTCAAAGGTGTGAAGTTGTAAGAAATTAGAACAAGCTTTGGCTGATAGGATAGATATGACACTGGTTTTTAGTCCATTGGGCTATGGAGTCATAAAAGGGTTTAATTGAGCAACAATTTCAAGAGTGGTACAAGGGGAAAGCCATCTATATCGCAAGATATTTGAGATAAAATGATGGAATGGAACAATAAAAGTGTTGAAGGGTTGGAAACAGACAATAATTTCAACTAGGATTTATCAGTCTGTCCAAACAATAAAAGCCTTTTAAGTAACTGTTTAAAACAAACCAAAGGACAGGGCTAACCATAGACTTCTTTGGACAGGTTCGTATTAAAGCTAACTCAACAGACAAAAAATCCAGTAATCCACATAATTAATTTCAGAAGGGATGAAAATAGATAAGAAAAACGAAGTGTAGCCTAAGATCAGATAAGATACTTTTAAATCTAGACTGCTTTCAGCATACTCTTAGGGAAAAATTCAGAATTACCTTTGGAGAAAGAAGCTAGAAAACAGGGAAAACCATCACTTTTATAGTCTATCTGTACTTAGCATATAATGAAAATAACATTCAAGAATAATGTTTAAAGTAAACAGTAGGACGAGGGAACGCCAACATTCCTAACTGCTTGAACTGTATTGAATCATTCTTAAATACACAATTTGGAGGAAAACATTGAGATAAAGCTTATCAGTCAAAGAAGGGTACTGTAAACAGTAAATCCTAACTCTATGCTTGCTATTCTTTATCAAAGAATAATGGACAAAATGGCATACATGAAAGGAAAACAATAACACAGAAATAAGCACTTCACCAGTGATATAGACCAGGATCCCAAGAATCAGCTTGTATATTGGTGTCAATCCAGTTACATTCTTCAAGTCCAATGTTTCAGTTCAACAATCATCTTCAATTCTCAGCCTAACTTATTTGATCACAAACAGAGCTTCAAGAGCCTCTGAACACTATTTACATGTAGAAGTTTCGAGCTCAAGTATATTTCAAAGTTCTGCAACCAACCCTTTACAATGAGCTCTTCAAGAAGATTTTATAGGAAAATGAGGAGGTCGAATGATAGAAAAGATCTATAAGTTCAATTAATATAGTTTTAATGCTTCTCAGCCTTTGAGGGGATCAATGGAGAAGATTACAAATATTTCTCTGTATTAATTGTTTTACATTAAGTATTAAGCTCGCTAGGGAGATTTTGTTGACTTTAAGGCTCTGTGTCACCTTTGTAATAACTCTGCTGATATTTTGCAATAAGTCTCTTTGGCTTGGAATAACTGTTGAACTGTATTTATGCTAATATCCTATGTTCTAGTAATAACTCGACCTCTTTTGAATGCTTTGAGGCTACAGGTGGCTTTGGGTAGCTACGAGGATTCAATTAGCCTCTGATGTGGCAGTGGAGGCTTCTCGGTCTGGTAGATATTTTGTTTTGACCTAAAACAGGACTAATTTGCTTCTGATCTATGTGTTAGGCATAATTAGGCCTGAATTCTATCTTCTGTTCCTTTAAATTATGATTAATTAAGTGGATTAGGCTTTTAATTGACGAGTTTAGCCGTAATCCCTCAAAACTGTGAAAAGAGTCTTCAATTCTTCATCTCTGCTGAGACAGGATATTTAACACTGATACTCTTTATTTGATTTAATTTTTCTATGTCTTGTTGATGTGAGATGTTTACAGAGGCTTTTATAATGTTTCCAGCGTTCATGAGGCACCGGAAAACGCTGATGGAAAACCCCGTGGAACAATCCCTTTAATGAATAAAGGCCCAGAGGGTCGTTACCCACGACCTTTGTTTTTATTTTAACACAATGGAAAAAACCATTGAAACCTGCAAAATACAAGAAAAATTTGAAAATCTTGCATATTTTGGGTTAGACTGCTTTGGAGGCTTAGGTTTAGAGCGTGGCCATTGGATGAAAGCATCCAACAGTGGAGATTGCGTGTTGAGGTTCAACGAGAAGCAGTCGATGAAACAGTGGGGAGATTTAAGTCAAGGCTGTTGATCTGCAGAGATCAACGATCGAGATTGGTTTGGGGAAATATAATGCAGACGGCCACATTATAATGAAACAGTGGAAAAAACAAAGAGAAGGGGTTAAAAACCTTAATTAGCAGTGAAAAGGTTAAAATGAAATTCGGGGTTTCTGAAATGATTCTGGGCCATTATATCAGGTTAACCCAAGGAGATCAATGGTAGAAGTTGATCTACGAAGTCCCTTGGAAGATGGGGGAGGGCGATAATGTAACAGCTAGATTGAACGTGAGCCGTTGATCTGTAGAGATCAACGTCGGGGAATAAACGCGATGAAACATAGTGTAAATGGGAAGAGTGGTTTCGGCTCAAGAAACCAGCGGTTTCGCGCTGCAAAAAGGCGGATAGGCGGTTTTAGATTTTTGAACGCGATATGCGTCAAAGGCCGACACGTGGCCTTTAAAAACTTCCTATATCGTGTAGACTTTGGAGAATTAACTTTCGGGCTTAATTCTACGTGAAAATGCACGACAATCGTGAGATCAAGGGTCTCAAATCGGACAGTCGGGAGAGAGCGCGATGGAGGATAGATGCGCAGATGGAAAGAGGTGGGGCAGTTTAAATCTAAGCCATCAGATCAAGGAATAAACGGCTGAGATTCAATCTGGTGGAAGGCAAGACACAAAGGAGTTGGGCCTGTTGGGGGAAATCTGGACTGTCAGATGAGATGAATGAACGGTCCAGATCAAATCTCGAGGTTTAAATGAAAAATAAAAATGAGGCGGGGAAAGGGTCAGTGTGGGCTGTTGATCTGCAGAGATCAACGGTCGAGATTGATTCGAAAAACATTATAAGGCGAGGTTCATGAATTTAACAAAGGTTGGGAGGATTGATCTGGATCGTCAGATTAAGAAGAATGGATGGCCCAGATGCAATCAGAGGATTGTGATCGGTGGGGGCAAAGGGTAAACAACTCTGATGCGATTAGATGTGGACCATTGATCTGGGGGCTAGATCAGCTACTGGGAATGAATCGGGAGGTTACAAGCGAGGCAAAGGCTTATGAACGGAGTAATAAGGGCCGCTGGATCTGGATCTGGTGGAACAGATTGACGACTGAGAATCCATCGGGGGTTGCCAATCGGGAAGAGGAAAATAAAATATAAAGCGCGCCCAACAAAATTTTTGATGTGAGATTGCGCAGGACGTTTGATTTTTTCATATCAACGATCAGGATTAGTTAAAACAATGAACCAACGAAACCCTTTGTAACATAAGAAAATTGGATTTTTCATGAAATAAAAAGGAATATTGCATCGGGGATGGGTTTTATTTATGATTAGCGCCCGATTGCGGGGCTTTTGGGTATATGGTGAAAAGTGGAGGGATCAGGGGTTATATGCACAAGAGGGGCCAATCGAAATCAGGACATAGGAGAGGGCTTTTCAAATGTGCTCGACGAAAAAACTCTGATGCGAGATTTATTTGACAGTCGATCGGGGAAAAGATCAACGGTCATTTTCCCTTTAGAACAATGAAACAACAGGTTTTCATATAAAACATATAAAAGTGGGTTTTAACAAAATACAAAGGGGAATTTGATTTTTGGCCAAGTCTTTTGTGTTTTAGCGCCCAATTGCGGGCTCTTGGTTCTACAATGGAAACAAAGGATTGGGGCTTACATACAAAGGAGCCAATCGGCAATTGGAATTATTGTGGAACAAAAGACATGCGCCCATCACAAATGCCCCGATGCGATAAGCACTTTTGGTCTTAGTGCTTGGTTCTAGTGCTAGGGTATATGGTGGGGAAGTGGTTTAGGGCTTAGCCCAAAAGGGGCTTAGGCCCATAATGCAAAAGGCTGTTTTTTATGAATTTTCAAGACTTTTCAAAGGATTTTGAGGGTTTCGGATAAGGTAAAAAAGGATTTTTTGACCTTATAAAGGGGTTTTATGAAGGGAAGAAGGGAATAAAGGAAAAATAGAGGAATTTTATGGGATTAAAGGGGATAAAAATGAAGGGATTTCTGAGTGAAAAAGGGAGGTAAAATGAGGGAAAAATGGATTTTTTGCAGCAGTCTTTTATTCAGGAAAACAACAAAATCTCAGAATCAAGAGGGAAACAACAGTGAAGATTAATCAAAGAATAAGATATCTTCATAAGACTTCAAGAATTAAAAATTTTGCAAATAAACTTGTTTCTTGAAGGCTTCAAAAATGATTTAGCCACCATTTGATATGACAAATTTTATAGGTGGCTAACAGTGGCTCCACATGGGGATGGTGCCTTCTTGAAGGCATCAAGAACTTCAGACTTGTATTCTCTAGGTGGCTGATCAGTGCCTCATCCATTGGGCTGCAACCTTCCTTACTTGGATGATCTTCTTCTTTTTTGAAAATGTTAGCAACCATGAAAAGACAATGGAACTTCATCAACACTAGCTTTCTACCTACCCAATCCTACTGATCTAGCATTTTTTCTTCTTTCAGAGTGCACTTGGATTGGAAAACTATTTTACAAACATTTTATTCTTTTGAAAGAAAAAAAATAATCTAAGTCTACTTCTTATTTCTCCATGAACTCAGATTAAACAGTTGAGTTCATATGCTTCTCTTCCTAATCTACTATCTATTAGGATTAAACAGTTTAACAGATTTTTATTCTCTAACTTCTAAAACAGAAATTTAAAAGCATACAAGTCAGGATTGAACAGTCTAACTTGTTGCTGATCTATGGCATAAAACAAGCTGCACATAGATATTATTTTGCAGAAAATCAAATAAAAAATTTAAAGGCTTAAGATCTGAAAGTTCTAAGCACGACCTTCTCTTTTCTTCAGCTCTGTTTTTACTTCTGTTTGAGCTGTCTTTTCTTTTTTGTCTGGTTCAAATTTTGAGCATATTAGAACTAGTTTACTTATGTCTTTGACTCACGGTTTTAAACAGATTGGAGTCATTCTTCTTTTGGAATCTAAGGTTCATATTTTGAGCTTCTTTGAACCTTTATTTTCTATCCTAATCTACCTAACTGATAAGCCAAGATTAAGCTGTTTGGTAAATATGATTCACTAACCTATCAGTAGTCAATTTAAAACTAATTAGCCATGATTAGGCTATATGACTAACTAGAAGTGTGTTTTTAGGAGTGACATTTGAGCTTGCACACTTTCAGATTTTGTTTCTCTTTTTTGGTATGGGGCTGTACCTTTATTGTTTTTACAATCTGCCCTCTTTTCTATTTCTTTTGTTTTTGTATTTTTGATTTTTCTAACTTTGAATGCAATGATGAGTGAAATATTTATAATGAGAAAAAAGATAAAAAGGCTTCCACACATGATAATGGTCAAGAGAAGTAATGTTTGAGCATCCTGCCATTGACAGGACCCCCAAACAGTTCAGCTCCATTCAACTCCTGCAACAAATAAGCATTATTATCAACAGAAGAATGAATGAGATAAGGGCCAAGCCATAAGTTATCAAATTTCCCATGCTTGCCCTTGTCTTCTCTCCTTGAGTCCCACTTTAACACTTTTTCGCCAACATTAAAATTGCTGGCCTTGAGTCCCACTTTAAGCTTCTTGATGCTCTCTTGTTTTTGTAATGCTCTGTTGTAAACCTCCTCTCTGGTTTTTTGAAGATATATAGTCTGATTAAACCTTCTGATCATGTCATTGTCTTCAGACTGCACTTCTTGAATCAACTTCATAACTGGTACACCAAGGCTGGTTGGAAAAATTGTATCTGTACCATACACAAGCTGATAGGGTGACATCTCAATATATTTTTTAAGTGTTAATCTGTCAACCCATAGTGCATGCACTAGCTTTGTTTGCCAAGAATTCTTGTTGTCCTTCAACAAATTCTTGATTATGTTCACCAAACTCTTGTTTGAGGATTCTTCTAGCCCATTACCTTGAGGGTAATAAGCAGTAGAATGACCCAATGTAATCTGATATTTGTGACAGAATTCAACCATCTTCTTGGATCCAAATGCAACTGCATTATCAATGATGATCTTCCTAGGACAACCAAATCTAGAGAGGATATGAGTCTCCATGAATTTTATGATGACAGAGTCATTGGCTTGCCTAGAAGGGATGGCTTCTATCCATTTGGTAAAGTAGTCTGTTGTAGTGAGAATCCATCTATGTTGAGAATATGAAGGTGGATGGAGTTCTTCTATGAAGTCAAGTCCCCACTGTTGAAAAGGAGCTTCAACAGTGATTGGATGCAGAGGTAAGGGCAACAACTTTCTTTTTCCTTCAAAAATTTGGCATTTATGACAGGCAATTATCATCTTATGGTCATTTTAGAAAGAGGGTGGGCCAATAGTAACTAGCTCTAAGGATTTTGTTGGTTGTTGTCTTCCAGTAGAGATGGCCTCCACATTCTCCTTCATGGAACTTGTGCTTAACCTTCTCTGCATCATTCTTAGGAAAAAATTTAAGCAATATTCCACTTGCGTTTTTCCAATAAAGACATTTATCTATAATGCAATAGTTTACAACTTTTAAATTTAAAAAACTTGCCTTTGTTTTTGATAAACCAAGAGGTGTATTCAAATTAAGCAAAACATATATAATATCAGCATACCAAGAGGAGTTCATAAAATGGTCTTCAACAATGGGAGTTGATAGTTCCTCTTGTTCATCTAAAGCATTTATCATATTTATATCAAGAACTTCAAAATTGGATTCAGCCATTAATCTAGCTAGACCTTGGCCTTTAATGAGTTTAGTGGGCTTGATTTCTAAATCATATTCAAGTATCACAACTATCCACTTCCCTCTCTTACCATCTGGGTCCTGTGTTAGAATGTCTTTCACAATTGAATTTGGGACAAAGGAAATGATGTGTGAGTGCAATATGTATACTCTGAAGTCTTTTAAATCTTTGACCAAAGCAAAGGCTTGCTTTTCCATGATGTTGTACTTTAGAGGAGCATCCCTCAAAGCCTTGCTAAAGAATGCAATAGGCTACTCTTGTCCCTGTGGATTTTTCTGCAATAGGACAACAACTATTGTATGTTCTGATGCAAATGAAAAAATATAAAAATATTTTGAAAAATCAGGACTTATTAGGACTAGTGTTTTGGTTAACGCTTGTTTCACCAGCTCAAAGGACTTATTTGATTCTAAGGTCCACTTAACTCCTTGTTCCTTTTTCAGCATGTTTGTAATGTTTCTAAGGAGCTCAGCCAAGTTGGGTATGAACCTTCTCAAGAAATTAATCTTTCCAATGAAAGATTGAAGTTCCTTGATGTTTAGAGGATGAGATATTTGCAATATAGCCTCAATCCTCTTTGGGTCTATCTTTATCCCCTCTTCTGATATAATTTGCCCAAGAAGTTTACCTTCTTGGAGACCGAATAGTGTTTTCTTAGGATTTAAAGATATCCCAAACTTTCTGCACCTCTCGCAGAATTTTCTCAAATGTTCTAAGTGCTCTTCATCTGTCTTTGAAAAGACAGTGACATCATCAAGGTAAATAATGATGAAGTAGCCCAATTCTTTCGAGAATGAAATGTCCATGGCTCTCTGAAAAATAACACCAAAATTCATTAGACCAAAGGGCATTTTCACATACATGAACGTGCCCCAAGGTGTAGTAAAGGTTGTCTTTAATTTATCATCAGGATGTACTAAAATCTAATTGTATCCTGAGTAGCCATCCAGCAAAGAAATTCTTTTAGAACCAACTACCCTTTGTAAAATATGATCCATCTTGGGTAAAGGGTAGTTATCTTTGAGTGAGGCTTTGTTTAAGTCTCTAAAGTCTATACAAAGCCTGATCTCTCTCGTTTTCTTCCTAAATGACACCATATTAGACACCCACTCAGAATATCTAATAGGGACAATAATACTAGCCTCATACATTTTCTTGATTTCCTTCTCAACCAAAGGTAACTGAACAGGGTTTATTCTGCGCAGTTTTTTTTAAATGGCTTTTGGTTTTCCTTGAGAGGTATCTTGTGCTGAATTATTTCAGTGTCATAGGATTTCAGATCCTCATAACTCCACGCAAAAACATCAGATAATTCTTTGAACAACTCTATGTATTTGAGTTTAATGTGAGCTGGTAAAGTTTTAGATAGTTTGATCATTTTCGATTTTAGTTCACTGTCTATATTACACTCTTCAACTTCAGTTTCCGCAGGCTCCAGTTTCGGTTTCTTAGCCACATCGTTGAAATCAAACAACTCTTCAAAAGGGGCTAGTCCCTTTGGAAAACTTTGATTGTTAGACTGCAGGGTTTCTAAGTCTTCTGTTTCTAACTCTGAACTAATTTCTGTTGTGTTTTCAAGTTTTTTAGATAGCAGGTTTACATCAGTGATCTCTGAAGACTCTTCTTCTTCATCAAGAAAATTTTCTTCACTAGGGCAGTCTGTTTCATAGTCTGAATCTAAACTTAGTAGTTCAAATTCATTTCTGGATTGCAGGAAGTCTTATATTTGTTTGTATCCATCAAAAACTTGCCAATACTTCTCATTATCAGGGACGGATGGTCTGAATTTAATTTGAGTTGTGCATTTTTTGGTTTCGTAAGGCGTTAAACATGTTCTTGCAGCAAAATCTAAACTGTGGGACATGATATTCTTTTGTCTTGGGACAAAAACAAGTTGGGATTCCTCAAAAGTTTTCAATAAATCCATGAAGTTGTTCCTATAGGCTCTAATTCTGGGGTGTTTAGCACTGTATTCCCCATTCACTTGCCTAATGATTAATTCTGAATCCCCATACACTTTAATTCTTTTGGCTTCTAATTTCTTCAACAAATGTAGGCCTAAAATTAGGCATTCATATTCCGCTATGTTATTCAAACACTGAAAGTTTAATCTATAGGAATGTGCTTCCGTGTGGTTGTTTTCAGTGTTACGTATCTAGACCCCTGCACCAACATTGCTCCTAGTGCAAGACCCGTCGAAGTTCATACTCCAAAGAGGACTAGTTTCAGGTTCATCAGTTTGGTTACTATCCTCTTCAACTAGTGTGCTTTCGGATTGTTCTTGAAGGTCAACACTCTGTTGAATTTGTTTTAATTCCTCAGGTTCTTCACTGCATCGAGGACTTCTTTCTTGAATCTCAAGGTTTAAAAGCAATGGATGAATTATTTGTAGCTCTAGACCTGGGTTTAGTTTGTTGTAGTTTTCGGATTTAGCAAACTGTTTCAACAATTTTGTGTTGTC
The DNA here is from genome assembly GCA_034641835.2 of Pinus albicaulis. NCBI lineage: Eukaryota > Viridiplantae > Streptophyta > Pinopsida > Pinales > Pinaceae > Pinus > Pinus albicaulis. Next base: position 633,711,024 of record CM076569.1, read on the forward strand.
TTCGTCTTCCTGTCTATCTGCCATTAATTCAACCAAGGTCACTTGTTCATTGAAATTTTCATCGTTGAAAAGGATAAATGAGTCGAGGCCTATATTTACATAATAAAGAGGAGAGTTCTGTGGTCTGTCTTGGCTAGTAACCATATATTGCATATGAGACTCCATGTAAAGTCTTCTAGTCCGATTGAAAACAAGGATGGTTGCATATGCCATGTCCATCTGCATAGTTCCTTGTAACTTAGCTCCCCAAGATCTTGATAACAACATACCATACTTTGGGGGCACATCAACCACAACAATATCCATGACTAAACATTTGGCTAGAATTTGCGCTAAGTTAACACAGAGGTCTTTAATTAAACCTAAACATTTCACTCTTCTTGAGTCAAAGGAGTAAATATATTTGTAAGGTTGAGTGATCTCAAGGCCTAGGCTCTCCATTACAGCATTGGGCATTAAATTGTGAGAGGCCCCTGAATCATGCATAGCATTGTGCAAAATCGTGTCATGAACATTTAAACTAACATAAAAAGGAGGAACTGGTCCCTCTTGATATCTACCTTCAATCTTAGGACCAAATATAAGCTTTGGTTGGTCATCATTAAGATTGACAGTGTCATTACTCTCTTCTATGTTAAAATCCTTCAAAATTTGGGATCTATATACATTTTGGGCAGCTAATTCAGTAAGGGGAACAGAGATCTTAATTCTTGAAATTTCCTGCTCCAAACTAAAAGGCATTTGATTCTTTGAAGTGCTTGTTTCAGCCTTGTTGACTGCCACTCTATCAGAAAATTGGTTTGCTAATTTCCTCTATTTACATTTGAAAAAATTGTTTTAACAGGAGCACTAGCTAAGGTGATATTGCTGCTAAGATCTGCACTCTGGTTTTCATTGTTTTGAGTGCTTTTCTCTTTACCTTTATCAAAATTTCCAGCCACTGTTTTGTCTTTCTGTTTTACAATTTTGGGTTTATTTGCAGTGATTTTTTATACAGATTTATCAGAGGTTTTAGTTTTGGGAGTTTCTTGATTGGTTTTACTCCTAAGGTCATGTTCTTTTTGAGAATCTATGATGACATTTTCCATTTCTTGATAATAACTTTCATCATCATCTCTTTTATCATCATAGGGTGTGTATAGACCTTGTTTTCTATCATAATGAATTCCAAAGTCATCATTATCTACTCGCAACATATTTATATCATCTTCCTCTGTTTGATCTATAGTTTCTTCAACCTCACTTACATAGTTTTGTTGAAAAGGAGGAGTGATCTATTGATCATCCTCCCTTGGTCTGTTTTGAGGCTGGTTTCTCCTAAAATTCTGATTTTCGTTTTGATTTCTATTTTGAGGAGCAGTTTGGTTTTGACTTGCATGTGGTCTCTCAAGTATGCTCATCTTTTTCATCATCTCCTCCATCATTCTCTCCATGTTTGAGCTAGATGTGGAAGGTGTGAATTCCTCTCTAAAGGACACTTTCTTCTCATTATTCATTCTTGCTCTTTTCTCCATTAGATTAACTTCCACAGTGAGACCTCCCTTTTGCATATATTCAAGAGTTAAAGGGTCTCTCTCTCTCATCTAATAGGCCATTTTAGGATCAAATCCTTCAGGAAACTTGTTTAAAGCTGAGCCTTATGGAGGTTTTAAGTCTGGGGGAAGTGCATTATAAACACTGTTGAACCTAGTGCAATAAGCTTGTACACTTTCCCCAGTGTTTCTATGGAGATTCTTGTAATCCAAAAGTATTTGAAGAGGGTTTTTCCTCACTTCCCATTTGTTTAAGAATGATTGATGGAAGGCTTGGAGATCATTTATACTGTGAGGGGTTAAGCCATTGAACCATTTTCTTAATTCTCCCGCTAAACTCTGAGAAAATAATCTAAGTTTGACAGTTTCATCATCAATTTCATTTCTGTCAAAGTAGTCATTCATCTTATCCACATGTTGTGAAGCAGTAGTAGCATTACTGGCATCATACAATGGTATCTTGGACTGATAGTCCTGTGGAAGATTGACTAAGGGTAAAGGAAGGACTAAGGGAGCATACCATGTTGCCATGATAGGGGGTGGAGGTGGATTTACAAGAGGTGGATTAACAAGAGGGAAAGTGGGATGAAGTAGAGGGGTTTGAATAGTGGATGTATGAAGAACAGATGTGGATGTACCAGCAATATATTGTTGAGCAGATCTTAGATGAGAGACACCTAAATTGTGAAGGAAATGTAAATCAGGTGGTGTAGTTTCTCTACTACAGGATGTTCACTTCTTTCCGGGGATGAAAGTGAAGACTTTAAATCTAGCTGATCTAAATCATCAACCGACCTAGTTCTAAATGGATTTCTTAAGTCAACTTGTGATTGTTGTAGAGCTGCAAGGTTTTCTGGAACAGAATTAGCCCTAAAGGGTGATATGAAAATAGTTGAAGATTTAATCTCAGGAGACTTCCTAAGAATTATTTCAGGGTTATCAACTATCTCAGGAGGGTTAGGGTCAGGGTAGGCTCTAGTATGAATCTTTCTAGGAGCCACTATGCTGTATTTTTCAGACCTAACTTAAAAGAAAAGTTTAACCAAATATGACAATCTTTAGGAGGCCAACTGATCTTTTAAACAAGAAAACTTTAATCCTAAAGCCTTCTAATTGAGTTTATATGATTTATAATGATTCTGGGTCTTCCTAGTGGAGTCTTAAGGTCTGTTTAGGATTGTGGAGTCACCAGGTGGAAATTTTTAGCTCTTTTGGAGGTAAAAGGTTTTATGGTACACCACCATGTTTATTGAGTACCAATCTAAAATATTTTTGGGTTTTCTGAGTTATTTTTTAGTCCTGTGGGTTCTAAAAGTATCCCAAATCTGTTTCAATACTTAGCTACGGTGATGAGAGAAAGACAGTCTACACTTATTGTTGGGTCTCAATCTAGTCTCCTAAACTGAGCTTCATTTAATTGTCAACCAGGATTTGTAAACTGCTGAAGTGAAGTGTACCATATGTACCTAGGTGCTTGTTTCCTAATGCGTTGTATGTGGTTTTGTGATGTTTTTGGTCTTTTTGTGATGATTTGTGATGTTTTTGGTCTTTTGGTGTTTTATGTTCACAATGAAACTGCCTAGAAAACTAATGGAAAGAAGTTGGTGGTCAAAACAGAGTTAAATCTAATGTATGGAATGGAAAATGCAATTGGAAACACTGAAGCAGAATCTAAACTATGACTAAATAAAAGCAAAAGCTTGATAATGACTTTTTAAACAAATGACACAAACTAATCTTGAAAAATGATCACTAAATATGAAAATCCTTTAACTAAACAGTCAAACACTAATGATGTAATACTCTGTCCTAAGCTCTTCTATTCTATGATTAATTCCTAGTTCTATTCTGCAATTTAATTGAATGTCACAGAACCTATACTCAAAGAGTTATTGGTTTCTTGTTCAAAGTAGTTCTTTTGAGGAAGAGCTCTGTTCATAAAATGATGAGGAGATTGCAGAGAGATTTCAGACCTTATAGTGATGTTATCTTCTATTCCTATGTTTATGGATCACTTGTAGTTTTTAGAACAAAAAGATATTTGTGAATAATGAAGGCTGTCTTGTGAATCCTAACAACTAAAATAATCTATTGTGCAAAGAATGACAGTGTGACTATGAGATGTAAGTGCAATGAGTTAACTTAAGAATGGATCTAAGATGCTTCTAAACTAGAACAATGTTGAACGATAAGTCATCATCAAACTTGAAAAAAAGTAACTGAACATGAATTAAATGCAAATGAAACTCCGGAGCATTCTAACTAACATGCATTATTCTATGAAGTTACACAATCTGTTTGTTCATCATTAGTGATATTTTGGAAGAGTTCCTTCTTGTGGAAGAGGTAGAACAATTCTGACTATGGACTTGTATGCAATTGAAAGCAAATGAACTGAAAGCAAATGAAAAAAACTAAGTTATCACACCCATACCCTACTCGTCATTATGATGTCTTGGGCAAGCGTTTAAGAGCAAGATCAGAGATGATACTTAGTACAAACAAACAACTAAATCTTTCATTATCACGGTCATGTCTTGAAATTCTTAAGGATGTATTGGAAGAATTTCTTCTTGTGGAAGAGTGATTAGAACAAGTGTAACTGTGATAGTGAATAGCAAAAACTACAACTAATTCCTACAGTACTATAGCTATTCATCATTCATTGTTATGATCTATTGGAAGAATGTCTTCTTGTGGAAGAACTGGAATGAATATAACTACAGTATCTAGTTAAAAACAAATAAAAATTCAACTCCTATCCTACAATACCATAGTCATTAATCATTCATCATTTTGGTCTGTTGGAAGAGTGTCTTCTTGTGGAAGAGCTGGAACAAATTATGACTACAGTAGCTAGTTAAAACAAATACAAATTTAACTCCTATCCTACAATACCATAGTCATTAAACATTCATCATTTTGGTCTGTTGGAAGAGTGTCTTCTTGTGGAAGAACTGGAACGAATACGACTACAGTAGATAAAACAAAACAACTACCAATTCAAATGCAAAACGTAAAGACAGCTAGGAAAAACTTATCTAGTTTACGCAAAAGAAATCCGTGCAAGAGGCAGGGGCCCTCTACCACTTGACGGCATTCAACTTCAAATTAAATCACGCCTTCAAAATAACTTTGTCTGCTCCATTAATGATGCAAAATTTTGAACATGACACTCTGCGTTTTTAGGAATGTATCACAGAGTTTGAACAAAATCTAGCAGCAAATCTAACATAAAATCTCTAACTAAGCTCTCGGTCTACTCAAGAGTTTATAAAGTAAAATGCAAGTAACAATAATTACAACAATTTAGGAATAATGTCTTTCCTTATCCGAATCATCTTAGGAGTCTTTGAGGTGGCTACGTGAAGAAGAAAAGACATCTGGACTGAGACAGTCCTAGTAGGAGTCTTCCTTCACAAATGTGTTCCCACGTTCATAACCATACCCAGAATTCATTTCCTCTTCCATGATGAGCAACAAACCATGTAGGCACGACGTGGATCATGCCCATATGCGTTTTTCCTCAAGAGGCCACCTGGAACATACTCAAACATGAAGGTAGCTGCAGAATCGCCGGTTAGCTACGGAATGTATGCATTCTGCAGCTAGTTCCGGTCAAAATGCTTAACAATGGCAACAATCACAAAATTCAACAAGTCAGTCATGTAAACCATTCTAGAAGTAATTTTAATTATTTTTATTGATCAAATGGGTTTAAAATAAAAATGGACAAGGGAGAATGAAGTAAAATGAGGTGAAGGAAAACACAAATTTGAGGCTCAACATACCCCCACTGCTGTCTCTTTGCATGTCCTCATGCAAATTATCCTATGAATTCAGAGGCTTCTGCAAGGACATCTAATCCCCTTCTTCTCCTTTGTCTGAAAGCTAGAGGCCTTCTGGGTTTTCTGATCACAAGTTTGAACCTGAGGTTTGTGAGTGCCCTGATTAACTTTTTGTTCCTTGTCTTCATCTTCTCATTGGTCCTCTCCACTTTGTCTATATGCAGGGATAAAGTTGAGTTCATATCAGTTTTGAGCTTGATTTGATCTTTGAGAATTTCATTCTCATTTTTGATGTGTCTATTCAACAATTCCAACTCATACCTATCCCTCCTTAATATATCAATTTCAGACAGTGGAGGACTGGGGGTTCTCTCTCTGCTTTTTGAAGCTGTCCTCTCTAAAGTTTCCACATAATCATAAATTTCCTGTTGAGCAGGATCAATTTCAGGGGTGTCTTCATAAAAATCTTCTTCATCATCCTCTTCAATGGGTGTTTCTTCATCTTCAATATTGATTACCCCTGTTTGTTTGATTGGTGTTTTCTTCATTTTTCCTTTTAATCTGTGGCTTCTCCTAAGCTGAGAGGATCCCTCTCCTTTCTCTGTGACAGATTCCTTGATTATCTTTTCTTCCTTAAGTTGCCTCTTGATTCGAGTCAACTTCTCCAAAATGACTTCCTCACTGCTTTCTTGAACTGGTTTGTCAATTTTACCTTTTGAAGTCCTCCATTTCCTACTTCTCTTTGTGGGCTGTGGTTCAGGTGATAGTTATTTTGCTTCTTCAAAATGATTTCTTATTAAGAAATCATCCCATGTATCATTTGTTTTAGATAGATGATGCTCAATCAAAATTTTGACCAACCCATGATGATACAGGGTTGTCTCTAAAAACTGAACTCTTCTCTGAACACGGGAAGCCATTTTCTTCAGACTTTGATGCAAGAAATATGGTAGATTTAAATCTTCTCCCAGAAAATGCATCATTAGTCTGATGTGGTAGACATAAAATGTCCCATATCTACCCTCACATGTAACAATTTTTTGTAAAAGAAGTAGTATGTTTCTCCATTTTCTTTTCAATGCAGTACTGGGAATTCCTTTCTTGAACACACTAACATCCATATTTGGTGATTTTAAAATTTGTTTCCAGGAGTCATTATGGAATTCTCTATTTTTAAACCATCTTTGTCCAGTTCTGGACAATCCTGTAGCCTCTGCAATAAAAACTTCAGTGACAGTAAACTTGACATCCCCTATTTCAACTTCGGTTCCTTGGAATGATCTGGCAAATGTTTTAGTGACTTCCTTATGGAAGCCATTAAACTTTTCCAAAAATTGAAGCCATCCTATTTGTTGTAACATTTCCTTGCATTGTGGGTAACCTTCTAAATATTTTGATCCCATAGGCTCAGTCCTTACGATGAAACCCATGATTTTTCAATATCAAATTAACACTCTTCTACCCACAAAACAATGACTTTCACTTTCAGATTAAAATGGCTTCAAGCTCTAAATGAAAATGGCTTCAATTCTTAGAATGACATACCTCTGTTTTATAGTGGCAACACCTTCAAAACCTTTGGCTGATATGCTTCTGTTTGATCATAAAAGCAATCTCAAATTTCGAACTGATATGTATCTTATAGGCAGTGAGAGATGGCTTCAGATTTCTTTTTGTGCAATACCTCTGGCTCTTAGTAGCAAATGGTTTCAGTTTTAATACTGAAATACCTCTGTCTTTGGTAACAGAAAGACTTCAAACTCAATCACTGAAAAACACCTCTGTCTCTAGTAGCAAATGGTATGCTTCAAATTCAACACTACAACATCTCTGTCTCTGGTAACAACAGACTTCAAACTCAACCTTTGTCTCTGGTAACAAATGGTTTTCAACAAAAGAGCTTTTAAAGTGTCTTGATCTAGGTTTTCCATTTGTGCCCTTTTTATGTTGTATTTAAATCTTTCCAACAAATCTTCTAAGTTTTCATCTTCTTTTTGTAACATCTTGAACATTTCTTCTTTATGATTAACCGGCATACAATAATCCAAGTATCTCTCTAGAAATGCTTGTTTCATGTCTTCCCATGTTCTAATGGAACTACTGTTTAAACTCATAAACCACTTCAATGCTGCTCCTTTTAGAGTTGAAGGAAACAATTTCAATTTTTGAGCATCTTGAAGATAGTCATAAGTCCTACACAGCACTTCAAATTCGAATAAGAAAGTTTCAGGATCCTCGGTTTTAAGTCCATAGAAGTTCGGAAGGACAGAAGGTGAAATGTTTTTCATGGTTGTATTGGTTTCTTCATCAAGTATAGGGAACCCAAAAGAGCTTCCTATTCTACCTCTTCCTCCATCTGCACCTCTACCTCCTTCTCCTCTTCCTCTTTCTCCTCTACCTCTACCTCTACCTCCTCCAAATAATGTGTGTTCTCCATTAACAACTCCTCCTCCTCCTTCTTCTGCCATGGTTGACTCTCCTGTGGAAGTAGAAAGGTTTGTATCCTCAACAAGAGTTTTGGATCCTCTTCTATGGCAGGTTTAGTGGATGAAGTGGAAGGTTTCTCTAATGGAATAGGTGACCTTAGATCTTCTAGAAGTCCAGGATCAGTAAAGGATGGAAGATGGGTTTGAGTTGAAGGTGTACTAGCTCTGGATCTAGATGAAACAAGTGGTGTTCTAGATATTAAACTTCTGCCTCTGCTGCTTATAAATCTTCCCCTTGAATCTCTCTCCCTACGCATAAAATTGTTTTTGGATGCTAAGAAACAAAGGTTACCTAGTTTTCACTTCCCCGGCAACAGCGCCAAAATGTTGGGTCTCAGTCTAGTCTCCTAAACTGAGCTCATTTAATTGTCAACCAGGATTTGTAAACTGCTGAAGTGAAGTGTACCATATGTACCTAGGTGCTTGTTTCCTAATGCGTTGTGTGTAGTGTTTTTTGATTTTTTTGGTCTTTTATGTTGATTTATGATGTTTTTGGTCTTTTGGAATTTTATGTTTACAATGAAAATGCCTAGAAAACTAATGGAAAGAAATTGGTGGTCAAAAACTCAGTTGAGCCTAATGTAAGGAATGGAAAATGCAATTAGAAACACTGAAGTAACATCTGAACTATGACTAAATAGAAAAAAAAGCTTGATAATGACTTCTTAGGCAAATGACACAAACTAAACTTGAAAAATGATCACTAAATATGCAAGTTCTCTAACTGAACAGTTAAACACTAATGATGCAATATTCTGTCCTAGCTCATCTATTCCATGATTAACCCCTAATTCTATTCTGCAATTTAATTGAATGTCACAGAACTTATACTCAAAGAGTTGTTGATTTCTTGTTTAAAGTAGTTCTTTTGAGGAAGAGCTCTGTTTATAAAATGATGAGGAGATTGCAGAAATTTCAGACCTTATAGTGATCTTATCTTCTGTTCCTATGGTTATGGATCACTTGTAGTTTTCAGAACAAAAAGACATTTGTAAATAATGAAGGTTGTCTTGTGAATCCTAACAACTAAAATAATCTATTGTGCAAAGGATGACAATGTGACTATGAGATGAAAGTGCAATAAGTTGATCTAAAAATGAACCTAAGATGCTACTAAACTAGCACAATGTTTGAACTATAAGTCATCATCAAACTTGAAATGAAGTAACTGAACATGAATTAAATGCAAAATGAAACTCTGGAGCATTCTAACTAGCATGCATTATTCTATGAAGTTACACAATCTGTTTGTTCATCATTAGTGATATTTTGGAAGAGTTCCTTCTTGTGGAAGAGGTAGAACAATTCTGACTGTGGACTTGTATGCAATTGAAAGCAAATGGACTGAAAGCAAATGAAAAACTAAGTTATCACACCCATACCCTACTCGTCATTATGATGTCTTGGGCAAGCGTTTAAAAGAAAGATCAGAGATGATACTTAGTACAAACACACAATTAAATCATTCATTATCACGGTCATGTCTTGAACTTCTTAAGGATGTCTTGGAAGAGTTTCTTCTTGTGGAAGAGTGATGAGAACAAGTGTAACTGTGATAGTGAATGGCAAAAACTATAACTAAATCCTACAGTACCATAGCTATTCATCATTCATTGTTATGATCTGTTGGAAGAATGTCTTCTTGTGGAAGAACTGGAATGAATATAACTACAGTATCTAGTTAAAAACAAATACAAATTCAACTCCTATCCTACAATACCATAGTCATTAATCATTCATCATTTTGGTCTATTGGAAGAGTGTCTTCTTGTGGAAGAGTTGGAACGAATTATGACTACAGTAGCTAGTTAAAACAAATACAAATTTAACTCCTATCCTACAATACCATAGTCATTAAACATTCATCATTTTGGTCTGTTGGAAGAGTGTCTTCTTGTGGAAGAACTGGAACGAATACGACTACAGTAGATAAAACAAAACAACTACCAATTCAAATGCAAAACGTAAAGGCAGCTAGGAAAAACTTATCTAGTTTATGCAAAAGAAATCCGTGCAAGAGGCAGGGGCCCTCTACCACTTGACGGCATTCAACTTCAAATCAAATCACGCCTTCAGAATAAATTTGTCTGCTCCATTAACAATGCAATAGTTCGAACATAACACTCTGTGTCTTCAAGGACGTAACACAGAGTTTACACAAAATCTAGCAGCAAATCTAACACAAAATCTCTAACTAAGCTCTCGGTCTACTCAAGAGTTTATAAAGTAAATGCCAGTAACAATAATTACAAAAATTTAGGAATAATGTCTTTCCTTATCCGAATCATCTTAGGAGTCTTTGAGGTGGCTACGTGAAGAAGAAAAGACATCTGGACTGAGACAGTCCTAGTAGGAGTCTTCCTTCACAAATGTGTTCCCACGTGCATAACCGTACCCAGAATTTATTTCCTCTTCCATGATGAGCAACAAACCATGTAGGCACGACGTGGATCATGCCCATATGCGTTTTTCCTCAAGAGGCCACCTGGAACATACTCAAACATGAAGGTAGCTGCAGAATCGCCGGTTAGCTACGGAATGTCTGCATTCTGCAGCTAGTTCCGGTCAAAATGCTTAACAATGGCAACAATCATAAAATTCAACAAGTCAGTCATGTAAACCATTCTAGAAGTAATTTTAACTATTTTTATTGATCAATTGGGTTTAAAATAGAAATGGACAAGGGAGAATGAGGTAAAATGAGGTGAAGGAAAGCACAAATTTGAGGCTCAACACTTATGGCTAAGCTAGCTAATCCTTCAAGGTTTGATAAGTTCTTATGAGAATCCTAATGTTTCCTTAGTTTGTCAGTGATTCAAACAAGTTTTATCATGATTACCAATTGCTTAGTAGTGCTTGAAGAGGGCTACTTGTACTCACTGCACAATGTTCTTGAATCAAGGGTTTTCCGGAGTCCTAAGGTGTACTTAAATTCTCACTAACTCATAAGTCCCCAATGGAGTCGCCATAAATGTTAGCTCCCCATAATTCCAGCAAATTGGTGAGACCAAAAATGCGGAGAGAACACTTGAACCACTTTGGGATTCTAGGATCTAGCCCTCCTGAATCTAGAGAGGGATATCTCTATAAGTGTAAAGATTGATTTATCTTTAAAGGCTTTTAACGTGTGATATTAGGCTAGTTATTAAGAATAAGGGTTTTTGTTTGTTTTTTGATGGTTGAGCATGATTTTTAGTAGAGTGTAAAGTCCTAAAATGAAAGAGTTTCAAAGGTGTGAAGTTGCAAGCAATCAGAACAAGCTTTGGCTGATATGATAGATATGACGTTGGTTTTTAGTCCATTGGTCTATGGAGTCATAAAAGGGTTTACATGAGCAAAAATTTCAAGAGTGGTCCAAGGGGAAAGTCATCTATATCACAAGATCTTTGAGATAAAATGATGGAATGGAACAATAAAAGTGTTGAAGGGGTGGAAATAGACAATAATTTCAACTAGGATTTATCAGTCTGTCCAAACAAGAAAAGCCTTTTAAGTAACTATTTAAAACAAACCAAAGGACAGGGCTAACCATAGACTTCTTTGGAAAATTTCGTATTAAAGCTAACTCAACAGAAAAACAATCTAGTAATCCACATAATTACTTTTAGAAGGGATGAAAACAGATAAGAAAAACAAAGTGTAGCCTAAGATCATATAAGATACTTTTAAATATAGACTGCTTTCAGCATACTCTTAGGGAAACTTTCAGAATTACCTTTGGAGAAAGAAGCTAGAAAATAGGGCAAACCATCAATTTTCTAGTCTATCTTTACTGAGCATATAATGAAAATAACATTCAAGAATAATGTTTAAATTAAACAGTAGGATGACGGAACGCCAACATTCCTAACTGCTTGAACTGTATTGAATCATTCTTAAATACACAATTTGGAGGAAAACATTGAGATAAAGCTTATCAGTCAAAGAAGGGTACTGTAAAAAGTAAATACTAACTCTATGCTTGCTGTTCTTTACCAGAGAATAATGGACAAAATGGCATACATGAAAGGAAAACAATAACACAGAAAGAAGCACTTCACCAGTGATATAGACCAGGATCCCAAGAATCAGCTTGTATATTGATGTCAATCCAGTTACATTCTTCAAGTCCAATGTTTCAGTTCAACAATCATCTTCACTTCTCAGCCTAACTTATTTGATCACAAACAGAGCTTCAAGAGCCTCTGAACACTATTTACATGTAGAAGTTTCGAGCACAAGTATATCTCAAAGTTCTGCAACCAACCCTTTACAATGAGCTCCTCAAGAAGATTTTATAGGAAAATGAAGAGGTCGAATGATAGAAAAGATATATAGGTTCAATTAATACAGTTTTAATTCTTCTCGGCCTTTGAGGAGCTCAATGGATAAGATTACAGATTTTCTCTGTATTAATTTTTTTACATTAAGTATTAAGCTCGCTGGGGAGATTTTGTTGACTTTAAGGCTCTGTGTCACCTTTGTAATAACTTTGCGGATATTTTGCAATAAGTATCTTTGGCTTGGAATAACTGTTGAACCGTCTTTATGCTAATTACCTCTGTTCTGGTAATAGCTCGGCCTCTTTTGAATTCTTTGAGGCTACAGGTGGCTTTGGGTAGCTGCGAGGATTCAATTAGCCTCTGATGTGGCGGTGGAGGCTTCTCGGTCTGGTAGATATTTTGTTTTGACCTAAAACAGGACTAATTTTCTTCTGATCTGTGTGTTAGGAATAATTAGGCCTGAATTCTGTCTTCTATTATTTGAAAATGTGTTTAATTGAGTCAATTAGGCTTTTAATTGATGATTTTAGCTGTAATCCCTCAAAACTGTGAAAACAGTCTTCAATTCTTCATCTCTGCTGAGACATGATCTTTAACACTGATACTCTTTATTTGATTTAATTTTTCTGTGTCTTGTTGATGTGCATATGTTTACAGAGGCTTTTATAATGTTTCCAACATTCATGAGGCACCGAAAAATGCTAATGGAAAACCCCGTGGAACAATCCCTTTAATGAATAAAGGCCCGGAGGGTCGTCACCCTCGGCCTTTGTTTTTCTTTTAACACAATGGAAAAGACCATTAAAACCTGCACAATACAAGAAAAATTAGAAAATCCTGCGTATTTTGGGTTAGACTACTTTGGAGGCTTAGGTTTAGAGCGTGGTTGTTGGATGAAAGCATCCAATGGTGCAGATTTCATGTTGAGGTTCAAAGGGAAGCGGTCGATGAAATGGTGGGGAGATTTAAGTCAGGGCCGTTGATCTACAAAGATCAATGGTTGGGATTGGTCTGGGGAAATATAATGCAGAGGGCCACATTATAATGAAATGACGGAAAAAACAAAGAGAAGGGGTTAAAAACCTTAATCAGTAGTGAAAATTTTAAAAGGAAATTCAGGGTTTCCGAAATGATTCTGGGCCGTTAGATCAGATTAGCCCAAGGAGATCAATGGCGGAAGTTGATCTACGAAGTCCCTTGGAAGATGGCGGAGGGCAATAATGTAATGGCCAGATTGAATGTGATCCGTCGATCTGCAGAGATCAACGGCAGGGAATAAACGCGATGAAACACGGTGTAAATGGGGAGAGTGGTTTCGGCTCAAGAAACCAGTGATTTCACACTGCAAAAAGGTGGATAGGCGGTTTTAGATTTTTTAATGCGATATGCACCAGAGGCCGACACGTGGCCTTTCAAAACCGCCTATATCGCGTAGAATTTGGAGAATTAACTTTCGGGCTTAATTCTACGCGAAAATGCATGACATCCATCAGATCAGGGGTCTCAAATCGGACGGTCGGGAGAGAGCGCAATGGAGGATAGATGCGTAGACGGAAAGAGGTGGGGTGGTTTAAATCTGAGCCATCAGATCAAGGAATAAACAACTGAGATTCAATTTGGCAGAAGGTAAGACCCAAAGGAGTTGGGCATGTCGGGAGGAATCTGGACTGTCAGATGAGATGAATGACCGGTCCAGATCAAATCTCAAGGTTTAAATGAAAAATAAAAATGAGGCGGGGAAAGGTTCAGTGTGGGCCATTGATTTTCAGAGATCAATGGTCAGGATTGATCTGAAAAACATTATAAGGCGGGGTTCATGAATTTAACAAAGGTTGGGAGGATTGATCTGGACCGTCATATTATGAAGAATGGATGGCCCAGATGTAATCGGAGGATTGTGATTGGTGGGGGCAAAGGGTAAATAGCTCTGATGCGATTAGATGTGGACCATTGATCTGGGGGCTAGATCAACGACGGGGAATTAATTAGGACGTTACAAGTGGGGGAAAAGGCTTATGAACGGAGTAATAAGGGCCGTTGGATCTGGATCTGGCGGAACAGATCGATGGCTGAGAATCCATCAGGGGTTACCAATCGGGAAGAGGCAAATAAAATATAAAGCACGCCCAACAAAAGTTCCGACGCGAGATTGCGCAGGATGTTTGATTTTTTTAGATCAACGGTCAGGATTAGTTAAAACGATGAACCGGCGGAACCCTTTGTAACATAGGAAAATTGGATTTTTCGTGAAATATAAAGGAATATTGCATCGGGGATGGGTTTTATTTATGATTAGCGCCCGATTGCAGGGCTTTTGGGTATATGGTGAAAAGCGGAGGGATCGGGGGTTATATGCACAAGAGGGGCCAATCAAAATTGGTACATAGGAGAGGGATTTTCAAATGCGCCCGATGAAAAAACTCCGATGCGAGATTTATTTGAACGTCGATCGGGGAAAAGATCAACAGTCCTTTTCCCTTTAGAACAATGAAATGACGAGTTTTCATATAAAACATAGAAAAGTGGGTTTTAACAAAATACAAAGGGGAATTTGATTTTTGGCCAAGTCTTTTGTGTTTTAGCACCCAATTGCGGGCTCTTGGTTCTACAATGGAAACAAAGGATCGGGGCTTACATACAAAGGAGCCAATCGACAATCGGAATTTTTATGAAACAAAACAGATGCGCCCATCGCAAATGCCCCGATGCGATAAGTGCTTTTGGTCTTAGCGCTTGGTTCCAATGCTAGGGTATATGTTGGGGAAGTGGTTTAGGGCTTAGCCCAAAAGGGGCTTAGGCCCATTATGCAAAAGACTATTTTTTATGAATTTTCAAGACTTTTCAAAGGATTTTGAGGGTTTCGGATAAGGTAAAAAAGGATTTTTTGACCTTATAAAGGGGTTTTATGAAGGGAATAAAGGAAAAATAGAGGAATTTTATGGGAGTAAAGGGGATAAAAATGAAGAGATTTCTGAGTGAAAAGGGGAGGTAAAATGAGGGAAAAATGGATTTTTTGCAACAGTCTTTTATTCAGGAAAACAACAAAATATCAGAATCAAGAGGGAAACAGTAGTGAATATTAATCAAAGAATAAGATGTCTTCATAAGACTTCAAGAGTTAACAATTTTGAAAATAAACTTGTTTCTTGAAGGCTTAAAAAATGATTTAGCCACCATTTGATATGACAAATTTTATAGGTGGCTAACACACCCTACATTACATATGATTGTGTATTTTTAATGTTATTTGATAGGATTACAAAAACGTTGGAAGGCGATACAATTAATTATAAGATGTTTAGCTACTTACAATTCTTGCGGCTAATTTCAAGTAGTCGCCTTGGCCTAGCTTGTGATGGCCCTTTTTTTTCAATTCTAGCTTTGGTTGTTTTCGAGGTTCCAGGCAACCTATCATCAAAATATTGAAGTCAGATATGATGTAGCACACTTTTATTTTAGACATAGAGAAAATTAAAGGTATTGAATTAAAGTTGTAATTTACCTTGCGGGTCTAGTTGGCATTTTTCCTTCTTTTTCTTTACCTCTTTCTTTTCCGCTGTGATGAGTGCTCTTCACTCACTCTCTGGAACTGTGAGAGGACGCTCGTATCTAGGGTTAAATTTCAATTGTGTCCTATAGGTGTCCCTGGTATATTTCAAATGTTTTTCAGCTACCCGAGCCACTGCTGTTCTGTCAAATGTGCCCACCCCAAAAGGGCTTCTAGATAATCTAGAAGTTCTTTTTTCAGGTTGGAATTATGGGAATTCCACCTTGTGTGTATGGTTGGGAAAAAAATTACCAATGCATGGCTCTCCAAAAACCTGTAGAACTCATTGTTTCCTACACAGAAAAAAAAAAAAAAAAAGAAGATATACTATTAATTTAAAAATAAAAATCATGATAAATATGTTTTAGATAGAGTATATGAAATAGTTAAAATATTAAAATTTACCTGGGAGTTGTACGTGCTTTATAGGAACACCTTCATCATTCACCAACAACATGCCATTAATGGTTCCTATGGAGCTGACACGTGTAGCTCCAGGAAACGCAATAATGTAGTTGGCCATATCAGCCTCATCACCGCTAAACACGCCCAAAGGATAAGTGTCTACTTATGAAGTGGTGTGTTTTCGGCCGGCACCTGGGGCTGAGGGAGAAAAATGCAGAGGGGGCAATCTCTTGTCCTTGTGTCCCACTACCACCAACACCAGGTTCAACAAGTGTCAGAAAACGCTACATACAAAAGAACTTTTGTTAGTTTAGTCAATGTAAAAATTAAAAATCAAACTATCACAATTGATCTCATGCACCAAAAAAAAGCATCTCGATTTTTTATTACCCAGTGTGTTTCGGCCGGGCTTCATAAGTTGTTTTATCCTCTCTTCTGTTTCAGGTGTTTGAGGCGCG